>OV816024.1:184368283-185593043 GCA_929113105.1 Agrypnus murinus
AAACCTATAATATTGATAAATTTTGATCCCATATTTATTGGGTTTACTAGGGATATATTGTCGAAAATTGCACTTTCCTCTAAAACCCGCAAGCATTTCATCAACTGTAGCAAACTCTGATAGAGTATAATTTTTTTTACAATTTGAAACAAAAATTTCAAACAATTCTCGAATCGCTGCCAACTTATCAATCTTTTGTCGCTCTTGTCTGGTTTGTTTATTATCAAACCTCATGTGTCTTATCAGAAATCTGAAGCGTTCTAGGGTCATTGTAAGTCTAAACATTTCAATTGCAGTGCCGTTGGTTTTCCATAAATCTGCACAATTCAAATGATTAACTTTTCGCACTGCGGCAAGATACATGAGTCCAAGCAAGGCTTTTATTTCTATTACATCCGTGGGAGTTGCCGTTCGATAGTCACGACTGTATTGCTTCTCAGATATATAAATATTAGTATGTTCTACTACAATATTTAGAATATCTTCACTGAAAAAACATTTCCAGATATCGAGTATGGTAGTCAATGATCGAGCTGGTCCTTTCACACCAGGCAAATGACGCACCAAGTTTTTTGAAGAAGTTCTAACTTTTCGAGAACCCATGTGTTTGTTCCACGTTGTACAATTGTCTCTTCCAACAAAATGTGGTCGCCTTTTTGGTTGAGGCGATGAGCACGCATCTTCGTATTCACTGTCTAATTCTTGCTCAGACTCCGAATTTTCTTCACGTACCTCAACTTGATCATCTTCATCGCTACTGTCCCCAGTATCACAATCGTCTATTGAAAGTTCAAAGTTGTCAACTTCGTCACTCTCCTCCCATAACCTCAAAAGTCGCGCTTGCTCCCGTTCATAATCCATTTCTAAGAAGTTACGTATAAACTACCCTTACATTGTCCAAAATTATGACAATTTACTCACCTAAGAAACTAACACAAAACGCAACGTTAATACTAACATCGGTCTGAGTAACCGAAATAAGCAAAATTTCAATAAAAATTAAACTCAACGGGTTGACACTTGCACACCACCAAGAAGAGTGACAAAGATTAAGCTACTAGACCGCCAGACCAGATTAACGCATGCGCACAATAGATATAATAAAATAACAGTAGTGTCGGTCTCTGAGACCGGTTGTTAGTACTGAAGGGTTAATTAAATTATCTGCATTTTCTTCTTTTTTTCTATTGCAGTATTAAGTATTTGAATAGAAATACTTTATTAAGGATATCTAATGATTAATATTAATTAGACTATATGTATATGTACTAAATAATAGTTACTAGAGAAGCCTCGTCAAGACATAACTTATTTCCCTATATTACAACATTCGTTGTGTGATTACAATACTTTGAATTTTCGTAGGTGATTATTTAAATAAACGCAACTAAATATAACCAGTTGAAAATTCTAAGCCTAGCACTCCTCTCTTTCGACATATCTTCCTCTCTGGTTTATCCCTCCCCTTCGGTTCATTCTACATACAATTGTAGGGTGGCCGTTATTTTGCAAAAGTTACAATTCTTTAGGTCCCCCCCCCTAGATTTTTAAAATGTCAAAAACATACATACATACGGAAATTCTATCTTACGAAATGATAAGAATAAAATCAAAAATCAATTAAAAAATTCTTAAAACGTCTATTAACACATAGTATTTCTAACACATCACATAAAAATAGTGTTCCGGAAATTCATTTTTTGGTAACTTTTCGTGGAAATATTTCCGGAAACTTATTGAAATGGCAAATGTCAAAAAAAAGTTGATTCACAAAGTATGTTGCGTGGAACCCTGAGTTTTCGTGGAAATATTTTGGGGTTCGACAGGACCAGTTGTAAGTGCTGTAATATAACAAAAATATACTACTGGCAAAGCTTTAAACTTTCCTACAATAACGGCCTAATCACTATTTTATTTGTTGGTGCCTTTTGGTACCACAATTAACCACATATTAATGTAAAAATTCAAAAACAAAATATCGCAATAAACTGGATACTACACAGCGTAAGGTTTAATATAAAAAGAGAATTAAGTAAATCAGCCCAGTGGAACTCTGAAACGAACTAGAACAAAAATAAACTTTATATCTTAAATATATAGATGTTTTAAAATAGTTATCAAAATAAGTTTATACGCGTTTAACATGCTCAAATAATGCTAAGAATACTAATAGTATAGAAAAATTGCTGCAGGTGGCAAATTGCAATCGATCGTTTTATAATTACTTATTACTAGAGACGTGCATTTTAGGTTACCTCGCCTGAACATCCCTTGATTACCTGATCTGTCATAAGTACCTTCGCTACAAGTTTAGGACATACAGTTTGTTTTTTTGTAAAGGATAATATAGGAAATCCAATAGAATATTATCATTTTCCTCCTAAATTTGTATCCTTGCAAATGTAAGTAGAAGTCTTGGTATCAATCGTCAGAAGAAGAATTTATTTTACATCAAAAACATATTAAAGTTTATGAAGAAAACTAAAAACTATTTAGAAAAATACTTAAAAAGGTTATTGATTTATTGCTTTTGGTAATAAGCTATAAAGAACAGCTGGAAGCTGTACACCGATTGGCCTAGTGGTTAACGCATCAGATTCGTAATCAGGAATCGCGGGTTCAAGCCCCATCCTCGTATACTTTTTTTTAATTCTATTGCTCACTAATTATTATTTTTAGAACTTTATTACAAGTATTATTAGTTTAATGTCCTTTTTTATTTGCTTTTCTAATAAGTAGTTAAAATTGTACAAAAAGTAACGGTAAACCTCGGTAGCAAAAATATCTAATATTAAAAAAACTAATTATAATTGTAATAATGTTCTAAAAATAGTAATTAGTAAGCAATACAATTAAAAAAAAGTATACAAGAATGGGACTTGAACCCGCGATTTCTGATTACGAATCTGATGCGTTAACCACTAGGCCAATTAGTGTAGAGCTTCCAGCTTTTCTATATTGCTTATTACCAAAAGCAATAAATCAATAAGCTTTTTAAGTATTTTTCTAAATAGTTTTTGGTTTTCTTCATAAATTTTAATATGTTTCTGACGTAAAATGAATTCTTCTTTCGATTGATACCAAAATTTCTACTTACATTTGCAAGGGTACAAATTTAGGAGGAAAATGATAAAATTCCATTGGATTTTCTATATTATTGTTTACAAACAAATAACTACACTGTATAGTTTACTCATACGAAAGCTGTTATATAAAAATTGCTACGCCGCTGACAATTTCTTTAATTCTTTTTGTTTATATTACATAAATCACATTTTACTGTGTGTTTTTGTGGCATGGCTAGTCCAAATCCATTATTTTTAAGCACCTACTTGTGATCACATTTTATTGCAGATGAAATTGCTTTGCTTCTTTGACATAGTGGTTTTATGCTTACCTAAAATGCACGTATCTAACTATTACTTTCATAAAATAACATCTGTCTGTTCGTTTTACAGTGTAAAAACAAAAGATTAAACCGCAGAAAAAAAGAAATAAGAGGCAATTGATAAACCAAAATTACAATATTTACATATACTAAGTTCGTCTTCTTTTAACGACATCTTCCATGGAGCTGCTGGAACGTTTAGGATCTACTTAAGTGCCTGGGATTTCAGTGTTATTCTCTTCATCTTCTTTAGTCATCACTTCTTCATCTTTACTGTATATTGGTTTATTTATGCGCAATCTTCCCGCACGTTCTAGACACGTTGAGACACAGTGGAACTTTCTTTTTCGCCATTGACAGTTCCTAGAGCAGCCACACCGTACATGGTGTAGCAGGGGACAGATAGATCGAACGTGTACGTGTTTTCCCGTTCTACATATTTACCCTTGCGACGTGAGATGATTTTCTTGCCACTCTTGAATCTGGTGGTACACTCTGAGGCTGTGCTGGTGCGCTGTAGCTGAACGGTGGAGGAAGACTTGGGAAGTTTTGATATAGTTTGTAGGTTATTACCGACGGTTTGGATATACATATTTTTTAACCTGCTGTTGCTTTTTTGTGAGTGATTTGTCATTATCTTGGAAACTAAGAGTTACAAAAAAAAGTTAAGTGTCAAATTTAGTTGGTATAAAATATACTTGAATTTTATAATATTTTTATATATTGCTGTATATAATTATTGCTTATTTATATATTTTTGTATTGTGTGCTACTTTTAACTTTCTTAACTTAAATAAAACGCACTGTATGTTTTTACTGTTTTCGATTCTACAATTTATTTTAAATATCTTTGGCTAACTATATATCGAAATTCTGCACAGTTTCTGAATAAATTGAGTTTTTAAATTTTTTCTTTGGAAATGCAGTTTTTTAAGAAATCAAATCACGTTTCTGCATTGCTGTCTATTGAATAGTATACAGAGTGTTCAATCCACTAGACCAAAAATATTAATATTTGAACAGGAAACTCTGTATATTTAGTATATTTAGATTTTATATGATTCAGTTTTAGATTCCTACCAACTTCTTGTTTAATGTTCTAATGAAAGTAAACAGTTTCAAAGAACACGTTCGTTGTTACAGAAATAAACATCCTGAAAAATCTAATTATGCCAAACACCTTTTAGAACAAAATCACACAGTGACTCCTCAAAATAATATTAAATTCCTACGTTTTTGTAATAACAAACGCAAACTAGATATTTTGGAAGCTTTTGAAATATACAAACACAAACTCAGGGTACCTTTAATGAATGAACAGATTGAGCTCAATAATTCCCCGTTACTGAAAGTGTTAGATAATTATTTTTATCTTTTTATCTAGTTATTACCTTTGATAATGACAGCTTAGTTGTCGAAGCAATATTGTCAGGTGCATTATAATAAATTTGTGAAATTTGTATTAATCTTTTACTTATCTCATGATTATGAAGTTTCACAATATAAAGCTAGAAACAATAAACAAGTTTCAAAGTTATCAGCGTTCGAAATGTAAATTTCAGTTGTATTGGTGTAAAGATGTATGCACCAGATGTGAGTGCTTTTCATAGATTAGTATTCAAGATTAAAGATTAGTATGCTCATCACAATATCTTTTATTAGAAAGTATGGGCGTACCCTCTTCTATTCCTAACATTTATGCATACAGGCGAAAGTAGTAATGCAGTTCATATGCTCCTATTACTATAGACATTACTTTACAGATTATTTGAAACAAAAGTGCTCCAAATATTATTTATTACTTCTCGAGTAAATGAAATATTGAATTCTTAATGTGAGATATTTTTAATACGATGTATTTGATATAATATGAATATATCCCATAAACATTGAGTAAATATTTGTCTAATTGCAAAAATTTTTTTTTCAATAGTTTATTGTCAGAAAAACGACTTAAAACTCTGTTCAACATATTAAATACTATATGATGTGATAATAAGGTTGCATAAAACATCCAATAAAAATTAATACAGTACAATAAAAATTACCACTAATTTATTAAATACACTAATTTTATTTGATTTTGCACTACCCAAACGCCATCACTTTATTACGCCTGATGCCAGTTCAACGAACTAACGTCGACTGCCGTAACCAACTGAAACTTTTTTCACACAGAGAATTTACATTACCGCTTATGAGTCTCTAGTTATATAATTATATTTTCACAATAATTGATAAGCCGTTTAAAAACGTTTTATAAAATAAAGTTTTCGGAAGTTTTCACGCTTCAACGCATGGTTTAAATATTTTAATTTTAAAGTTAACCATTGATGAGCTGTATAATATTTATATAATCTTTCCTAAATTGGAAATATTTGTTAGAAAATATACATTAAATATTTATAAAATATAAAGATTTAAATGTAAATCGTTTGCCCAAAACAATACTTTTAATCATATTTCTAATCATGCTAAATTATATGTTAAGTTTTATTTGTATAGGAAATGTTTATCAAATTATATATACCTTTAAATATTAATTTTCTGATACCATAAAAACATTTAATACAATATTATTTGTCCAAATATATAGAATTTAAATATAAATATAAAGTACATAAAAATAAACTTGATCGAGTACTACATTATTTGATCCACACATACATGCATATAACACACATGCTTATGTTCTTCAATGTTCGAGATATATTCGAACTCGACTCAGGACAGGAATATATCATTATGGAAGAAAAACCTAAAGCTTTTTAATTTTGATTATAATCCAACCTCAGTTTGAAGTTTCAGGCATGAACTTTTTGAAATGTTTTGAACGAACTAATCTACATATTAGATTAAAATTAAAATTTATTTTCGGAACCTGTTGGAGAATAATGTGCTTAAGATTTCTTGGAGGGCAATTGTATTTAATTGTGTTTATCTTACTAATGTGAATTACATATTCAGAGATGATTTATGGACTCATAATTTAATGTAATAGATAAAATTATTCAATTGTATTTTTCATACACCATTTGGAGGTTAGTTTCCGTGTTCTAAATACTAGCGATATTGGCTTGGATTGATAAAAATTTTATTAAACTACTCATACATTATCTTCAACGGAGGCGTTTTGCCGTATAACGATCTGTGTTATTACATAGACAATACACACAACATATACCGTTATTCGGCCGAACAAACAGATGGATAAAAGTGCATTCAGCACTCATTAATACTACATAATAAATGGAAGATGTTTTACTAATTTTGAAGCCTTAATACTATCTCATAAATAATTGGACTAAAACTTGCTCTACTCCCGAGCTAACCGTTTTATTAATATTAAAAATTATAACATTCAGTAAAAGTTCTGGAAAAGCAACGTCATAAGTGAAACTGATCTAGCCATACTTAATAAAATAGTCGCTGTTGCTTACTTTATTACTTAACAGTTTCGCTGTGACAGTCAATTTCAGTACCTTTGCATTAACTACGTAACAAGTCCTGTGACATATATTTTACATATCGCTAGAAATATACCATACAGCAGTATATATTGTAGTGAATCAGGAAATGTCGTGTGCATCGAACAATCCAGAGATGCCAGCGTTTATACAAGCCGCGATAAAGTAGACTAGATTATACTAGAAAACTCCTTGAGGAATATATATCACAGCGACTCCACGATAAGAAGAATCGACAATTAGAAGCGGCGTAGTAAAACTAAATAGACTTCAGTTGAATAAATAACGTTTGAAGAAGAAAATACGCACAAATCAGATTGTATCATATTGTATATTTTTTATTTAAGGTTTTCTTCAATGACAGTCATTTTTTATATAATGCAAAATGACTCTTCTTAAAAGCGAAAGTATGACCGTCATAATAAAAATAAATTTTGGATACGCTGAAGACTAAGGTACGTTTCACTAGCACTATTTCTTTAAGCTTTATAATCTCTGTAGATTTTTACTCCCCATGCATTAGTAAGTAGTTGTGCTTTTAAGATAATTTCTCATAGTTTTTAAATAAATTAGTTTAAGCTCGTTTAGTGATAGTACTTAATTTATGTTTTAATTGTTTTAAACATGAGTTACTGTAAATATTCCTCTGTTATTAAACAACTATTAAGAAATCGGAAAAGAAGGCAGAAAAGGTAAGAAAACAAAATATATGAAGGTTACAAGCAAAGAGGAAAGAAACAACGGAAGAGTAAGAAGAATAGGAGAGATTCATATAGAAGAAGTGAAAAGTTTCAAGTACCTAGGGACAATAATAAATAAGAAAAATAATAGGAATGAGGAGGCAAACCAGAAGATACAGCCGGGATATAAAACATATTATAGGCATAAAATGGCAATGAATACAAGAAAATAAGCAAGATGACAAAATTAAGATTGTAATGGTATAGGACAGTGATAAAACCAGTGACAACGTATGCAGCGGAAGATATATGCCTCTCACACACACACAAAGAGATGAAAAGAAGCTAAAAATATTTGAGAAAAAAATAATAAAAAAAATATTTGGAGCGAAGAAGACAAATGAGGGACAATAAAGAAGATTAATGAATAGTGAAATTGAAGAAATAGTAGAAAATGAAAATATAGTTAGAGTAATAAGATCCAAAAGAATAAGATGGCACGAACACATAGACCGGATGAGTGAAGATTCAATAGTGAAAACGATGACGAAATGGAAACTACAGATGTGAGCAAGATGAAGATATGCTGGGAAGAGCAAGTAACTTGTAGATTATAAAGAGAATGGGAATCACAGAATGAAGGAACATAATGAGAGATAGAAAGGAATGAAGAAGAATTTTGAAAGAAACAACACGACACAAAAATTTGTAATAACTAATTTTTTATCTTATTGTATTTTATTTATAAAACTTATAAAAATGTAGTACAGTGTAGTGGAGTGACGCACCACTAACACTTAATGTAGTCAAAAAAGCTCTAAAAGGGTGGCTTCAATTTCTATCAAGAATGTGTAGCCTTTTATATTATACTAGAGTCATTGAACCTTTCCCAAGTCTTCATAGAACCAACAAGAGAAGAATCATTGTTGGGCTATATAATAACGTCTGATGTAAACTTAATCACAAACTCTGGTATAACGTATGTCACATAAGTTTTGGGAAAAAATAAATAATGTATTGAAGATAATTGTAACATAATTTATTTAAATGGTCACTTTACGAACATTTTACCTTACATCTAAGTTAATTAAAACTACAGTTAAAATAATGACAAAGGGCCATGGTCTTCAATGGTACGCAGTTTTTGTCTAACTTGCCCCATCATGTTTTGGACAATGTTTATATCGATTTCTCTTATCTTTTGGTATATTCTACGTCTTAATTGTGCTTCATTTTGAGCTTCCCACCCATTATCATATACTTTCCTGCTCAATAGTCCCCAAAAATTTTCGATGGGTCGAGCCTGTGGGACATTTGGCGGATTGTCAGCTTTTGGCACAAAAGGTATGTTTTGAGCTTCTAACCATATTCTAGTCGTTCTTGCATAATGGCAACTTGCCAAGTCTGGCCAAAACATTATTTCATCACGTGGATGAGTCGTAGCAATAAATTCGAGCAACTTCGGTAGACATCTCTCAGTATAAACGTTGGCATTGACTGCTTCACCCCTAACATGCCCAATATAAGGTCGTGAAACTCCGCTCTCAGATATAGCACACCAAACTAGTATTTTGTCTTCAAATTTTTTTTTGGCTTTGTATTTTACATTATCTGGACAATTTTCTACATTATCGGTATAAAAACCATCATTGCCTTTTATTTCTGAGTGAGCAAATGTAAAATATTTTTCATCGTCCATTATGATCACTTTATTGTTTGCAAAATGAATTCGGCGTAATCTACGACAACAAATTGGAATTCTTCGTAACTGATCCTCTGTATAACGTGGACATTTACGTCTTTTACGGTACTTTAAGCTTTTTTTCTGCAATACTCTTCTTATAGTTTCATAAGAAACATTAAATCTTCTGGATAACTTTCGGTATGACGTTCCAACTCGATCTTTTGCACTTCCACAGATTCGGTTAACGCGATTTTCGGTCAGCCAATTCGGACGTCCACTTTTTGGTAAATTGAGGCATTGGTATACCCTGTTCACATTCTGCAATTGTTCTATAAATGGTTGTTTTCGAAATATTTTGATTGCGAAAAATGTTTACAATTTCTCGCTTGGACACATGTCCAACCAGGTTGTAAATGCTTTTTCGGATTTCAAGCTTGTACGACATAACGGCACAAATTATTTGACATCTACGGAGTGTCATAACAAATTTGAGTATTAATGAATATTTGTTTACAATGGTTACTAGATTGCAAGTTATTTACATTTATTTTTAAGCCCATGAAAATTTTCCCAAAACTTATGTGACATACGTTAGAAAACGAAAAACTCTCTGATCATGATGATCATGTTACTAAACCAATACCAAATAATTACCCTCGAAAGATAAAAATTTTAATCATGAGTCTTTTTTGACAGATATGCAACGAATGACTTGGCAAATATTTTTTATATTTCTATTAATTCAAATATAATGGATATTGTCCATAACCATGCTCCAATAATAACTATTAATCATAACAAAAGGAATCTTCCATAGGTCACTGCTAACACAAAATACATAATGGAACTTAGAGAAAACGCGTACAAGAATACTGTACTTCTTAAATTTTTCTTAAATCGTAATTCAAACGTTAGAGGGATTGGAAGTCTTATAGACAATTGCGTAACTTCGCCAATCAAACAGTCAAAAAATAAAAAAGATCTACTTTGAACACACACTTGCTAATGCTGAATCAAGGAAGATGTGGCAAGACTTGAAAAAATTAAATATCAAATCTCAACACCAAATAATTACCGTTAAGCTGAAGCAATCCTAATGAAATTAATAATTTTTATTCAGAAACCATGTCTAACGTAAATTTTGATCCTACCAATATTATTACATTTTACGAAAATAAACATCCCCATAATATAGAACTCTTCAAATTTTCAACAGTTACAGTTTCCAATACTGCTAAACTAATTAATGATATAAAAGCAACGCTACAGGATGGGATAATTTAAATATTAAATTAGTAAAATTATGTTGCCCTATATTGTTATCTTACTTAACCCACATCATATACTGCTGCCTAACGTCTAACATTTTTCCTACATCTTGGAAGAAAGCTGTAATAACACCTTAGGGTGGTTCTTATTTGGGTCATGTCGGAATTTCGGTTTTTCCGGGTGCCCATTTGATTCCAAAAAAAGAACTGAAAATTTTAAGACCAATACGAATTTCCTATCTTTATTCTACGACGAGAAGTTTTCCATTTAAAATACATGGGTTTTTTCAATTCTTATGCATATATTTGACCACTGGGACAAATTTTTGCAAAAAAATTGAAAATTGATTTTATAGAATTAACGAGCATCGATGCTACTTTTAGGCGAGAAAAAAAATTATATAGGACATTCTACATCACTTCAACCCTAATTGAACGGTGCATTATTTTGAATTTATTTGTAAATCGTTGAAAAAAATTGAATGCGCCATATAATTTTTTTGTGCCTAAAAGTAGTATCGAACCCTGTTAATGCCAAAAAAATCAATTTTCAAGTTTTTTCTCAACAATTTGTCCCAGTACACAAATAGATACATAAGAAGTGAAAAAAATCATGCATTTTAAATGGGAAACTTCTCTTCGTTACAGCGAATGATTAGAATAGAGATAGGAAGTTCGTATTGGTCTTAAAATTTTCAGTTTTTTTTTAGAATGAAATGGGCACCCGGCAAAACCGAAATTCCAACATGACTCAAACAAGAACCACCCTAAAATTAACACCTATTCCCAAAATCTCAGCTCCAATAGAATATAAGCATCTTTGATCTATTAGTATACTATCATCTTTTTCTGAAGTACCTGAGTAAATAATGAACGATCAACTAAGAACTTTCATTACAAATTACAAAATAATTCTCTCAATCTGGATTTCGTCCAGGTTATAGTTGTACGACCGCCTTGCTAAAAATTACTGATAATGATCTGATTCATGCTGCTAATGAGAAGAAAATCTCCGCATTAATATTATTGGACTTTAGTAGGGCGTTTGATACAATTAACCATTCCAACCTGCCTGATCCGGAGTCCCGCAGGGCTCAATACTGGTTCCCCCATTCTACACAATATACGTTTGCGTAGTACACAACTACCACTTTCATAATTTTGTCAATTACTGTTCAATTCATACGTATCCAGACGATACTCAATTGTACTTCTCTTTTAAATCTGATGATCTCAATCAAGCACTACAAAAGATTCAATCTGATTTGACCGCCATTTCTGAAAGATTCCTTCAGCATGCGTTGTCCATCAATCCATCTAAATTTGTTATCGTATCGTTTGGAAATCCACAAGAAGTTGAATTAATAAAGCGTCTCATTGATCTTAAAATAAACAGTATCAAAATTCCTCAAAAAGACGAAGCAAGAACCTTGGACTAGACTATTAATATACTTTTAGACTAACCACAAACACCACAAATAATATAAAAAGACCTTATATTAATCTAAAACTAATTTACCCCACAGACACTTTCTTTTAACAAAAGTCAAAACTATGCTATGTGACACCCTAACTTATCTAACTTTTCTTACTGTAACGAGGTATATGAGCCATGCCTAACAAAAGAGTATTCTGATAGAATACAGAGAGTACAAAACTCCTGCTTACGACTAGTCTTTGGAATAAGAAAATATGAACATATATCGCACAAATTAAGTGATTGTTGTTGGTTAGATATGAAGAATAGAAGGCTGTTGCAGTCTGCTATAATTTTTCACGGAATAATTACACAAAAAATCCCTACATATTTATATAATAAAATAACATTTAGAACTGATGTGCACGATCTAAATTTAAGATAGAGGAAACATAACTTCATCTGCTCATCGCACTGCACTTTTTGAACGTGGATTTTCTAAACTATATAATTTACTAACTAATATAATTCTAATATAACTAATAACTGATATAATAAATAACTATATAACTTCTATATAACAAAGTCGGTAAATCCCGAAAAAATTTCGCTATAGGGAAATTTCGTTATAAAGAAATATCACTTCGATAAACTACTGGCAGGAATTCCAAACTTTGCCGCGTGCCGCGATGACCTTCTTTTTTGTATACTGCAACGTTCTTTTTTAAAATAATAACACAAGTGCTGTTTAAATCGTCTATTCACAAACAAATATTTATTTCTATACACTAATGAATACACTATAAATTAACGCTATGATTATAAACCATTAAAAACTATTATTTACAGACTATGAATTTCTAATACAATATTTATCTTTACATTTACTATTTATTTTGTGATACACAGTTAATGACTTGCTGTTGACTGCCTCTCTTTTATCCGCCGTCGATTATATACCCCCATGTAATTCTTCTAGAAGTCGCTCGAACATACCGGTATACATCGAATACACTAGAAGGTTGAGTGCATTGCGCTGCGGCTCCGGAATGTTCCACAACCCATTGACGGCCGGAACAGACGATGCGTTGCACTCGTTACACTGCCCCCTCTTCAAGTCTGTTCTGTCCCAGAACAGGTTTTATGCTCTGGTTCCTGTAGAATGGGTCATGACGATATCGACAATCTTCACCTGGACTACACGTTCCATTACGGTAGAAATAACAGTCTACACTCTTCGTTGGCCTTAATGCGGGCTGTGGGTCAAAACTGCAGACGAAGATCTTGACGTCAGTACCTCTAAAGACAACTTCCAGCATGTTCCTAACGATTCTCCAATCCAGCTGGTCCCGCCCACAGCCGAGTTTGGGAACTGCCAATTTGTTAATTCCCCTGGTAAGCAACTCGATCCTTAAATTCCATAGTGCCCTCCACAAGTCGGCGTAACTCGGTTTCTGGTAGTAAAACTGCTTGGTTACCAAGTAGTAAATGGATCGGTCATGATCAGGCAAGCGTAAGGATTTACCAACAGAGGGATTTTGTTCTCGAAGTTCATTCAGCCGTCCAAATTTATTTCTAAACACTACTGCGATCCCCCTGGACATACGGAGATCCGCGGAGACACAGTGGGCAATGGAATAATCACCAGGGACCCGGAAGAGATCTTATTGCATCTCAGTCGTGACTCCGAATCGCGCTTTTCTAGTTCCAGAGAACGCAGCCATAAATTCTCTAAAGGTTGGCTGATCATCTTCAGGCCTTACGGTATTGATAGCCACCTCAGCCTCATCTTTCCGATCCGGGACTGCGTCATTATTTCCCTCATAGTGCGCCAGACGATTGGAGTGTACCACCTTTGGTTTCCCCCTTGGCAATTTCTGGATGCGATAAATCAAGTCATTTATTCGTTTCTTCACCTGGTATGGACCCTCCCAATTTCGCTGTAACTTTGGAGAATAGCCACGACGCCTTTGCGGGTTGTATAACCAGACAAGCTCTCCAGGTTGAAACCCTCCTTCTTGGGCTCTCACATCGTACGTAGCCTTCATCCGGTCACTCGCGATTCGACTATTATTTCGGGTTCGGTCGTGAATATCCTCCAACTTCTTCTTTAAGTTGATGACATAATCATTCCCGGCTACCTCCTGCTCTATAGGTGGAGACCCAAATTCCAGATCACACGGTAACCGTAACTCGCGTCCAAACATCACAGACGCTGGTGACTGACCGGTTGTTTCGTGGACCGATGCACGATAAGCCATCAGGAACAGATGCAGGTATTGGTCCCAGTCTCGTTGATGATCGGAGACGACCTTGGCCAAATATTTGCCCATTGTCCGATTCATGCGTTCTACGATTCCATCGGACTGCGGATGTAACGGTGTGGTCCGAGTCTTGCGAATGCCCAACAATCGACAGACTTCTCCAAAGAGTACAGACTCGAAATTGCGGCCTTGATCCGAATGCAGCTCCATGGGCACTCCGAAGCGACTGAAAAACTCTTTGACTAGTACGTCAGCAACAGTCGCAGCTTCCTGGTTTGGTAGGGCATATGCTTCTGGCCATTTGGTAAAATAGTCCATTGCCACTAATATGTATTTATTCCCATCGTCGGTTTCGGGAAATGGTCCGGCAATATCTATGGCTATTCTTTCCAGAGGACTACCCACATTGTACTGCCTCATAGGTGCTCTTCGTTTCCCCAAGGGTCCGTTACCAGTGGCACATAGTTCACATTTCCGGCACCACTCCTTCACGTCTTCTTTACAGTTGACCCAATAAAAACGCTCCCTAACTTTCTCCAAAGTCTTTTTCACACCGAAGTGTCCTCCTGAGGCACCGTCATGGAGATGTCGCAATACTGTAGCCACTCGGCTTCTTGGAACCACGAACTGAGACCTAATGGTGGTGCCATCTTCACTCTCCAGTACTCGCTTCAGGAGATCGTCTTCCACCTTCAAGGACTCCCATTGGGCCCAATATGCTTTGAGCGTTCTGTTGAAAGGGCTGACGGCCTCCCAGGCAGGCCTTTCTCCCACGCGCTTCCATTCCAGTACCATTTTTAGTTCGGGATCAGCCTCCTGCTGTCGTTGCAATTCTTCCGGCAACCAATTGTCGTTGACGATGGTAGTCCTTAATACTTGGCAAACCCTCTCTTCCAAACGAGAGCAATGACGGCAATCCGTTGGACAGGGTCTTCTTGAAAGAGCATCGGCATTTCGATGACTAGTGCCCGCTCGATGTTCGGTGTCAAAGTCGTATCCTTGTAATCGTTCGATCCACCTTGCGACCTGGCCTTCAGGATTACGGAATTGTAGAAGCCATTTCAACGCTGCATGGTCCGTCCTCAATAAAAACTTCCGTCCGTACAAGTATTTGTAGAAGTGCTCAACGGACTTCACGACGGCCAATAGTTCTTTTCTGGTCACACAATAATTCCTTTCGGCTTTCGACAAAACCTTACTAAAATAGCCGATGACCTTTTCTTGTCCATCCTGTATCTGAGAAAGTACACCCCCAATGGCCAGATTACTTGCATCTGTGTCAAGTATGAATTTCCCTTCTGTCCGTGGATAGCTCAATATTGGTGCTGTTGTCAGGGCACGCTTCAACTGTTGGAAAGCTGTTTCACACTCTCCGCTCCAAACATACTCGCGCCCATCTTCAGTTAACCTTGTCAGAGGTTTCGCTATATTGGCAAACCCAGGAACGAAACGCCTATAGTAGGTACATAACCCAAGAAAACTACGAACTTGGTGTTTATCTTTCGGTGTTGGCCACTCTTGAACTGCACGAATCTTATCGGGGTCGGCTGCCACTCCATTTTGTGATACGACGTGCCCGAGAAATTTCACTTCCTTTCTGAATATGTGGCACTTTTTCGGACTCAGTTTCAGATTGGCTCCACGTAGTCTTCGGAACACTTCCTCTAGATTTTTCAAATGTTCGTTGAATGATTTTCCGACTACAATCACATCATCTAGGTATACCAGGCAGGTCCTCCACGACAACCCTCTCAGGATGGTCTCCATTAGACGCTCAAAGGTGGCCGGAGCGTTACATAGACCGAAAGGCATAACTGTAAACTGCCATAATCCGGAACCAATAGTGAACGCGGTCTTCTCCCGGTCTTCAGGTTCCATTTCAACTTGCCAATAACCGCTCTTCAAGTCCAAAGTCGAAAACCATCGTGAACCAGACAGGGTATCTAACGTATCGTCGATGCGTGGTAAGGGATAGCTGTCTTTCTTGGTCACGTCATTAAGCTGCCGATAGTCCACACAAAATCTCGTTGACCCGTCCTTCTTACTGACCAGGACCACCGGTGATGCCCATGGACTGCTGGATGGCTCGATGACCCCTTGTTCTTCCATATCAGTAATAATCTTTTCGGCTTCTGCTCGCCTTGCTAGAGGTAGACGCCTCGGCTGCTGACGGACAGGCATAGAGTTGCCTGTATTGATTTTATGTTTTACTATATTTGTTCGTCCCTTCTGGCTATCGTCCAGAGCGAAGATATCTTGGTATCGGTGAACCAAACCCTGTACCTCTTTCACTTCCGTTCTGTTAAGGTCTTCGCACGAACTAGTAACCATACCCACTAATTTTCCACCATGGTCTTTGGGCACTGGTTTTGGAACATCAGCCATACACCTGGCTACTCGGAATACTGGCACACACTGTCCCACAAGGGTACTCTTCTTCACTGTCACCGGATCCACATTAACGTTCATAATTCTCACCGGTACTCTCTTTCCAACCTTGATCAGCGCTTTTCCCACCAGTATGCCACTATGGATCTTCTTATCACAAACAGGCTCCATCATTCGCACACATCCTACCCGAAGATCTCCATCCAAACCCGCCTCGACAACCATCTCGCTTTGACCCGGCAATATCACATCTTCAGTGAGCAAAACCCTTACAACCGGATCCTCTCGTGGGTGCAACGGAAGTTCTTCGTTACCGACCTTCAAAACACCCTCTTTCAAATCCAACGTAAAACCAAATTTTCTCAGGAGGTCCATTCCCAAGATGAAGTCATCAGTGATATCGGCTACCAGCACCTCATGATCACGTGCTTCACTTCCAATGCCAATCTTCATCTTCACCACTCCGCGTGTTGGTATCACTTCACCCGTTGCTGTACGGAGTTGAGCAGTTGTGGGTAGCAACTTAATACTTGATCGTAGAACATCAGGGCGTACGATGGATTTTGTCGCCCCCGTATCAATAAGTAGTGGAACAGTTCGATTAGCAATCTTCCCATCTACAAACAAACTGCCGTTACTATTCTTCGATGTTACGGCATGGATCGTGATCTCCGGGGCATCTTCACTCGCCGTTAACGTTCGCCCCCTCTTGCCAACCACCTTTAACTTTTCCGACGGTTGTACTTTTCTTATTTTGGGACAACGGCGTTCTACATGTCCTTGTTCGCCGCAGTTCCAACAACGAGGCCCTCGAACTTCTTGATGATTCTTCTTACGGCTTTCTTCCTTCCGAAGAACTCTCAGTACTAACTCCTCTAGGTGATCTTTAGAACCTTCTTCCTCCACAACGGCCCGAACACGCCCGTGACCTCGGGACGCTTGTTTTTCAGCTTCAAATTCTAAGGCGTGAGCAAGCGCATCATCAGTTGTTCTTGGTCGTGCTAGCCTCAATGATTGTTGTGTTTCCCCGTCTCTTAACCCATCAATGAAGGTCTGCACAGCGAGCTGTCCCAGAAATGAATCGGGTGCCGTAGGGTACGCCAATCGGACAAGCCGCGCAACATCGGCTTCAAACTCCTGCAGGCTTTCTCCATTCTTCTGGATACGATTCTTCACTTGCGCGTGATACACTTGTTGAAGATGCGCGTCTCCATATCTCATCTCCAATCTAGACACTAACAATTGATAATCATTTTCCTGTCCTGCTGGGATTGTTTGCAGGACATTCAACGCGTCTCCACGCAAAGCCACAGTTAAAGAAACGGCCTTTTCCTTGCCTGTCTATCCGTTGGCCCCAGCGGCCGCCTCAAATTGTTTGTAGTAGGTGGACCAAGGTATCTTTCCATCGAACGCGGGTGGTTTTACTTTTATCCCTACGGCAGGAACCTTTTCTTCTTTAAATTGTTTCTTTACTTCATTAAACGGCCACTCAGAAGTTGAGCGAAACCGTAGTTGCCTCATTCTATCTTCCAGCATTTCAGTCATATCGTCTTTCTTAGTTGTTGGTGGTAATTGCATTTGGGATATTTTCTCTTCTACCATCTTTATTACCCTATCATGTTCCGCCAATCTACCTTCCAACAGTCCTAACGCGCTGGCATTCTCAAAAAATTCTTCGAAAACTTTGTCTTCCAACGCTTTGACATTTTCCAGCAATTCTCCTTTAAGCCTTCTAGAACTTTCTTCAGACTTTTCTAGTAATTCTTCTTTAAGCGTTCTAGAATTTTCCAGTAAATCTTCTTTAAGCATTTTAACATTTTCTTCCAGTGCTTTAGTATTTTCAAGTAATTCTTCTTTAAGCATTTTAGAATTTTCAAAAACTTTTTGTTCCAGCACTTTAGTATTTTCCATTAGCTTTCTAGCATTCTCTTCGGACTTTCTAGAACTCTCTTCGTGCTTTTGCAGTAATTCTTCTTTTAACATTCTAACATTTTCTTCGGACTTTCTAGAATTCTCTTCGGCTTTTCTAGAACTTTCCAGTAACTTTCTTTTAATATTCTAGAATTTTCTTCGGACTTTCTAGAATTCTCTTCCATTTTACTTAAAAACACGTTGGTATCAATTGCGGGTCCAGGTATCTCGAAGCGGTAATTTTCAGGATCTTCCTTCTGTTCTAAAAGCCATTCTCTTAGCCGATTTATTAATACGCTTTTGAGGCCCGTTGTTTCCAAGTCCCGTTCTTCCAGTTCGCGTTTTAAGTCTATTACCTTCAGATCTTTCAACAATTTCATCGCCATTTTAATTATTAGTTGTAATTGTTTTTAACACTAACAGTTTATTCTCACAGCACTTTGTTTATTACACGATTTTATTTATTTTAAAATCCCAACACCTGACACCACTGCAACGTTCTTTTTTAAAATAATAACACAAGTGCTGTTTAAATCGTCTATTCACAAACAAATATTTATTTCTATACACTAATGAATACACTATAAATTAACGCTATGATTATAAACCATTAAAAACTATTATTTACAGACTATGAATTTCTAATACAATATTTATCTTTACATTCACTATTTATTTTGTGATACACAGTTAATGACTTGCTGTTGACTGCCTCTCTTTTATCCGCCGTCGATTATATACCCCCATGTAATTCTTCTAGAAGTCGCTCGAACATACCGGTATACATCGAATACACTAGAAGGTTGAGTGCATTGCGCTGCGGCTCCGGAATGTTCCACAACCCATTGACGGCCGGAACAGACGATGCGTTGCACTCGTTACAATACAGTTATCATTTTCCCGCAACACGTTGATTTTCTCAGTATTGATTAAACACTTTCACTTTGACTTTTTTTTGTACTACAGTGTAGGGCTGTTCACTCACAAAATTAAAGTTAAAATAAAAATTTGTAATGCAAGTTTTTAATTTTACGTAAATGATAATTGAATTTTAATCTTTCTTAGAGGGGTGGAATCTCGATTTAGACAAGTAACAATGTGTATACTGTATAATGCATCGAAGTTTAATCTTTCCTAGAACTTTCATTCAGGTAAATTTACAGAAATCCCCTGAAAAACCAGTTGTAAAAGGCCTTTTAATGACAATTTTAACCCATCTTGGAACTTCCATTTAAACAAATTTACAAAATCCTTTTGAAAGATTTACAGGTTTTTAAAAATGTGTGCAGGCTTCTTTGAAGATAATATTTTACTACTGCTAAGAAAGAAATATTGATGCATAATACATACATTTACCTGGAAAAATTTATTTTAGTTTGGTTTAAAAATTTCGTTATATAGAAATTTTACTTCGTTATTTAGAGACACGTTTTGATGTATTTTTTCTAAAAGGGCAGTGTACAGCACAAAAATTCGTTATATAGAGAAGTTCGCTATATAGAAGTTCGTAATATGGAAGTTTGACTGTAATTCTTAACCATATAACATTTATAAACTATACTCATCTTTGCCTGATATCTTCAAGAATTATTCGGTGAATTCCTTCAAGCAGCGGGGTTAAACTAAATAAATGGAACCGTGTGTGAATAAGTAAAGTGCCGCGAAAATATATTTTGCTCAAAACGAAGATCTTAATACAGCAATAGAGCAACTTCAAATATCACTTAATACCCTGGAATCTGGTGGTGTATCACGCTTAATCCGACTAAATGCTCTACAAAAGTATTTATTCTCAAACGTATTGCAACTCCACACAATATACACAACGATGGAACACTAATTATATGAAATTATAAAAGTGAAACCATCAAATATCTAGGAGTCTACTTAGACACAAGACTAACATGGAGCCACCATGTAAACAAAATAGTCAATCATGGCTACACTAGACTGAACGCTAGATTGCTTTATATTTTTCTCAACAGAAGATCCCCGCTGCGATGTTCAATTTTGCTATATAAAACTTTGATCAAACAAATCGTAACATATGCCAGCCCCGTCTGGACCACAACGTCAAAAATGAAACTGAAGAAATTATAGGTCTTCCAAAATAAAATACCACGAATTTCTGTCTACGCACCGTGATATATTCGAACTCAACAAATTCATGCATGCATTAGGAATGAAAACTCACAAAAAATTCTTCCTCGCCCTTATAGCCTAAAAGCTCTTATACTTTTTGGTCGCCAGCTGTTGGGCTATTAGTACCAATAGCAACAACATCCTTCAAGAGCTCAGTCATAAAAATGTACACGTTTGCCTCAACAGGAAACTGTTACAAGACTTAAGTTCCAATGAAAGTGTTAGTGAAATTAGTGAATAAATAAAATGCAAACGTTAGTTAGAAAAACGTTAGCGATTAAATCCTTTAAATCATACAAAAAGAGCATATAAGCCACAGGTCTAAAATGCCTTTTTATCTCTCGTATGTTTATTGGTTCCGCTCGTAGTACATCTTTTTGGAAAGCTTTCCTTTCCATAGAGACTCTCTCAGGCAGGTCGCGTTAAGGGTTTATCATAATTATCTTTATAATTATTATGGGCAAACAATAATAAACAACATACACACAAAGTAATTTTCAAAATAATAACAGCACAACTTTATTTTGAATTAACATATCCCAAAAAAACAAACAAAACAAAATGAAAATTGAAAATAAATACCAGAAAAATAAACTTTTTTATGTGAAGTAAAAAGAAAGAAACACTTCTTAATTATGAATTTATCTTTAAATATTTACAGACAACAACAAAAATCTGGTTACTAAATTCTATCTTTTTAATTCTATCATTAAATTTTTAATTATTCCAAAGAGTTGCGTTTTCTATATTTGGAGATTAACCCTTTTGGCATCATCATATTTCTTAATTACTAAAAATAAAACTAACTACTATTAAACACACACATTTTATTTTAATTCCTTTTGAAATATTTGACGCCACAAGATTGCCAACTTTATTTTTATGAACTCCCCTTGTGTCTGTTTGGCTGCTTTTATTCGTCTTGACAAAAAATTCAAGAAAGTGCATCGACGATCTCTTTCAAATATTTTTAAATAAAGAGTTTTACTAATTGGAATTCCAAATTCCTTTAATTGTACAAGTATATTAATTTTTATCAAAATCCAAATCCATTTATAATCCAGTAAAATGTCTCAAAAGTTTTTCTTTCTAGTATTGTTTTCATCGAAGAATAAATAAAACACTTGTTTAACTTGAAGCTATTCTTAATTAAACACTTTGATTTATTTTTTTTAAATTTTAAACACATTGACGTTTCTCAAAAATATCACTAACCTCAAACTCTTGACATTGATTTGTTTACAGTTTAACTTATAACGTAACCGTAAATTACTTTATGCTTTCCAAAAAGTTGTGCACTTCTTGAAAGATGAAATTAGAAGATTTGTTACAAAAATGGTCGTGCTTTTATATCTTCTCGTCGAAACTATTGAATGTGATGTGGTATTTGCAGAAAAATGCTTGTTGACACTTTAAATATTCTTAACCCTATTTTTATTTATAAATCTTAATTAACACAAACTAATTAGGTAAACTTATAGGAAATTAAATTCCGAATTCAATGATATATTATAGTTGTATGAACAACCAAAATTAACCTTACAACTGAATATCGACGACATCCTATCTCTTTAAAACTCTTATTAACTTTATTATCTAAAAATACTTTTTCACACCTTCCTATCTTCACAAATTTAAACACTATGGTTGTAATAACATTATTTACATGTTTTTAAATGACACCAAATTCAAATGATAACCCAATTGCAGTATTTAAATGAACGATCCAAAGGCGTAACACAATTACATGTTGTTTATCTGATAGCATTAATAAAAAGCAGCCCCCTGCATTTATGATAGTAACAATTATGTGGCAACAAAGCAGTTTTACAATCGTCTAACAAAATGATTTAATCAAGAGCTGTAAAATTTGAAATACACGAAACTTATGAACCTGAGAAATCTCGTTATCATGAAAACTCATTTTTATCTATTAATTGGTAAGTTAAGATAGTAAATACTTGTATACCTCCCCATTACAATGCACTTTGCTTGTTTTAGGTGAAATCTCACATTCAAATTACCTAAACTTATTGAAATTGGAAAAAATTAGATAATCGTTAATGGACAAGGAAAATTAATTAAATTTTATAAAAAATCGGATCCAGATATCCTTTATCTGACTATAGTGTACTCGTGTGCATGCTAATCATAAATAACCATATGTTACTTTAGTAGATAGTAAGAAAATTAACTGAAAATTATTATTTTGAAAATTGAGGTTATGCAACCAATCTAACGTGTTGCTTTGAAATTTCATAAATATGATTTAATATTATAGTGTGGGTGAATTCCTTTTTTGCATGTCAAATATCATGACAATATGCATGTTGTTAACGTAAACGCAATTTCACGTACCCCTTAGAGAATAAATCCATATACATACGTGCATGATTAACATTCAAAATAATATATGCTAATATTTCTTACTATAATTTTTCTAAAATTACTCATTATATTAATTATTATATTAAAATTATAATTATTAAAAATGTTTCTTAAGTTTTGTTATTCTTGCATAGTACTGTACAGACTAACTTATACAGTTTCAAAAAATAATGTGTATAAAAATAGAAGCCTTTCATCCAGAAACATTCGTTTTATCTTTTCAGCTCATTTTATTTTACACCGAAATAAAAACTTTTTTATGCAATAATTTAAAAGATATAAAAACCATGCACATAAAAGCAGTTACGATTCTAATGAAGTGCAATGTCATGTATTCTGGAATATTGAAAATGGTTCTGAAAGATTTAAAACAAAAGAAATAATTTATATGTAAATGAGTTAGTGCGGTAATATCCTTTCTATATATCTGTCATTGGTTAAACACAATACACAATTTGAAACGGGTTTTGAAAATAAATTATCAAATAACAATTTTGTATAATTGAATTATTTTAATTTTTAATTTGTAACACATGTACAAACAAATATTTTTTGAATTAATTATTTTTACAACTACTGAATTCTTTAAAATGTTGTTTTCATCTGCGCTGCAGTACATAATGGTATAAACTGGTTTATGTTAAAATATTAACAAATCTGAAAAGACCTAAAACGTGTAACTGACAACCTGAATTTGGAAACCTCATTTTTCAGCAGACTCACTGAATGATTTCCAAATTTGATGTTTTGATGTTTGAATTCGAAATTTCATTTATGTTTTATCAAACTTAGCTTTTCGTTTTAAATCATCAACTTAAAATATTAACAACTTTACTAGAAATTATTCGGGCTGGTAAATTGTTAATACCTAGATACTCCACAAACAAACAATGTTATCATTTCCAACTCCTCGTGGTCACTATTTTGTTTTGCATTATGTAAAAAGCATCTTACTATACTTTACATCGTTGAGCTACGATCGCGGGCATTTTTCTCAATGCGATGCTATTTCAACGCTTCTCAAAATTCACTTGAACAGTAATATGCTGCGCAACAACCGATAGTAGATCTTGCCACTAAGGTTAAGATCGCTTTATGCTGCTCCAGCTGCAAGACCCAATGTTCGCCTTCCTTTTTGTTTTTTAGACTTTTATGTACACTAAACAGATAATACATTTTTTTGATCTTCATCCAGCAGGAAGGCTACCTGCATAGATCTTTAGTTGACGGATGAGAACACATCCTTCTTCATTAGTAGCAAAATCAACTCTGAAGGCTATTTAAAAGTACTACATTTTATCCGCCTCTTACGCTACCTTCCTGATTTCTGCGAATAGAGTCTGTCTGCACATAAGGTATCCGCAAGGATATCGCTTCGTACCTAAACGAAATAGTATAAATCGACCTTTATTCACTTTTTGTTTTCTTTAAAAATCGTTCTTAACTGATGATTTTTTAACACTTCGCTAAAAATGAACAGTCATATTTGATAAGCCAGCACTAAAAGCCATATACTTAATAGTGCCTGTCTCTGTCTGTCCGTTTTTTTTCGAAAGTAAATTCCTTAGTTAAGAAAGGAAATTACAAGGCGAAAACGTTGAACTATTGATTGTTTGGGTCGCACTTACCACGGTGTACCTCATTCATGATATCATTCATGATAATAATAATAATAATAATTCTTTATTGCCCAACAGTTGAACCATTTACAGGACAAAAATACGAAAACAAACTGACAAATGAATATTGTAACATTTACAGGAAAAAAATACGAAAACAAACTGACAAATAGTGTACATATGTAGCTTATAAGTAAGTAAATATTTACTACATTTATTAAATTATACAACCATAGTTTCAATGTTTGTCTTGTGCAGTATCGATTTTAATAAGTTATTATTTATATCTAACTCAGAAGTTAAATTATTGAAATTCTTACACATTGTGTTGATAGGTGATTTCAACCCTATGTTTGTACGACTGGTGATAGTCTTAAAAGTATTTACATATCTAGATTCTAATCTGGGTACATTGAAAGATATTTGTGATAATAATGCTTCACAATCAATTTGATTGTGAAGCATTTTATATAAGAAACACAAGCTGGCATTTATTCTCCTTGTTTCCAGAGATAATGTGTTAAATCTATTGAGTAATTCCAGATGATCACAACCTCTATTAGGATAAATACCGGTTTGTTTAAAACTTAAATATTTTAGGAATTTTCTTTGAATTGTTTCCAATTGATTTTTATTTAATATATATAAGGGTGACCATATTAACGAACAGTACTCCAGTTTAGAACGAACAATGGAATTGAATAGCAATTGTAAACAATGAATATCATCAAAATGTCTAGTATTTCTGATTATGAATCCCAAAGATTTATTCGCTGCATTACATAACTCTTCCATGTGGAAGGAAAATTACAAAGCTGGATCATATATTATTCCAAGATCTTTAATTTTATAACATCTGCTAATAGGACTATTTTGAATATGGTAATTGAATACTATAGGGTTCAGCTTTGTTGTAAATGACATGTACTTACATTTACCAATGTTCAGGTTTAATCTATTGTTTGTACACCACTCAACAATTATATTAATTTGCTGCTGCAAATATTCACAGTCAGAGAGATCTTTTACAACTGAATAAATCTTTAAATCATCTGCAAACAACAAATTATTACAACTAATTGCTCTTGGAAGATCATTAATATATAATAGAAATAGTAGAGGGCCCAAATTGGATCCCTGCGGAACACCAGAAGTAGGAACAATTGTATTAGAGCTAAACCCCTTATATTGTACAATTTGTTGACGGTTCAAAAGATAAGATTTAAAGAGTAATATCAAATCCTCATTAAAACCGTACATGGATAATTTTCTCAATAATACAAAATAATCGATTTGATCAAAGGCTTTCTGAAAGTCGGTGTATACTACATCAACCTGAAGTTTCTGATCTATCGAACTGGCAACATATTGTGTAAAAACTGTTAGATTGGATAAAGTACTTCGTTTCTGCATAAAGCCATGTTGAGTTGGTTCTATGAAGTTTTTTATTTGCATGAAAATTTCTTTATTCAGCAATGACTCAAAGATTTTAGCAAAATTACAAATAATTGATATTGGCCTATAGTTTGCTACATCGGATCTTGCGCCACCTTTATGAACGGGACAAATTCTAGCAACTTTCCATAAAGTTGGAAATTTACAAGATTTTATGATAAGATTAAATATAATGTTTAATGGACGAAGAAATATAAATTTACAATCTTTAATTAGAAAGCTTGGTATTTTATCAATTCCTGCAGTCATAGAGTTTTTTAATTTTTTTATGGAGTTTAAAATATCGTTATCAGAAATTGCACTTAAAGTTATGATTTCTGTAGTTTAATTCCATTTAGATGGATATTGTTATCATCTGAATTTTTATAAACACTGGCAAAATAACTTGCAAATACATTTACGATTTCCCGAGGATCTGTATATTCGTTATCATCGAAGGTCATAGAAGCTGGAATTCTAGTCGAATTTCTTTTCATATTGATATACGACCAAAAAGATTTTGGATCGTTTTTAATATTTTGTTGAATGTTAGTTAGATAAACTTTATAATCATTTGCGATTCTTTTTTTGCAATTTGTTCTAATTATTTTGAATTGGTTATAATAAAATTCAGTTTTATATTTTTTATACTTACTATGAGCAAGATATTTTTGTTTTATCATAAATATTAACTCTCGACTGTACCAAGAAGGAAACTTATTTTGTTTATTTTTGTAAACTGGAATAAAATTATCAAAACCTACTTCTAATATATTATAAAATTTTGTACATACTTCATCAACGTCATTATAATCATTAAGAACTGACCAATCTATATCAAGAAAGAATTGATAAAGCTCGTGATAATCAGCTTTACGAAAATTATAATTCTTTGAGTTAATATTTGCAGGAAATTTGTTTGGTTGATTTATTTTTAGATTAAATTCAATCAATAAGGGAGGGTGATGAGAATCAATATCAACCAATGCAGTCTCACTTGATGATACATTGCATATTAAATTACTTGATACTAAGTCAAGAATTCTATTATTTGCGTTTAATACATTGTTGAACTGTTTGTAATCAAGAAAAGAATAAAGTTAGTAAAATGTCGAGTTTTACTATCTTGATTGTTAATGTTGATATAATTCGGTATATTAAAATCACCTACGATTATACACAATTTGTTATGTAACCATTCACATAAGGCTAATTGCTCTATAAAGTGCTCAAAGTACAACAAGTCTACTGAGGGTGGTATATACACATTGATTATACAAAAAAAAGTGTTATTTAAAGTTACTTTACAAGCAACTGTATCTATTAAGTTGAAATTATTTGTAATAGTAGAAATATGAAGTTGGCTTGACGATAAACTGTCTTTAATTGCTAATAATACGCCACCACCTTTCGAAGCACCAGTAACATCAAATTTTCTATCACTGCGATAAACTCTATAGATATCAGGAAAGAGTTCTGAATTATTTACACTTGAGTTCAACCACGTCTCGGTCAATGCAATAATTTTAAATTCACCATCTGATATTTGAGAATAAAAAGAATCAATTTTGGTATTGAGACCCCTTACGTTCTGATAAAAGATGTTTATATCTTTTGAATCGTAAGTTGAACTAATAAAACTGTTGGGCAAATTCAGTTTTCCGACCTAATAATTTTAGGAACGCCGTTAATGTACTTTATTTTGATGTTTTTTCCACCTTTATTCAAACGCTCATTTAATTCCTTTTTGACCGAATTAAGATATTCCATTTGACGTGGTGTGCGGTCATTAGCAAGTTTTATATTTTTGATATTCTGATGTTTTGCGAGATTCTTAGATTTCTTTAAGATAGCAATGATACCATGACATCATTCATCGAACATGAATTCGATGTCGAATTTCATGGTGAGAATGGGTGAGTAAGTCGGGGGAGGTCTAAGAGAGGAATAAGCCGGTAGGGAAGGGTAAGTCAGAAAGGGAAATATGTCAGGAGAAAAGAGGGTAAGCTGGGAGAGGAGAATATTAGGCAATGCTAGGCTTAGCGTTTAAAACTGGTTATGTTTGATTTCTTTTATTTAATAATCATTCATGAAAATCCGAAGGATTGTAATCATACAAAGGACGTTGTAAATAAGGAAATCCTTCAATAAATTAGTATTTAGACGGCATGTCTTGGCGAGATTTCCCTAGTTATTAAAAGTATTAAAAGTGATGTATTTTTATTTGGAATTGTTTTAATCCTAGTGTTTAACCAGTGGCGGGCTCTGAGAATCTAGCAAGCATTTTACTAAACTGAAGTGCAGTAAAAACAGTATCATAATTATTAGGCTTATAAAAGATTTTTAAATAAGAACTTTTCGCCTTATACTTTATGAAATTTGAGATAGCAGATTATAAGCTTTATTTAAAAAAAATATTTATAATGCATCTCAAATATGTGGATAAATTGAAAAATTCGGACTTATTCCAAACACATTTTTCATAATTAAAAAAAAGGTAAGAAGCAAAGAATAACACATAAACTACTACGGGCTGTTAGCCACTAATTTTTGTAAGCTTCAATTTTAAAATATCTATTGCACGTTTTAATCTTTACATACTTTACTTTAAATAAATGGAAAAAAATAAATTTGGAAGTTCTGGTTTTCGTCTGTCTTTATCAGCAATTTAAATTTTTTTTTCTAAAACTATGTGCAAAAAATTCTTTCTCTAATAATTTACAAACAGAAATGACGCGATTCAAGGGTATCGGAAATACTCGGACCTTTTATCGAAGTAGCGAAGTCGATGAAACTTGGGTCCATCATTATATTCCTGAGAGCAAGGAGCAGTCGAATCAATGGATTGAGAAGTGAAAAACGACACCAAAGAAGGCAAAAATGACTTCATCGGCTGGCAAAGTGATGGCGACTGTCTTTTGGGACACGCGGGGAATAATATTCGTCGACTACCTTGAAAAAGGAAAAACCATAAATGGCGAGTATTATTCTAGCTTATTGCAGCTACTGAATGAAGAAATCAAGAAGGCACGGTCTTATTTGACAAAGAAGAAAGTGTTGTCCCATCAGGATAACGCACCAGCTCACACCAGTGTGATTGCAATGGCAAAAATTCACGAATTGAGATTTGAATTGTTGTCACATCCACCTTACTCACCAGATCTAGCCCCATCTGACTTTCACATATTTCCAAATATAAAAAAATGGCTTGGCGGAAGAAAATCTTCAACCGATAATGAAGTTATCGACGCTGTAAATCGCTATTTAGCAGAGCTCGACAAAGACTATTATAAGAATGGCATAGGCGCTCTGGAACATCGACGGACCAAGTGTGTCGAGCTAAATGGGGTCTACGTTGAAAAATAAAAACATTTTAATCAGATAAATTGTTTTTTCCTCCTCTTATCAAACCAGCCGCGTAAGTTAAAGTAACAACATTTTCTTAATTTCAATATCTTTAATATCTTTAAGAATTATACAGTCATTCCCAGATATACACTGTTTAATAAGTAACACTTAATTAACACTAAAAGAAATAAATAATCAAATTTATCTGAGACCGAGCATCTAATCACATGACCTTACGATGCCAGTCGCATCACCACAGTGCACCACTCGCTAACGAAAATGCTAAGTGCAGTAAGCAAATGAGTCGTTGCTTATATGCAACTATATGTAGTATATTTGAATATGCATTACCGTTCTGTGCACGTTTAATGACCCTAAAATAGTAGGTACTTTATTTTAGTATTTTTTCTGCACGAAATTGGCAATTTGAAGTTAATTAAATATTACAAATCTAATAAATAAATGATAATTAATTAAATAATAAATTAAGTAAATAAATAATAACCATAAACTTATCTTATGTAATCTTATAAAAATAGTTTAGTAACTTTGTTTTTTATGTTCAGTCTAAGGTTTCCATGGACAGCATGCCACTGTGTTTAACTATAAACTGTCAAACACTTTCCAATTTACAATTCTTATAAAAATGGGTATAGCCTAAATTGGTTAGTTCGTATTAATGGTAGTAATCTGTCTGCTCGTTGCCTTAAGAACAATATAGATGAATATAGATGATATTAGATGATATTAGTTACACGGGTAGTCTTGACGTCTTTAATATTAATATTAATTGTACTCAAGTGTTCAAGCATATTTTCTATGATGGAAATTCCGACATACAAAATCAACAAATTTAGAATTATGCTAAAGCCGTATAGTACATTACAAACACGTATTGACGCGATGCAATTAAATATAATGCAATGATGGATTTAGCAAAGATAGTACAGTAGTGATAATAAATAAATAGTCTAGTATAGTATTTCTTAAATAAGATTCATAAATTGGCAAATCTAAAATTTCTTTTCTGTGGTACGTCATTAATTTTATGTTACAGACGCATAAAACCCTAATGTATTTTTCTTAACCCTGATGCTTCACAAAACACGTCACGCTCTAATAATTTATTTAATGCACCCACCCTTTCAACATAACGAATAACACAAACTAATATACATTACGTAATTATTTAATTAGAAAAAATATATACTAGGTAACATTTTTAGTATTGATACAGTTTTTAATAGTATGGACCAATTACACTAGCAACTTATTTTTCTATAATAAACTGTGTCGAAACTGTGTAAACAAACTACTTGAATAAGAAAATCCTTTAAAGACTATTATCATTTTCTCTATTAATAGCAGTGATATTTTGTTTCAGCTTTGATGAAGGAAAATCAGACAAAGAAATCCTGGATAATCTTTTATTAGCGAAGCGTTACGACAAGAGGTTACTGCCTCCAGTCACAGGTTGGTATTTTTGTTACTTTCCATTTTAAGGCTTGCACGATATCTTCCATTACGTTATCTTAAACGAAGAGTCATTTCAATAACGTGTTCAATAATAATTCGTATTCTGTTTAATTAATTTAATTACTTCAAGCTTAGTGGTTGACATGCCAATAATAAACGGAAAACAAAATCTATAATAAACGAATTAATATTACCCACCGCTACGGTTCTAGCATTCACGTTACATTATTAATTGGGTTTTTATTGAATTTCTGGCCGTTTGTTTATCGACAGGTAATGAGAATGGACAACCCAATCAATCCCTATACAAAAAAAACAAGTGCAGACACCGAAGATTGATTAAAAGTCTTATTAGGTTGTAATTGATTAAATAGGGCAAATCAATAGGCATCTCTTCCAGATTTCCTTTAATTAAGGTACGGTTCTTGAGGTAATAGTTTTGACAGTTTAATATTTGCACGGGACATTAGCTTACAAAAAAATGCTAATGCATTCATGGAGAGTGTAGGATGTTGGGTAGATTTTTGAATGCTTAAGAATGGACGTCTATTCTATATAAATTTAACTAATACATCAGAACTTCAAAGCTGTATACGTAAAAAAACTTAGATAGGTTCTTACGTAAGCATTACGCTGGCCTTAACTTTTTAACTATGTTCTATTTTCGATTTATCTGTCAATAGTATTCGTCAAGTGTTAATTTTTTAACTTTAAATCATTTTTAACTATACTAAATCATAAAATATTAAAAATCTATTCAAAACGTGTTTCATACTTTTTCCATTTTTTAAACATAGAATATTTGGCATAGTTTTGCTCAGTGTAGGAGATAGTTGAGGTGGAAAGTTGTTAAATGAACACACTGTATAATAGTAGTTAATTATTTACAACATTTATTTACAGTAGTATTTTCTATTGTAAAATAGGTAGAAATCATTGAATACTTATCATTAATTAATAAAATATCTCTTCGACGACCACTTCTGACCGCGAATGGATAGGTACTTTCTAAGCGCATCAAAATTTCAGAGCAATATACAGAGTTGTGGTTGTTTCTAGTCATCTCAGCGCGGTATTAACATCCTGACTGATAAGTGTTCAAAAGTCCTTTCAATTTGTTACTAATTACATACTTATAAGTATTTAGTTTAAGATTTATTAGATAAAAATTAATGGTTGATCAGCTTTGATCAGTTTTAACGCAAAGCAGCACACAGGTGTCTAATTGGGAGAAAATTTGTTACTAATCCTTTACTAATAATCCTTAAATTTGTTAGTTGTTTCAAATAGTCAGCAAATACCAAAACAGTAAGATGATGTACGTTGAAATTACTCCATTTTGTATGCTTTATAGACCTTGTAGGTCTAGAGCAGTGATGGCGAACCTTTTTGAGAAGTGGGGCAAATTTTGTTCATTATTTGTTTTAATACCAGTCCATGGGTCACTAAGTCAGTGGCGTCAATGAGATTGGGGGGGGGTAAAAAGGGTACGAATAATTTGGAAACACCGAAAATGTGTTAACAGAAAAACTTGACAGTTAACCCTTTTTTGGTTCTCACTTTTAAAATCCTCTAAAAAGGTTTAGGTTTCCTTTTTGTTTTATAACTTTTATTTTTGCAAGTGAAGAGCAAAAAATAAAGATCGATGATACCATTACCGCACCAGGTGACACCATGCCCAGTGGCGCCTCTGCACTGAGTATTTGAGTGAACAAGGAATAAAGAAAAGCACATATATAGTTACAGATATGTGTATGTATAATAAAGTTGCTAAAAGTATATTTACTGTGAAATCTGTTATTACTTATTTTTATATACTATCTTAATATTAGAAATGATAGAATATCAGTTAGCCAACGTCCACTTGGAAATATATTTTTTAGAAATCCGGCATTAGATATTTATACTTTAATTTTTTAATATTTTCGATTGTCTGTTCTCTTTTTTATGATATAAAAAATAAGTTTATAAAAATCAACGCGTGGGTCATTTAAAAAGCCTTCGTGGGTCAGTGTCTGACCCGCGGCTCATAGGTTCGCCACCACTGGTCTAGGGCGTACATTTACAACAACTATGTATACAAACTGAAAACGTATGTGCGCTTGATACAGGAATATTAAAGCGTTCATAGAAATGGTAGTAGGATAGTGAAAATTGCTATAGGAAGAAAAGCTTTATGCTACTGTACTACTTTTCCTATCATCAAGGTTTATAATAGACGTTTATTAAGTTAAAATTCGAGTAAACTTAAGAACCGGGGTGCGGGTGCTTAACTTCCATCGATTTGTATAAACGGATTTAAAGTAATAATACCAAGTGAACGGTTTTATATACCTATATAAAGCTCATGCACTTCCAGTCTGTATATGTTACTGTATAATTGGTAAATCCTAGATTTTACCGGTAAATCCCAGCATTTACCATAGGGAGATGGTAACAGTCCGAAAGAGTAGGAAGTAATACGGCTGTAAACGCTTCCATTTCGGGACTTTACCAAATCATATTGGTAAATGTCAACATTAAAGATAATAATTGTTTTATTATATCACTAACATTAAGTAGGGGAGCAGTGCCGGCTCGTCGGGGTGGTCAGAGTGGGCAGTGTCCACCCTGACGTTGAGGCTGATTAATACAAATGAATCTTAACAATAACCAAAAAGAATTAGAATTTCTAAGATTAAATTAGTAGATTAATAATATTTAATAACCACTTAAGGTCTTAAACGGCTTTTATCCTAGAATTTCTTCAATAGGTTCAGTAACACGGGAAAATGCGAATGTAGTGTACTATTTTAATGCGGCTGGCAAACTCGCTGCATCGCCTTAAAAAAAGACATACGTTTCGATTTTAATTAATGTGACATACAGAAAAGAATGGATGGTTTTTGTGTACCGACACTCTCAGTCCTCCCCCCCCACCAGTCGGGGGTTTTGTTTCTTGTCCTGTTTCGATATAATATAATCTGCAATAAATGACACTCGATCAAGTATTTCTTAAAATCATTTAGATTTTTTAAATTGATAATTATCTAATAAACCAATGCAAGGCGTTTTATATCCGTATATATTTACGGATTTACGTATATATCTCGTGTCTAAATTACAAACAAACTAACAAAATTACAAACTAGTATAGTAATAATTATAATATTGCCGTCAACTTTTCGGTAGGAAATTTTGTGTTTTACAAAAAGTTCTACATACAGATATATTTTACTTTATGTATTTGCCTTAGTTTATGCTTCGTAGGCAATTAATGTTTACAAACATAATTTTGAAAATTATAACAATTTTTATAACTTGTATATAAACAATTTCTACTTCTAAGATTCTCTTTTGTGCAAATATCATAGGCGCCCGCAGAAATTTGTCCAGGGGGGCAAGTATAGAATGAACGGCATGCTAGGGGGGGCAAGCCTAGAATAAAGGACATGCTAGGGGGGCAAACCTAGAAAAAAAACGGCATACTATACAAAATTTTCAATAAAATTCAAATTGTTCAACTTCCAGGGGCAGGCAAGTGCCCCTCCTTGCTCCCCCTTCCGGGCGCCTATGACAAATATATAATACGTTGCAATGAACCAGTTTCTATTAATTATATGCATACATATTTATATATAGATATTTTAATTAGAGTTAGCTTTAAAATTAGTGCAATCAAAATTTTAAATTGGTTCTACTCGTATTTATTATTTCATTCTGATTGCAATTTGTAAAATAGGTAATAATAAAGGCTATAATAATATTAAATGGGTATTTAACTTAAATATGAAAAGGTATAATAATATAAATATTTATAGGTTATATCCCAAAATATATTATTAAAAATAGTAAATCTAAAATCACAAAAGAATCGGAACCTAACATGGGCGAGCCCCAGCTCCTGCTCGCGTCGGTTCGGTAACATTCGGTAAAAACTCCAGAAATCAAAAGCTAATCCATTACAGTTTATTTTGCATTGTTATGCACAGCCACAAGTCGAGACGTGGTGAACAATAAAAGAGACATTGTATATTGTTTATTGAAGAACAAGTTCAATAGTTTGAGTTATAAGGATAAAATTTTTATTCACAAATTAAAACCATGTCCGAATATGAAGAATATAGTAGTATTTAACCATCGCGGCAATAGTAGGGCTTTCAGTTAAAATTTGGTACAATAAATACAATTGGTTAACAGGAAGTAAAACGACAAATAAATTGTATCGTAGGAATTGCTTACTTTTTAACGAAAAGATTTAAATTTCTTAGAATTCAACAGAACTTCCATATGAATTTTTAAATAAAAACATTCTGTTTAGGTCTTTAAGAAGACTACTATTTAAACATATTATATTACCTGCTAATAAATAAGGTAGGAAATTCCGGATTAAAACGCTTTTTAAATATAATTGAATAGAAAGTACAGTTTACGTATTAAATGGCTTGGTCAGGTATGGTACCTAAAAGAAGCTTGTTACTGAAACTAATCCCTTTCCCTGCATTGATTGTTTATAGATAAGTTGTAAATAATTTGTACGTCTTTGAAATGGTTGTTCGTTAGTTTATTTAAAAAAAACTGATAAGAAAGTAAACTATGTAAGGCGACACTCTTGTTCAGAACTGCGTATTTTAACTAATAATTTTCCCAAGAAATTGAAGCAAATATATCCTTAATTTTAAAGTAAGAATTTTAATTTCATATCTAATATACAAAAGTACAAAATAAATTTTCTGTCAACTGTCAATAAATTCCAATCAGCTATTTATCGAATATACCAAAAAAAATTGTAAGTAAGGTTTCATTGTTCCCAATGGTGTTCATAGATGGCAATGTATGCTCTCAGTATTCCAAGATTCGTAAATGTATAAGTAAGCTTTGAAATATAGGTCATCGCAATGACGCCATTTTCGCGCTCAGTAACAGTTGCAATACGGCTGCCATCAAAGCGGAAACGATCGTAATATGAGGCGCGTGACGTTCTACAATATTGAATTGACGCTTAGTACCGAGAAGTATTTAACTGCAAGCAAATCGAATTGTCGATTATTCTTGCTTCCTGTTAACCAACATGTTCCGGCATTTTCGCGGTAGCTGCATAGTAGAAGTGTATGAGATGACCTATGTTTCTACACATGACCTTGTCAGTATTCAAAATTCGTAAATGTATGAGCAAGCTTTGAAATATATACATAATAACATGTTCCGCTATTTTAGCGCTAGCTGGATAGCCGAAGTGTATGCGACGAGCAATATTTCAAAGCTTGCTTATAAATTTACAAACCTTGCACCAAACATAGCTTTGTAACGTGAACATTTGAGCTCCTCATAATGTGCTCTGTTTCTTATTGTTTGAACAAATCGCAACCCTTCCGATCACTTTCGTGTACTATTTGTTACGATTCATATTGCCAACATGTTCTCAACGTCTTGATTCGCCCATTTGACTGAACCTTGCGATTGTCTGTATCTCGGTTTGTCGTGGACTATTTTCATATCACACCACATTTCACATAAACTTTTTATGATTTGGTGGAAAAATTATCTTCGTTGTCGGAGTGAAGAATGTTTGATGGAATGAGTCGATTTTGCTTTTTCTGGTATGGTTCGACGATTGTCGCTACAGTCACATTCTTGTACTTAGGATTCAGTTCCTTAACCATACGGGTTCTTCGACCATGACCAATAGCGATATGAGCTTCGTGTATGATGTTAAATAGTTTGGTAAAAGAAACATAGTACAGGACATCTTCTTTTCTTGAAGATGGTAGCACTGTAAGTTTTTCTTCACTTCTTATGTTAATGTTATCATAGCGTTTGAACCGCCTATAGTGAACGCTTTGTTTTAGTTTAACATTTTTAGCTTCTTTCATTCGTTCAACAGAGAATTGTATCTCTCACTTGTTAAGTAAAAGTTGTTATCCTTCTTATTATTCACTGTTTCTGTCAAAAGATCGTAAAACTTTTTTCGCATGATATCACGCATTTTTATGAACGAAATAAAAAAAAAGAACATAAAATATTAGCAGAACTGAGACGTTAGCTATACAAACAGGCAGGAAGGTTGCGACAAATAACGTTAATCGGTAAACCCTAGGATTCGCCAATTTTCGGGCTTTTACAGTATACATTACAATTTACATTTACATTGTATATATAATATCATTAACATTGTTTGAATTTTTGTGTTATTATTCCCCATTATCCTCTATTCAAAGCGTTTTCCCTCTAGTACCTAACATTTATTCTAAAGGTCTACCAGTATATTGTCATGCCGTCTTTTCCTCGACTTCCACTTTTTTTCCACCAATCGGGATTCTTCTGAGAGCCATTTTAGGCAATCTTTCGCTGCCCATCCTCTCCACAAGTACTAACCACCTTATTCTTTGAACCTTAATAAAGTCCTTCATTTTTGATTCATTATATAGTTCCAGTTCTCTGTTTGTCCTTCTCCTCCAACCCTATTGTGTACGTAACCATCTATAAATAGCGCTTAACTCTTAATTTTTTTTTCTCTCCCACAACTGGGGCATTTTGTCGTCTACTTTTTTTAATACTCACGTTTCACAGGCATATCTTACCATTCCATTTTACCCCAAAATTCCATAAGTGATTTGCAATTATTTATTTATTTGAAGATTTAATTTTGTATAAAACAGGTAGACATTTAGGTTAACAAAATATAAAATTTTCAAAAAGACAATTTGTACGTTATAGATTTGTAAATTAATTATTTCTCACAAAAATTAGTAAAGTATACAAAAACAAATAAAGATAAACTCGTTACGACGAATGATACCTTGTCAAATTTATCAATCAACTCGCGAACAATGTGATGAACAAGCGCTAAAAAGCGATCTCATTTCTGACAAATTATAACAGATCAGTTATAGTATTCCGTCTGTAAACTTTGGCAAAGTTACAATTTTCACCTGGAGCTGACAGCGGTTAGCTGCTTCATTTGCTGTCTGTATTAAATATTCAAAATATTTTGGCTACATTTCAATAACAAGGTATGATCAGAATAAATTAATATTTAAATATCAATTCGCTTCAATAATAACCATAAATGTGTGAAATGTAACCTTTCTGAACGTTACAGAATATTGAATTAAAAACATCGTTATTCTTGGAAGTAGAAGAACGTAAAGAAAAGGAAAATAGGATGAATAAAGAATGACTACCCTTAGGTATATAATACATTTCTGTAATTACGAACGAACTCCAAACCTGCACATTACAGGGCACAGTCTGTTGATGTATAATTTAAAGGACTACTTTGAAATTATTTTCTAACAAACTACAAACCACTTCTAACTAACCACAAAAGATGAATTTTAAGAATTTTTTTGATCAGCTTAGAAATAAAAAATTATTATTCTTCTAGTGAACCAGTAAAACCCTATATTTGAATAATAAGAAGAGTATTTAATAGGTACACGTCGAAAACAATAAAATCTGGAAATATATGATTTAGTAGTTCTCATTCGATTCTGAAGCATGTTTGCATGTGCCTTTATCCACGTTATATCCTTATATCATCCATTATACAATCAACATCTTATAAAGGTTTTTTCCTTAAACCTTGTATAAGTAGTTGTTTTAGAATGCACCACTTTTTCAGAAAAAAATAATAGTTTGAAACTTTAATAACATTTTTGTACGACCATGCTATTTCGGATTGTTTACCATACTTGGTTTTAGCACAGTAGGTTATATTTACTGGTTGCTAAGCAAAAACGCGTCGGTAAGTAATTACTTACCGTTCAGTTCTGTCAAAAACAGAACGGTAAGTAAATTATATGTAATTTATAAAATAAATGCATGATCTTTAGATGTCTCTTTCGCGAGAAATCATTTATTTTCTAAATAATTGGACTATTTAAAAAAAATGTATGTTGTTTATTTAAATTTGCTCAGGCCTCTTCAATATCCCAATTATATTCGTTTTCAGATTCACTCATTCTCACGAGTTTGACAAATATCGTGACATTCAAAAATAATAGTAATTACAAACGTATCCATGGTAACGACAAAACCTACTTAATGTTTGGTGGATATACAGGGCAAAAATAAATTATCTTAAATCTATTTTTTTTCAGGGATATTTCCTTAGTTAATACCTTTGTATTCATAATGGTCGTACAAAAAATAGTATAAGCATCTCAAACAGTAAGGAGTTTACCGATCTCCTCCAATATTGGCGACTTCGCTTCGCTCAGTCGCCAAACATTGTCGTCGATCGGTAAACTGTCCTTACTGTTCTTGATACTTAATATACTATTTGTCGCGTTAATAATAGTAGTTTAATTATAGGGCTTTGTCAGCAGATGCTCTAGCATCTAGCACAACAAAAACCTTCATAACTTTTTTTTGTATGATCCCTTGTTTGCGCGTAAAATTGGATCATTTTTACATTTAAAAATTAATTTCACTCGATTAAGAAAAGTGGCAACCCTGCAAAGTTTGTAATGCGATCTGCTTAAAATTCTCCTTATGTCGCATAATGTTGAGGATGTAGTTGGTTGAACTTGAAATAGTTTGTCAATAAAACACGCTTTTGTCTATGCTGCTATTACTATACTTTACAATTTAATGAATAATCTAGATCAACGCCTGATACACAACTGTATAAATAATACCGTATATTTTAGCTAAGTCAATTATTTAAAGAAATAATAATTTTATAGAACTAACTGAATGTTGTATTAAATTAATTGATGTTTTTAAATAAGGAGAAGAATTAAAGAATTGCAGTACTGTAGCCTATTTTTGCAATCGCAACCATCATAACTATACCTAATAACTATTTCATCTAATACATTCTTTTAACACATACACGTTTTCGTAGATAATTTGATCAATTTGATTAACCATGTGGGGATTTTAGAGAGTGCAACATATACATTTTTTTGTAGTAATCTTATTAGCAATCATAATATAATGTACATTGTACACATTCTATGAGCTAATAGTATGTAAAACTGACATTAGGAAAGACGCCCAGTGGCGTCGTCCTTTATACAGCATATAAATGTATGTCACTTCTGTCACCAATTAAATACCTAATGAAACAAACTAAAAAATTCTAAGAAAAATTTATTTAACATCCAATTACTTTTACGAGAAAAATATTTTTTGTATTCAATGAACAGTTGGATTTTACTGTTTTCTTAAAACATTTCAAGCAACCTGTTTATGCAAGTAAAAGCCCATAATAATAACTCGACTAATTTTTTGTAAAAATTTTTGCAAACTTCTACTTGAGTGTTTCATTTGATTTACTAAATTTTACGCGTTCCAGGAATACAAAATTCGTTAAACTGATTTCTGTATTCCTCCTCTTTTGTATTTTAATGAATTATAACTAAAACTTTACGCAATTTTACTTTTGATTAAATGGGTTCAATATACCATGACACTTAAATTAAGCATAATTAAATTTTTAATTATAACCCGGTATTAGGGTGTATGTATTTATCAATGACAAACAAAATGTAACAAGTAAAGTTCTTACGCACGCCTCCGCTAGTTTCGTTTGTATTCAAATGAAACGAGTTTTATAAAAAGATTTTTTGTTTTCCCTGGATCTTTATTTTAAACCAGCGGAAGTAATGACAATTATAATACACAATAATATAAATGCTCATTAGAGCTTAGATGTAAACTTAACTATGAACTGATCAAAACTTAATGAATCTACTGTCTAACACACTATATATATGATTCTCTTATCTAAATAAAATATTACTCAGCAGTTCCCACGAGAAAGGTAATGCAATACTATCTGCATGATAAGCGATTCTCATGAGAAAGCTAATACTGCACACTAAGCATTTCACACGAAAGATAAGACTTTATTCTTATCTTGGAATGTAATATGATATTATCTGCTTGCTGATAGTAAGCAGTATTTCTACGTAACTCCTCAGCGCTAAAATGTTTTAATATGGTTTTTATTTAAAACAATATTAAAATCAGTAAAAGGAAAATGTGTTTTTATTTATCACAACTAAATCTTTATTTAGAAAGTCAATGAATTTTATTTTTAAGGAATTACGTTTACAGTATAAATATACAAAAATACTTATAACTAAAATTATAGCAATTATGGTTAATATAATAGATGATATGCTTAAATGATTAGCAGTCACATGATCAATTGATTTTAGTAGATAACCGTTATCGGTAATTTTGATTTGATTGTCAATTAACTTTTGTGTATCGATCGGAATTAAGTCGACTCTTGAGATGTCAACATTACTTGATTCAGATATTGAGTTGGTCAATATTTGGTAATTTTAGGTCGATAATTTTGTTTGACGTAGTTTTAGCTACAAATAACATTTGCTTGTGATTAATAAACGCTGTACAATCAGGGCTCAAATGTAAAATTTTAGAACCATAAAGTTCTTTTCGGAAATTTTGATTTTTACAATTAATGTCTAGAATTGCTTTGGTAGATACAGTTACTAGCCAAGTGGCAGTATCTATTTGAGAGATTTTAATATGAGTTAGATCAAAAAGATATGGGGTACATGTTTGGTTACTATTAAAAGAAAGTAATTGTGTTTCACATAATTTATCGTTTGGAATTTCAAAGTGATTATTTTGGTTATAAAAGTAAGTGTCTATTGTAACTAATTTGCAATGATCGAGTTTGATAGGGATACTCATTTTAGTATTAAACAATATATTATTGTAGGTTGGAATAATCATACGGAAATGACGGGTGTTAATAAATATTGGAAAATGTATCAATTGTATAAGTTGATATTGGTTAGTTTTAGAGGTTAGAGGGATTTCAAAGATGAAGGTGATTCTATTTGCAATTTGATAGGCTTTGGTAATAATGATACTTTCATATAGATGTAGATAACTTTGATCTGCGGAATAGGGAATGGTTAATGTTGTTTGGTGGGACAAGTGTTTAGAAATATCCTTTAGATTTTGAATTAGTTCAATATTGTCAATTAATGACATATGCATTTGTTGATTCTGTGCAAAAGTTAATGCGTTTTCGAGTTCAAAGTAGGTGTTTATAAGAAGTTGTAAAGATTCCACGGCTTCGAGTAAAACTGTTTTTTTGGGATACTGTGGCGACATGTTTTTTCACCTGTTCGTTTTCTAAAATAATTTTGTTTAGGTTTTCATTGAGTAGCATTTGATTGTTGGCTAGATTGTTTATAGTGGAAATAGTGTCATTAAGAATTTTAGCTTGTTCTAATATGACGTTAGTTTGTGTTTCACTAACTTTTTGTAATTTGGAAATCAATGTTTCATATCTTTGACCATCTTTGGCATCCAGATTGCCAGTTAAGAATTTAAAAATGGTTCCTAAACCATCTACGAGTCCTCGTTTTTGGATTGTATGTTGTGTTTGAGGGAATAATTGATCGATAAGTTTGTCAGCTTTGTCTAAATATTGTTTAATGATTAATAATATGTTATTATGACTAAGTAATATGTCAGTAATATTAGTGAACTGCCTATGTTCGATGGGGTATTGTTGATTTTCCAAAAGAATAATGATTTTTATTAAATTCTCTTTAAGCATACCATATTGAGTAATGATAGGTGTATAATCTATAGTCTTAATTAGTGTAAATTCGCTTTCTTTTAGGATAGCGTTACCTACGTTTAATGGATAAAGTCCAAGATTGTCATCTAAGTTTTCGATAATTACGTCACTGGTCACAAATTGGGTTGTGAGGATGTAGCAGGCGATAATGGTTAACCTGAAAATGGTAATAGTTCGTTTATATGTCGTTTAATTTGAAGTCCTTCATTAGGGGGTGTTAATTCATAAGTATCATGTTCAAGAATTTGGGAAATAGTGTATGGTCCAGAAAATTTCGGGTCCTTTTTATTTCTAGTGTTAGTCGTAATGAAAACTTTACTTCCTAGTTCAAGTTTTTTTGTTCCGCGCTTTTGGTTTAATTTTATATTTCGCTTTTCTTTGGTGTCCGTCTGTTCTTTTTGTAATGATTCATAAAGATAGCGCATTCTTGTTTTATGTTCCGACATATAATCATGATAATAGGTTTTTGTATAATCTAAGTCGAATGGATTTTTGCTTTCTGTGTGCCCGAACATTATTTCAAAAGGTGTTAGCTTAAGGTTTGAATGGATTGTGTGATTGTAAGCCAAGATACAGTATTGAATTTTTTGGTGTTCTGGTATATTAGTCAATAAACGATAATGTTCGATGATAGTGGAATGTAGACGTTCTACAAGCGAATTTGATTGGTGGTGAGCGGGGGTTGTAGTGTGTAATTGAATCTTGTGAAGAATTAGGAAATCTTTAGATATGTTTTTATTAAATTCTCCATCAGCAATAATTATATTTGGGGCTGTGAAGACGGATATATAAGTTAGTAATTGTTCAATAACATCTATCAGGTTATGAGATTTAATAGGATAAGCTTGAGCAAATCGGGAAAAGGCGTCGATTATGGTCAAATAACTTTTATTGCCTATTCGAAAGATATCTAAATGTACGGTATGAAATGGTCTATTAAGAGTCGGTGTAAGTTGAAATGGTTGCTTAATCGGATTACGATTATATTTTTGAGTTTTACAAATTTGACATTTATTAATAAATTCAGTGATGTCTTTATTGATAGATTTCCAATAATACTTGCGTTTAATATGTTCTAAATTTTCGTTAATTCCGCGATGATTGGTTTTGCCTAAATGGTAACTTTGAATTTGATTTTGTCTTTCTTCAGGGTCTATAATATATGTAACTTGAATGGTACAGCGATGGAATTTGGGTGTGTTCTCATTAGTTATTTCTGCGATGAAATTTGAGAAATCAAGGTAAAGTTCATTATCAGGAAAGTGACAGTAGTAATGAGTTTTAGGTTCACAATGTTCGATTAGTATTTTATTAAACATATCAGTTTTATTGTGGTCATTGATAAATACAGTGTAATGAATGTTTCCATCATATTTTGTACTACGGATTTTTCTTGGAATTTGGGCTCTTATTCAATTTGATGTTTAAAATGTTGTAGTGGTTTGTCCGAGATATCTATTACTGGGGTTGATGATAATTGGGTATGTATTGTATCTGTAAGGGATTTACTGTCTTCGTCTTTGTTTTTAGTACTTGGTATGTTGGGGCGGTTATCAGGTGATTTTACTTGTACATCAGAAAGTATTTTAATACGAGGTTTATCTAACACAGGAGGATTTATGATTGGTATGTCGAATAATTCGGTAATATCAGGGGTGCTAGCTCTGCTTGCTAGTCTGCTATCGATATTGGTGAAGGTTTCTGTTCGGGGGTTTCAAGCCTATCGGTTTCAACATTCATAGGATAAAGTTGAATGTGTGATAAAGCATCAGCTACCTTGTTTAGTTTTCCTGGTAAATAGTATAACAAGATAGAAAAAGAAAGAACCTCTTTCTGAACAACAAATGGAATATTCTACAGCATTCGAGAGAATGACGCATCGCACCAAGCATGTAAACCAGACGCGGTTTATCTAACGCCTTCTAGAAAAACATAGTATGTTCGAGCGACTTCTAGAACATTTATAGGAGGATATAAAATCGACGTCGCGGATAAAAGAGGCAGTCAACAGCGAGTCATTAACTTGTATTACGAAATAAATAGTAAATGTGAAGATAAATGTTGTATTAGAAATTCATAGTCTGTAAATAATAGTTTTAATGGTTTATAATCATAGCGTTAATTTATAGTGTATTCATTAGTGTTTGTAAATAAATATTTCTTATTAATAGACGATTTAAACGGCACTTTTGTTATTATTTTAAAAAGAACGTTACAATAGTTTACGTCAAAGTTATACTCTTCTAGTTTGAGTACCCAACGGGTTAATTATGAATTTGGTTCTTTTAAATTTCTAAGCCAAATTAATGGCCTATGGTCTGTGTATAATTTGAATTTTACACCGTATAAGTAAGGGCAAAATTGTTGAGTTGCCCACACTATAGCGAGCAGTTCTCGTTCTATTGTAGAATATTTTTGTTCAGCTTCGTTAAGGGTTCTTGATGCATAACAAATAGGTTTTCCATCTTGTGATAATACTGAACCTAAGGCATATTTAGATGCATCAGTGGTTAATTCAAAAATTTTATTAAACTCGGTATATTGAAGTAACGGTTCATTAGTTAAAATTTGTTTGCAATGTTCGGAATTTTGAAGAAATTCAGGGGTGTGTATAATTTTACTATCCTTTTTGAGACAAACAGTTAAGAATTTAGAATTTAGTTATTTTAGCAAAGTCTTTAACAAATTTTCTATAATATCCGAATAATCCTAGAAATGATTTAATTTTTGTTTTGGTTTTTGGGGCAGGGAACTTTTTAATGGGTGAAATTTTAAAAGGGTCAGGTTATATTCCTTCCGAGGTTATTATATGACCAAGATATTTTACGGATTTATGTAAAAATTCGGATTTATCTAATTGAATTTTGATATTTGATTGTCGACATCGATTAAAAACATTTTTTAAGCGGGTTATGTGTTCTTGTAAAGAAGTAAAGTAAATAATAATATCGTCAAGATAAACGAGGCATTGTTGGGGGGTTAGTCCTATGAGAGCATTATTTATAGCTCGTTGAAATGTGGCTGGAGCATTTTTTAATCCAAAGGGCATACGTCGAAATTGAAAGTGGCCCTCTTCAGTCGAAAAAGCTGTTTTTTCGCGGTCTGATTCTTCTATTTTAATCTGGTGAAAACCAGATGCGAGATCTAAAGTCGTGAAGTAGTTGGCTCGACCAAGGTGGTCTAAAACGGTTTCGATTCGTGGTAAAGGGTATTTGTCTTCTATCGTCTGTTCGTTTAATTTACGATAATCGATAACAATGCGCCATTTCTGATCTCCTGAGGCGTCTAATTTCTTAGCAACGACCCAAATTGGAAAATTATATGGACTTTCCGAAGGTTCTATAATTTTGTCATCTAACATTTTACGAATTTGATTTTTTACTTCTTCTCGGTGCACATGTGGGTATCTATATGTTTTTGTGAATATAGGAACATCAGTTTTGGTTCTAATATGATGTTTGGTTAAATTGGTGGAAGATAAAGGGATATTTGGAGAATAAAAAATATCTTTATACTGATAACAACGATTGGTTAATAATGTTTGTTCTTCTTCGTTTAGATGGTCAGTTCTTAAATTTGCTTGTAAATTCTTATTAAGAATGGCTTTGATGTTTAATTTGGAATTATGAACGTCTATGTTGTTGATTTGTATTGATTCTTCATTATTAGTCTCATATTCATCTAAAATTAATGGGGAGTATATATTTATTTTTGGTATTTCATTAGAAGTGTTTATTACACTAGTTTGAAACCAATTATTATGTAATTTAACTAATGCAGAAGGGATCATGACATGTTTACTAAAATTTAATCTTGGGGTTATTGTTATTCCGCTTTTACCAACGGTTGGTAAAGTCACAAACATTTCAGTACGTGGGAGTATTTCAATTTGTTTTATTGGGATTTCGTTATGTTTTAATTTGGAAAAATTACATTCATACGTCTTTGGGTTTCCTGTTTAATCATGGATGAATTATAATAAAACGGTATTGTAGTGCTATCGGTTTGGATATGCATCCATTTATAATCAATTCTGGCTGATAAATTGTTAAGTAGATCTGAGCCAATTAAGCCTACGTATTCAGAATGAAAATCGTATAAATAGCAAAGATGAAATCCATCTTCTGAAAAAAGGTTTGGGAGAGGTAGACTAGCAAGTAAATTATGCCTGGTGGTTCCATGAGAAGTGGTAATTTCAAAGTTAAAATTATAAACGAAATTAGGGAAATGTTCATTAACAAATTTATTAAGGGGAAATTATGGTTTTAGAGCTACCAGTATCTATTAGGAGTTTTTGTCCAGTGGACGGTATGACAATATATGGGAGATTAGATTTGGGGTTAATACTAAAGCTTTCAATATTTTCCGAGGCCGTTAATGAAAATTTTCGGCATCTTCATTGTCGTTATTTGAGTATTGATAATAAGAATTTTCCAATTCTTCAGTGGATATTTCTTCTTCGGTTGATTGTTCAAGGTACTGTTCAGGGAACTGTTCAGACCTAGTGTAGAATCTTGATAGTCATATTGGGGGTGTGTCGAAGTTTCAGGTTCATCGTCATCATGATAGAATAATTCTTCGGAGATAAAAGTTCGTTGTGGACCAGCTGGAGTAGGCAAAGTCCTTATATTTTGAGAATTAGCTCGAAATTTATTATGGTTGGTTAATTGTGTAGTGGGAGGTCTTTTTACTATTGTGTTTGCTTCTATAGGTATAGGTTTGTTGGTTGGCCTATAATTTAGTTTTGGGGCGAAGACATTTCGATGTTGATGGCTGGTTGGATTGTTTTGCCTTAGGAGTAGGAAAATTAGGATTAAATTGTCTAGGGACAAATGATTGTGCAGAAGGTTGAGGTTGTATAAAAGGTTGGGGTTGTCTTAGTGGATAAGCGGTCCTAAATGAATTATTTGTAATTTGTTTAAAATTATTTGGTAAAAAATTAATAGATGTTCTTTGATTTAAATTTGAAGATAATTTTGAATTTTGAGCTTGAGAGTATCTGATATCGGGCTCTTCTTTAATCATAGTCAGGGCTGCTTGTAATGAATTTGGGTTACGGCTACGAATAAAAGTTCCAAAATCGTCATTGAGTCCACTAGTGAATGTTCTCAATGCCAAGTCTTTATTTGATTGAAGTTTATAATTTTTAATGACTTGGTTTTCGTTTCCTAAAGCAATTTTAGAATTAAAGATTGCTAATTGTGTTCTAATTTTATTATAAAATTCGATTGGAGAATATTTTCCTTGTTTTAATTTAGTTAAATCGATTAATAAATTTAATTCTGACCTTTGATCTCCAAAATTTTCTATTAATACTTGCTTTAATGCATTCCACGTAGCATATTCGTATCCAGTAATTATTTCTAATGCTTGACCTTTTAATCTATTTCTGATTGCTGAAATAATCAATTGATTAATGTAATCTGCTGGGTTTTCTGTACAAAATTGACCTGTGATTGTATCAACAGGTCTAATAAATTCAGAAAGTGTCGATGGATTACCATCGTAATTTGGAATTTCATTTAAAAGGGAAACATGAAAATGTGCAGGAAAAACCATATTTTATTAATATTATAGTTATTTAAAGATAACAAGGGAGGGTTGTTCAGATTTGAACGTTCTACACTTCTTGATCGTCTTGGAGATCTTGAGCGATTCCTTTCCGATTCCGATAATACACTTTTATTATTATATAGGATTTTTAATTATTATTCTTATGTTAGTGGGCTTAAAAATTAAGGGTCCTACCCATACATGGCAAGCATGAAAGGCTTTATAATGTCACTAGTTGACACTACCTATCGGTTTGGCGTCTACCATGTACGTAAATTAGAAACTAAAATGCACTTATTAATTACCAAAGTGTCCAACTATTCCTTTCGTCTATCGAAAGCAAATAAATTGAAACAGATTGTATAATTAAATGCTCTTAATACTAGCTTAAATTAATTGTAAAAACTATGTTAGTAAATTTATGATTTGAATTTAAATTTATTTTTTAAAACTTTAAACTTTTCACTTTAAGATTATAAATTTCTAATCTGGGTTTGCTTGGACTAAGCGATTTGAATTCTAAAACATTGTGTTGAGGCCTTCAGCTGTAAAATGTGATTCGTTTTAAGTAAGTTTACCAGATATGGCAATCGGTTTTTCTAAATTACTCGAAAGCTAAATAAGTTAGAAAAAATTATTCACACTTTTTTGTTGGTTTTGATGTCTTCTATCACCTTTTAAAATTAATGCGTTGTATTCCCTTCCACGCGGTGTACTCGACTATTCTCCTGCTTCGCTATCAATGCTTAAAAAATTTGCATTGATTACACTACAATGTTTCGTTTAATAATCTTTATATACATTTATTACATATTCTTGGTTCAAATTGTTCGATTTATTAATTTCAGCCATGCTGACACAAATCTGATTTTTCATTCGTTTGCTATTTTTTAGAATTATTTTCTAATTTTTTTAAAATTTTATTTTATGTATTCCATTAAATCAATTTTTAGTGTTCTAGTGTCTAGTAGGTTCTTCTTGATTTTTTTCTTATTCTTTTGTTATAAATTATAACTTTTTTAATATTAGAATATTTAAATATTTTCCTAATTCATTTAGGTGTCCTCACAACAAAATTTGAAAATTTTACTATTAATAAATCTTAATCATATAAGAATATTCTTTAAAATCTTCCAAGATTCATTAACACACTCTATATACAATAGCTGTTTGAAAATATTAAAAATATAATGGAAATCTTTTATAAAACTTATTAATGGTGTCAGTAATCTTACATTATCGTTTCTTAATCTACTGGTGAATTGCTAAATAACAAAGTTCGGATTCTTCAAAATTTTGTGATAATGAGGTTTTATTGCAAAAGAACAAAATGATGACACAGCTATTAAAATAAATACTTCCGGAATCTCGTGAAAAGCTCCGGAAGTTAATCTACCCTATTCAATGGCTTTAATTACTTGTGCTCGACAATCTATACCGCAGACATAACTTTAAAAATGCCTTTTTAATTTTGTTTTTAACACGGTTGTAAATGCGGTTTTCGATTAATTACATGATTATATTGCAATATAGAAATGCAGATGTGTAGATATAAACCATCTTAAAAATTTCCGTTTATAGCTTAGAAAGTTCTCATACTAAGAGGCATATATTACTACTGTTTTCTGATACTTAATTTTTGTTAATACTTTGTTTTGAATCCGACAAGCTGATTAGATCAAACCAGTTCAAACTGAAGCATGATCTACTGTGTTCCTCCATACATGTTGTGAGGAGCTTGGCTACCATTCTTGTAACAAGGTATTAATTAAAAAAAATCTAAGCATAAGAAGTATGCCGTTTTTTAATTTTTATGTATGGTGTCTCACTTTTAAAGTAACGGTGACGGATACGTTTTACCACTTTTGGACACCATAACAACGGCCTGCGTATTTAATTAAATCTAGCTCTTGGTCCGGTTATCTTGTTTACATAGAGAAATTGTGTAAATTGTCGAAATGTTTGAAATAAACTACAACAATTGTTTTAAACTACGGCATTGTGTTTGTTATTTTACGTACGTGACAAAAAAAATGAAATACAATAAGAATGATAATGCGATTTCTTTTAATTTTTTAAGAGAGGTATATATTAAAAAAGTTTAAGTATAAGTGTGATTTTCTTTATTAAAGGCATAGATTGTTGCTAAATATTATATTTTATATTTAAATATGTTAACATATAATCAAATTGGTATCGATTTGAAGAATGTATCTACCCTTACAAAATTATGAAAGAAAGTAAAAACATTCTTACTCGTCGGTCGCATCTTCAAAGGTTTTAACATTAAAAATATTTACAAATGCACGTTAAAAACAATACTTGCGGCAATTTACAACTTTTCTCTACTTATTGTTATGTTGTTGTAATTGAGTTACTCTTGTTATAAAAGAGTGGTTTTCGTTCATTCTGGCTGAATGGCAGTGGCTAGGAAAAATGCATTCCAATGTTTTTATGCAAATAAACAAAGTTTTATCAAAATCGACGAAGTATATCTCGGAGTCTCCCTTATAAGATTGAAAGTCCTAGAAAGATCCCAATTTTCATCAGAAAGTCGGAAAGTTTGAACAGTATTTTGACACAAAAAGATGTATCCAGACCGATCAACATCTACATTAAGTCTAGGATTAAAAATACTAAATACGACAAAAACATCAACAAATGTCAGTAAAAGTGTCATGTTTTAATCTGGCTGGAGAAAATAGTTATTTGTTTAATTAGTGCAAAAATGCATGTTTTAAATGATGGATGAGTTAGTTGCTATGGTAACCAATGTGACAAGTAACAGTTCCTAAATGCTGTACTTGTTATTCAATAATAAATAATTTTATATTATCGTGTCGGAATCACACAATGACCCCAAAATAATGTTAAATTCTTACATTTTTATAATAACGCAAATTAGACATTGTAGAAGCTTTTGAGATATGTGATAACACAAACTCAGGCTACCTTTAATGAATGAACATATTGAGCTCGGTAATACTCCGTTATTGGAAATGCTAGATATTTAATTTTTATTATTTTTATCTTTTTATTTAGTTATCTATTTTTTTTTATTTACCTTAACGACGTGTTTGCTTTTATTGCTTCGATAATGACAGATTAGCTGTCGATGCAATTGTCAGGTAGGTTATAATAAACTTGTGGAACTTTTACTAATCTTTTATTTATTTCAATATTTAACTCCGTTTTGAAATCAGAACCGATTTTGAGATGTTAGTCATAATATTTTTCTAATTGTACCTGGTTTATTGTAACCTATTACAAGTATATAACCTTTTTTTAATATTTTTAAATAAGATTTCGTTAAGTACCTAGCCTACGTGTTCTATGTAACTGTATTAGTGATTGAAATGCTATATCTTGCTCCTTAATAGCTATATCTTTTTTTTTCGTATTTTAGTTGTTTGTCCTAGTCTGAACCTAGTGAAGAAACCTAGTCTGAAATATTAATAATGGAAACAATTTTGTTGGTTAACCAATTTAATAATGTCCAGCAAGAAGTAATGGGAGATCAATTTCTGAATCAGTTTACTGAATCCCTTCATATCTTGCACATCTCAAAAAATCTAATAATAATAATAATAAGGTAAGATTCTCCAGTAGCACAAGATATTGACCCAATATTGGTGCTATATGGATAACATATTATATTCAGGCTCAATATTTAGAAGATTCAACCAAGATTGGTATTACATCGCTTTAAAGACCTGCACCCAACATATGTAGCCAATATTGCTCCTACAAAGGTCCAATATATAAATAATAAATTTTAAAATATGTTTCTTTTATATTGATCCTATATTGGGCTTATCTTTCAGCCTACTATGCGATTAATTTATTAGTAGATATTTAATGTTATATATCTAATTAATATTGATGTTATATTGGTTCAAGATTGGCGCCCAATATACGTAACCAATATTTCTTCCACAGAAGTCCCATATTAGGGTGGTGCTTGTTTTCACATTTTTTGGAGTGAACCTCCTACCCTCTAATTTTGTTCATATATAACTATAAAGAAAAAAATCAGGCCAAATATGTACTCCATTGGTGAATATTTACTGGTAGCTCAATGTCACTGGAGTTTTAAATAGTATGCCAAATTTTAAAAAGTAGCACAGGAATGCAAAATCGCCTTTCCACTAATAAAACAAAATTCAAGTAGTCTGATGCAGATTGGCATTTTCACTAATAACTAATGGCATTTTTATTCAAATAATTTTATCGTGTTAGGTAATTTCAAGCAGCAAATACGTTAAAGTCAATCTCCTTGGCATACAAAATTATGTTGCACAAGTTTTTGTTAAACAACTATCCCTGGATTCTCAAAACATTTGAATTTATCCATTATTAACCTAGGTTAATAATAGAAAAAATTATTAACCACTACTAGAGAAATTCAACTTCTCAGTTGACTAGGAGACGCAATAATTATCAACTTCATAGCTAGTAGTGGAAAAAAATCATTTATATTCTTTTATCGCTAATAACAAACAATAAAATTCTTCTAAAAGAGGTATACAATCATGCAGGCATCATGTAATGGAGATGATCATTGGTGTTGTGTTTCAAGTCTGTCTGGGATCAACATCATCACCGGAAGTTCTACTCTTTAAGCGATTTCAAGAACATTGGCAGTTCATTGATCAACAGAAATATGAAACAGGACTGACGAATAACACATTATCAAGATCACTACAAGACAGCAAAGATGGCACTATTGAGTTTGCAAACAGCTATCTGGAGGACAGTCAGTCAAGAGATGACTACAGAGAATTCACCAAACTTGTTATTATCTTTCTTGGTGCCATCCCACAGAGAGGGGTCCGATTCATGGCACCTGGGGCAATGCATCATGCACGCTGGCTCTCAAAGGTAATTTACAGTTTGAAGGTGTGGATGTTTAGGGGCCAGTTCAACTTAACACAAACGGAAGAAAAGGGACTGCGGGATGTTTGTGTATTTGCTGCATGTGTGTACTTGAAGGCCTCGATTTCAGCTCCATTGCCAGCCTTCAGCTCCTTACAATGACCTTCTTCTTTTGAAATCACTTTTTTGACTACTCGGCAATCAACACGACAATATCCAAGGCAGCATCTCAAAAATCTTCCAAACACTTGTGGTATTTGTCACCAGAACTTGTTGCTTTAGCCTTTTTCGACAGCCATGTGAGTTCTGCTACAAAGAAGCTAATGATTAGTGCAATGCAAAATGATGATGGCACTGAACAGGGTCATACTAAACGAATTAGTATTGACCTGGACACTTTCATGGACAAAAATCTTGAAGACTTTATATCAGCCAAGTCACGGACTCTGTTTGAATTAATGGAACTTCCAGATACATTTGTCACTGTAGATCCTGACCTGTAAAAAGATAGAGAAGACTACCAGAAGGCTGCAGAGACAGTACGTGCCATGAAAGTTGTAAACGACCATGAAGAGCGCGGCGTGACACTCATCCGGGAATTCAGTGGCCTAATGACTCATGATGAATCACAACTTAGTATTTACTGCAAGTTGTTCAACAGCACCGTCAGGCTTATCCAGACTGCAAGAAAGAGACACTGTCTGCCTCTACCAAAATAAACTGAGATAGTTGCATTCAATATCGTTAATCTGTACTGAACATTTCTAATTTCTTGTTGTATGTTTTCGTTTCTTAAAAATCGCATCAACTTTGTGGTCATTGAGCTACATCTGAATATTAATATATCAAGTTCCAATTTTTTCTCTAATACGTATTTTGAGACCAGTTGGAATAGTTCTGGAGGGTAGGACCACAAAAAGATCAACGATTTATTTTTTCCATATTTTAAGCACCACCCTGTCACATATACAAATTATTCATATTGTATTATTCTGTACTGGTCTTATATTGGACATATAGTGCAGTTAATATTTAACCTTTATAGTTCCGATACTAAATAAGCAGCCTTTAAACAAGGTTACTTGATTATTCAAGGAATCAAAATAACTATACATAGGCGGGTGCTTTATATGCGTGAAAATGTTTTACAAATGTGTACCACGTCGAGAAAAACGAAAGATGATTACAAGTTACCATAACTCACACGGCTTTATTAAATACTGAATACTAATAATACCTGAATACGTAATTATTGTATACTTCGGTCTAAATTCATAATGATCGAATTTCAAATTTCGCGCCCAATAACGCACAAGCAGCCGTTTTCAACCATCTATTTTAGTGTTGCGATATCTACTGCTGATCGTTTCTGGTTGAAAAATGTATATTTACTGTTTGTAAGTGCGTTAGTTATTTATATTCATTATATACTGTAAGTACTCACTCGTAGCCTAGTTTGATTAGCGTTTTGTTTAAACACGAATAAAATTGTGTAAACAATATGTCTGTGATTCATTTTCAGAACGTGTAAATACGATAATAGTAGGTACATATTCATGATATTTTAAATTTATTAAAAATAGCATTATCTCGCCTTTAATACATTTTTACAGATTTTTATTGAAGTGAATGAAATATCAAACTTAAGCTACAAATTTTAACAAATACTCCTATTATATATTATTGGCCCAATATGTTGCCAATATATGTTGGATATTTTTAATTTTATTAGTTATCTGTTTTACGTTGATACAATTTGTTTAACATTTTAACTAGAAATCCAATAGATAAAAGTCCAATTAACAAAATTTTATGTGTTTGTGTTTTTATTTACAATTTTCGCAATGCCGGAAATGAATTGTTGTGTTAAGTACAGGCATCTAAAACGAGTTCTATATGGAAGATATATCGATAGTTTTAAGTATAAATGGACAAAATAAAAAAGGTGAATTACATTTAGCGGATAATAGTGCTTCATATTACGATGACCCTCTCTCCCTCAGACTTCATCTACAGTTGAACATTAATTTAACAATATGGACTGTCGGTTTTTTATTATTATTATTATTATCATCGTCGATTATTAATATGATGAGTTAAACGAACGAATAGAAGATATACAAAGTGATTTGTGACAAATAGTACCTGTTGAGGAAGGCATTAATCGTAATAAAATGTAAATATCAGGCATTATCACATTATCACATCAACATAATTATTGTACCAATACTAGTACAAGTATATTACACCAATATTACGTTTGAACAGTGGTTGAATATCCTGTGAATGCATTTCGCCAATATTGTAAAAGAATATCGAACCATTAAATGTTTTAACGTTGGACCAATATTACCATGTTGGATACATATTCTATGCACATATTGTGCCAATACTATAAATGTATATTGAACCAATATAATGTTTCAATGTATGGCCAATATCAAACTACAGTACTGGAGATATATTGCTTCCGCATATTTTGCCAATCTCGTCAGTGTCTGTCATTTACAATGTTTGGTCAATATGTGGAAACAATATTTTTCCAACATGTGTGTGCTACTGGGGTAATTACAATTATTATGGAAATCATTTTCAGCCACAGCACTGTTCTTTTTAATACAAAACAAACAAAATTCGCCAGTTTTGGTTGAACATTTCTATACTAAAACTGCTTTCTCCCAGTATAGTAAGAAGTAGAAGTAACAATGAGTATTTCTCATTTTACTGACAAATTGACAAAAAAATGTTAAATTCATCTCTTACTTTTCATGTTTCTTACGTCGAGTTAAATTTTCCGAACAGCCCTAAGTATACATCCACAAAATAAATGTTTTCTTAAATGCTTCCATTAATTCGGTTGGTCTTTAACCCGCAGCTATTACGTTCTTCCGTCCTATGTAGCAATAACGGTTCGCAACAGGGTTGGTCTAATTTAGGCGAGTGCTTTAAAAAGGCGTTGCCAATAACAATAAATAAACAAATGTGCCGAAAAAACGTTATAACTCTAAGTTTATTATTGTATATTCCTTCATTTCAAATTGCACCACTGATTGTTATTCCCACAACAATCCGTGTCTAGTTTGCGCAGAGCATTGTAATATACAATTTTGTTCCTTATTATGTGCCTGTAGCCTGTAATCACAAAACCTAATTAGGCTGTTATTAATTATTATTAAAACAGACTCTAAACGAATTTTCCTCCCATTTAGTTACTTACTTAGGTGACATTAAACGCGTTATTATAAAGTATCATCTCTTTATTTAATCAAAGTTGTTTTGCCATTCTTATATTGAATCATAGAAACGATTCATCCTTACACAGTCAAATTATCACCAGACAAGTAGGCGTCCCTTCTGAATTTACATTTCAAGTTTGGTTTCTGAAGTAATTATTCAAATTACGTCTTCTGCTCGCGGAAAATCCGAATTTTGTTGTTTAATGGATAAAGTTTTCAATTCATTTCCTTAACCCACAAAAACTTCTAGGATTGGAAAGAAAAGTATGTTTTTTATGAATCGAGAAGTCACGGTGATACCCAAACCTATAACCAAATACTTTTATTGAAATAATGCAAATGCAGGAAAGATTTATTATATTTCTTAAATACAGTTTTCATGCAGCAACTGTTAATATTAAGCTTCTTACTATTAGACGTAAGATTAATGACTTTCCTGTTTGATTTTGCTTTAAATAATGATATAATAAAAACAATCATTAGTCACCTGTAAAGTATACTTAGGGTAGCAATATTTAAGTTGCAGATTATTTAACGTACTATTTAAAATGAAACCAACGAGACGTAAATTTTTTGCAATAAAAAGGCAGCCTTTTTGTCGTTAATGCTTGGATTTCCCGTAGGAGTTATCAACTGACCGGATACGACGGGACTCGATCCTTTTACGCCTAGATCGCCTGGAGAACGGAACCTCGATCCATTCGCCAGTAATAGTTACATCCGAAATTTTAAAGATATCCCCCTCGTAACACACCCATTCTATATGAGATATTTAGTTTAAGTTAGTGTTATTTTTTGTATTTTTTCTTATTTTCCACATATCCTCAGCGTCACTGAGGTAAGTATATTTTATTACACTCTTTTTATTATTTTTTTGTAGAGACGGTTTTAAAAAATAGAAAATATAAGTGAATTATATAAACAGCTTTTATCTACGACCACCATAGAAAGTTACATATTCCGCACAATTTAGTAACCGTGAAAACGACCAATTGCAAACAATCTCCAAACTCAACGATAAAGTATGTGAGGAAGGAGCTCTCAATAATCCGTAGTTCTATTAAAACGCCATAGATGTCACCACTTGCAATATTTATAATATTATTAATTATTTGAAATATAAAATGTTATAAATTTTAGATAAAGGTTAATTTATTTTGTTTAATTAATATTTTACATTAAATTATACTTCGAATGGAAATCCATCTAGAAAAAAAAACAAGGTCAGACCCGGGGAATTGAACCCGGATCGCTCGGTTAGTAGCTACAGCGTAACCATTGAGCTACCGAGACGCCTTTCAATGATGTTGTTTTCTCATTATATAAAGTTACAATGATTGTTATTCAATTAAAATGTAAAGTTAATTAATGTTTTACATTATTATATAATTTTTAATGTAATTTTATTTATTATTATTGCTAAGTTACAATAAAAACATTGAAAACAATTATAATTTGCTACATAATGCGAGAATATTTGACATTTTGCGCAGAGGTTAATAACCTTGACAATTGAATTGTGATTTTTGTACATATAAATTATTTTTTGAAAACGAGTACATAATTATTTAGCTGTAAGTACTAAATAGTAGATTGACTGAAATTATACAAATTGTAAACGTATTGTTACTATTGTCTTTACAAATTTAATGTTTACTTTTGTCGTTTTTAAAATTCTAGATGTATCATGAGTGAATCCGATGAAGGAAAATTGGGGTGTACACTCGTACACCTCCAAACATCGTGGAAGCGGCTTACATTACATCTCTTAATTTATTGCCAAATATTTCACGTAAAAAATATGAATGCGAGTATAAATTCTAAGTTAAAAAACTTTCTTAGCTGTTGGTGGTTTATTACTTTTTTTGTTGTCGTAGATAAAGTATAGTGTGTAACGCGTGCAAAAACACCAATTTCTCACTCGTGTGATTGCGGCATTCGACTACGTCTCATGCCGCAAAATCTTCACACTCGTGAGAAATTGGCACTTTTCTGCACTTGTAACACAATATACTATTTTATACGATACAGTAGCTTATCCTGTATATTTTGATACGTATAGTCTAGGAGAACACCTTTTACAAATTCATACGGCATACAAATTTTTACGATATATAAAGAATATAAATGATATAAAAGATATATACGAAATCAATAATAGAAAATAAAAGAAAGTAAAATTTATTATTTGAAATTAAATTAAAAAAAAGAATGATACAATGTAAGCAGTAAGAAATATGTCTATATCGTGTAACGGGAAAGCTTCTTCCTTATGAAGCAGTTAGCATGTTTGGGTTCGGTATTCATTCAGATGGTATATTCTTGTTTCGTGCGTCGCTTTGCGTCCGCCGACGAAAATCTACCTGAAACTTTCTCGTTTCATGTGCAATTAAAATGATGGCGTTAATGACTTCTCATTTCGTGCGTTATTACCTGCACATGTTTAACTGATCTTATCTGAGTATCAAGTATGATATCAACTTTAATATTCTACATTTCACAGAGACAGCTAAAAAGTAACCAAATTTCTCTCTCTTTGGTACTTTCTTTTACTTAAGCATCATTTGTTTACCACTAGTAGCGCTAAAAAACAAACGGAAACTTTACTCAATTTAAAATATTGATGGTTAATGCAGATCTACATACCTACGTTGTTATGTACCGCTAATATTACTTGCAATTTCCTTGGAATTCATAACATAATTAAATTTGTAATATAAATCAGCAATTCATAATATACAGGATTTAAGAAACATTAATATGGAAAAACCTTACTTCACTTAAGTGCCGATGTGAATGTTTTGTAATTTACCATCTGTTAAAACTGATACATTTTTATTCTTAATATCTGATAAATTTCTTATTTACTTATATGTACTTATCCATTATTATTTCTCTTTTAATAATTAGGATCTAGAAGTGGCTAAAATAAATAGCTTTAACTTAGAAGATTCATAAAATTGATCAAGTAGTCGAACTGGCTTAAAAAAATCATATGATTATTTAAAAAAACAGAAAAATTCTTTATTTGGTCTTAATTAATACTTTTTATTACTTTAGATTTTTTGTATTTGGAGTGAAAAAATAGATAAAATATTAAGCAGAAAATCAACAATTTGTTTGTAGATATCTTATTTTAAAAAGTATCCAAAGCCAGCAAGTAAATTCCAGAAGCGCGCACGAAACGAGAAGTCATTAGTACCGGATTTGATTGTCCATCTGGTACGCGCACGAAACGAGAAGGTTTTGCAGTTTAGCACGAAACGCTCACAAATCATTCAAATCGAATGTCATATCCAGGAGTTGTTTTTTCCTAAACGTGTTAAAAAACCAGGTAGAGAGCAAGTCTTATTTTACAATAGACAGTAATAAAACCTTGAAATAACCTTTTTCTACCACTATTAATTAATACATTCACTATATATGCGTTGACCCGCGAGTAAGAATATTCATCACCCACGGTCCGTGAGTAATAACTTAGTATATGTTTTTTTAACTAAATGGCTGTAAAAATCAAGTCCTAATAGTGAAGATGATAAAACATTTTACGTCGTCGGACATTTTAAAATTGGTAAACGTAACCTCTATACAGCATATACCACAAAAAATCAAGAAATAGGTACAGAATGGCGTACAAGGTCAAGATTCGAAAAGTGCAGCTTTCTATTGCTTAGTCATAGAAAAAGTATAGTATTCTACTTGCGTGTAATGGCTGTAATGCATTACGACGCTCGCCTGACAAAACTAAAATGCAAATGTAATATGTATTATTTATTTTATTTGTAATAAAAACAAAGATGTTTCTAAAACACACAATTAGTAAAATTTCTGTAAGGGTGATCATATAAGTGTTTGGTCTCCTTTCAGAGAATCGACAAATTATAAATAGTTAATGTATAAATTGAAAAGTAAATCTAATTTAATATTTATAGTTATATATTTTCAAATTTTATTATTAATTAACATAAATATGCATAGTTTAACGACGGTTGGTACAATCAAGTTTTATATTTTTAAATAAATAAATCTAAAATATTTATTTGGATGCGCACGAGAACGACATCAATTTGCAGTGCTCTCTCAATTTCCCGTGTATTAACTTTTGGAACTATTCACGAATATAGAAGTTAGTAAACCTACCACTTTCATCATTAAAGTGTTTAACGTTTGATTTGTTATTAGGTTGCATAGACAATCGTTCATTAGTTGAAAACCATGGGATAGCAAACAAATTGTAAAAATATTAGGAGATGGAAATTGCTTATTTAAATCTGTTTCATATTGTTTGGACAAAACAAATCATCTCGAGATACGTTTGCAAATTGTTGCAAAAGTTGTAAATTGTTGGTGCGATTATTATAAAGATTTAATTATTGGCGATCAAACTTATCGTGTTCTCATTAACACTGCTTTAGATTACGAAAATATTATGTACTTCGACAGTGAATACACCGGCCATATTGAACTTTATTGTATAGGTCAATTATTATTTACTAATCTATACATTTTAAACACGACTCATTTTTGATCCACTTTGTCTACGAGTTCTACCAGACCGATTTGCTTTATTGTATTTATATTGAAGTTTTGACTCTTGTAGATTAGTCAACACTACTTACTTTTTATTTTTATTGAATTTTTATATTTTTAAGACTTTCTTTAGGATGTTGTGGTATAATTTTGTGACTTTTTAATTATTTATATTTTTAATTTAAAAGCATTATTTCATATTTGTAATCTATCTATGCATTTCAATATGTCCGACCGACTGTCCCCTTACAGTGCTTGCTTCGTCACGTTAGGAACTAAATATCCTCTCTATACCTGTTTACTATGCCACCAACAGTTCTCAGTCGAGTTTCACAGTGTTTGTTGTGGAGCATTTTCACGAAATTCGATACTTCTGTCTACTTCGATGAGTGTGTTCGTTTTTTCAAAATTTTTAAATTTTGCAGATTAGGATATTTGATGAAAAAGTAGAATAGGAATGTCTAAGAAGTAATGTTTTATCTCTTAAAGAACATGGACAAAATAAACCGACAAATTTTAGAAAGTTGGTATATTAAGCAAATGATAAAATGAATTAAACATAGAATTCTATGGTAAGAATGGGTGGGTAAGTCGGGGAAGGAGTCCGAAGAGGAGTTATCCGGAAGGGGTAAGTTAGAGAGGGAGCTGTCATGAGGGGGAAAACCGCGAGAGGGGAGGTATATTTGAGGAAGAAATAGGTTGGAGGGTTTAGTCTGGAAAAGGAGTAAGACGGGGGTAATTAAGGAAGGAAGGTAGAATAAGTCGGGATTGGTGGGGGCAGGGTAAGTTGTGGGTGTTTGTTAAATAACGCGTTAAATAAGTTCATTTGAGAATGGTAAGCTTAGTATTTTCAACAGTTTTTGTTCGATTGCATTTATTTAATAAATTAATATTCTTTTTAACAAAAATATGCAACTCGTCCTGTCACAACACCTGTAAAGTATATATTTTGGGTATTTATTTTCTTATTGAATTAACATTGTAGTGTTCAGTTTTGAGAGAGAAAAGAAAACTATCAATTTTTCGCTCTCATTTTCATTGCTTGCCTTGTCATTGCCTTAGAGCTTTTATATACTAAAAATCCTTTCATTAATAGCCCGGATATAAGCATCAAGAGCATAATATAATTAATTATAATCAGATCTCCAACCCGTATTCCTCTTGTTGAATGTTCTAATAATTGGTTTTAAAAGCATTGTTACTATTAAATTATTACCCAACTATGATTTAGTTGAGTGCTTCAAATTCATCATGTGAAAATACAATCTAATATTGTACTACACTAACACATTTTATACTTATCTAATTACTAGAATCATAATTTACATAAATACTCGTGCAAATACACCGAAGTAGAGTATCAGGCATTTGTTTGATCTTGTAATTAATCAGTCACATCCTGAAATAGAGCTGTATGTGTTTGAAGTTATGAAAACTAGATTGGAGTTCGGAGATTGGAATATGAATTAACGTAAACGTTTCCATTTAAAATTAGTGCTATTCGGAGTAATTTGTCTTTCGGTGATAATTAATGTTTTATAGCTACAATAAAGTTAGCACTTGTATCTAATTTAAAAACTTTATGATCTGATTTAAATTAAGTCACAACAAAAGCAAATTGATATTTATTACTTTAATAAGAATGAATTACAGCGTCATATGATTCGAATTGTATTGACCAGGCGGATGTTCACTGCTCTTCATTAAATTTGACAAAAACTTGAACTCTCTCTCTCTTTCTCATCTGGCTCAGAACAATGATTTGTCATGTGCCATTGTAAGCGGTATTGTCACACTAAAATGTGCAGTTGTCGGTTCAAAGAGGTGCTGTGCAATTCAAAATGCCATAGCAGCAGTGTCTGCAAGAACAAATGATTCATCTTATTTTTTCCATCATTTAAAGGTGGTTTGATTTGATTATTGTTTCTGCCTTCTGTTTAATAAATAATTTCAGATATAAGTAATATTTTCTAATCTCAAGTTATTCCTATCAATCCAATTAATGACCAAAAGTAAGATAAGTTTCTCAGCGTTCCAGATCACCCAGCATGAGTCGTGAGCGCTGACCACAAAACGAAAAATTATGATTCCGGTGTTTGGCCGTTCAGCACCGTTCACGCGCGTATTAGGGACTGTTTTTATCACTGAGAAATTTCGAAGTTTTGGTAATGTGTGAATCAGCTAAGACGTTGCAGAACGTCTTCTATAAATTTGTTATAGCTAATTTGACTGCTTTTGATAGACAAAATATAACTACTGATTTCATTGCAATTTCAAACTGAAATTCTCTGTATATGTGGTATAGTATAGCCTTTATTATCAAAAAAATTGTTTTGATGTTAAAGATATGTCTTTCTTACAGAGTAGTAAAAGAGACCACTGAAATATTTTTCAAAAATGTTGGTTTTTCATGACTGATGTCAGTACAAGACTTATTAACTAATAATAAGTCTTAAAATGTTATAACTTGTTCGAAAACCGAAAAATTACCATTTTTCCCAATCTTTGAAAACTAAGTTTGGCATTGTGATGAAGTTTATTTGAGATATGTTTAATATTTAAACGTGCCAAGTATAGTAGAAATGGACGCGTCGAAAGTAGAAATAACCCAACAAAGAAGTGCAATTGCAAGACATTTAAGACTAAATCCTTCGCCACGACTTCTTTTGGGAATTCTACTAGTGTTAAAAATGTAAAATGCAAATTAGTATTCTAAACAAATTCTTTAGTGAGAATTATCTAATAGCATAGTGGTTTAGAAAAAATAAATTACACGTATCGATAGAAATAGTTAGGTATTACGAAAAAACATAAAGCATCGATGCACACAGTATGTTCTCAATTGGATGGAGAATGTTGGTTTCTAGGTTATTAAAGTACAGATAGAAATAAACTACTTTAGCATCCACAAACTAGTTTTTTTAAAATAAAAACGATCGAATCGAATCGAAATGAAAGTTTATAATAAAATGTCTATTGAAATCTCTCTCTTTCTCTCCGGACCAAGTCCCCGACGTGGTCGCGGATATTCTCCGCTTCTCAAAATAAAATTTTGTGTAAAATTAATGTTACCAAACTTTACTAATAGTTTTCTCGTACGTTAAATAGCGTTTTCTGACAAACTAAAAGTGGCCCTCCATCATATTTGCATATTTTAAAATATGAGGATTGCAATGATAACATAAATTTTATTTAGAAAATAAAACTCCATATATTTTGGCCAATATCTTTTTAAGCAATTATTCAAAACTATTTGAATGAACATGAACAATCAAATAAATTCAGTATTAGTCATTAATGTATCAAATAAATTTAGTAATCGGTGCACCTTGCACGAACGATGGTTTGCGGAGAAGAGCAAACAGACTCCCATCTCCCACTACTTGTTCGTGGCCTGTGTTACAGTGTACATTCAATTATATTCAAAGAGGGATTACCGACATCTAGAATTTCCAACTATTTTTATACGTAAAACTGTAAAAACGAGTTAGGAGAATTATGATTGATAGGCTGTGGTTTTTCTTAATAATTATTATTCAGTTCATTAATAATAAAACTTTAAAATTACTAATGTGAAGTCTTGATGGGTGCTTTTGCTCCAATAGCACCTCCCCTTAAATACACCACTAAATAATTCATACATTATGATTTTTGCTTCACCTGTTCGCAAACTCACGAGCCGCCATTGCATCGATGTGATCAAAGAAGCGCTATAAAATAATCTATGTATAAAACAAAATGTCTCCTGACTTGAAAGTGATGTGGCGATTCGAGCTACGCTCTCGAAGTGTCTTTATACAACACGTCTCGTCAAACGCTTATATTTTCGGTTACTTTAGAAGCTCTTGTTGTATAACTAACTACTAAAAAGAACATAAAATACAACACTCAAAATAGAATATAATTAGAAAATAAAGAAAATACAAAATTTCGTTGTAGCCGTAAAGAAGTTTATTAACCGATAGATCATACGAAGAGATACGGGGACATCTCCGGTGCTAACGGCGGTGATATTACAAACATTCCAAAAGTCTTTTCTGTTCAGGCGCATCATGGCAGTTTTCTAATTATTATCAAAAAGTGGCGCTTTTACTCGTAATAAAACAATATGCTATTGTTTAACGTTGTAAATAAATGATAATTCATGACTGAACTGAGACGATTAAAAGCAGGAAATGCAATTTTAGTTTTGGATACTGGATAATACTGCGGAAATATTTTTATGAACCTCTGGTATTTGTCTCTTTGCTAGCTAGTTGAGCAGAAGTTTCCATTTTGTAGCTAGAAGAAGAAATGCTGGGAATCTTAGCCATTCCTTCTTGAGTTCTTGATCCTACAGTCTAGGATCTATGGAAGTTTTAATTCCGACTAAGCGTTTTAGTCATATCTTGTTTGGTTCCGTCTCCTAAATATACCTGAAACACCTTCCAGAATGCCTAAAAGTGAACGAATCGCAAAACTTTGGATCCAAAAGCAATGAGAGAAATCTTTGACTTAAGGACTTCTACGGTGAAATTCCTCCTCTTGGCACAACTAAAAACTTTTAAGCTAACAGAGGAATAGATTCGCTGTACTTTACTGTACTGTAGATCCACTTCCGCGATACACATTATACTCTGTACACGATCTCCAAGATCGTTCCCTCTTCCGGCCAATCATTCTTTTTTCCCCACAGCAAATTTTGAATTCCGGAATACTCCTGGGCAGTTGTCAAAAGTTCTGTTTTATTCAAAAACTGTATTTTACAATTTTGTTGTTTAGATGTTGTTCACGCCGATTTATGGGTATGGCTTTCGTTTCGGGTACCGATAAGTCTTTTATTAAGCGTCTGAAACCTTGACAATTGAACTAGAAAGACATTTCGTTAATTCGCACATAAATTTGAATCAAAAGCGAAAAATCATTGACATTAGTCAGAAAACCAGGACAATTAAAAAAAACCATAACATTTATTGGGTTTTAATTTACTAATATTAGCCCAGCACAAGTACACAAAAAAGAGTACTGCCCTGGAGAAAACTGCACCGTTATTCTATCTTTTCCATAATCAAATTGTTCCATATTTCAGAAATCTCAATATTTTTTATTTTTTACAGTTATTTCGACTTATCCAGAGACAATATAAAGTTTGTCTTACTACTAGCGTACTTTGCTCGAAAGATTAGTTCGTAAATGTTAAAGTACTTTATCTTTATTTGCGATAATAACCAAGGAACCCAATTTTGCATTGAATTCAGGACACACTGTTCATAATGTGTTCTAAACGAGCCGTTTATTGTAGCAACATTAATGCGCGAAAGTATATTTGTTCTATTTGGTATTCTGGTATTCTGTTATGCTTGACTTTATTAGCATCCTAACGCATGTGTTAGGTCGTCATACGATTTTTAACTGAATCTGTATTCTTTGCTGCTTCCAGATGGATCTGAATATGCAGATAGCTGTTCCACATATGACAGAGACATATCTAGAGATTAGAGATACATCGGAAGTATTAATTTATCATGTTAATTTTCTTCTAAAATACCAAATTCTTTTTCACGTCTATATTACGGGAATAACAACTGTCAGAATCTTTGCTATCCCATCTAAAGACAAAGAGGCAAAGACGACCAGATCTAGATTTGAAGATTAATACTTCTTTTCGCGTGAGACTTGAATTGAAACCGCTTAGGGCTCAATTAGTTATAGCAAGTTAAACATGCTCGATAGCATGTAGGATATGAATATTGACATTGGTATTATAACATTAAATACGTCATACAATTTTAGTCGAGTCATTGATATTGGCAGACCCTTCACTTACAATTAGTAAAGTAATGGACATAAGTTGTTTTTGATTTTAACAAAGCCTGTAGCACACACAACATGGTAAAACTTCGCTTAGGGATTGAGTTTTCATGTGTTAGCAAAAGAACAATAGTGAATACTAATTCTTCTGAGAAAGATACTTACATATATATTATGGCATACTTATCTAGTCATCATACTTATCACGCATATGCAAATACATGACTTTGTTGTATGAATACATAGAACTAGTACTAACAGAGCGAGGTCATCATTGAGCCCCTCTTAATGTAACTGAATTTAAATATACAAGATTGTTACATAGGTAGCTAATTGTATTGACAGTTTAGTTAGAATTACTTATTGACACTGTCATAACAAGTCTTGTAGGAGTTTTCTTTTTAGTCTTTGATGTTGATTTTTTTGTCAGAGGTTGTAAAACACTGCGCTAGGGCACTCATGTATATTATCCGAAACCTTAGTACACAGTTTATTTATATAGTCTGTCACATTTGGTCATATGAGTTCTCTATGAATTTGCTCATTTCTTATTATGCGTGCGTTCACTGCAATGCTGATAATTTTATTTTGTAGTACTTGAAGTTTTCTTAGGTGGGTCTTGGATGTATTATTCCAAACCGGACATGAATAATGTAATGATTGATCGAACTATTGATTTGTAGATAACATAGTGCAATCAATAGGCAAGTGAGACTTTTACTAAACTAAACGATTACTAAACATACAAGTATTATTGACTTTAAAAAGTTTCAAACATAATTTAGGTTATTGTATCAAAATAACAAATGTTAATTATATTTAAAGATTATTAATTTTAGTACCAACCTTACAAAAAATCCTTTTAACTGTAAAGTTTGGAAAGTTTGCGATGATCTATATCTTTCTCAGATGAATTAGTATTCGCGACTTTTCCCTTGCTCACGCATGAAAAGCCAATCCTTAAGCGAGGTTTTACCAATGCTGTATAAAAGTGTATTTAAATAACATATGAGCAAAAAGTAACTCCACCAAAGGTGCCTTTGGAAATTTGAACTCATGGGTAACACCAGATAATTATACAAAATAATCACCGGCCGAACTGGTAATTTTTCATAGCGGAGAAAAATTTAAAACATGCCTTCTTTTCGGAGAGGAAGTAAAACTGTAGGTCCCGTGTCAATGCGATGTTTGGCACGATAAAGATCCCTACTGGGGGTGGAATTCCCCCAGATTCGGCTAAATTCTAGTAGGGTCGGCCAAATGATCATAGCAATCGGTGCCATGAGGTACGACGGATGCTCCGCCATCCTGATTCCTCGCCCAAACACAAACAAACAAACAAAATAATCAGAGTTTTTTGACAGGGGCAGTTATTATTTTCTGGTGTTATAATACACACGCGTTCAAAATTCCAAAAGCACCTTTGATGCAGATACTTTTTGCTCATACTTTGATCTGATTCTATGGTAACGGAATATCAAAATAAATTAATCGTAAGTTGCTTTCTTCTACACATATAGACTTCAGGATACAAAATTACAAAAAGAAAAAAGTTATAGTAAATTCTTTAAAAGCAATTAACTGTTTTTTTACTTTTCCACGATTAGATTAATCTCGTTAGTTTTCTAAATGAGTCATTAAAGTAAGAAGGTCACTAAAATAAGTTAAAAATTTTAAAAAAATATGCCTGTAACTGTAGATATCGTCAAGACTTAACGTCGAATATAACTTTTTAAAAATAAAAATATTTTTGCAAATATCTGTAGACCCTGCTGGCTTAATGGGTCGGATTATTCACACTGTTACCTCAATCTATTATTCCAAAACTTTTTAGTTGATATTGTACTTACATTTTCACTCATTCGTTACACATTTGATGGAAATCTGGAACTGCGTATTTTATGTAATTTCTTTTATAAAATATGATCAAAATTTATTTTCTTCTAGTATGGTTGTGAAAGTATAAACCAGGTAAGACTCATCTAGAATTGTTTTACATATACAGGATGATTCAGAAATAAAGGTAATCCTTTAAATGGTAGGTAGAGGGGAGGCAGTAGAGCTAATTTACCTTGACAAGTGTAGGTCAAAAACGAAGTTTTCCAGAAAATTTTTTTGGATCTGGTCCTGACACGTTGGATCTTTTCGAATCCAAAATTCGTTAAACTTTAAAATTTATTTTCCGGAAAACTATTCGTTTTTTACCTATACTTGTCAAAGTAAATTAACTCTACTGCCTCCCCTCTACCAACCATTTAAAGGATTACCTTTATTTCTGAATCACCCTGTATTTACCTACTTCAAAAATTCAAACCATCAAATTTATTAAATGCTCTTTTTATTATCTTAGAGTATTATACTGAAATAAATGAATTCACACGTAAGAGTAAGAGTAAATGCTTGGTTTATAGAGAAATTAACAACTAAGAATTGACATCTAACAATTCATAAGTAATAAATAATGAAAACTTGCCGGTTTATACAACAATTATAAATTGTTTAAATAAGGCTAACCTTTTTATTTTCTTTATGGACATGCGCTCGTTTGATTTCAACTAACAATGGATGCGTCCAACACACCGCTGAAAATACAGCGCTGCAGCAGCATTCACAGCCGCCTTAGATTTGAAAAACCACTGAAGCAATAAATACATCATTGCTTTATAAATATAAAACGCTTGAAGCGCTGACAAGTAACACTAGACGACTGATTTACTGAATATCAATAATTAAAATGTTAGAACATCAATTTTGTCAGTAGATGGGAGATATAATAAAAAACTAAGTCTTAAACGGTGGTTTTCAAATCTAAGACGGCTGCGAAAGCTGCTGCAGCGCTCCATTTCCAGCGGTGTGTTGGACGCACCCAATATTGGGCGCGTCCAACTAACCGCTGAAAATACAGCGCTGCAGCAGCTTTTACAGCCGTCTTAAACTTAAAAAAACACAGAAGCGCTAAAATCGTTTGGAATACATCATCGCTTTATACATATAAAATGCTTGAAACGCTGACAAGTAACACTAGACGACTGATTTACTAAATGTCAATAATTAAAATGCCAGAACATCAATTTTGAGCAGATAAGAGATATAATAAAAAACTGAAAATTTTAAACAGTGGTTTTCAAATCTAAGACGGCTGTGAAAGCTGCTGCAGCGGTGCATTCCCAGCAGCCATTATTATTATCAGAAAGATTAAAATAAATCCATCACTTAAAATCTAACTTAACAATAAAAATTATGCTGGCAAATATTCTTAAAGTTACTATTTGTGTCGTTTACTGTCTCCAGCCTTACTTTGTGGAACACCATAATCATGAAATATAATATAAATACAAAGATTAGTTAAAGTTTCACAAGTTTCACAAGTTTTATTAATATCTTAACCTGACAATATTGTTTCGACACTTTAGTTTTGTGAAAGTTTAACTAATCTTTGTATTTATATTATATTTCATTACTATATGTGAGCCAATTTTAAAGGCATCAATTGTTCTTTTATAGCCATATTAGATCAAAATAAAATTTGAACATACTTTACTAATGTTTTTAATGAAAAGTTAATAGGGGTTTGGGTATTTTAGGAAACAATTTGAATTAGAAGTTAAAGGTTTTTTTATTTTGTCTTTTCCCCGTAAATGGTTCTTGCAGTAACAACCTAAGTTGCTCAGTATGCGCGGGACGCCTTTTCTCCAGTTTTCAGATTGATATATTTCAGGAGATACATTGCTAAACGTAACTTTAAGTTTTACATTGTGTCTGTAAACGCACTTTCATATTTAATGATCTGAACTAATTAGGCATATGGAGTAAACAGATTACTTTAAGTATAATAAGATAAATTAATGTTTAGTACCATACCGTTTTGGGGCTAGATAATCTTACATCGTAAATTATACGTCTCCTTAATATGCGCTAATGGCCAGTACAACTAGGAAAGACATTAACCGAAACGTTTTAGCGGTGTTTATTGGGGATGTTGCTGTTCCAGATGCTGATTTCTGCTGTGACCTACACACCCCAGAAGACGGAAACAACAAGAACGATGTACAACTAAGCAACAAATCTCGCGGTCCGTTTTTGTGTTATTTAATAATTGTTAGAGTTTCTTTCTCTGTTGTTCTATCTAACACAATAAAACTGCAAAAAATTTCCACCATCTAAAACTGAAACGTCCCTCATTTAAAGGGCTTGATTAAATTAGTCCACATTATGACAGTTTTTTGCAGTTATACTATCTCTTTTTGTGTGTGTATTGTGTGCTGTAACTTATATGCCAAAGCCCAGTTTTTCTTTGCGGAATTCTTTAGTGTATTTTAGGTATTTCGAGCATTCACTCGGAAATTTCTTTTGCGATTGCGATGTTTAGTTATTGTTAGATTTTGACACGAAGACGTGACTATATTATGTAAAACTGTTTTGGGAGTTGACATGAATGCTGCTTGAATTTTATACGCTAGAAGATCAATATTTAAAGCAGTTGGTTTTATATTACGGCACGAAACTATAGATTTTTTCCTGTGTTTTCTTTTTCTAATTGTAAACACCATTATACGTGTTGCACAATGTTAACTTTATTATAGTTTATTTTGTGTCCGTTGCACTATATAGCACTTTTTTATAGATATATTCGTATTTGTATAAATTAGATCTATCCGTACACAAACTTAGTAAGCTAAATAGAAATTATAGAAAAGAATATTTTTCATATAATTTAGTTTAGATTGATATTCTAGCAAAAATAAATTGTTTTAGTTACAGAATGGTTGAAGAAACAGTCTAATAAAGGAACAATCAAGAGTTGCCCTAACGGCAAAAATTCAAAACAATACTTATTCAGGTGGTGGATTTATTGCTTTCTACTAATCGATCGAAAGCATGGACACTAAGGTGAAGCGAAAAATTAATATTTTATATTTTTTTGAAACTTAAAACGGGCTAGTTTCCAAAGAGTGTCACTTTAATACTTTGTTTATTGTGCAAAATTTCGACTTGATAGGATTTCATCTGCAGGTGCCACAAACTACGTATGTTTACCCTAAATTAAAAAAAATAAATGTATTATTTTTAGTTTTGTACGGACTTTCGCTAATTCATTATAGACCTCAAAATAAGTTCATGATAAACTACCCAGAACTCGCAACGGAAAGGTATTTGTACCTGGAGTTCCCCCCCCCCACCAACAACTTCTTTTAAAAAACAAATGAAACTTTTTTTTAGTGTTAAAAGTTGGCATTTCTAAACTCGATTTTAGCTTTGCCATTACGAATCCATCTCTCGCTTCTGTACCAAACGATGCTTTTGTTACTAACTTCACCATTTTTTCCACAGCTTGTATGTGACATGGAAAGCTTACTAGATCCATCATCGGAACCGATTTGATTTTCCCAGAAAATCCACGTGGGACTGTCATCGAATTATCTAGAAACTGAAGCAAATGCCGCAAAGGTAATTCGTTCGCATGGAGCATACAGTTACAGACGAACCACTGAAGTGATCTTTCAAGCGATGTTTCTAGCTGAACTATTGCTCTGTTTTTAGAACCAGTATTAACCACAGTACTGTAGTAGCCGATTGCTACCATACAAGACATATCAAATACTTGTTTCAAAAATTCGAATAAACATGACTAAGTATATTTTTTGCAGTTCCTGTAGTTGGGGTAACATGGCCTAAATACTCAGATCCAGGTTATTTAACTACAACGATGTATTCTTCTAATAGTACCCTTTTATGCATTTTTTGCCAATAAACATATATTTTCTTTCTTGATAACCAAACTTTCGATCATCAACACACCGCTTCAAATAGACCTTGTTTGATGTTCCATAACGTTACCTAAACAGAACTGCTCTCTTGGCTGGCTACCTTTCCTAACAAAATGATTGCTGGAGACGATCTCATTCCGATCTTTTTTCTTCGTGATTGCAGATTTGTGTTAGTACTTCCACTTATGCACATAGTTAATTTAGCTATAAATACTTCAACTTTTCCTAAAATCTGGAAAAGAACTAGAATTACTCCAGTACATAAAAAGGGCGATTCATCTTTACTAAACAATTATCGTCCTATTGCAATAATTTCCAATTTTGCCAAGTTATTAGAACAAGTTTTCTATAAGCAGATTTATAATCACGTAAAACCTTTTATATCCGACCTTCAGCATAGTTTTGTCTCAGGAAGATCAACAGTACAAGTAGATGTCATCTACACAGATTTTAGTCGAGCTTTTGACAGTATTTCGCATAACCTACTGCTAAACAAGCTAGAAGGGTTTGGTTTTTCTACTCCCTTCTCTATCTAATAAAATCGTATCTTGAGAACAGAATAAATTTCGTTTTTTACAATGGCTTTCGTTCCTTTGAATTTAGTGCTACCTCTGGAGTGCCACAAGGTTCAAATCTTGGTCTCTTATTATTTGTTTTGTTTTTAAATGATCTTTTATCCTCTTTTACATGTCATGCTCTTGATTATGCGGATGATGTTAAGATCTTTAACTGTATACAATCTACTAATGACAGTGTAAGTCTGCAAAATGATATCAATAATCTTGTAAAGTGGTGTGCTGAGTTTAACTGAAAATAAACGTCTCCAAGTGCTTCACAGTCACATACACACGTAAAGTTTCTCCTCTAGCCGTTGATTACTACGTTGAAGAAACAGCTTTACAACGTACTACTGAGATAAAAGATTCAGGTGTATGGTTTGATGCAAAGCTGTCATTTCAGAAGCAGATTGCTGAAGTTTGTTCTTGTGCTTCACGAACCCTAAGATTTATTTTTAGAACTTCTAAAATGTTCAAAGATTCAGATGTACTTACAACCCTATATTTTTCTTTTGTAAGAAGCAAACTCGAATATGCTACAGTTATTTGGTATCCATTTTATATATCGGAACAACTCTGCGTCGAAAGAATACAAAGAGAATTCCTAAAGTATTTGTCATTTAAGAAAACTGGTACTTTTCCAGCACGCAACATTGATTATGTTCACTTATTAAGTGAACATAATAATTATTCACTTCAGACAAGACGTGAGCGTGGTAGTGCTGAGTTTCTAGCAAAGCTTATTAACAACCAAATTAATTGTTCTCAACTTCTAAGTTACGTTTGCTTTCACGTACCAAGAATTACATCCCGATCAGCGAATACTTTCACTGATATAAGAGCTAGAACCAACATCAGGTTGAGGGCGCCGTTAAGCCATATGACGAAAAATGCTAACAAATTATATGAAGATGTCTTTGTTTTAATGGAATAAACTAAGTTACCGTGAGTAAAGTTTAATTCATACAATTGTTATCAAAATTGTTCTACACTGTTACTAATTTTATATATTTATATTTACATATTACTCTTTGCATTGTATTTATTTATTTATTTTACTTTTACATATTATTATATATTACATGTCTTGTCTAAAATTTTCCTGTAATTGGTATCCTGTTGGACAATAAATGAATATTATTATTATTATTATTATTATTATTATTATTATTATTATTATTATTATTATTATTATATTGGACAGTCTTATCTTTGCGCCCATCAAAGTAAATTATATTGAACTCTACTATTCTCATTTCTAAGTGGATGCTTCTTTTGCCGTATCAATAATCGATTCTTCTTTCTAGCTCTTCTGATCTTACTTCGGTCAATTACTTTGGGCTTGTCTTTTTCTTTTATGATTCCCACATCCAGTGAACTGCACTCGCTAACATTGCAGCCGATCTATCTGAAACGCCCGTTCTGTCGCACACTTAAGCCAATTTGTTCAAATTAACTCTCATTTGAAATGTATTGGATTGGTCTGGTTCTAAAGGCGTTGAGGAAATGTCAGTTATTGGGATTAACTCTGGATCGTCTTTTTCTGAATTGCTACTTGTACTTTCATCGATATTTTCTAAAGCTCTTGTTGATGGATTTGGTTGATAAATTAAGAACGAATGAGCTTTACTATTTGTTTGTAGTTTTTATTTTTCTTTCATTTTTCTTTTTAATGATTTGTTTCCACTTTTCTTTGATCTGTTAAGAAATACAGCCTTGGTAGTGTAATGTCTAGCGTGCTGAAGATCTACTCCCGGTGCCGGCAGATCTGGTTAAGGTTTTCTGCAGTTTTCCTTAGCTGTGACTTTATTTGTGATTATTATTATTATCACGTTCTTCTATTAGTATTTTTCTTTCGCACTTGCAAGATTTAAAATCTGTGCCTTACAGTAACAGATATCAAAAATGTTGTTTGAAGCCTCAGCCAGAAAAATATTAGATTTAGAGTTACATCTAGATACGGGATATTTTTAACTTTTCTTCTTTTTTAAGTTTTCCATGACAATCCTTTAACATCTTGAAAATTTTATGATCGCTGAGAACAGACAGGCATTGTTACATATATTTTTTATATGTCGGGTTACTACGAGTACATCGGCTAGTTCCGCGAAATTAGGTGCTTTTATTGTTTTTTTTAACTTGCCAATACGAAATTTTCAGCCGACTGGCTCCAAAAATATCGATAATATCGCCTGATGGATTTTGCCGGAGAGATCCTAAAGTAAAAGATGACTGGACCACGATCGCGTCTGGCTCTTAACAAATGTTTTCTCAGCTACTTCATGACGAATATTTACGAACAGAAGTTAAGTCCGAAAGTTTCTTGAGCAAATTTACTGGTGCAAATTCTTTCTTCGATAACACAAAAAGAAGGCGAAGTACGAAAAAGCATTTGGACATTGTTCGTATGGAATTAAATAAGCTTTATTTTACCTAACCTCGTTCATCTCGTTAAACCTAATAGTTTTCGAGGAAACCGACAAAAACCGTTAGGGGGCGTGGTTTACCCTCATTATCTCTTCGAACTCACTACCTACATGTGTTGACTTTTATGGGGTTATTTAACAACTCACAAGAAAGCGTTTGCAAAAATTCACGGATTTTTCCGCTATTAATGTTTTTTTTAAGATTGGCTGTATTAATAGACAATTTTTGGAAACTAGCCGAAAGTAAAATTCGGAAGTTAATTTTTTCGCTCCACCCTAAGGAACACATTTTATTAATCCTTAATAGTTAACTAATTAGAAGGAACCTACATTTTATGGAAAACATATTACACTAACTCATTCTTGGCTGAAGAAAGAGACTGTAATCTATCTATACTTTTAAATGGAGTATTCCAGAACATTATAGATTTATTCTGGACTGTATGTAGAAGTTTGACCTGAAAATAAAATTGAAAAATAGTTCCAAACCAGATTTTGATAATTTATTTAGAAAATTGACGATGGCAAATAATGGCGATGCAAATGGCTTTTTCAGGATTATTATTCAATAATAATCTCAAAATGAAAGCGGACGTCTAATCCAACAAGACCTACGTTTTGATATAAGAATTATTATTAAAAAAGATCCTGATCATATGATTTTGTGACTTGTAGTTACGGTTGAAAAGCACTGAAGAAAGCTATATTTGAAAACTATTTCCAAAAACTGTGGAGGCCTGGAGGGTGATGTATAAACACTATACAAGATATCAAAAAGCACCGACCCTTTTAGTTTTTAAAACCAATAATCAAAATACATAATTCGCAATTAAACAACATCGGTTTTTAACTTTTCAAATCGATTTCTTGTTACGTATGTACATTTTAAAATGGTTTTTTGAGAACGTTTTAATGAAAAAACTATGTATTCTACAGTTTCAAAACTTGCTATAAAACTAGAAAACAACAAAAATCCTGGTTGCAAACCAATTTTAATTCAGAATAAATGGAAGTTCTGAACAATGTATTGGAAAGAAGATTGAAGTAAATATAAATAATTTGCTAAGGAATTAATGTTTCAAAGGTATCACCTGGCTTAATTTAAACAGGATTAGTTTAAATTGATATAAGAGAAATGCCGAAAAATATTCGCCAAGTCGCCAAGTGAGTATTTTTGCAACAAAACATTTTTAAATGCAGTATACTTAGTTGTCATAATGATTGATGATATTTTGCATTTTTTGAGCCATTGTGGTATTAATAACCGGGGCTATTATTTATATGATAAAAATATTGTTTTAAAGAACATAAAAAATACTATTAATAATTTAAATTTGAATTGAAAATTAAAACAGCGATTTTTTTATTTAGCTTCCACATATTATAGGAATAATTATGAAAAAAACAGAAAAAGTAGAGAAGATTACAAATTACTCTTAAATTTAAACTTAATCTTTTTGGTTACATAGCTCTGAAGTGTGTACTTATGATACAAATCTTATACTATCAAAACTATACTCAGGACGCTGAACAGATATAGTAATTAAAACCGCCTACAACTACCCCCCCTTTTTAACAAAACCTTTCTATTGGTAGCATTCAAATATACCTCTCAAATTGAAAGGCATGTTTACTTGTACCAAAAAGATATCAATTAGTTTACTGTCAAACTGTCTTACTCACGAACTTTTAATAACATTTTTATTAAATTAATAAAACTGCAATTTTTAAAATGTATGGTTATTATTTATACTAGCATCTCTCGAAGTGACATTTTTTATAATGAATTAACAATTCATATGCAAAAATGTTTTATTGTAAATGTCACTTTCATATAAAACCAATCAGAACAATCCGTGCTGCCTTGATTTTTTTTGTGCTATATCTATTCGGCGGCTCCAGTATAGTCTAAAAGAATAAAATAAAGTTTTTTTTTTGTTTATTGTTTCCAGCCTTATTTTGTGGAACTCCATAATCATGAAATAAATAAAGATTATTAAAAGTTTCACAGTTTTATTAAAATATAACCTGACAATATTGTTTCGACAGCTATGCTGTCATTAGCAAAGGTAATATAATTATAAACAAACACGTCGCTAAGGTAGATACAAAATAGGTAACTAGATAAAATAATAATAATAATCATAATTAAATATCTAATACTTCCAGTAACGGAGAATTACTGAGCTCAAGTTGTTCATTCATTAAAGGTACCCTGAGTTTGTGTTTGTATATCTCAAAGGCTTCTAAAATGTCTAATTTGCGTTTGTTATTACAAAAATGTAGGAATTTAATATTATTTTGAGGAGTCATTGTGTGATTTTGTTCTAAAAGGTGTTTGGCGTAATTCGATTTTTCAGGATGTTTATTTTTGTAATGACGTACGTGTTCTTTATATCTTATGTCAAAATTTCGAAGTGTTTGTCCAATATATACCGAACTACAAAAAGAACAATTTAAACGGTAAATGCCCGATTTCATGATATCATGTGTTCTGTCTTTAGCATTAAATAAAAATGAAAAAGTGTTAGTGTTGGTTTTAAATGTTACTTTATAATTGTTGGTTTTTCTTAGTATATGTGCAATTTGTTCTGATATTTTGCCAAAATATGGTATAGATATGTAATTTGTGTCTTCTGTTTGATTGTCAATGGGATATATTCTTTTGATAGCTAACCTATAATCTTTTTGTTTAATTAAAGTATCAATCATGTTCGGATTGTAATGATTTGCATGTGCTAGTCTACATACCACATACTACATGCCCAAGTATTACTCTTTAGAACAGAAACTTCCCCCAATTAAAAAATTCAAAGTACACTGGAATGTATCTAAACTGAAAAAAACATATCACTAAGAAAAGGAAACAACTTCAACTTAAAGAGACCTGACATTCTTTAACTTGTATTTGTTCATTCGGCGGATATCGGCAGAAAGTTATTTATGGAGTGCAGATGTGGAGGGCCGCGAATGCTACCAATATTAAAAAATTGCAACAATTTCAATACAAAGTGCTACGTACCATTACTGATGCATCTTCGTTCGTCAATATCGAAACCTTACATCGTGATTTACACATCATCCCATATGTTTTACACGAAGCAAATAATGTGGGTGGAAATAGTATATTACATAACGAGAGTGGAAAGTGGTATTTTTCGTACGAGTGTGAAATTTACGCACGAGGCGTCAGCCGAGTGCAGAAATCACACGAGTAAGAAACACACTTTCCACCGAGTTATGTACACTAACTATTTTTCCTACGACCAAAAAAATACAGTCTTTCAAAGAAAAAATTATTTTTATGCTAACAAAGAACAATTTACATTTTATTTAGTAATTTTATTTTTATCATTATTTTCAGTACCAATCAAGTTTATAACTATATGATTATTGTAACAATTTGTGAAGTTAATTAGGCATATCGCACGAGGACGAAGTTTGAGGCACGACGCCGAAGGCGAAGTGCCTCAATCGTTCGAGGGCGATATAGGCATTCCACCAAAGTTGTACAGTATCTTTTTTCTTCGCCTAAGCAAAACAATTAAAAAATAGATTGCATGTCTCCTTGAGAAATCGAACATAAGGATTAACCTATGCTTTTATCCATGCTAAAGTATTGTTTGCAAAATCCGCCTGTCATTGTATAATTTTTAAGAGAATTATTAAAACTTTGTAGAAATTGAACATTTTCGAAGAGAAAACTATTATTTTAAATTTTGTTTTATAAAAAAAAATAAAAAAGAATTTTTCTCCCACCTGGAATCGAACCTGCGTCGGCAACAGCTACAGTTTACATATACGTATATACCTCGCTTTTATAGACTGAGCTGCCAAGCGCCCTCACAGACTGTCTCTACTATACTTATTATAAAAGTAGGTTTTACTTATTTAAATGATTTAATATTTATGTATTTTTAATTATAAAATTATAATTGTTAAAGCTACAATTTCACAAATCACGTTATTCTCAAATGCTTTAAGTGTTATTGAAGGAAGGAAACATTGATTTAACTTACTTTTACTTCTATATTTATGACAGGAGTTGTCAATAAATTAATTATAAACAAAGAAGTGTCAAATTGGACTACGTTGATTGGTTGTTTTCATATCCGTGCACTGTACGGATATGAAATTATATCCGTACACCTTACTGGAATTGCATACATTTCCATTGCGCAAAACGTGAAGAAAACTGATGATTTACAGGTAGGAGTAGAAAAAATACATTTCACGGCTTGAACAACTTCCCAACGACATCGCTGTCAATCTTCTAGACAATAGCAAAACGGTATATCGGTTAAAAAGATATAACTTTTTAGACATTGTAAACAAACAATAATTATTTTAACCTCAAAATTAAATAAGCAGTGTATAAAAGTCTAAATAAAAGATTTATTTATTTTCCAGACTTTTATTAATTACTATTTGATAGTACAAGAAAACCAGATGCTCGTGTATCTGTAAAATTTTAATTGGAATGGTTTATACTTGAAAAATACTTTTATTTACAATTTTTATTTTTTCTGGTAAATATTTCAAAACATCACAGAGAAAGCTGTAAATTGCAAACATGAAAATGAAAGTAATAAATTTCTGAGCCTACAATAAACGTAATTAATTTGGTCAATGGATCCATAAATGTCCACAACGTAAGGGGTAAGAGATACAGCGCCCTTTAATCTTCAAAAGCTGTGATTGATGTTCCATATTGCAATTAATAAAGATCAAATACAAAACATACACCAAAAATATTTTTATGTTTCTATACGTGGTGACTGTCAAGTTATCTACAATAAAGTTTATTATTAAAATAAGGTCAAGTAAATGTCTATAAATAAAGGACTAGAATCGTATATTTCTAATAACATATTAGCTCAGAGACGTTTTATGTGAAAGATTTTTCAAATTTGTGCTGTTTATTAGCTAGTATTCTTTTACTGCTCAACGTGTACTAAATCTACTGAAATTTTGAATGTATTAATTACACTTACGTTTTAATTTTCCACATCTTATCCTCAAGGCAGGTAGATTGAAACGTTCTACGCTCTACATAGGCACGCTAAATGTGATTGTATCGTCATTATCTGTGCTGTTCGGTAATGTTCAGTTTTGTGCTATTGTATTTAGTTACGATTACTCGAGTTATTCTGTTGAGTTTGGGTTGTTCAACGATTCCATCTGACTAACCCAAATATTTAGTTCTTCTATAACACCATCAGGAAAGTGATCACTTTCATGACTCTGCTGTAGGGGTGAAGTTAGTCATTAGAGTGATTTGGTTTTGTTTGAAAACATGAGTTAAGGTGACCAAACGTCATTCGCCTGTCCGAGTGCCCATAAAATCTTCAAAATGTGCCGGTTTTTATGGGTAATCACGATTTTACAAACCTAGACAGCAAAACAGCTGCATTACGTTTATTGGTTAAAACAAAAAACGTAAATGACAATTTTTTAATTAGTTTTCTTATAAATTGCAGTAAACTATATTTAATATTGGTATGCAACAGACTTTTTTCAAAAACTAGATATCATTATTTCATTTTAATTTGGCCTTGCCAATTATAAATATCGCACACTTTATTTGGGTTTAAATACAAACACTGAACGAAAATTAATTACAACAAATAACCGCAGCGGCATCTATATAGTGCCAATCACACTTATTATTAAAATCAGCAAGATTTTTAAAATATGGGAATCCCACTCCATTACATGCTATTGAGCACCATTTTAGAATATTGATTGTCACATGCAAAAAAATTAGATGCACTTAATTTTCATAGTAATTCCTGTTCAAGCGCTACTTGGGCACAAAGCATCTGGCTAGCTAAAAGATATATAAATGTTGCTGCTTCTTCTAAATTACAAGATTTTTCTGTGAAAGTAAAATTTTGGAAACAAAGAAAAGCAATTAGCGTTAGCTGAAGGACTGTGTGAATTTCATACTATTAATAAAAATCAGAGTTTCTTGTAAATGGATTGTACACCTAAAAATCATTCAAAAATCCTTTTTTATTTAGCGTATGGCAACACATCATCATATAAAAAATATAAAAATAAAAAACAAACATCACATCACATCACATACAGTCCTAATATAGTTTATTGCACTTTTCGTTGCAATCAGGAATTCATCAAAGTTTCCATGGATGCGCCTCAGTGGACATTCTTCAATAATGTGGCGGGTGGTCTCCCAATCTCTCATTATTTGTCCTGATTCTGTTCAGCGTAGCCAATATTTTACGTGGTAATTCAAATCCAGACTGACTGGTGTCGTCAATGCATGGTATTTAATGTACCTCATGGGGTGAGTTTTCTTCCCAATAGTTTCGCCAATCATTAGTAATCATGTTGAAGTCTTCCTGGATTATGGAATAAGCCTTTAATATTGGAGAATATCTGGACTGCAGTCTATTTCGACGTCGTTTGTGTCGGGTAGTTGGTGATTATTTTATATTTTCTTGAATTCTCTAAAGAAGGCGTTGTCACTTCGCAAGTGTAGTGATAGGCTATTGATTAGGACGGAAAGCCAATAGTCTGGCGTTGATCTTATTGTATCCGATATTATTCGCATTGTCTGGTTTAGTTGGACATGAACAAGTTTAGTGTGTTTACTGTTGAATCAGACCGGAACGACATATTCTGCTGTTAAATAGATCCAAGAGCGGAGGATCTTAAAACGGATGCACATGAACCCCATGTGGTGCCACATAACTTTTGGATTTAATATATGTATATATATATATATATATATATATATATATATATATATATATATATATATATATATATATATATATTATATATATATATATATATATATATATATATATATATATATTCAGTTTTTTGTTGGCCTGAATATTGTTTAAGTAAAAGCAACACACTTCCGTATTCATCTCATTTAGTTTTAATCTACACTTGCGGAAATATTTTCCCATAATAGCAAGGTCACTTGTTAATATTGCTTCAGTTTCCTCCATATTTTTATGCTTTGCAGCTATTACCCAGCCGTCAGCGTATCCAAATTTCTGTGAGACGGTTTCAGGTAAATATAATAACTCTAAAAGTTCTATTTGCGAGCATGCTGTTGATGAAGTTTGCTATTCTTAAGCGTGGTATCGCACGGAGTAGTTTGTCTATTAATCCTTGTCTCCAAACAGTATCGTATGTAGCTGACAAATCTATAAAACGACCGATGTTTTTAATTTATTTTGAAGGTCTGCCTCGATGTGTGTTACAGGGACAGGATTTCATCTATACAGTTGCGGTTTGGCCTAAATCATGCTTGTTCAATAGGTATTAGTATATTTTTATACTAATTCTGTTGTATGTTATGCGTTCCAACAGTATATAGATGCAGCTATTATTTTGTTAGTTAATAAATCATATCACGCAAGAATGTTGTCAATGCTACCATATTAGTAGTTACGTGAATGACGAATCGAAGACTAAGAAACTTAAACTTAAGAAAATATACTGATTAAGTTCGAAACTTACCGTTTTGGAAAATTTCAAATCTGAATTGGAATCTTTTTTCACAAAAATATTGTAAACAATAGGTCGCAATCGTTTAGATGAAATAGGAACGTAGCCAGTATGAATACTGGTGTTGCCTTCCTTCTACGATAAGTGGAAAATGATCAGTATCATTCCAATGGTTACATTTAATGTTCTACTGAATATTAACTTCGTTCGAGGAATGTGTGTAATACTGTAAACATATTTAAGTACAGAACATATAGGTACCACTAAAACACAAATACTAGCTTTCCTAACACTTTTCCTCTTGTACAGTCATTAGCAAATGTCTTGTCCCGAGCAGGCAACACATTTAACAATTCTGGTAAAAGAAACGAGGTACGTTTCGGAGCATAGTTTCTTTTGTTTACAGACAACGCAGCAAATATAACCAGTTTTAAAGGTTGCTACCCTACCTAGAGTGGCTTTGTATAACAACAATAGAGTAATAAAAACTGCTATTTTCAAGTGAGTTTCTTATTTTACTGGAATACAAAACAGAAGTTCCACTTCTACTATCGTTTCTTCTATTTTAAGAAATACATATCGTATGTTTTTTTTATTTAATTATAAACTCTATTAATTTATTTACGAGTTTGATTTATTTACAAAGTTTAATTATTTTGTAAACACTAAGGGCCGGTATTATAAAACTTTTTACTTCCTAGATAAAATTTACTCTGAGAGTAAATTCATTTGTTCTGTGAATTTCATATGCAAATTGACAGAATAAATTAATTTACTCTCAAAGTAAATTTTATCTAGGAAGTAAAAAGTTTTATAATACCGTCCCTAAAAGAACTAAATTTTTAGTACTAACTGTAATCAGTTTTTATTGTAAAAATTAGTAAAAATAATAAATAATCAAACTAATAATCATTTCCCGAGTTTCCAAGGTAGAATCAGTTTGGGCATACAAACGAGGCATATTTAAACATTAAGGGCCGGTTTATTCACCTTCAGGTAAAATTCGCAGTAGTTGCCGGTCAAATAAATTAAGCTTGATAATAAATACAGTTTGGGTATATTCACAGGATTATATCTTGAAAGTAGTCACTGGAATGTTATTGAGAAAGGGTCCAACTTTTGCACTCAGTAACAAGAGTTTTTACAAGCGTGTTTTCAAAACAAGCTTTAAAGAATTTAAATATCTTGTTCAGGTAGTTGTCTATCTCTGTTCAATTCGGTCTCTTTCGTACACAGTATAAGGGGTATTTCGATTCTTAAAGCAGCAACGCCCTTACTCGGGACAAGACATTTTATAAAGACTGTACATAGATAATGTAAATGAATCGCCTTTATCTGAATCCAACATGTCCACTTTGCATAAATGACGCATTTAAAATTACTTTATGAAATGTTTTAACTATATTTCGGATTTCCTTTTATATGGATATGGAAGTAGAATTTTAATTCTTTAATTGGAAATTACAGTAGAAACTGCCTAAAGTGACCACCTTTGGGACTGACCCAAAATGGTCAATTTAAGCAGGTGGTCACTTTGTAAAAGTGTGGATTCTTTATACTCTACAATTTGCCCAAAATAGCCCACACTCGTCAGCATTAAAAATATCCTATGATATAAAGCCCTTTGCAAACTCAGTATAACGAATAAGAAAATAACTTTCTGTTGCGGGATCAATTTCTTTTGCATCACCAACTAAACTCTTCTGGGAAATGCTTCGTTTCTTAAATGATTCGAACCAACCCGACGATGCTTTAAATTAGGCAAATTTGACTGCTGAGCAAATTTTAATGCTACTTCTTGTAACATTGGTCCAGAAAGTCTTGCATTTACACTGCGCATTTTTAAAAACCAATTTAAAGTAAATCGATTTATTTCACTATGGTTTTCTAAAAACTCTAACACCTTTTGTTTTTCTTTCAAATTTAGTTCTTTGTAAACTTTTTTTGAAGTCATCTTGATCGCACTAATTAACACAATGGTTTCAATCAACAGATGAAACAAGACTGATTTTATAAAACAATGTTAAAACTATCCAAGGGTTACTAATGTGAAAGTTTGCAGGTAATGAATTTCTCGGAAGCAAAAATAAAGTCTTAAAACTTGGAAATACCTGAACCCAACTGGTCACTATTAAGGGATTATGATGCATTCTTAGAAATTCTTTGAATGCAATTTACATGTACATGCCTACTTAAACTTCTAGAAGATTAGTCCCTTGGCTAATGGTCACATTACACAAACATTTTTAAACAAATATTTGAGGTAAATGTGGTCAATGGTCACAAAAGAGAAGTGGTCAGTTTATACAGTATAAATTACATTAAATTAATGAGATTTTTGCAGGGACTGAAAAAAATGGTCAATATGACCAGAGGGTCAGTTTAAACAGGTGGTCAGATTTACAAGTTCTACTGTAATTTATTACTAAATAATAAAGTGCTTGTAGTCTACCCACAAAGTTCATAAGTCAATTACTACTGTTTGAATATTGAATTCTCAAGGATTTTACATTTTGTTTGTGGAAGTTTTAAAATAAATTTTTAGTTTATATGGAATATTAATAATAAAAAATATGAGCCAGCAAAAATTTGAAAGCAAAAACAAGTTGTTTGTACCTCTTTATGGCATCGCTTAATAATCGTGGTGTAGAAAATGAACTAGAGGTGCAATGTGTACTCCACGGTCAAAAAGCATTGTTTTCAATAGGAAATCGTGTGTCGGTCAACGCAAGTATAAAAATGGACGGCAAGTAAATAGCGCACCCTTCTTTTTTTACATGAAACTAATATCTCTTACTTAATACTCCAGTGTTTCGAACTGTATCTTCAGTACGAGTACACACATATGCCAATTGGTTGCATTGGATATTCTAAAGTTAGTTCCACAATTGTTTCTAATTGTTCACTTGATATTAACAACAAATTAATGACGTTATATCGATACTTTCACATATATATTCCTAAAACGATTTTCCCTCTTACCTACAAGATTAAAAAATAATTTTTCCTTTTATTCCACACACAAAAGAAAAAGTAAGTAAAAAGACCTTTAGAGAATAATAGAATAAGAGAATAATTGCTTATAAATAAAAGAAAATCGTTAACAAAGAGTCCTGTAGTCACATGCAGATAAATTCTAAAGAACAATTTTTCTTTATCATCTTCAAATATTCAACCATTCCTTTGATTTATTAATTCAATTATTTCATTACTAACTACCGAGTTGAATTTGCGATTGTGAAGGTACATCTACTGTAATAAATTTCATTCCAAAGTTGGCGTATACGTTTGATTTTATTAGGTTTAAAAAGAGATCTGAGCAAAACTCGGGGATTTAGTTAACATAAAGCATTCTGAAGAAATGCCACAAATAACATCAAACGGACCCGTTATCAAGTTGTCAAAAATAATAAAAAAAGTCCGTTTGGTGACAACTTCAAAGGAAGTTTTGATAACATGTTTAGATTCAAAAAGGCAAGGTTGTTTTCACAGTTTTATTTATCGTTATATACCACATACAACTGTATACTGTTTCCCGAGATGTAATGGCTTTGAAAACTTGATATTCATTTTTTGGAGCAAGTTATATTTTCATGAATTTTTAAAGGAACTAATTTAATTTTAAATGGTTTATAAAAGAAAAATAATTGTAATCTAATTTTATCTGTAGAAATGGTGGTCTGGTCTTCTAATTACTTTTCAGTTTTATGCAAAAATATACTTAACATTAACCTAAATTACACAAACTTATGCGAATAAACACATGCATAAGCATTGAAATGCATAAGGATTGAAATTGTAGATAAATTTTTGTTTCCAGTTACATTAATTGCTGTAAGCACTGGCTGTGGTAAAATTAGCAAAATGTTAGTGTTTTGATTCGAATTGACATTTTTCATTAATTAGCATCGTCAAAGCTCAGTTTGAGGCAATTGATGCCTAAACCAAATTAACGATGTGCCAAAAGATCAATCCAATAATAAATTCCTTATCCCATCAGTACAGTAATAAATAAATTACTGCATTAATAGGCTAGATTGCAATAAGTTAAAGAATAAGGTTTCTTCTGAGGGTTGTAGATAAATTGTTATACATACTGTTATGATATTGTTTGTGATGGATGGTATTGTTATATAATGTCAATAAGAAAGAAAGAAAGAAAGTTCGGGCGCCATATGATATGATATATTGAGATGATGGGGCTTGATTAATATTTATTGTTGGGAATAATAAGCCCTCCAACACTTGATGAAAGATGAAAGGTTATAAATTCCAAAATAAAAATTTATTATTGTTAAAATTCACAAACACAAAATCATGGTAAAACAGTCTGCACATATACACAACTAAATATCATTTACCTTTATCATAAAAAAATTCTCCGGCTGGAAAACAAGTTCCATAAATGCATGAGATGAAATCAGGCGGGTCGCTAATTAATTAGGAAGCTATTTAAATTAAATCTGTAAAACATTGCTAATGGACCAGACACAAGTAAATACACAAATAAATTTCTTTTTAAACATTTAAATGGAAAAATTTTATTTATGAACACACAAAAGAAACAAAGATTTAAAATTAAACAAACGTGAAACAAAATCAAATAAATCTTGGTGTCAAATATATTTAACAAAATGAGAATTAAGAGACATTCTAATTGTCTCTGTCCTTTTTAATTTTTATCTGATAAATCCAACGATCTTAAATTACTATTAAGAAAAATTAAAAATTGAAAATTATTTTAAATTTTAAAATTATTTGGCGTCACACAAAAAAATTAATCGCCCTAACTTAAAGATTAGCAGATTCCTGTTATAGTTGGTAAAATTACCTGCTTATTTATTGACAAGATGAGCACATTCCAGATCATCCTTCAAATTGATCTTATTTGTGATTTGTGAAGATAATTATAATTATTAAAGATGCAACATGTATCTTCCATGACGTGAGCACATAAGATACTTCGGTTATTTGCAACAAGATTCCATTACCTTCCTTTAATTCGTTCCATTCAAAATAAAATTCCAAAAAGTTCCTTCAATTTATGAGATCAGTCTGTACATCAAATCACCACCTCATTTTTGTTTTTTTTTTCACTTTTAGTTTACTTTGATTCTTCATTATAATTATGATTCTTATTAATTAAATTATTGAGAACTTATAAAGAAAATTAAAAACAAAATGACATTTGTCATAACTTCACTTTGTTGACAGTTAAAGTGACGTAAAATTCACCAACATAACCTCCAGATTTTAACAAAATAACATACAAACTGACATGACTTCTGCTGTCTTTTCGTGCTGGTTTTATAATAATTGGAAAATAACTGCAAATCGCTAGTGATTTTCCTAGTTAGGAACTAGATTAATTTAGTAAGTTACTAGAAACAAAAGAGTGTCTTTTACACTAAATTGTTTATAACCACATTATTAATAATAAATTAAACTAATTGTTTAAACTAATGTTATAAAATGAAAGATGAGAATTTTTCGTTTATTTTGATACCTAATATGGTGCTAACAGTTAGGATTCATTGACAACCATCTTGGATTTTCTCTCAATCATTACTTTACAAAGATTCAAATAAAAACATTTTATTTAATAATAATCCTAAGATCCTATCAAACAAAAATTACATAAATTTTGACACCAAAATTATAAATATAAACTAAATTTTAACATTCTAGCAGACCATGCTGAAACGTTACAATTTTGGGATTTCAAAGGCCTAAACCTTCTATATAAAAAGTTTCCCACTTTAACATTCTAGTGTAAAATGCACCCTAGAACTTGGTTAACAATATTGCAGTAAAATATCCATTTATTATGGAAAATTATGAATCGCCAAAGAAATAGAACATTTCCTTGAAATTCAATAGTAAAAACTGTAAGTAAAGTAATAAATACTTGTGTATACCTTCTCAATTATGCCTTTAGTAATTTTCAAGTGAAAACATGCCATAAAATGGCTTCAAAATATCTAAATGTCAAAATATCGACCAACGACAGAAAATCGTTCATTTTAAAATTGAGTTGGTGAAATTCAAGTGAAGAATCTGTTTAAGATTTATCCGTTGTGTATCCTCAACATATTTAATGCAAAAGTTTGGTGTTTGGAAATAAAACTTGTGGAATCCTTCTTTCGCCTGGAAGACAGGCAATAACATCGTGCATACATGTAATTCGGGATGCCTATATCATAACAATACGTATTATCGCACATAAAACAATTAATCTTAACTATTTTATTATTTTATTAAATTACTTTTTTGCTTAAAAGTATTAGTGGTAGCTCCAGACACTTTTAAGGAAATATTTAGACGTTTATAAACAAATTTTCTTTATAGACCTTTTTGCACTCTAAAGGTTAGTGGATTTAATATTTTTCAAATAAAACATGGTTTTGAGTTGCTATCATCCATCAGAACCTTTTTTATAATTAGAAATGAAACAGATTTAATGATTTACTGTTAAAGACATTAGTATTTATAAACTGCCTGGAGAAATATTAACAATAGACTTTTAGAAAAAGGTATATAGACCTGCAATAAGAGTGTTGTTGAATTTGTTAGAAAAAGTACGATAAGTCATTTTATCTCCGAATCCAGACCTATCTAAAATTGGTTTTCCTTAGTTCCAGATTGTCACAATGTAAAAGTTGTTAGTTTTTTCGTACTTTTTCCATTATTTTCGCATGAATTGATAGTTAGATTTACCAAAATGTTCTAGATCATCTTAATCTATATCTATCTTCTAGATTAGCAGATTTATTAGTTTAAATTATTTAGGAAAGCCCTGTCTTTTTGTTAAGAAATGTTAAGATTACTCTGTTCAACTGTTGGAGTTTATTGCAGATTAATTAGAAGTATGTTACTGTAATAGAATCTTCTGAATAAATGTTACAATAATCTGTCGAGAATCTAGTAAAATAAACACTACAGAGATAGTACAAATACTGTTTAATACTATTCCACAACGGCAACAAGATTTAATAAAATTCATAACACAAAAACAAAAGTGTATACTGACTAGATACGTCATTGCCGCAATTAACTGTTTAGTGCAAGTTCAAACATGTCTCTACAGCAAGAAGGCATCGGTATCAGGCTAGTAGCGATTCATCCTTCTTGACAGTAGATAGAGCTATCGTACGAGTTGTGTAAGAAATGGTAAATTTAAATTTGAAGTGTGAAGCACTGTTTTATTATACGAGGGTGGTCCCAGAAGTACCCGACCTGACCAAGAGGTGACGGTAGTTGTTTGAAAATATCACTGTATTGGAAAGTACGCAGTCTATCAAGCATATGTTTCAAGTTTGAAAGCGCCACGTTGTTCAGTATTTGTTTGGCAGCGATCAAAAGTGAACGTTGTCAGTGAATTTGTGAAAATGGAGAAAATTGGTCATCGTTATGTAATACAATACTTTTATTTGAAAGGCCTCAGCCCAACCAATATAATAGCTGAACTGGATTCTACTCTGGGTGTGTCTGCTCCTTCGTTTACAACAGTTAAATTTTGGGTAGCTGAGTTTAAACGAGGCCGTACGAGCTCCCAAGACGAGCATCGCAGTGGTCGACCAAATGAGGTGACGACTCCAGAAATGGTGAAGAAAATCCACAAAGCGGTACTTGATGATCGTCGACTGAAAGTGCGCGAGCTAGCAGACATTACGGGCATTTCAAAAAGTGCGGTACATCGCATATTATCTGAAAATTTGGACATGAGAAAGCTGTGTGCAAGATGGGTGCCGCGTTTGCTCACACTCGAGCAAAAACCGTGTCGTGAAAATGTTTCAATTGAGTGTTTAGCGAAGTTTCACAGCAACAAAGCAGAATTTTTGCGCCGTTTCGTAACAATGGATGAAACATGGGTCCATCATTTCACACCCGAGACAAAAGAACAATCGAAACAATGGACTCAAAAGGGAGAACCGGCTCCAAAGAAGGCGAAAACCGTTTCATCTGCAGGCAAGGTTATGGCGTCGGTTTTTTGGGATGCGCGTGGAATAATTTTTATTGACTATCTCGAAAAAGGAAAACCCATCAACGGCCAGTATTATGCAAACTTATTGTAACGTTTGAGCGAAGAAATCAAGCAAAATCCGTTATTGCAATGGCCAAAATTAATCAATTAAAGTTTGAATTGCTACCTCATGCACCATATTCGCCAGATTTAGCCCCCTCGGATTATTTTCTGTTTCCAAACTTGAAAAAATGGCTCAGTGGTCAAAAATTTTCCAACGAAGAAGAAGTGATGTCAGCAGTTAATGGCTATTTTGAGGAGCAAGACAGTTCTTATTATAAAAAGGGTATCGAACTTTTTGAACACAGCTGGGAAAAGTGTATAGAACTGAAAGGAGATTACGTTGAAAAATAAATAAATCTTTTTCCAAAATTTTTGTGTTTTCTTTGTTGGGTCGGGTACTTCTGGGACCACCCTCGTAAGTGTCTAACAAAGGAAGGAAATTGATCAAATTCGCCGCTTGAAGTTGTCCCAGATTGCCATTGGATTCAAGAATCATTCATGAAAATGTAGGGATTTTCAACAAAGCCCATGCCAATGTTTGTCAAGATTAGTAACTTGTAAGGAAACATGGATTCACCAATGGGACCCGAGATCAAACAAGAACTCATGCAGTAGAAACATAAATAAATAAACCAGTGGAGTTCTGCTGCTCCACCACAATGCTGCTTAAGTCCGCCAAACCATCAGCTTCAGCTTGGGACTGCGGTCAAAAACTAAACTATCTACCATATAGTCCAGACCTGCCCCCCAATGAGTACTATTTATTTCGAAACAACAAACAACAACGTCGAACAAAGCGGGAATTTTCCCCAACTAAGTCAACGTATTTCCATTGACTTAGTTGGGGAATATCTTGAAAAACAATAAAGAAAATATGATAAGTCACTTCTTTCATGCTTAGGTAGATTATTAAAAACATTTGCCTTGTCTCGATATGTCCCTTAAGCAGAAAAGTTAGTCGATACCTGTTGAGGGTTAAAGACAATTTCCTGCCAAATCTATGTTTATAACCAGGCGTTAACAGTAACAGTCATCAACGGCATTACCTCCGAATAACAAACTGTTTTTGGTTTTTTAATATTTGTTGACGGTTTGGGGTGGAATGCAATCTTGTGAATAACTGAAAACCTAGTCAGTGCCAAAGTGCCAGTTGCAGCTTTATTTTAGGTTATAATTTTATATGAGTATGAACTTAATCAAAATAAAAATGAATAAAGAGAACTGTACTTTTTTATTTTCTTTTCTCTCAGAATCTAGAAGTTTTTCTATTCTGATTGTGTACTTGAGACAACAACGAAAATACTTACATAGAGACATGTAAGATTTACCATATACGCATTTGTGTACGCACGAATGTTCCAAAATTATTTTAAAATTCATTTTTGACACAACAGAATGGAAACTGAAAGAAGTATGAATATCGCCCTGCTTTTCTGATTTAAATTTGTGATACACGATTTAATGAAGAAAACTAGAAACCTGCACTGCACTTGTTACTACTTTAATAAAGAGCTTACACTAAAATATTTAAATTAATAAAATTCAAGATGGATTAGTTTCGCATAAAGTTAATAAAACGATCATGCAGAGAAGTCAAGAATATAAATATACAATAAATATAAAATAAAACACATCGTGTTTTAATAATGTGAGTCTTCACAACTATAAAAGTTTCAAAAAATTCCTTTAATGGACGACTATGCTCACAATTTCATAGTGATATGTGTGTAAATCACAGACGGCACCCTAAGACAGACTGTTTCGAGCTATTGGCTCTCTTCAGTTAGGGGTAGCCGCCTGCGATTTCCATAAACATTATATACTAGCTTATATACCAGCTCGGAAATAACATTAACATCAACAAATAATTGTGGTGCCTCCTGTAGGAATCAGACCGCACTATGCGGCTTCATCTAATTATCCAAAACTGGATATACAAAGTATAAAATAACAATAAAAAAACCCGGTCAAGCGTCCGACCGTATAATTGATAAACAAAAATATAAAATAAAACAGATCGTGTTTTAATAATGTGATACTTCACAACTATAAAAGTTTCAAAAAATTCCTTTAATGGACGACTATGCTCACAATTTCATAGTGGTATGTGTGTAAATCACAGACGGCACCCTAAGACAGACTGTTTCGAGCTATTGGCTCTCTTCAGTTAGGGGTAGCCTGCGATTTCCTTATACATCACTATTACTCACATTATATTTGTGTTCTGTATATTATTCTATATTTTTTATAAATATACAATATTTTAAGTTGTTAAAAAATATAGTTAATAAAAGTAACTTTGCAGCAAATACTGTCAAAATTAGTCAAATAAATGACCTAGTTAGAAAATCCCGGAACTAATAAAAAAATTCCATTGGGATTTTTCATAAAGATTTAAAGAAGCACTAATCAGAGCTAAACTACAAGGTTCCTTTGAAATATACACATAAGACTTACTAATCTAGACGCAAACATAAATAATTCATATACCGGGTCCGGCAAAATGATCTCCCACATTTTGCACCGCCACTGTGCCCGAATCACTGAAGAGAGGGGAAGCTTAGCGTAGTCGGTTGGTAGCTCGCGCCTTGCCATTTCAGTTGTCGTCATGAATTGGACGGGCGAGCATCGTGCCTTCGTTATCGAAACATTTATGAAAAGTAACGAATCTGTGATTACGACGCAAAGAACTTTTCGTACTCACTTCCGCTTGGTAGACATGCTCTGGTTCCAGATTGCAAAACAATACAGTTGTGGGTTTCAAATTTTAGAGCCACAGGTTCAGCCTTAAAAAGAAAAGCAACTGGTAGACCCAGAAGTGTTCGGACACCGGGAAATGTTGCAGCTGTAAGAGAAGCAGTTGAACGATCTCCTAGCCGTTCAGCTGTTAAACATGCCTCTGCTTTCCGTTTGTCAGATCGTTCTGTGAGAAGAATTTTACATGCCGATCTGAAGTTCCACCCATACAAAATGATGATCGTGCAAGAACTTAGTGAACGGGACTGGAAAAATCGCAGAGCATGTGCCAACGATATTCTTCAAAACGTCCCACAAAATGCTCTTTTAATAACGAGTGACGAAGCTCATTTCCATTTGTCTGGCAGTGTGAACAAGCAGAATTTTCGCTACTGGGCGCCAGAAAATCCGCGGCAGCTCCATGAAAGGCCACTTCACAGCCAACGTGTTACCGTTTGGTGTGCTGTTGGATCTTTTGGCGTTTGGGGTCCCTATTTTTTTGATGAGGGAGGCGTGACGGTTACCGTAACTGCCGACCGATATGTCGATATGCTACGCAATTTTTTGGAACCAAGACTTAGAGAACTTGAACATCCGGATGTGTGGTTTCAACAGGATGGAGCTAGGGCTCATTCGGCAAGAAGGACAATGGACCTTTTAAGGGAAATGTTTCCAGGACACGTAATCTCCTTACGTGGAGACGTTGGGTGGCCTGCGCGTTCACCCGATCTTGCCCCATGCGACTTTTTCCTTTGGGGCTACCTGAAAGCGAAGGTTTTTCAACACCATCTCCGAACCATTGGCGAATTGAAAGCAGCAATACGCCAAAAAATTACAGGAACATCACCTCAAATTACTGCTCGAGTTATGGAAACTTTCAGAAATCAGCTTTGAATGTGTATCGAAAAAAATAGTCGCCCCTTGGACTCTGTAATTTTCAAAACTTAATAAAAACAAATGGCATAGCATACATTTTCACTTAATAAAAATAAAATCTAAATAGGCGTTTTTATTAAAGATTAAAATGTGGGAGATCATTTTGCCGACCCTGTATATAAGATCGTGTGATGCACGCAGCACTCACATTCATTTTAATATACTAAAGAATTGTAAGTTCACAGAGTGAATCTAGAAGCAAAGCGGAAGGAATAACGACTGCCTACAGCACCTTCCTCTAGCGGAAAAATTCAAAAAGCATCACAAAAAGCCCGTGGAATTCTGTATAAGAAATCAAAGCTAAATGATAACCGGATTCGGAATTATTCTCATAAAAGTTTAAACTAATAAAAGATCAGACTCTTTCAACGGATACTCCAAAAGTCTATTTTAGAAAAGTTAGCATGTTTTTACAGTAATTCACAGTAATGCAGTAACACTTGTATGCATACTGACGAAAGGTAAAGTAAATATTCATATGTGTAAATGTGTGTTCAAAGAAATACTAACCATGAAACTGTGAAGGTAGTTTCTGTTATTTTCTTGTTTGATAGAGTGAAGCGTGAATAATGCATTTAATGTTTTCTGTACGCCAAAACCTTTTGTAATCCGTCTTGTACGACATATTCTAATTTTGCTTCTATTAGCATGAGCTATTATAAACTGGGAGTTTAATACTTGTTAGGAATAATTTACAATAAAGAACTTTTTTTTCAGAAATAGCGCTTGTAAGAAAGAAGAATTATGATAAATTTGAATATAACTTCATTATTATTCATGAATACAATAAATGTTAATGCAATTACTACATATCTATCAATATCATTGAATTTAGTATAGTAGGTATGTATTTGGTAATAATGTTTCCTTCCTTGTTTTTTTGTTCATATTTCATTCTAGCACATTTGAATTGCTCTAATGTTATTCTATAAAATTGAAAAATATACTTACTCAATTAAATCATTATGCTTAATAATCCCAAAATATTTACCTTATTGAAAGCTATAGTTTTGAGACAAAAACTGGATTAACTTCCTAATAGAAGGTACGACAATTAACTTCTAGAGATATGAATAAGTAACGTGAGAAGTAAACTAACAAACCGTGCTCCTTGTAACAAACAGTATCAATCAAATTAAGTTAGTAGGTATGTTATTAAATCTATTTTTAGTTACCTACTGTAGCATTTGGCCTTAATGTACGTTTACTATATTACGACAGAAGGTGGAATTTGTTATATACTTTAATCTAACTTGTTTGGAATTGTCCTTCAGTGTACATAACATAATGAGTACGTTAGAACTAAAATGAACCTGAATAAGTTGCTAGGGAAATCTATTTTTAATTTTATTGATTTATAAAAAAACATCTATTAACGTAAAGTACAAAATAGAGTTAGACAAGAGAGAGAAAATAAATCGCTTTACTTCGTAGTATTAACATTTTAAATAAGCACTCCTTTATACACTCGAGGAAAAAAAACGCACCACTTGAGAACGCACCAAAAATACCAAACCGTCATAACTCGGCGGATTTTGGACGAAAAGGGATGAACGTTTGAGTACTAAAAAGTTTAAAGTGTCTAAGAGCGTGCGAGCGAGTGTTACGTAAAGGCCTTTCCAACGCCCCCCGCGACCGCCCGCAGAAAAAAAGATGTTTTTGATTAAAAAAATGTCAAGGTTTAACAGCTTGTACAGCGTACCAAAAAAATCGTGGACCCTATCGACCGCCAAGGCAATAAAGTTCAGTCCTTTTTCTGTCAAGTTTTTAAAACTTCGAATACCTACCATTTTTTGGCGCAAAGTTATGAATTTTTGAAATTTACCCTGCATTTTGTCGGATGCTTTTCCTCTTCTGCCAGCGACATTATTATCGGTTGAGTTTGAATCTTTTCTTTTCCAAATTCAAAAAATTTTGTAAAATGTTTAATTATTAAAAACATTTTTTTATTAACGTTCATTTGTTTTAACGTGCAACCGCCGACAACGTTACCCGATGTGCAAGTGCCTAGATTAATGTTTTGATTTTTATTTTACTAATGTTGAAATTAATCAGTATCAGAAAGTTATTCGAAGCGTTACAATGCCACAATTAACGGGCATTCAACGTGCACGAATTGTTGCTCTTTTGGAGGTAGGAGTTACCATGCGACACACACACACACGATGTGTAAAATCCGACCGACAACCTCCTCATGGTGCACATCGGGTAACGTGTGTGTAATTTGGTGTTTTTGTTTGCTAAACAAGATGTTCGAAGTGCCCTCCATTAACTTCCTGGCAGTAGTAGAGCCGTTGGGCAAAATTTTGATGTACCCTGTTTAAAATTTCCGGTGTAATATTGTTCATTTCCGCTCTAATTCGGTTTTTTAAATATTCTAAATTGTCAGGTCTGTTAGCATATACTCGATCTTTGATATGACCCCACAGAAAAAAATCCATAAGTGTTAGGTCAGGGAATCTAGCAGGCCATTCAATGGGTCCCCTGCGTCCAATCCATCTGCCTGGAAAAACGTTGTCTAACAGTTGCCGGACCTGACGACCAAAATGAGGCGGTGCCCCGTCCTGTTGCAACCAAATAGTGTTCCGCATTAATTCTGGATTGTAGTGGTTTGGAAATAAATCCCTCAGTCTGGGAAGGACATTTTGTTGCAGAAGTTGAAGGTACCGATCAGCAGTGAGATTGCCTTTAATGAAAAATGGGCCCTCGACATTATAGCCAATAATCCCTGCCCAAACGTTAATTTTGTGTATGTACCTGTTCCATCCAATGTGGATTGCTATCAGACCAGTACCTGCAGTTATGTCGATTGACATGCCCATTTAAGCAAAATGTTGATTCGTCTGAAAATATTATTGAAGACGTAAGATTACCATTTTCATTAAGCATTTGTGACATTATTTCGCAAAATTCCATTCTACGATCGAAATCGTCTTCGCTAAGTTCCTGTAGCAAATGGATTTTGTAGGGATGGAATTTTTGTTGTTTCATTATTTTGTGTACAGATCCTATACTCATCTGGTGATTTAAAGCAACTTGGCTTAATGATGTTTTAGGATTTTCCACAAGATCTAACATGACATTCAAAGACCGTTCATCATTCGTTACAGTTTTTGGACGTCCAACTCTTATACGTTCCTTAACATTTCCTTTCTCATTAAACCGCTTCAAAGTTTTTGTTACTGCAGATTTACAAATTGGATCTCGTTCAGGATGCGCAGCGTTAAAAAGGGCACATACTTCTTTCTGCATGACTACGCCTTCTATCTCCATAGCCTATCATCATAAGTAACTCTATTCTTTCTTTTTCGCTTAATTTAAGCATATTTGACAATTTCTTTACTGTCAATGTGTAACTTTTGACATTTCTATGAATTTTGTAAGATCACTAGATATTTTAATTTTTAATTTATTCAACACTTTTGATTTTGTGGATAAAACATGTTTCGTTGATTTTAATTTTTTTGGCGATTTTTGTCAAAATGATACAACACGTGTATTACATAATGGTACTCAGAAAAAAATAAGCTTTCAAATGATGTCAAATTTGACCCCCATTGCTATTTAAAAAAATCAAGTTGGCTGTGTATCTCGTAAAGTAACGATGCAAAGCAGGTGAAGAAATTAGGTACAATAGATATTAATTTATAAAATGCACACCCCAAATTTCAATTTAATCCAGTTAATAGTTTTGAAGATATTAAGCCGGTTCCAAACTTAATGAAGACCCTGTATATATATTTACTTATTTATTTATTTATTCAATGCTTCCAACATATAAACCAATAATAGGAAGCAACAAAAGTAATAATACAACAGTAATAAAAGCAGACTTTAGAATATGTGTAGACTATTTGAATAAAAAAGTAATGTTTTAATAAAAAAAATTAAAAATCCTGTTTAGAATAAACTAAATTAACCATCTTTATTCAAAATTTTATTGTTCTTTTATCTAATTTTTCTCGTGCTTTTATTTTAACTAAACAACGCCGTTACACATTTTTGGTTTTATTTTTGCTTTACTCTGCATCCCTTTACCTTTAAAAGCACAATTAAGGTACTGTTAAAAGCTTTTGTAAAAATAGGGGATTATTTTTAGTTTTAAATTGCGTTATTATAAGGTATAAGAATTTTGAAAGCGTTCAGAATATTCAACACAAATTTTAAAACATTTAAAAATACTTGTTCATAATAAAGATTTAAAAGGGATGGTTTGTGGTGAAATAGGTATAATAAATCCGACATTATAATCTGCATTATACTAGGCAACAAGAGATATTCGATTTGAGGAATTTCTAAAAACATCTATTTTATAAAAAGACGAGAATGTAAGGCGAATTTCCTTATATTCATTATTTATTAAACGGCTACACATAAGAGGTAGGTTTAAGCATGTTTTTATTTGAAAAAATATAGTCATTTCCTGCATAAATGTAATATTCCATATAAGCAGTTGGAGCTTAACTACCCTCTTTAGTAATTTATGTGGAAGAGTAGAGTATTTACGCTCCATAAAGTACCATTTATAACTAGCTTTTAGTTATTCAAACAGATACAGTATAACATAAATCTTTTTCTAAAGAATCTGAAATTGAAACTAATTAAGTAGTTACACTTTGTACAAAGCAATAACTGCGATTTCTACAATAGCCTCTGAATAACAACTATGAATTTCAATATGGAGAACCAAATACAATTATGTGTATTACAAACGAGAACAATGCTGCTGTATTCTGTAAATAGATTCTGCTCCTCATGTTCTCCCAGTGCATATATGTATACCAGAATTGCATGAATTGTTTTGCTAGCAATGTGCATATCTAATGTCATTATGTATGTAATGTCGCATTCGGAACATGTCTTTTACCTGTGTTTCAGGTTTCCAATATTCTACTTCTTTGACACAGGAACTTACTCAAATAAATAAATCGTTGCATAAAATATAGTTTCTTAAATTATTGCTTTTTATAAGCATAAAATACGAGGTCGGGATGATAATTAAACAATGATTCTGTATGTACAAAAAACATTTTTATTTTTCAATATATTTTTTTGAACGTTTAATGCACTTTTTCCAATGATGCTCTAATGCTCTTATCGCACCGCAAAAGGTGTTTTCCTCGATTCCAGCAAAATAGCTGTCTACTGCGGCTTTGACTTCCTCGTCCATGGAAAGCCTCTGTTCATCTATACTTACTTACATTGTAAGATGCGTAAGTAAACTTTTCTGACACTTTAAGGACCGAGGCGTACAGACGAGTTCTGTAAAGATCTCCGAGGCGAAGAAAAGTGCTTACGCATCGTGCATTGTATTAAATTCCCCCCCCCCCCCCCAATATTTAATTGATAATAATGAAACAGATTTATTGTAACTATAATCGCAACTGAAAATTATGAGGTAATATCCTATGCAGCCAAATCGGATAAACACTGCGGAGACAAAATATTACTTCAATTCATGGATTTTAGTCATTCAGCTGACATTGGTGTGGGGATGTGCATTTGTCATGGTGAAAGATGATCTTTTTACGCGCTAAACCAAACCTCTTTTCTAAGATTTTCTGGTCTAACTTGGTCTAACAAAAGATTATCATAGTATTCTCCATTTATTGATTGACCCTTTGGAAAGTAATCAATCATCAATCATCTCTCTTTGCGTCCCAAGAAACTGACGCCATCACCTTACCAGCTGACTTCATCGCAAAGGCTTTCTTTGGAGCCGAGCAGCCAGGTTCTGTCCATTGCTTAGATTGAAGTTTTGTTTCTGGGATATAGTAATGAATCCACGTTTTGTCGGTGGTAATAAATCGTCGCATAAAAAATCAGACGGATTTTTCTGAAAACGGTCTAAAACATTCTTCCGAAAGTTGCACTCGAGCACGTGTTTGCTCTATTCTGCCCTGCTAAGCGAAAAAGTCCTATCTGCAAAACATCAATTCAGAAATATACCATATCTTTTCTTAGCTCACATTAACATTCTATATAGTACATTTCTACATTGCAGTTTTGCAGATAGGACTTTTTCGCTTAGCAGGGCAGTATTGTGAGTAAACGCGGCACTCACCTCATTTACCACTTTTCCATCCCTAATTCTTGGGTATAGCACACCCGCTCTTTTGAAATGCCCACGACACTAGCTGTTTCATTTAATTTGAGTCGTCGGTCTTTCATCACCATATCGTGTCTTTTAGTGATCATTTCTGGAGTAGTCACACTTCTAGGGTGAACAATGTGTTTTGGACACTCCTACAATCGCGTTTGAACTCAATCTCCCAATTTTATCACTGCCCAAGCAACACACAATAGTTGAATAAACGTGTAATTTTTGTTTATACCAGTAGTATAATTATGGTTGAATGTCAACTTCTTATAAAGGATAAAATGTCCGCAAAATAAACGTTGAAATATAGTGTACAATATACAAATAAATAACGTTTATGAAACACGCTAAATAGTTGTTGATGCAATAGGTTTATATTCAGTACCAATTAAACGTCAATGCAGGTAGGTAGAAGGTAGAATGGACGTTTCATGTTTATTTTGTATACTGTAATTAAGAAAAGATAAAACCAACATTGCAGAAAAAGAAAAAATATTATTTATTTATTATTTAATAATATAACGGTTCCATCCTGTTTATAATAAAAGTTATAATAACGTTATAATAAAAAAGTATTCGTTTTTAAGAACAGCTGATCTTGCAGGTAATTGGGAGAACAGCCACAGATGGGATGTAGTATACCTTGAAAAAAAATTCAAATAAATTTTACAGCAACATAAAAACAGTTTATAGTATAGTATAAATACGTTTATAGTATCATCATTAATTATTATCAAGGGGGGGGTATTGCTGTTGTATTACGTATGTTTATTATATGCATTTAAATATTTTTGGGTTAATATAGTTGTCTGGAATTGATATTGAGTTAGAAATATTTATAAAATTGGGTAAATTAAATTGTTAAGATTACTCGAAATAGTTATTTGTTGACACTTAATTAAATAAATGGTTAATTGTAAAGTTTTATTTATTTTATCAAAGTAAGCATTTGAATTTAATAAATCCTTGCAGCAAAATTATCTTCTCTGTTGTTGCAATGAACTGCATTGTTGTTATCAGTAAGTAACTTGAGATTGACCAGGTGGTCTCGTTTGAAAATAGATTTCGCTGAGTGTAATTGTTGAAGGTCACATTCCGAGATTTAGCGTATATAGTAAAATGCATTTTTAAACTTCGTCAAAGGGAATAAGTACTACCAAGAAGGTTAATTTGGAAAATATTTAATTGTTGTTCTAGTAGCAAATTTATAAATAAAGTATTGACAAATGATTAAAAGGTGTTACGTTTAACGCAATCTGCTTATTATAGGAACACAATGTTGAACAACGTCTCGCCTTTATTGGAATAAAGACCTTATATTTGCAAAAGTGGTTATTTATTTAAAAACAAAGATTCTTATTAAGGATTGGCAAGAGATAGTATGAATAGTGCAGAATCATCTCATTAGATAATAAATAGAGAAGGTCATAAAAGTATTTTAGTTGAAAAGGGATTTGAATTTGATTTGCTTGTGGGGAATTTTGTTAATTAGCTTCACATTTACATATATAATAAGTAGATGGGTCTATAAAAATATTTTAGTTGGAAATCGTTTTCAATGTTCTTTGCTAATAGTCACTTTAATTTTTAAAGGGTTTTCGGTTCGGATGTTTTATATTTTCATTTTGGGCTTTAAATACGTAAATCGTCTATTATTTATCCTAAGAGGGATTATCTGTTTATTTTTATCTTGAAATTTTAGGTATTCCATTAGTTGTTGGTTATTTCTTTTCAACCAAGTTTTGTTACGACTTGACTTTCTTGAAATCCTTTTCTTAGTTTTCTGCAAAACAGTTTATCTTTTCTAACATGTCTTTTCCGTTTCGGTTTACGTAAACCGTTTTTGAGTGTTTTATTTATTGGAGTATGTTTACTTTTAATCCGTTTTGACTTTGGGTCAAGTTTCGCTTCATAAGATTTGCGTTTTTTGGGTCCATTTCGTAAATTTTGATTTTTATAGCTGTCAAGGTTATTGATTTTGACTCGAATAGGTTTTGAAATAAAGATTTCTGTATCATTTAAATTTGATTGATCCTTCGGATTTGTTTCTCGAATTACCGTCGGGAAAATGTTTTCTCTATTTGGTTGAGTTAGAAAATTTTGAAAATGAAAAATATGTTCAAAGTCGTTATAATAAACATTGTTTGAAGTTGATTTTTGTTGAACATTTTTATGTTGTTCCGACAGATTTTGTGAAGGAAAATTATTTTCACGTTGATTAAAATTAATATATGTTGGGTCAAATTGTGAAGTTAAGTTGTTTGAAGTATTTAAAATTTTGGATTTCTTTGAAGCGGGATTTTCGAAATAGGATGGTTGGATTAATACAGTTTCTTTAAGAGATGGTTTTTGAAAAAGAATGGTACTACGGTTTTTCCGTTTCGTTGTATATAAGTTCCACGAAAATTGATGCTTGCTCCTAATTTCTTCAACAGGTCGTTTCCAAGAATGCCAATAGAATTGGAATGAAAATTAAGAAGGTATACTAAATGTTTTCCTTCTATTTTATCGAGTAAAAGGGAAATAGGAACTGTAGCTACTTGATTGTGATACGTTGTACCGTGAGAGGTTGTAATTTCAAAAGGATATTCAAAAATGGATTCGGGGTAATGTTTATAAACGAATTCGGGTGAAAGGATAGTTTTGCTACTCCCTGTGTCTACTAGGAGTTTTTCATTTGTTTGGGGTATAATTATAAAGGTGGTAGACGATTTAGGGTTAAATGTAAAAGTTTTTAATTGTTCTCCGAGACTTCTTCGCGAAATTTTCGTTATCTTCTTCTCCGTGGGTCTCATTACCATGAGGATCGTAGTGATCGTATTCAAGGTCAGTGTTAATTTGATTAACAGGTGAGATTTTTTCTTGAAATTCTGTTGAATATAATTCTTCAGAATGGAAATTTCGTGGTTGGGGACTTGGTCGAATAAAATTAGGTTGATTTATATTTCGATTGAAATTTGAAATAGGGAGTCTCATGGATGTATTAGGATGTATCGGTCTCGGTTTAATGGTACTAGCTTGCATTGATTCTGGCCGATTTTGTGGTTGAAAATCTCTTTTGGGTTCAAAAACATTAGGTCGGGAATTATTTCCGAACTGTTGAGTTACTGGATTAAATTTAAATTGCTTTGTATTATTAACATTTGGTTTAAATTGATGAGTGGGATTAAAATTAGGCTTTAATTGAGGCAATACGTTCTGGTATGGTTGTGGTTTAAACTGAGGGGGTTGAGAAGTTGGCTGGGGTTTATAGGAACTGCTTAGGGGAACTGGTTGTGGTAATAACTTAGGTTGTGAGTTATTTTGTTGTGTATTTTGAAAATATCGTATGTCCAGTTCTTTTTTTATATAAGTTAAGGCTACTTCGAGCGATTTTGGTGATCTACTACGAAGGAAACTTCCAAAAGGTTCGGAAAGTCCTCCTAAATAGGTTTTAAGAGCTAAATTTTTAGCATCTCGGGCTTGGTACTCTTTTATTTCTGGTATTTCTGAGCCTAGTGCATTTTTAGAATTCAGAATGGCTAATAAGGATCTAATTCGATTATAAAATTCTACGGGAGATTCTCGTGATAATTGTCTCATACGAGACAGATCGATCCGGATGTTCAGTTCCGATCGTTGGTCTCCAAAATTACTAAGAAGGATGTCTTTTAAAGAATTCCATGAATCAAATACTTGTCCAGTTACGACTACTAAGGCTGGGCCTTTTAATCGGTTTCGTGCTGAGGAAAGTAAAAGTCTATTTATATATGCCGTTGGGTCGTTTCGTTCCCAAAATTGGTAGAAAATGTCTTCTACAGCTCGAAGATATTCGGATAACTCGACGGGGTTACCGTCATAGGTTGGAATTTTATTTAAAAGGCTTTTATGAAAGCCAGGTGGGTAGCCCTGTTGGATAGGTGGTGGTATTACTTGGGGTTGTACTTGAGGTTGATTACCTTGTGCCATTGTAGTATGGCTTTGCTTGCTGATTGATAATTTAGATGGACGTAAAAGTATTGGTCCTGGTGCAGATCTTACAAAAGTTTTGTTAATCGGTAATTCAGTTTCACTATCTGATGACGTATCAGTATTAATCATGAAAATGAATTCGTGATGTCAAAGTAGTGGAATGTTAAACGATTAGTAAATCGTTTGCACGTTAAAATTCATAAATACTTAACAATTTTAAACAAAGCTTGAAAATTACAAACGTAATAAAAATGATTTTTATGTTAGTAAGGGCCTATTCAAGGTACCTATCCATTGCTTGCAAGTGGGCTGGAAATTATGTATCACTAGTTGATACACCAATCCGTCTCGCTTACTACAAGCAACGTGAACTTAAATCTAAAGGGTTTAGTATGCATTAAACTTAAAATTAATAAATTGTTAATCTTATTTGATTTTTGAATATAATTTGTAAACTTGTTTGCTATTTGTTTGCGCAATGCGCATTTAACAATAATAATAATTGATAGTTAGTTTCTTACTCTATCTTCATTGTTGGCTTAAATTTTGCCGTTAAATGACTCCAATAGTCAGGAATGACTCCAATAGTCAGGCTTGTGCAGCAGCTGTGCGTACCTCAGGCGATGCTTGTCCCTTGGAAACGGCGATGCTACGTACAGGTGATGCTCTGGAAACGGCTACAGTCTCAGGCGATGTTTGTCCTTTGAATCGCTGGTTCCCAGATGCAGACTCGATAGGCAAATAAAGACTTAAAAGCCAAGGAACTCGACGATGCTTTTAATTTTCGAAAAACGGTGTCCTGAGTCCTTTTGCCTATCCTACCGACTGCGCCAATTAACTTTTCTTGACGAAGAAAGGCGTTTTTAAAAATGGTACTTTATTTTAAAAACGCAAAAGACGGAGCCCAAGTTACAAAATGAACACAGTTTACTGTTATGTACAACAAGATATTTATTCGTCGTGAATTTACACAATATGCACTTGCATAATCACTTAAATACTATTATACAATTTCAACTTAAAACTGGTAATAGTGATGTTCAGAAAGGCCAAGGTAAACAGTAACCATGGCTTCTACGGCTTTCTGGGTGAGTATGGCTTGCAAGAAGGTAAACATTTACCCTGGTAAACAGTTTCTATCTTTCAAGCTTCGTTGTAACTCAGACTGATTTGTCCCACGAAGCTCTGGTCTTTATATACTCTTTCTGTGGGCGTAAGAATCCTTCAGTTGACCACACGTGGCCGTGGGCTGTGCCTACGTGATGATAGCATTCTACTTCCTCTAGGAATTCATAGAAAATGCATTAGATACAGTTCTGAGTATTGCAGCTGCTTGCTATGCACACACGTGGCCGGGGGTTTGATACTACACCTGCAATCGTGGGCGCTCTGCTCGAAGCGTTTATCTTGCATACATTTATAATTAGGTCACACTTCGCTTGAATAATGACTAAATGTGAACTCGCGTGAATTGTTTTTCTTACCTTCAGCTGTCAAGTTACTAGTCATTAATGTTTTTTTATTGACAATTATAGAATTTGCGAAGACTGTTAACAATGCGTATACGTTTTTATCATGCTATACAGCATGAGGCCGGAATAATGATTATCGTAATATGGTGTGAAAATTTACAGAATGAGCGCGTCCATTGCAGCAAACACCGTTGGAAAAACTAGCCAATAATAACGTAGGTAGCACATAACAAAAGATTCGTCGTAACTATAATAATAATTGTACTCACCTTATTAATACTCCACTCCAGCTTTAATAACCTACTGCTACAAGCTACAGTAACAAAGCACAAATACTACATACACGTATACACCGCCATTACAGACAAATTGTAACGCTAATACGTAGGCCGATGACGCGTGAAATCATCACGTGTTCAAACCATCAAACGCTATTGGTTTAGGCCAGTGGTGGCGAACCTATGACCTACGGGTCAGACACTGACCCACGAAGGCTTTTTATAAACCTATTTTTTATATCATAAAAGAGAGAACAGACAATCGGAAATATTAAAAAATTAAAGTATAAATATCTAATGTCGAAGTTACAAAAAAATATATTTCCAAGTGGACGTTGGCTAACTGATTTTCTATCTATCACTGCACCTGTGTACATGACATAATAAATACGGAATATGAACCTAATATTAAGAAACTATCCGAAAATAAGCAACGACAGATTTATACATACACAGATCTGTAACTATGTTTATTAATAAAGAATAACCGCCCAAATTGAACCAGTCGATTATCTTTTTAAAGACTATATTGCTATGCCATCTATCGTTGAGAATAGTAGCAGGAGAACTACAGAATGCTGTAGTTTCAATATGAGTACGGTGTTCCCGCGAATATCGATGCAGTTGCAAACTGTATGTTTATGCCTTCATTTATGTAATTTTCTCCGTATGTTTCGTAAAAGCTGGTGCAAAAATTGCGGAACCGTTTGGAAGGCAATAAATACCATTTTTTTGTTATACTATTTTAAACAGTCCGGCGCGGCCGATTTGGCGCTGAAACAATTCGGCGCCGGACACATTCGGCGCCAAACATTACTAATTTGTACTACATTGTATTTTGTCATACAAATCACTCGTTATTAAGCAAATAAATTCATTTAAATATTTATTAATAATAGAGGCGTAGGACGGTCATTTATTGCTATGAATATCAAAAATATCTTGTATTTGCTTAAAATTTATTTATTATCAACAAACATAAAGTAAAATAACTAATATAAAAACCTACCCTATTAGTAAAACCCCTAGAGCATAAGTTCTTCCTAGAATTTTACGAACCATCTTAATTTAATGATTATATTATGCATTAGTAAAAGATTAGAGACGGCGAGTAAATAATATACAGGATTAATATTCAGGTAATGACTACCAAGAAAAACTCATCCTGATGTAAATAGAATTTGTAAAAAGGCAATTGAGCTATAAAGTAAAATTTAACAAAAATACAGTTTGGTTAGATTTTTCTGGGACGAATTGGCACGGCGACGAATTAGATACCGCCGAATTGGCACGGCGCCGAATTGTCTGCGCCCAGTTGTCCGCGCCGAATTATCGGCGCCGAGTCGTCCCATACCGATCTATATATTACCTTAGTTAATTGATTACATTAACACTCATTTCCAGCTGATACAATTAGGCAAATTAGACAAACACAAAGATTGTTGACATTGAACTGACGATACCTCTACGTTTTTCAGTTACTGCAGGTTGTAAAAACCTTCCAGGTATCAAATAGGAAGGAATGTCAATTATTCGTAACGTTGCTCAAACACGACAACAGCAAGCAACCAAATCCCAGATAATAGGAACTATATGGTTATGCAAGAAGAGAGAAACTCAAAGGAAAAAAAAGGCCTACAATATACTAACCAATTACCAAATATGCACATCGCAAATTGCCGAATAAGTACCTTTGTTGCAGGGCAGCGTTGAAGAATTGTTAAACCGCTACAGAATCGAACGTCAAAAAGTCCAGCGATTAACAAACGAATTTTTCCAAAAATGTGTGTATAACCTCAAAAAAATTATACTGTAAAACCCCCGATGGCTTTCAAAATAAATGGAATTCACCATCCAAAATCACGTTAAATCCGCAAAAATGCGTTTCCAAATAATACAACAGAAACAGGAAGAGACTTCAAAAAGTTCAGAACGGTAACTAAAAGTAGGGAGAATGCAAAAATACCCAAAGAAACTATACAGGATAACATAAAAACCAAGCCATACAGGGTGTCAGGAAATCAATATGTAACAAGCTGCAGCTGGCGACTTTTTTGTAAGAGCAGTTAGAAAACTGCAGTAATAAAGTAATAAATATGCCATACATAACTTAAAAATGAACTTTGTCATCACTCACAAGGCCATGGTTTAAAGAGTAAGATTGATTTAAGTTGGTTAACAGTTATTCGCCACTTATTCAGCCAGACTTCTACTAGGTTAAGATGATACTGTCGGAATTTGTCGGAGGCAACTTGTAGATTCTCATCCACAGTAATTAATGCAGTATCGTCAGTAAACGTGGCAATTTTGGTAGTATTTGTCGTTGGGATATCCACTGTAAAGAGTAAGAGATAGGGTAAGTAAGAGATAGGGTAAGTAAGAGATAGTGTAAGTAAGAGATAGGGCCCTAGCACGCTACCTTGTGATATCCTGATCGAATCAGATAATATACAGATGTCATGGACTTGAACTTGGTTTGCAAGTATAGCTAAGTCAAGTAAGATTTTAGTAAAGCCACGATCGAAAGCCTGCTTTATAACAAGAAAAGCTGCTGTACATAGTTTTTTTTCCTCGAACCCTTTAAGTTTTTCATTTACAATTCTATGGGTTTGCTGGATTGTTGAGTGAAACCCACGGAAACCAAATTGGTGAGATGGAATAATTTCATTCAAGTGAAGTGCCCTGACAAGTATCTTCAGAAGAAGTCTCTCAAAAAACTTTGACATGCATGGAAGCAAGCTAATGGGCTGATATGATACAATTTCTGCAACCGATTTATTAAATATGATATAACATAAATTTAATAAAATTGGGTTAAAAGTAAACCCAAATAAATCTCCTGCAATAGTTTCTAATAAAGGGAAATTGATTGAAGACATAATAACTACTAATTCAGGTGAACTTATTCGATCAGTTGGTCCTGAAGATAAAATTAAATACGTGGGAGTAACATATAATCAAACCGTAATATTTGACCACAAAGATATTTAAAAAAAAATTGTAGAAAAATTAAAAATTTTAACGAATTCATTGTTACTAAATTCTGATCAAAAATTGAACTTTCTAAATCAATATATTTCACCCATGCTCATATATCCACTTCAAACCGTCTCAATGGATAAGATACCAAAAACATTTTTGGAATATCTTGACAGAATTATTAGAAGTTCTGCTCGTGAAATTTTACAAATTCCAGGTGACTCGCTTAACAGTTTTCTTTATAGTCGGTAGAAATCGGAAAAGGATTGGAAATCTTTAACGCTAGTTGGGAAGCACTTCTTCAACAATGCAGTAAATATGATCTTTTAGAAAAGGTGCAATGTAAATATATTGAGATTGATTACAAATGGAATTTTACGTGGAATTTTACGAGAAAGGGAATATGTCAAATGGTGTAACTGTCCGAATAAAGGCAATGGAGTAATACTTTATCGACAAGTAAAAAAAAGCAACTTCTTGGATTTATCAATTCTGAGTGGGCCGATTCAATGAAAATGACTTGCAACATTGTAGCTGTAATTAACAATCCCCGGACGCAGTCTCAACACATCCCGTTGCAGACATTGTAACGAGTTATAAACCCTTGGCCATGTGTTGGGATACTATAAGTTCGTGAAAATACTTGCAATAAAGTGACACATTGATGTAAGACGTTTAATAGCAATGGCGTTAAAAAATAGAGGATACAAAGTGCATGAAGAAGTGACGGGTATTTCTACTTCAGACAGTATCAGGCGAATCGATATCCTTGCTATTAATCAAATGTAGAATGAAGCTTTCATCATTGATCCGACAGTACGAATAGAAGCGAGTGAAAGTCAGCCTGATGAATTTCGAGTAGACTCCATTACTGTTTATAGTTTATTTTTGGGACAAGTGGGACATTGACCAAAAATTATATTAAATTTAGAAAAAACTTTAAGTTAGTAAATACAATTACAAATTACAAGATACCACCTTTTTTGAATAAGTAATAAAAATTTATAGTATATTATCAAATTTAGGTTACAAAATGTATATGATTTACTATAGTTTATATTTAGGTTATAATAGTTTAATATTTAAGTGTATAGATTGATTCTTAGGTTCACGTTATGTGTTTTTTTCGGTTTAGGACGTTTCGGCGCCGCTGTTTTGGCAATGCCCTTTCGGCGACAGCATTTCGGCGCCAAAAAGTTTCGGCGGAGGGTTGTTTTGGCGAAGCGCAATGTGGCCTTTTCATAATCTAGCAGTACTAAATGCTTTAGTGGCAAGTTTTGCAAATTATTTAGAAACTATCAAACTAAAGTAAAACGGACCCTAGTGCGAATGGAGGTGTTAAAGGTTTAGGTAAAAGTTTCGGTCGTTTGATATATTCGTGATGTAATAATCGAGTTAGATTTGTGCGTTTTTTTGTGGCTATTATTTAAAATATACATTTTTGCAATGACTTCTGCCAATTCAGGTGAATATAAACCATTTGTTTAAACAATACCTATTTGTTTATTAACCACCTTAATTTTTAAACAGATTCAAGTTTTATAAAGGAATATGTTAAAAAATTTATGAGATTTTATTCTCTAACTAACAAATTCTTAATTATTATTGTTTATATTATTTACAAGAAATTAGCTGCGACGATAAAAGTACGTATTTTTTTAGGACAAGGCACCCTACTTATATGATGTTTAGAAACAAAGTAAATCGGTTGATGCTCCACAGCGTTTATGGGTTGTCCATTTGTCCAACCTAGATGAACGTAAAACGAATATATTAAAGAAATACGCGACTTATTTTTGTGGAAATTTAAATTGAGTTGCAATAATAGTCGGTTTTTTTCGAGGTTTATTTCGTGGCGCAAGATTTTATTCGTGATAGCACCGAAGATTGCACAGAATGTCCTTCCTATTAACCAACCCAAACCTACTACTTTTAAAGCTATTGGACAACCTCAAAAATCGTTTGAAGAATGTACGCCAAAAGTTCAGAAGCGGAAAGTTAAGGAATTACTGAAATTAGAGAATTATTTGAAAAATATAGCAGTTATAACTAAATAGTTGTAAAACTATATCTGTTCCACGGGTTCTGCTAGAACTGAAATTGTACATACTGTGTGACTTTTGACGTGAGACCCGTGACTTCTGTGTGGGATGATTTTAAGTTGTCTCTACCATATCTTCATATACTTAAGGATTGTATATTTGACAGGGTCAATAGTGTATCCATTATGATACTTAAGGCTTAAACAGAGGTTTCACTTGTTATAATATGTGTTTAGCAATTCATTTGTCGTTTGCTTTACCATGAAACTACGTAATTACCATTTCTTTACGAAAAAATCATACATATTTACAGCAACAAAAAATCAAATAACTGCAAAATAACCTTAAGGTCAGTTTAGATGTTAATATCAAAGCTTGATATCAATTATTCTTCATATACTGTAAAAATATAAAAGTACAACATATAAATGCACATATGGACATCTGTATGGCAATTATTAATTAAGTTCCATTGTGCGACGGTCTTTTCGGCGGCAACAGTTGTAATATCGGTGTTAATAGTGACATATTATTAAATGTATCAGATAATAAATAATAATGTTTTCATTTTCTCATGTTTTCATAAAACATTCACGAAAAACTCATATTTTGGGAATTGTATAACTCTCAAGTTCTAACCTATTAAAATCTATATCACCTATCGAAAAAAAATTAAAATTAGTTATAAGTAGACGAGCATGTTGTAAAAATTTTTCTTAAGATGCACAGTTTTCTTGTAGTAAGGAACAATGGTAAAAATCTGCTGATTTTGGGATCGGTGAGGTCAACGGACAAATTATATATCATTTTGTTAATCTTGATGTGTATATTCTAATGGTATAAAAATCAAGAGCGGGATCCCGAGGGAACGGACGTTATTAACACATTTGTGTGTTTACACGAAAAGGCACCTTATGGAAGTAACCCATAGGAATCCCTACACATCAAGACGAACAAAATGCTATATAATTTGTTCGTTGACCTCTCCGATACCAAAATCAGCAGATTTTTACCATTGTTCTTTAAAAAAATATGTCTGTTGCATGTATTTGATTTAAAATATAAACACCGTAAACATTTCCAAACAGTAGCAGACCTAAAATTTTGAAAAACGAGCGGGGGAGGTTCCAAGTCAGGTTAGGTTTAAGTTTTTTTAGCAGAAAATCTTTACATTTTGGATCAGAATTTGGTAAATTTTGCAGGGTGTCACAGCCCACCTGACCACCAATTTTAAAGTTCAGGGTCTTGATAGTTTCTAAGAAAACAAGCTGTGATATTATTAAGTTGAATGCCACATTAATGTTATAATCGCGATTTTATAATGTTGCGATTATTAACATTAGATTGTTAATGCTGCAAAAATTCCGTTCTCTCTTATTTTTGACTTTAATTCTTTATTGTCAAAAAGTGCTGCTAATATAAGTAACTAGATTTATTTCAACACAAAACTTTCCAATAAGATATTATAAAAAAGTGCATTTAAAGAAAATACTAATCGTATTAATTATGTAAAACCCTAGAAAAGTTAAGATTTAGCTGCTACTGCAATAGCACTATGTACCTGCAAAATAATTTCCTATAGTATTATGACGGATTTTCACAAAAATGCACTTACTTGATTTATGGGAAAACATTAGATTGAAACAGTAAAATCCTGACACAATATCTGAAACGTATACATTCCGAAAAAAATAAAACTTGATGGATATATTCTTGTTGTTCGCACTGAAAACTTGTGTTTATGATAATGTTATATCTTTCTCCAATAAGACATGTCGTTCTGATTTAATACACAGTTATCTTTTTTGCCCTGACAGTTCATCTAAGATAAATGTGAATATGAAAAGCAGCTTCATCGAGTAAACAGTGTCATGCTTTTAGCTGTAAATAGAATGCATTTCTATGCATTACATTCAAGTTTTATCTTGGCGATTATACACTTTTAAATTATTTATAAACATGCATAGTCAGAATTATGTAAATTATAATATAAATTAACTTTACAAATTTCCACCTACGAATAGTAATATTTCAAAGGGAATAAAGAACGATAAGCCATGTATAATTCTGTTTTCAAAATAGTCACTAGGAACTCAAACGTGAACTCAAATAAACTTTTTGCCGGGTTTTAGGGTTTGTTGTAAAACCACGATAATTAATAATTCGCCGTATATGGTGAAACATACATATTTCTCTCTAGCGCAAAATTACAAAGTTATACAGGCTATGTGGCTTGAAATTAATGGGTGTTGGCTGCCCAGATTTTGAGAAGCACTTTAACTTTAAACATGTTTTCTGGCATATAATTTACCTTTACTAACTTTTTCCTTTTTTTATATGATATTTGTTTGAAATATTGACAAATCATTAAACTGTGTGTGTGTGTGTGTGTGCTTATAAGCAAAGAAAAACAAACTTATAAACTGCCAATTCTAATTTGTTTATAAGTAATTTTTAATTTTAGGAACGCTAGTCGTAAATATCAGCGTACTGCTTCTCAGCCTGGCGTCTCCAGACGAATCTAGTTTGGTAAGTTAAATAAAAGTTTAATTAATAGCTTTACAAAGTTTTCATTTTTGTTTTAATTTCAAATTAATGTTTAATTTTTATTTCAGAAATACGAAGTGGAGTTTTTACTACAACAACAGTGGTACGATCCTCGTTTACGGTATGCAAACCAAAGTCGATATGAATACCTTAACGCAATCCACCACCACAATGATATCTGGCTCCCAGACACCTATTTCATCATGCACGGAGATTTCAAGGATCCACTCATTCCCGTGCATTTTTCGCTGCGAATTTACCGCAATGGTACCGTCCACTACGTTATGCGGTAAGAATAATAAATACCTATGGAGATACGAGGGGAGGTCCTTAAATTTACAGCTTCAAAGGCGAGCAGAAAGCGAATTTGGAATTCGGAACATGATTTTTTCTAAAGAATATTATAGCTCAGTTTTTTACAGAGTTATGTAATCAATTATATGTTTTTTGTCAAATAGTTTTGTTCAAGCAATAAATGACCCAATTCTGAAGGGTCATTCCATGGAAGATCTCCCAATTTGGTTGCCGTCAAATTTTAGATTTTTTTTAAATTTTAGTATGATGTAGCCTTTAATGAGTGCATAAAAACAATAAAACGATTTTGTCTACAATTAATTATTTTCAGAGACACCTATGATTATTTATTTAATATAATAAAAAAACATGGTGATCCGTCTATCTATTTATGACAAACGTTCAGATTTAACAAAAGTTTTTTGCTGCAGATATACGAAGGACGGAGAGTAGCGAACAACATACTGTGACTGCGACATCATTGATAATTCCTATTTAGAAGTTATAGGGTACTCAGAGGTCTAGTAAGACCCATATGAAGCACACTACTTTACGATTTTTGTTCCTATTTTTTCGTCATATTTGAAACCCACTGGGCAGATTGGGCTCAAACTTTTTTCCAAATGCTTTGTGTACAGTGTGTCGCATTTAAGAAGAATTCACTACCGTATTTTCGTTATTTTAAGGAGTAAACATTTGAATGTTGGCAGTGATACATATCCACGAGTTGCATTTTTTGAGGTACTCAACTTAAATATGAACTGTAAATCCAGCCTACCACAAACCTTCAAACAGGGCCAATTCCCGATATTTTGCTTCGCGTTGGAAATATCAAAAAAAAGTTATTAGAAAAAGTTGTTTAGAATTCAATTTTGATCCTTAGTAGCAAGTTTCATGACAAAATGACAAAAAATAATCATTACAAAAATTGATTATTTATTTTTTTTTTACTTATACCTACCAAAATTGAATGTATTTCTTTGTCCGAATGACATTTCGTTCAATCAAGTTTTATTTTCCATAGCACTATTGAATTGAAAAGTATACTAAACTTGTAACTTTATGCAGACTTAACGATAACATACTGAAAAAATATTAAAAATGCGAATTTTGTCATGAAACTTGCTACTAAGAATCAAAATTGAATCCAAACAACTTTTTTTACTAACTTTTTTTGCTATCTACAACGCTAAGCGAAATATCGAGAATTGGCCCTGTTTGAAGGGTCGTGGTAAGCTGGGTTTACAATTCACATTTAAGTTGAGTACCTCAAAAAATGCAACTCATGAATATGTACCACTGTGCCAACATTCAAATGTTTACTCCTTAAAATAACGAAAATACGGTAGTGTATTCATCTTAAATGCGACACACTGTATATGCTTACCGTGAACCTTGGACTACACGTTCCAATAATAAAACCTCTGTGTATTTGCCTTTTAGACTTGTGTAAATGAGATTATTCATAAGCCTACATCGATAATTTTAAAACTCCTTTTAGGAAATAACTATTGGAGGAAACGCAATATATATATTTTATTTAAAAACAAAAATGTTTTACAAAAATAAATATAAAGAAAATTTACAATAGATTGTTTATAACCTACATTTAATTGTTAAGAATTTTTATGTCAGGTTATGGTTCAGACCGAAGCCAAGCCGGACATTTGGGCGCGGCCGTATAGGCGCGGCTATTTCGGCGTGGCCGTTTCGGCGCGGGACACTTCGACGCGAGGACTTTGGCGTGCACATGGGCACGAGACATTGTCTAGTATTATTGTAATGAGCAAGATCTGTGGGTACTTACAGGTACAAATACAGTATGATCAATGAAATACAGTATCCGATAAATACAGTATGATGAGAAAAAAAACTCAATATTTGCCAATCAGAAAAGCTCGTATGTACTGCCAGATTTAAGAAAAATTCATTTTTCTAAACTACTAAAACATTAAAATCAAAATTCCGCAAATCTCTGCATAAAGGAATAATTTGTAATAAGAGTTTAATTTTTTATTACAAATCCCTTATTGTTTATAAGAATATCATGTTTGATAATCATGTTAATAACTTTTAAAAATCAAAAATTTTTTAAAATCAATTAAATGACAAGAAAATTAATATTAACATTGAACATCGTACCACTGATAAATACATGTTCCACTACAGGAATTTTGTCTCAGTAGGTAACACTTATAAATGGATACTGCATAGTGCTTATAGTCCAGCACTTAAAGACAAAAAGCACTGGAATAGCGCAATTTAACCAATCCAAGCGAAATTCCGGAATTAAAAAGGTGTAGGTATGTGTTTACATAAAAATAAAAAAGTTTATTCTGATACTAGGGTAGCTTATCCCAAAGAATTAGACTAATGGCCCAAAAGAAGTTTTGTTTAAAGATCTCCGAAAGCTTTACCCTAATTTGTCGCGGAAAAATGTACAAGCACCGAAGTGTCTTTACGTCGAAGTGTCCTTGCGCCGAACTGTCCGGCGCCAAGCTGTCCTCGCTCCGAAACGACCACACTGAGATGGCCGCGCTAAATGTCCTAGACCGGTTTCAGACAGAGATGTTCTTGTTTATTGTTTCCAGCCTTATTTTGTGGAACTCCATAATCATGAAATAAATAAAGATTATTAAAAGTTTCACAGTTTTATTAAAATACAACCTGACAATATTGTTTCGACAGCTATGCTGTCATTATCAAAGGTAATATAATTATAAACAAACACGTCGCTAAGGTAGATACAAAATAGGTAACTAGATAAAATAATAATAATAATCAGAATTAAATATCTAATACTTCCAGTAATGGAGAATTACTGAGCTCAAGTTGTTCATTCATTAAAGGTACCCTGAGTTTGTGTTTGTATATCTCAAAGGCTTCTAAAATAACAAACGCAAATTAGACATTTTTAGGCCTACATTTACATAGGCCTAAAATATAACTTTCAATTTTGTTTAAAGTTTATTGTTGAGAAAATTTTGTCTTTTTTCGATAGAGCTTTTCCTAGTTAAAGAATCAATATTATTATCAATCTGTACCACCACCAAAAGATTTCCAGATAGAATTTCCATAAAAAAAAGTATCGTATTTAAAATCAACCAACAGAGTCTATAACCACAATGCAGGCTCATGAATATTCTTATTTACACAAGTCTAAAAGGCAAATACACATAGTTTTTATTATTGGTACGTGTAGTCCATCCAAGCTCCACAGTAAGCAAATATACAAAACATTTGGAAAGAAGTTTGAGTCCAGTCTGTCCAGCGGGCTTTAAATATGGCGAACATCGGGAGAAATCATAAAGTAGTGTGTTGCATATGGGTCTCACTAGCCCTCTGGGGACCATATAACTTCTAAATAAGAATTATCAGCAATGACACGGTACCTTCGATAACAGTAAAATGTTATACTGAGTTACTTTTATACAGAGTGTTTTCTAGACCGGTACCAATATAAGCATTTTTTATATCTTGTAAAATGTATATCGTGGTCTGAATATGTACGTTTGTAGATTGAAAAAGATACCAAAAGATTTTTGTTATTGCTGGACGTTTGTCATAAATACATAGACGGATTACCATGTTTTTTATTATATTAAATAAATAATTCTAGATATCTCTGGAAATAATTAATTTTATACAAAATCGTTTTATGCACTCATGGAAGACTACATTATTAGAAAAAAATTAAAATTTGACAGCAACCAAATTCGGATTCCTGAAATGAAATGGTCAGCGAGTTGTGTTACCGTAGGTTTAGAAACTAGAAGATTTAGAAAAAAACGAACTTTGCAGATCGTAAATAAATTTTTCCTACGACCCCATACGAAAGTGAACAATAGCAAACGCTACCGATATTAAGAAAGTGAGTCATATAACACGCGTATGTTAGGAACATAACACACGTGTGTGTTATGAAAATACGTCACGCTAAGCCATATCTAGAAATCCATGAATTTAGTTTACATTAAAATGATGACATGAATGTTTAATCCAATTTTGAGAAGCATTTTAACCATTATGTATCTATTCTTTTCTTGTAAATATAACTTTAATTAATGTTTAATTAGTTATTTTAGCTATCAAAAAGAAATATCTAATAGATTACACCTAACGTAACCTCACTATAATACATGAAAATTATTGAACCAAGTTTGCCAAGATTAAAATCAGCGATGCCAAATGGGAGAAAAATAAGAGTAATGTCAAATAATTTAGTTAGGCAACCTCTTTCACACCTGGCATTGTGTTATTAGTTGAAGTTATATTTGTTAATTATGGAGATATTATTAAATATAAATAAAAAATAAATGATGTGCCTCTGAAATTATTATATTATAAATTGTAATAGTAATTCATTTAATTAATTTTGCTGCTAAACCCAAGGTTTAATTTTATACTATGTTTAAATAAGTTATGAATATATGAGTTTTTAAAATTGAAATTTATATTTAGTAAAAGAATCTATTAAATAAAATGCTAACAAACACCCATTCACTTTAACAATTGTCATAATTCAGCTCCAGAAAAATAAAATTAAGTTGTCAAGATAACTTAATTTTATTTTTCTGGAAATGTTTTGATAGAAATTTCGATATAATTATTCATATTGTGAAACTAAATTGTTTAAAAAATTAAACTTTATATCCTAAAAATAAATGGATTAAGAAAATTAGCTTTAAGTGTGATTTTCTCTGTTAAACCTAACCATAAAAATTTTGTTTTAAAATCTTCAAAAATTATATTCTTGAAAATCTTAAAAAATCAAAATTTTTTAAACATTTGAAATTTGAGGGGTCGTAGGAAAAATATTGTACATTACACGTTGGAAAGTAACTTTTCTGCACTCGTGTGATTTTCGCACTCGGCTTACGCCTCGTGCGTCAATTCACACTCGTGCGTACGAAAAGTTTCACTTTCCACACTAGTAATGTAATATACTAAAATAAAACATTAAAGACTAAAAACATGTGTATACCATTGTCGTCGAGTTTGCTAGGTTTTCAGAGGTTTAATTTCTTAAACAAAAAGTATTAAATCGATTTCTGTGTATTGAAACGATGAAATACATAATGTAACGAAAAATAAAATAGTCTTGCTTATCTTGCCGCCTCTTTTTTACGAATTTAAAAAGCTTCTTTCTTATTTTTCCGTTTTCATTTACTGTTTATTTAGATAGATTGCACATATACATATATGTACACCCAAAGAAATAAGTAATGCGTCGCCTCCTATGAGCACCTATTCAGTATGCTGCACACCTTATACATTTAAATAATTATTATCTATGTATTAAAAATTAATTATTTTTAATAATAGAAAGTTATGCTTCTGTTATTGAAATGTATAAGATGTGTTGCATACTGAAAGGCGCACATAAGAGGCGATGCATTACTTATTTCTTTGGCTGTATATACATATAGGTATACAATTATCGTTATCGTTATAGGTTATCGATTTTGAAAAACAAAGTAGGTAATTGTTGGTTAAATCCCCCCTTTTTAAATTTCAACAAGAGTTGATTATCTACTAACAGAAATAAAACGCACGATATATCCATGTCAACAAATAATATAATCAATAAACTGTAATTTACATACAAGTGTATGCAATTTGTCATTCCACAAAAGTATTGCAATTACATATATGCCATCTCATGGAAAACAATATGACAGAAAGATCTTTCATATTAACCCCAGCTTTTGTCCGCGGCTTCGACCGCATGGACATTAGTGCAAGTACTTAATGTACAATAATGAAGAAAGCACAAATGGATCTAGCTCAAGTATGAATCAAAGTTATCAAAACCAAAGAATAATGCAAATAGTGGAATTTCTAGTATCGTTCCGCAAATTGATTTTAATGGAAACTTGTCAGCAAATTGGAAACTGTGGTTGCAGCAGTTTCAAATATATTTGAAAGCTGCAAATTTAGAAGAAGAAGATAGCGGTAGAAAAGTAGCTTTGTTGCTCCACCATATGGGAAATAATCAGCATACTATTCAAATCTTTAATTCCTTTAATATTCAAATACAATATCAAGTATCACAATCTTGTAGAATTATTTACAAATTACTTCACGCCTAAGCGTAAAGTAACAGTAGAGAGGCACAAATTGCTGACTAGAAAGCAAAAGCCTGGTGAATCCATCGATGAATATGTTACAGAACTTAAGAATCTTAGTTTTTCCTGTGAATTGGGTACCCTTCGAGATAGTCTTGTAAAAGATTTAATGATAGCTGGTTTGTCTAAACAATATTTGTATGTAAAAGAAAAGCTATTGATTGAAGAAGATTCTATATCCTTAGAGAAAGCTATTGCTGATGCAAGAAATTTAGAAATGTCAATTAGACAAGCGCAAGAATTGGAAAATGTCAGTAGCAATACCGTATTCGCTGTCAGTAGCACACCAAATAAAAGAAACCGTCAAAAGTTTCAAAGTCAGAATAACAGAAAAGAAATTCAAGAGAGAGGCCAAAGTTCGTCTTCTAAGAAATGTGATAGATGTGGTCAAGTTCATCGAGCTAAATGTCCTGCGTTTGGTGTAATTTGTAACAGGTGTCATAAAAGAAACCATTTTTCTAAGTTCTGCCGCATCAAAATTATCAAAAATATCCAATTTGAAGATCCTCAAGAAAATCAATTATTTATTGGAATTGTCGACCATCAAAATAGCTTTGAAAATGACAAATGGTTAACTGAGGTTATAATAAATGACAAACAATTATCATGTCAATTGGACAGTGGTGTACAAACAAACTTGATGTCAATCTATGTTTATAAAAACCTGCAGTTGAACCTACAAAACATTAAAAGAACAAAATCAGAGTTAGTGGCATATGGAGGACGTAAAATACCATTGGTAGGTGTATGCTTATTAAGATGTTTATTCTAGAATCAAGCAAATGGATTATTGATTTTATATCTTTTATATTTTTGTAGTGATTTTATATCACTACAGATAAAGCTCAGACAATTATTGGTTTGGCAACTTGTGTAAAATACAGTTTGATAAAAAAGATATGTTTAATTTCAAACACAGTTGAAAGTCCAAATACGAATAGTTTAGATAGCTTATTAGATGACTATCAAGATGTCTTCGTAGGTCTTGGATGTCTCCCTGGTATAAGCAAAATAGTTTTAAATTCAGAAGCAGTTCCTAGAGTTGACCCGCCTAGAAAAGTACCTTTTAAATTTCTTGAACCTTACAAACAAGAATTAAATCGAATGGAAAGACTAGGTGTTGTAAAGAAGGTGACAGAGCCAACTGAATACGTTAATTCAATTGTATTGGTCGAAAAATCTAATAAATCCCTCCGTGTCTGTCTTGATCCAAGACATTTGAATAAATTCATTCGGAGACCGCACTATAAAATGCCTACAATTGAAGAAATCAAGTCTGAACTTAATGGGCCTCAATATTTTTCTACGTTGGATGCCAATTCTGGTTTTTGGATGCTTCAATTGGACGAAGCAAGTTCAAAACTATGTACCTTCAATACCCCATTTGGACGCTACAGGTTTCTGCGAATGCCTTTCGGAGTCTCTTCAGCGCCGGAAGAATTCCATTAGAAAATGATTGAGACATTTTCAGATATTAAAGGTATCATTATTTATATTGATGATATTTTGATTCATGCTCATTCTAAAGATGAACATGATAAAATTTTAAAATTATTGCTAGATAGGGTTAGAGAAACAGGTTTAAAGCTAAATCGTGAAGAATGTAAAATAGGTTTAGATACTGTAAAATTTGTTGGTCATATTTTTAGTAAAGATGGTATGAAACCTGATAATTGTAAAATAGAGGCAGTAGTCAAAATGAATGCTCCAAAAGATGCCAAGGAATTACAGCGTTTTTTGGGCATGGTAAATTATTTAGCTTTGTATATAAAAAACTTGTCATTAGAAACAAATAATTTACGTCAGTTGCTAAAAAAGAATGTCGCATGGCACTGGACTGATCTCCATGATGCTGAATTTAATAATTTAAAGAAATTAATTACTAATGCTCCTATATTAACACATTATGATGTTAATAAAACAATTACATTGTCAACGGATTCTAGTAAAGATGCCGTTGGAGCTGTCATATTACACGGTAATAATCCAATTGCCTATGCCTCTAAGACTTTAACAAATAGTCAGAAAAATTATGCCCAAATTGAAAAGGAGCTGTACGCAATCCTTTTTGGTTGTACAAGGTTTCACCAGTATTTGTATGGTCGCACCATTGAAGTTGAAACAGATCATTCTCCTTTAGTTAATCTATTTAAAAAAACCTCTTGCAGAATTTTGATTTAAAAGACCAGTTTCACAATTTTTATGTTTCTTTATTAAGCTTGTTACAAAATAGAACTTATGCGTTTCAATGTGCGTCGCATACAAAATTAAGTATAAAACGAATGTCACATATTTGACAGTAATACAAACAGGTAGAAAGTCACCCAAACCTTACAACTCAAGAATTACATAATTTAAGTATTTTTGGTAAATTCAATGTTGCTCTTTCGATTGATACCCGAAAAACGGCATTTCACCACGTATATGCCGAGAAAACGATTAACAAAGTTGCAGTCAAATACATTGATGTATATGGGTTTACACACTATGCCCAAGAACAACTTGAAAGTTTTATATTTAAACAACTCACCATGTATATGAAAAACTATGTAACAATAGTTTAGAAATTGTATTTTATATTGACGTTAAAGAAACTGCAGTTTACCTCTTAGTTATTTAGATATTTCGAGAATATAATTCACGTGTCACATGGTACATTTTTTATTAATTTCATTGGTGAAAGTACAAAAACAAACTCGCAGAATAGGCTATCAAATCGATGATAATTCTATCACCGCATGTTGACTGTCACCTGTTTTTAATAAATAAAATTGTTTACTGTCAAAGTGACAGAAAGTTTCAGTGTTTATTTTCTTTCAACGTTCATTATATTCTCTCACCAAATATAACACGTGTTATGATTAATCAACGATGATACCACTCGTTAAAACCTTTAAAAAATTGAACTCGTGCTTCGCACTCGGTCAATTTTCGTCGGTTTTAACTCGGGCTATCACCGATGATAATCATAACACTAGTTATATTATCCCCGATTATAAACTTGTATTCCAGCTGTAACCGGAAACTGATGACTGAAGTCCCTGCACATGCAAAACCCTATTATATGATCTGGCAACGTTGCTTCGCGCGGAAATTCAAATTTGATATGTTAGATGAATTTATGTTGGTATTTTTTATATTACTTGAAAATAATGGTATACGTAAATAAATTAAATAGATGAAATCAAATATAATAAATAAAATTGAATGTAATAAAATGAAAATTGTATTAACATTGATTTTTCTCATTACTTGTACGTGATCCCAGACGTGGTGCGGCGATGTGGTCGCGGACTACTGAGTGCGTGCTCTATATTAAAGAGACACTTTGAGTGGACAAATCAGTCTAATTTTTGATTAATAAGTGAGTAAATATGAAGTTCACTATTAACCGTTTATATGTGTATAAAAAGGATCGAAGTTCTGTACTGCAATATTGAAAAACAGTGATAAACTTACAACGGCCTTTTTATTGTTAGTTCCCGCTCTTGAAGCAAAGCTTTCTCGCAACTTTTTCTCCCTACTTGACTTCTCTATAATATCCCCTGCTTACTTCAACGTTGTTTTGCTCACAGCAGACATGTCAAGTGATGTGAGAATCGCGTTGATTTGACTTGCCCCAATACCGGCATCGATCATCGTTGAAGATCAATTTTTGATTAATTAATGTTATACACAAAAAATTATAATAATAATAGGAAATAGTATTAAGAATCTTCTACCTGCTGCAAGTTTTATATTCAAAACATGACGTTTTGTAGAATCATCATTGGGGGAGTATGTTTCTGATCTGTGAACGTATTTGATAACTTGGCCAGAAGGGCAGCGAATCGACCAAATTAAAGCTATACCACGCACTTGTTCTTTTATGATGTCATCAAAAAATAATTTTTGGTCACAATCATATTCATAACACCGCATAAAACTATTTAACGTGCAGCAGTCAATAATTTTTACCAAACTCTAACCTCACTTTGGTTTTACGTCAAATACTGATCGTACATTGCGTTGCCAAATCTTACGCATCAATGTATACTACGTTAGTAAAGCGAACAACGATGTTATCATTATTAATTTGTTTTCTGTTTTAAAATGACGATTTTTGTGTGCTAAACAACAAATAAATAATTTTTTAATTTTCTATAATGTTCATATGTGAATTAAAATTTGTTGATTTTATTCATATACAGCAGCTAGCTTGACTTTAGATTTGGGTGACTTTCTACCTTAAGCGCTTCAATACACAATACAAAAAAATGATTATCTACTAATACATGAATTAGCATTGAAAAAAAATTATAATTAATGTAATACAATGAGCAATAAAATATGATCAAAAAAAAATTTCCTCAAGTCCTTTTCATGCCTAAGTTAAAGACAAGTTTGTTAAATTGATCTCGAGGAATGGGTTTGGTAAGTAAATCTGCTAACTGCTCCGTAGTCGGTACAAAAGCAACATCTATTGTCCCGTCTTCGAGCTTTTCCCGAATGTAATGGTACTTGATGTTTACGTGCTTTGTTCTTTTGTGAAAAACTGGATTTTTCACAAGACCGCTCCTTGATTGTCGATGTTGATTCTGGTCGGCTCCTGAACAGGTTCCCCAACATCCATCAATAATTGACGGATCCAGACTGCCTCCTTTGTCGCTTCGGAAGAAGCGATATACTCAGCTTCCGTGGTTGATAAAGAGACTGTCTTTTGAAGTCGACTTGACCAAGTCACGGCCCCATTTGATATGAGATAAACGTACCCGGACATGGAACGACGTGTGTCAACGTCGTTTCCGAAATCAGAATCGGAATAACCCAAGGGTAGAGATGTAGGTGAATCTCTTCGATACTCAATGCCTAAATCTGCTGTACCTTTTAAGTACTTAATGATACGTTTAACGGCATTCCAGTGTGATAAGTCATGGTTAGATGTGTATCTACTAACTTGATTCGTGGCGTGCATGATGTCCGGCCGAGTCACAATAGCTGCGAACATGAGTGAGCCAACGGCTTCCCGATAGGGGACAGTTTCTTCAGAAACTGAGGCTTGATCTGGCTTCATGAGCTTCACGTGTGGATCTGCTGGAGTGCTAATGATAGCTGCGTCCTGAAGCTTAAATTTCTTAACGATCTTCTGAACGTATTTTGTCTGATGGATAAATATCCTACCATTAGTTTCATCGTGTACAATCTCCATCCCAACAAAATTACCAGGTTTACATGTGACAACTTCAAATTTGTGTTTTAGTTGGATTACGAAATCTTGAATTGATTCACTATTTGAAGACATAATAAGACCATCTTCAACATATAATATAAGAATAATGGTCGACTCTATTGTTCTTTTCTTGTAAATGCATTTGTCTGCGTGTCCTTGTTCGAATCCAATATTAAGCATAAACTCATTAAACTTATTATTCCAACATCGCGATGCCTGTTTAAGTCCATATAACGATTTTTTTAATTTACAGACCATGTTTTCCGCAATGTCAGCTCCTTCTGGCGGAGTCATATAAATCGTTTCTCGAAGATCTCCATGTAAAAAGGCGGTTTTTACATCAAACTGGAGAATTTTGTAGTTGTTTTTGATGGCTATGGACAAAATTATTCTAATCGAATCATATCTCGTACTTGGAGAAAAAATTTCTTCGTAATCAACACCCTTGGTTTGAGAAAATCCTTTTGCGCATAATCTAGCTTTAAATCTTGGTTTACCTTGGACTGAAGATTCTTTAATCTTGAAAACCCATTTTGATCCAACAGTTTTCATTTGATCAGTTTTCGGGATTAGTTCCCAAGTGTCGTTTTTCTTAAGTGCGTTTAGTTCGTCCTTAATTGCATTCGACCATTCTTCAGCTTCATCGCCTTTCATTGCTTCTGAATAAGTTTCTGGTTCTTTGACCTCAGTATAATATGCGATGTATCGTGAAGGAGGTTTTATTTCAGCTCTTGATCGTAAAATGTAACGCGATGCTTCGTTCTCCTGATCTTCATCTTTATTGACAGGATGAATGACATCTTCATGATCCCTTTTAATGTCTTGATCATTGTTTCCTAGAACACCATCTTCCAAAAATTGATCTTTTGTACGATCAACCTCTTCAAAAACTGGAACTGAAACTAAATTTCTTTGATTATTGATAGTAGTCTTCTCATCAAAGATTACATTTCTGGACACATTGATTCTTTTAGTGTTTGGATCAAATAATCGGTAGTTGTCAGAATTACCATCATATCCTACAAACATTAACTTCTTCGATTTCTTGTCAAGTTTCGTTCGTTGACTGTCCGGAACGTGTACGTACGATGTGCAGCCAAACTTCCTGAAATGGGTCAACGAAGGTTTTCTTTGCGTAAACATTTCGAACGGTGTTGTATCTTTTCTATTGTTTGTTGGTGTCCTGTTCAAGATGTATACGGCCGTATTCACAGCTTCGCCCCATAAATACTTTTGCACGTTCATGGCATGCATCATAGATCTGGCGCTCTCCATAACTGTACGCATCTCTCTTTCGATACGCCCATTTTGCTGAGGCGTGTAGATTAATTCCCTCATTTTTTAAAAAATCTGAAAAATCTTCGTTAATATATTCTTTTCCATTGTCACAGTGTAGAGTCTTTATTCTGTGACCGAATTGATTTTTCAACATCTTGCAGTATTCTTTAAATCGACTCAGAACGTCAGACTTATGCTTTATGAAGTAAACCGTTAAATGAGCTGATGCGCTGTCCTTAAAAAGGACGAAATATCTTGCTCCGCCAATGGTTTCGGTTGACATTGGGCCACAAACGTCAGAAAATATGCGATCGCCAATTTCTTCTTTGCGAATTTCTTTTGAGGGATGTGGAAAACGATGTTGTTTACCATATAAACATGATTCGCAGAGAAAGTCTTCATCGTTGGTCAATTTTATGTCCGAGGCAGCTCCCGTCTTGATCATATCGCGGATACGCGTAACATTGACATGGCCAAGCCTATCATGCCATGATTTCAAAGTGTCCTCTACAACTTGATTCGCATGATGAGTGATAACCGTTTTGAACAACATTCGATATAAGTTGTTATTATCCTGAATTGCCGTGGCAATCAACTTATTGTTTTCAAAAATGTCAGCGTGATTTTCCTTTTTAACAATTGACCAACCTTTTCTCGTTACAATGCCTTCAGAAAACAAATTTCTTTTCAGGTCTGGAACATAAAGGACATTAGTGATCACCGACTCGTGCCACTCACCTTGGACTAATTTCTGAATTATGACTTCTCCTATGCCAAAGACCGGAAGCGATTGGTTATTTCCAAGAAGCACCTTGGTGCCAGGATCAGTTTCAATCAATTTTGAAAAATAATCAGTACGGTATGTCATATGGGCTGATGCTCCACTATCCATAATCCAAACGTCAGCAATGTCAACCATATTTTCAGATAATTTCGTGTGAAAAGCTGTAAACTCCCCTTTATTCTTTTCGTTTTTGCGTTTTGCTTTCTCACAATCACGAATAATGTGACCTCTTTGACGACAGTAATAGCACGTCACATTAGATTTAAGATTATTCTGTTTGTTTGAATTTCTCTCTGTCGATTTATCATTCTTCTTATCTTTGGGCAAAGATTTGTGACCTTTTGATTCATTATGTTTTTTATAAACATTTCTTAAACTCGAGAGTGCGCTTTCAAATTGCTCTGTCGTAGAAAGATTATTTTCTTCATCAATCAATCGCGCTGTTAAGCATGCAAGCGTTCGACGATCTTCGGATACCGATAACCAAGCTTGACGAAAATTTTTATATTTTAAAGGCAACGTGCTAATTATTTTAGTCATTATAGCGGCATCACTGATGTTTTCACCGATGTCTTTCAACTTCTTTGCAAGATTTTCAACGTTTGCAATGTGTCGAGCCATATTTTCGGTGTCTTTCATGCGATATTGGTGAAATCTCTCATGTGCAATCATCTTACTTGATTCAGATTTTTGTAAATAAATAGAATCAAGCTTACTAACTATTTGATGTGACGTCTCGCAATTTTTGAATTAATGAAATCTGAGAATAATCCAAAGCAGACGTCAAAATGTACATTGCAGTTGCGTCATTCTTAATCCATATTGTTTGTAACTGATCGATATCTTCAGGTTTTACCTCTGTCCCTTGTGCTATGTTGTATAAACCTTTTGCACGAAGCGCACAATTAACTTGAAAACGCCACTGATTATAGTTCGTACCATCAAATTTATTTAACTGACTCAAATCCAATCTCTCTCTGCCATTGGAATATCTTCAAAATTTACACTTCGCAGTTAAAATAAACAATCTTGAAACGTGCAAATTGTTTTTATTTTTCTTGTCAGTATCTGGACAAAACCTTCCTAAACCAAGCGACACGCACAATAGTTCAAAAACAAGCCTTTATCTCTAGCACAACTTCAAAAAGAAACCATAAAATAAACATACGTGTAACTGATTTCATCAAGTTGAAAAAAAATGTGTTTGAGATTATGATTTTTGACTCACAAAAATCCGCCTCCAAACCCAAATCCGACAATTATCAACAGAACCAAAATTGCCCAACGTGTTCTGGGCCCGTAACCTTTTGATTTAAAAGACCAGTTTCACAATTTTTATGTTCCTTTATTAAGCTTGTTACAAAATAGAACTTATGCGTTTCGATGTGCGTCGCATACAAAATTAAGTATAAAACGAATGTCACATATTTGACAGTAATACAAACAACTGAAATAGAAGCGCGAAAATCTAAATTATTTAACACAGAAGTTCCTACTAGATTACAAAGAATGATATTTATTTATTTATTTATTTATTTATTTAACATTTAACACATGATGCTAAAATTACAAGCTTACGACTTAAGAGTTTCTTATAAACCTGGTAAAATGATGTACATTGCAGATACATTGTCAAGATGTCCCGTTAATTCAGATAGTAATTTAGAAATGAAAGATGATGAGTGGTTAGACAAAGAGTTAAAAATACACGCTAGACTCAGAACGTCCGACTTATGCTTTATGAAGTAAACCGTTAAATGAGCTGATGCGCTGTCCTTAAAAAGGACGAAATATCTTGCTCCGCCAATGGTTTCGGTTGACATTGGGCCACAAACGTCAGAAAATATGCGATCGCCAATTTAATTCAGATAGTAATTTAGAAATGAAAAATGATGAGTGGTTAGACAAAGAGTTAAAAATACATGCTAGTTTTCATATAAATAATTTGTCAGTCAGCAAAGAGAAATTGTCATTAATAAAAAATGAAACTTTAAAAGATGAATCTTTGAAAAAATTAAAAGAATATTATTTTAATGGTTGGCCTGAATATAAAAACTTAGTCGATGACAATGTCAAACATTATTATAAATTAAGACATGACATTAGTGTTAATGATGGTTTAATTTTTAAAAATAATAGTCTAATAATTCCAACTTCTCTAAGAAGCGAAATATTAAAAATAATTCATGAAGGTCATCTAGGCATAGAAAAATGTAAACGAATTATACGTAATGCTGTCTTTTGGCCAAATATTAATGTTGATATCCAAATTATATTGAAAAATGTCAGAGTTGTATAAAATATAGAAAATGCAATAATAAAGAACCGCTTATTAATCACCCAATTACTTCATTGCCGTGGGAAAAAGTAGATATAGATATATTTACCCATAATTTGAAAGATTATTTAATTATTATTGATTATTATTCTCAATATATCGAATTAGCTCTGTTAGGACCACATACTGCTAAAAATACACATACTGCCGGTAAAATTATAATTCATTTAAAAAGTATTTTTGCAAGGCATGGGATTCCCATTCAAGTCATAAGTGATGGGGGCCCTCCATTTTTCTCAAATGAAATAAAACAGTTTTTTGGAAATTGGGACATTGAACATGTAATGTCAAGCCCATGTTACCCTAGGTCAAATGGTCTAGTGTAAAAGGGAGTAGGTATAATTAGAAATTTGTTTAAAAAGTGCGAGGAAGATTCAACTGATCCTTACATTGCCCTTTTGCAATACAGAAGTACTCCTAAATATAATATGCCTTCTCCTTCAGAATTACTTATGTACAGAAAACTAAAAACAAAAGTTCCTAGCAATAAAAATAGTTTAAACCCTAAAGTTGTTAAATTTAAAGATTATAAAAGATCAAAACATGAAAATAATTTGAAGTCAGAATTTTATTATAACAAAAGCTCAAAATCATTACCATCTTTGTCTGTTGGTGATCAAATTTATATGAAGAAAATGCCAGATTTGCCATGGACTCCTTGTACAGTGGTAAGAAAGTGTACTGAACCTAGATCATATATTGTTAAAACATCAGATGGTGCGATATACAAACGTAATAGACATCACTTACTTCAAACAAAACCAATAACAAAAAGGTTTCTAATTTTATATCTAAACCTATTATAAACGATTCTTATTGTAACAATATTTTACCTAGTTGTAGTTCCTCTAGTAATAACATTGAAAGTGATAGTGGAAAAGAAGTGATTATTAGTGAGAACATTCTTGGTGCAAAGCATGAAGCAGAAAATAAGTTTAGTATATCTCCATCTAATAATGAGTCAAAAACTGAAAATCTTATGAAGACAAAATTTGGTAGAAATGTAAAACCTCCAAATAGATTTTCATTTTCAAAAAAACAAGACAAAGAAGATGTTACATAATATAATGGTAGTTATCTCAGTAGTCTGGGAGTAGTTGTTGTTTTATAAATAAATAAATAAATGAGTTTTGTCAAATAATAAATCTAATATTTAATATTGGAAGTTTTTATTATAATTTCAAGGTAACACAATAATAATAACCGTTTAGTTGTCGAGAAACCATTGCTGAAAAAAACTTTTTCTATGGCTGCTGAAATGGCAGCCTAGCTTTTGAAATACGTGTACAGGGTAAAAAAAAGTGTGCATGGTAAGGGTGAAGTACAGTTTTAGTAAGAAATCCACAGTTTTTCTGAAATAAAGAACATACTAATAAAGATGAAAAATTAACACAAACGATCTTTCCGAGTGTTATAAAATCTATAAACTCGTTCAAATAAAGATTATCACTGCTGCCTTTATATTTCGTTAATTTCTTGTTTTTGGTAACTAATTCTGTTATTTCTTGTGTAGTATTCTTTATTAACAACGTGTTCTATATTATACACGGTCTAGGAGTAAGATGATTATACTGAGAACTTTATTCGGGCCATACTAGCGAAATGTTTGTTATTTCTTATAGATTTATTTCTAGATGGTTCTATAAAAGCTTCAATAAATAGACGAAAGGGCTTTCAGTTTTTGAGTAGTCGGAGTATGTTCCAGAAAGATGACATTACTTAACGATAGCATAGGTTTTGATAAATAAAACGGATGCGGAACATAATATAAAATATATTCTTTAGTAATCTACTGGGCCTCATACGCATGTAACTAAAGAATCAAACTTGCAGAGAAAACATTGCTATCAATACAGTTATGTGAGTAATTAATTAAATTTTTTATCAGAATGCTGTAGATGGTTGAGTGCAGACTGTGTAACTGTGTGATAGATAGTAAGGTTTCAGCGGTCATTTTAACTTTTATATTAAATCAATCAAAAAATCTTTATTGCACTTTTCTTAGAATAAATGAATTTTCTTTGGGCCTGCATTACATTTTCGATGACAACACTTGCCTTCCTGCCTTGGCAGAAGATGCCTGAAATAGATTTATTGTTTTATTTTTCCAACTACAGATAAAGACTAGTTTTCCAGTTGCATTTTATTTTCGTTTTGAGTAACTGCTGTTATTTATTTATTTTACGATATATAATAGCTTTATATGGAAAATTATACCTTTGAGAATATTTACTGAAAAAAATAACAAATTTTTAGCAAACTATAGGTAGTATGTTATTGCAAAAATCAAATTCTATTTATATCTCAACAATAGATTACAAACTAGTTAATTATTATTATTACAGCCTGTCGACACTCAAGCAGAGTAGAACTTATTATAATCTAAAAACTTTAAACTATTTACTTACAATAAAATGAACTTGTAAGTTATGCTACCTGGTTTTTATTCAAAATTCCCTTTTTCGTTTTAAATTCCACCCCGATGCTGTCTTAAAGTAGCTGAGAGGTCTGCACGTTGCAACAAATGGGCTGCGTGTCTGAGGAATTTAAAAAGGACGTCTCAATTTGCTTTTATTATTTATGTCATTTTCTAATAGCCACTGCGAAGTGAATAACAATGTACAAAATGTATTTGATTTTTTGCGTTTGCTTTGTATCGGACTTGTATCTGCGTGTTTTGTTTAGGTTACATTTTAATATGATTGTTCTTTCTAACTTTCAGAGAACTAGACATATTACATAAATCTGAATTGAAATATGTATTTGGGGGGGGGCTTGCTGGAACCCTGCTCCGCATGACGATTTGTAGAAGCAGCTATGCCGATAATTTAATTGTAGTCATACATACTGCTTATTGTCCATTAATGGGACAGATTGTTTAAAAACTGAAGTTAATAAAAAAAAATGTATTATGATAGTTCTTCAATTTACGAAAACATGTTTTTGGAAAAAAATATGGTAAGTTATCTTTTAAAAAATCCAGAAAATAAGAAAGCAACATCATTCACTATATGTGTATATGTGGAACATGCATTTTTTGGCGTCAACAACACCAATATACGAGAATAGAAATCTTTAACGTTACCTTTGATAATGACAGCTTAGATGCCGAGATAATTATCAGGTACATTTTAATAAATTTGTGAAACTCTTAACTAGTTAATCATTTTTTTTTATTTCACATTTAACGTTTTTGCTGATTAGAGATGCTAAAACCAGCAGTTGCTTGATGCTTGCTTGCCGCCATTGGATCCTATCGACTCTATCGAAGATTTTTAAACCGTGTTTAAACTCTATCGAAGATTGCTCATTAAGAAAACGGATTTTTGACAACTGCTAGAATTGGTTCAACAATTTGTCAAGAGTAGCTTCTGTCATTTGATTACAAGTTGGAAGGTAGGTTTCTCGTGTTCATCAGAGTTATAGGAATCTTTTGGACCTTTTTATTTATTTTTTGTTAAGCCTGGGAAAGTGAGAGTACTGATGCTACTTCTTCATCACAAGATTCGATGGAATTTTTGGATGAGCGTCCTTTACCTTCCCTAAGTTGAAGGTTACGACGGTGATGTTCCGTCATTACCTTTTGTGCCTTTTTCGGCGAACAGGGTGGGTACCCTTTTGTACCCTTTTCGGCAAACATATTTTACTTTTTATAGCGCCAGCATTCCTCCAATATCCAAAGATAAAGGTCGACGTGTTCTTCGGTGGCTGTCCTCTTCTTTCTTCTTCGGGTGCAACAGTAATTGCCGCCAGCAACTGGTTTATTAAATCGACATCATTTTTAACTTTTTAACAGCCCGTTGTGATTTTACGAAAACTTTATATTTCTGGACTTAACATAGTTTCCTTCTGGGATATAGAAATAAAAGATGTATTTTTTTAACACAAATAACCCCGCATTAACTACTAACAGTTATTAGTAGGGAGAGAACAACTTTGAGTATAAATTAGTTTCTTTAAGACATTTTATAACATTATTTATATTTGAGGCAAGTACGGTTTTAATGTCTTCATTCAGGTTGTTGGTTCTTCTTTCTTCACTGTATTATTGGTTCTCAGTTAAAATGTGTTTCACGGTTGTTTCCGTGTTACATTGAGTGCATATAGGCAGAGGTGTTCTCAGAAGAAGATATTGATTTGTCAAAAGTGTCCTACGAGAAGTCTATTAATGATGACTTGGTTTCGTCTTTTTGAAGGTAAAGGTAGATAATTAGTTGTTGACTTATGGTTTAATTTCTTTCAATTTGAAAGTTGTATCGTCCCATCTTTGTTGTATTTTATTTTTATTTATTTTAGTTTTTTTATTGTATGTAACTTGTTACTGTAATCTTCAATAAATATAAACATAATTTTGGATAAATTTTGGTTTCGTTTTCAGTTAAGGGTATCGGATGACAATCTCCAAGATCAATCTATCTTAAGAGTTTTTTGACTCGCTTGAACCTTGAACAAGCGACCCTAGCGTTTTAAGTCTAACTCTGCTGTTTCGTAGTGTATTCTAATAGTTTTGTCGTTAATCAGAAAAGACTTTTAAAATTACTACAAATTGTGTTCTAGATATTTTATTCGTCATTCATCTCATACATTTATGAACGAAATTATCACTTACCGTGAATTTATTGAGATCGAGGAAATCGACTTGATTTTCTTTGCCAATAATGACTGATCTGACTTTCTCTAGACAATAAGGCTATTCGAACGTTACTTTCTTTATTATAATTTATCATAATTTATTATCATTATCCCGTCTGATCTAGCGGTAAAGATACTCGTCGCTCTATATATTCTTCACTACAAAGTATAATGACGCTTAATAAGCAAAGCCATCTTGCCCCAAATGAGACCCAGCCAGAATTCAGGAAAGATCTTTCGGCTCCGAAATCGTTCTTATCGATTCATGTGACCTCAGATGTTGGTGCTCGTAATTAAATAAGATGAATACTATTAATTTATTGTAATTTATTGAACGTTAATCAAGTAGATTCTTAACCAGATTACTATTTATGAAGCAAACAGCTGTGTAGGATCGACGTTTTTCTCCCATAAAAATTTAATGTAAAAAAAACCGTAACGTTTACTTTAGAAAGATCCAACTGAAGTTTTCAGACTCTGTTTCCTCTTAAATATTTATTCTTCCCGTTCAATTATTTTTTAACCATTAGTAAGCTCTCACACTGAGGCAATGCGCAACTACCAACTAGCAACTGACAATAAACAACAGACAATATTATTTTGACCGCCTCTCACACTGAAGCAACTGATTCCTTTTAGTTTGTGTAGCAATCTCAAACAATCATGTCATCCTCTAACAACTCTGGCTATGCGAGTTTAATTAATTTTAATAACAACGTGGAAAATAACAACCATCCGCACTTATTAAGTGCTAGATGAAGAATAATCCAATTGCGTCAAAATTTCTAACTTCCAATAACAATAATAAATCGGGCCGGCGGTAGACGAGTGGTGTCAGTGCATCACTTGTGTTCCAAGGGTCGTGGGTTCGAATCCCACTTGGGGCGGCGGGATTTTTCTAATTGGAAGATTCCGCCACCTCAACTATGGGTGTGTGTATTCGTGTTGCATGTTAGATGGGGGACAGATGACCTTAGCAGTTGGTTCCCCCGTAGTGTAGGCGTGAAATAAAAAAAATAAAATAAACAATAATAAATCTTTTTCTTTTTATGCTAAATATATGGACATTTCTTATTTAGACCGTCTTTAATTACATCAGCCACTGACCTCATAACCTTGACATATTTCGGCCACAATCATAAAACTAATAATTCCAGTATATCATAAAAAATTAATAATTTACAAGTATTCCTAATATACTAATAACATAAATAATAGTTTGTTATACACATATATTTTTGTTTCTAACAAATGCTGGATCGTCATGTCTGTTGTATAAAAATTCCAATATCTATTTATAATAATAATGCAAGTATTGCTCTATATTGACACCATAAAATCGGCTTTCGACATGCAGCGCATATCGCCGGTAACAAATACTAAAGCAACCGGCAACGTTTTTGTAGAAGCGATAATAAGTTGCTCCAATGTGAGACTTCTGATTATATTCAATGTAAACAACCTGATGTCGTGTTTCCGCGTGTTGGCGATAATATTGCGTGTTTCCAATTGCTAATTGCTGATTGCTTCAGTGTGAGAGCCGCCTTATGGATCACAATGTTTACGTTCATATCTACATATCCACTGGAATAACTAAAAAAGTTTGAATATAGAAGTATTAAAGTAATAAAAATTAATATTATATAAAAAGGAAAAGTTTAGGATATTAATTATGTAAAGTTGTTTTTAAAATCATAACAAAAATGCTGCTTAATCGTCTATTAACAAAAGAAATATTATTTACATACACCAATTTAATCTTAACTAATTATTTAACACTATAATTATACACTGTTTAACGAACTTAAATGCTAGATATTTACAAATTTAAAGTAGATCATATAAGGAATATTTATTTATTATTACAACAATTATTTAAACATTTATTTATTCACTAATATATTTGATTATTAATTACACAAAGCACATTTTAATTCACCGGTCGAACACTAATTAATTCTCTTCTACCCGCGACGTCAATTTATATTTCCCATGTAAACGTTCTAGAACGTACTGGATTAGACTAGTTGGTGTATTGTTTTACTCGGTGTATTTATTACGCCAGAATCTAGAATGTTCGATGACGGCGTATAGGGGTTTTTCTTTCGTTACAATTGTATGGAATATTTTTGAAAATACCTAGCAAAACTAATTCAAATAACAGAAGCATAAGAAAGTGCAGAAGTCTAGTAAATGAATACATTTTTTGTCTTAAAAGGTTGACATTTGTAATGTACAAACTTGTACAAAATTTCCTTTTCTTCCTTTAGCTTTTCTGATTTCAAACAACCTCAGATACATAAGAACATTGCTTTAGATATTGAAAATCAAAACAAGAACGATCACTTTACGCTTTTAACTGAATACGAAATAGCAGTATCTTGAAGATTATGCCAGGTTATCGTTTTTGCTTTTTAGCTTAAATAGCATTTCTCCAACAACAACTACTTTATAATATTAGCAATGTCTGGTAATATGTAGTTGTTACCATTTGGATCAGGACGACAGCGATGCGTGTTTGGTATATTCAATTAAATGTTCCAATAATGTCTTTCAAGCGGCGGTTATTGATACTAAGTATATTTAGTGTTTCTACTCTGATAAGGTTTGCTCATTCGGTGAACTAGCAAACGGTATGTTTAGTATGTTTTGCAAAGGCATTGTTAACAATTAACACAACCTGCTATTGCGCTTAGCTCTTGCGAATCTCAAGAAACACGGTACGTATGTAATTATATTTTATTTTTGAATGAGTTAGATGATTATTCGTTATAATTAGTTTTTTACCTTTAGAGGTAAGCGAATATTATTTTCCTTTGCCACTAGCGACCAGTGCATGAACGATAAGATCAACTTACCATTCCCAGGTCAGGATCTACTTATTGACTGCTAAACCGTTTAAATATATTTCTCTAGGAATGCGATGAAAGGTAGAACTTAGTATATTCTACTGGGTGGAAATAAATGATTCTCATCAAGTTACCATTGCATTCCCCATGTAAAAGCACGACGTGCCGCTCTACGAAAATAGAGAAGGCAGTACTATAACCTCAAATTCAATAAATTCTATGAATTGTTTGACAGATTGATTTCATTTATTGACAGAACTAATTTAGTACTAAATCAAAAAGAGTAGAGCGGTACAGAAAAATTTACATGTGAAAAAATTCCAAAGGGAACTTGATGAAAATCATTTATTTCGACGCTGTATCATTCATGTTTTATAAAACAGGAACTCAATGACAAAATATTTCTAAATATTTTCATATATTCATAGACATTGTTTATCTGCAATTTCATAAGGTGTTTCGATCTATAGTCCAATTGCACCAAATTGCTTTCCACATGGATAACTCCGGCAAATGTAAACACATCAAACTTGACAACAGCACTTATTTTTTTTATATCTGAATGAACCAATTTCATTTGCCCCATTACACTAGCTATAACCGAACCAGAATCAAACCAAACAGGCAATGGCAATTCTATCACACATCAACTCTTCCTCTCTACCAACTCATTTCATGATGATTTAACATTTCTATTATACTTGAGTTTTTCACGATTTTTCATTTGTTTGCATTTTCTTGCATGAAAATATGCATAGCAAATAAATAATATCAGTTTTCCCGTTTTTATAGTTTTTCTTCCCTATAACAGAATTAAATCACTAATCAATAGCAACCATTAAAAAGGCCCGGGGCTAAATTTATAAATACAAAGCAAGGAAAACTGTTATTTTGTTTTCAAAAAATAATAAATTAGGATCATTTGAAACGGTTTATAATTAATCAAACCACAAAAGCGTTATCGTAAAACTAAAATAAAATTCTATTCTGTTCAGCTAATTACACAACAAAGCGGCTAATGTTCGTTTTGCGTTTTTCGCTACAGCCATATCTTACTTTATCTCGTTTCTTTTTTACAGGAGGCATCTTATATTGTCCTGTCAAGGTAGTCTCAATATATTTCCTTTTGACGATCCGCTCTGCTCTTTCGCAATGGAAAGTAGTAAGTATCTCATTTTTCAAATTAAAACCAAACAACTCGTTACATTTCTTAATCAAACATTTTAGTATCTTACGAACAAACCGCCATCAAATATGTATGGAAGAATGATGAGGACACTCTACGAAAATCTCCCAGTCTTACATCACTCAACGCATATCTCATATCTAACCAGACTATCGAATGCCCTACGAAAGCTAGTTGGAGAGGTAACTATGTACATAATTATCTTTAGTTTTTTTTAATTATTTCATAAATGAACCTTCTAGATGCAAAATTTATATTTTCTACTTTTTGTTTGAAAATGGCATGTTAGTAACATACACAGTAAAGACTGGGAATATTATGAAAATTGAAAATTGTGAATAAACATCTAGTAGGCTCAATTATATTTACATATTTGGAAGAGTAAGAACGAACTATAAAATGAAGATAAATTAAAAATTATTGTTTTAACTTAAAGTAGACTGTATTTCAGTTCAAACTATTTAATTGCAAGTATGTATATTCGTTGTATTAATTCACAAGTTAATTTAACTTCAAGATAGATTGTGTGCGTATTCCAATTCGAATGATCTAGTCCTTTACAATTATACAGATTCATTACATTAGTTTACAAATTGCAGTACATTTAATAGGATGGATTAGTAAGAAAGTTTAATCTATTTGTTGAGCTTCAAGCAGCAATTTGACGGAATAGATTTGATTTTCTAAATAAATATGGGTGAATAATGAATAATGAAACATTAAAATAATGTTGATAAATGAGTTTAAATATAGACTAATCAAATTCACAAATGACGCAAATAAAAGCAAAATAAAAAATATATATATATGTATTTCAATTGTTTTATACCAAACGAAATATGTATTAAACAGGACGTTGCAAAATAATATTTGCAAACTGATAGGGTAGATTCAAGTTGACCAAAGAAATATTTTTTAAAATATAATATTCAGGTCAGTTTTTAATCATTTAGGTTAATTTCATGCCAAATCGACTAGAGCCGTATTTCAATGTCTCAGATTTTGTTCAAATTTTGTCCTTGCATAGATGCATGTGAAATGCTATTAGTCTTTCCAGATTTTTTTGGATTAGAAATGGCCAAGGTAGATGTTTTTGAAAATTTCGATTTTTGGGAAATTATGCTACCCGTCACTCTACATCATCTAACTGAACTTGTCATAACTCCCTTATTTTTTTAATTATCTGGCTCATCCTGGTGTCAAATTAAAGCTAGTTTTTGGATCTTTCAGAGTATATCAAGAAACGTGCAAAGACAAAGACAAAAACAGTAGCAGACTCTGAAAGTAAATTTCTTCGAAAATGATTTTTTTCCAAAACTACAAAAAACACCCTTTTTATTTTTTTAACCATACCAAGCATATACAAAGATGATTCTATAAAAAAGTTTCAAAAGGGTAATAGTTGTAACACAGGAGCAATGTCAAAATTTGTAAAAACACTAAAACTTGCCTTCGGAGCCTGCTACTTTTTTACTGTGCAATGTTTTTGCACGTTTCTTGATGCACTCTAAAAGATCCAACTAACTTTAATCTGACACCTGGATGAGCCAGATAACTCAAGAAATTAGGGAGTTATGACAAGTTCAGTTAGGTGATGTAGAGTGACGGGTAGCAGAATTTGCCAAAAATCGAAATTTTTAAAAACTTCTACTTCGGCCATTTTTAATCCAAAAAATCTGGAAAAAATAATTTAATGACATTTCATATGTATCTATGCAAGGAGGAAATTTGAACAAAATCTGAGACATTGAAATACAGCTCTGGTCGATTTGGCATGAAATTAGCCTTTAGTAACTTAGATATCGGATGTTAAACTTTTAGTTGGAGAGTAGAGAATTTTAGAGGACTCAGCTGGATTTTAACGCCACCAAGCAAAAACGTAGTCAATAAGGTCCCCTGAGTGAAGATGCCTGCTGTTGCGCTCGTATTTGTGAAGTTCATGACGTCATCAAGTTGGCCGCTGCTGTTGCTATCAATTTACCTTCGAATAACTCCATAACTAAATAATCAATTTTCTTGTATAAGGTGTCATACGAAAGCTTATTAAATGCTCAACATAAATGTTTAACGATTCAACTGCAGGTATTAACATAATATTTTCAAAAATATATTTTTGTCATATTTCTTTAATGCACACCTCACACAAGAAAATCAGTTAAATAGTTATAAAGTTATTCGAACACAAACTGATAACGGCAGCGGCTATGTCGATGACGTCGTACACTGCAGGCATTCTCCCACTCAGGGTACCTTATTGACTATGTTTTTGCTTAGTGTAGTTAAAACAACTTAACTGTGACCTACAAGAAAGTTTAATTGATGAGTTGATCTTTTTTGGCATCCCTATTATTTATCTTTTTTTATTCTTCAATATTTCGGAAAGCACACGGCATATTACAATAAAATTTCGTACCTAGTTGCTGACAAGAATTCTAAGATTTTGTTTAACGTCTCCCACCAGCGTTGATCTTAATATTGAGTTATACTCAATTAACGCGTCACTTACTTTTGTAAGAGCTGGTCTGTCCCCGAAGGAGTCCCGTCACCTCTAGTCCAGCATGCGGACTTTCACTGCCCGAACGAGTTCAAACTCAGGTGTGGCTGGGACTTGGAAACTGGGTCTACCTAGCATATCCCAGAATGTAACCACCACGTCTTACCTAAGTCAACCAAAGTCAACTTCCTAGTTGGCATTGACCGGGTCTTCATTTTTAGGTAAAGTCGGACTGGGCTCTGTCGGGGCTCACCAAGCCAAGCCCCCACTAGATCCAGAACTACTATTTTCCGAGTTCCGCAATATCCCTTAAAGGGGGTCTGAAATAAATAGTTTAGGTTTACATACGTATCCCAAAAAAGATTCTTGTTTTGAGTAAATTTTATATGCAGATTTTTTAAATCTGCAATGATTTTCGGATAAAATCACTAAAAAACAAAATTACCAATATCTTGTAGCAATAAAATAATGTGCCACCCACCATTCTACAGTTACTTGTTTTTTTATTTCTTTTTTCGGAATATTTAAAGACAAAAGTATACTAGAACCTATATAACCATACATGTAAGATGGAATAAGGTGTGTAGGAATATTGAGTAATGCTTCAGAGATAATGTTATTAATAACTTTCAAAACCACCTTCACTTCTGTCAAAAGACTTATGAGCGGCAATTCAAACATTTAATTTAATAATCATTTCTTATTTTTTGGAGATTCCAACTTAGTATACTGCTAATTTAATGTCAAATCGACTAGAGCGGTATTTCAATGTCTCAGATTTTGTTAAAATTTTGTCCTTGCATAGATACGAGGATAAATTGAAAAGTCTCCGGCCTAGGCAATAAAACAAAAGAATATCAGGTTAACAAAAATTTTATTTTTCTACGTAGTCCCCATCGAGTTCAATGCACTTGGTCCACCTTTGTTCAAGTGCTCTTATACCGTCCCTATAAGCCTTTTCTTCTAACTCGTCAAAATAGGCGTTTGTGGCAGCAATCACTTCTTCATCGGACTCGTATTTCTTTCCAGCGTGAATTTTTTTTAGGTTTGGAAATAAATAAAAATCCGATGGGGCTAAGTCTGGTGAATAAGGGGCATGGGGTAACAATTCAAATTGCAATTCATTGATTTTTGCCATGGCAATTGCCGACTTGTGACAAGGTGCATTGTCCTGGTGAAACAGAATTTTTTTCTTTGCTAATCCAGGTCGTTTTTCTTCAATATTTTTTTTTAATTCATCCAGTAAGGTAGCATAGTATACTCCGTTGATTGTTTTACCTTTTTGAAGATAATCAACGAAAAGTACTCCCTTGGCGTCCCAAAAGACTGAAGCCAAAACTTTTCCGGCTGACGGAACTGTTTTGGCTTTCTTCGGAGCAGGTTCTCCTTTGGCAGTCCACTGTTTTGATTGCTGCTTTGTTTCGGGTGTGTAGTGATGAATCCACGTCTCATCCATTGTTACAAACCGTCGCAGAAAGTCCACTGAATTTCGATTAAACAAGTCTAAACACTCACTTGAAACTGTTTTGCGAGTCAGCTTTTGTTCCACTGTGAGCAGCCGCGGCACCCAACGTGCCGATAACTTTCTCATTCCCAAAATTTCGGTTAGGATATGATATGTTCGTTCCGTTGAAATGCCCAGGGTATCTGCTATTTCAGCCAACTTCAATCGCCGATCATTCAACACAACTCTATGGACTTTTTCGACAATTTCCGTTGTGGTGGCAGTTTTCGGTCTTCCTGAACGCGGTGCGTCATCTGTGCTTTTGCGACCCCGTTTAAAGTCCGCAACCCAGGTTTTAACTGTGCTATAGGAAGGAGAAGATTCGCCTAATGTCCCGTCTAGCTCAGCTTTGATTTCTTTTGGGGATAAACCCTTAATGTGAAAATAATTAATAACCGCACGAATTTCAGCTTTTTCCATTTTAACACCACACAAAACTTTATCGACTTTGACAACTTGCCAAACAATTATTGTTTGACAGAAATTTTTGTTATTTCACAGCCATACTGATAAATTATGAAAAAATAAAATGCCGTAAAAACATTGCAAAAATTTGTATCCCATATGGGTTAGGCCGGAGATTTATCAATTCATCCTCGTACATATGAAATGTCATTAAATTATTTTTTCTAGATTTTTGGGCTTAAGAATGGCCGAAGTAGAAGTTTTTGAAAATTTCGATATTTTGCAAATTCTGCTACCCGTAACTCTACATCATCTAACTGAACTTGTTATAACTCCCTTATTTTTGAGTTATCTGGCTTATCTAGGTGTCAGATTAAAGCTAGTTGGATCTTTTAGAGTATATCAAGAAACGTGCAAAAACATTGCACAGTAAAAAAGTAGCAGGCTCGGAAGGTAAATTTCTTCAAAAAGGATTTTTTTCCAAAACTACAAAAAACACCGTTTTTATTTTTAACTATACCAAGCATATACTAAGATGATTCTATAAAAAAAGTTTCAAAAGGGTGATAGTTGTAACACAGGAGTAATGTCAAAATTTGTAAAAACACTAAAATTTGCCTTCAGGTCCTGCTACTTTTTTATTGTGCAATGTTTTTGCACGTTTCTTCAACTGTTTTTGTCTGCTACTACTTCTACTGTTTTGTTTCTTTTGTTGTACTTCTACTGTTTTGTTTAGAGTCTGCTACTGTTTTTGTCTTTGTCTTTGCACGTTTCTTGATATACCCTGAAAGATCCAAGAACTAGCTTTAATCTGACACCTACATGAGTCAGATAGCTCAAAAAATTAGGGAGTTATGACAAGTTCAGTTAGGAGAAGTAGAGGGACGGGTAGCAGAATTTACCAAAAATCGAAATTTTCAAAAACTTCTACTTCGGCCATTTTTAATTCAGAAAATCTGGAAATAGTATATTGTACAACTAGCTATGAAAGTCATACGTTTTTTCACAAATTTGCAGTTTTGATAAACGAGGGTGAAGCCCGAGTTTATCAAGCAGATGAGTGAAAAAAGAGACTTTCATAGCGTGTTGTATACGAATTTTTTTGCATATTGTGAGTAAGCGAAATTTGTCCTGAAATTTATGCATTTATGCAAAATTTTAGAAAAATCAGAAAAACAGTATTCTTTGACAAAAATCTCCGAGGAGATTGAAATTTCTTTTTTACAAACACAATTAAAAAATAATGAAAAAAAAGTGCTACTTACTTTCATTACGATTTTTCGTGAAAAAACGTCAAAGTTTATATCAATATGCAAAATAAAATAATGTGAATAATAGAAAAAGTGCTACTTTCATTAGGATTTTTCGTTAACAAAAGCCAACTTTCATAATCAGTATGCAAAAAAATAGTTATTTACATTACAAGCTGCGAAAGTTTACTTTTAGGTGCAAGGTGTTTTTGATTGGCCGAGGCGAAGCGTAAGCGTAGCCGAGGTTAGTTAAAAACATCGAGCACCAGAAAGGGCTTCCTCAGAGTGTAATATATTAACTTTTCATTCTCCCCTTCACAGTTATTAACCACCGTAAATAAATAAATAAAATGATGATTCAGTGATTATAATAAAATAATGTTTGTATATACAACAACAGTATTGTTACCAAGGTAAGGTTGACAACAGCCACCTTATAATATTATATTTAAAAAAAAATTGACAGTTTTACTTCGTTGTCTAGGGACCGAAAGTTTTTCAAACCTAGCAACCACCTCGCATGTTTTACTTTCGCTTTCGGTTGCCTTGTCAAGATAGAAAGTTCCACTTTCGTAAAGGGGAGAATGAAATAGTTATTTACATTACAAGCTGTGAAACTTTACTTTTAGGTGCAAGGTGTTTTTGATTGGCCGAGGCGAAGCGTAAGCGTAGCTGAGGTTAATTAAAAACACGAGCACCTGAAAGGGCTTTCGCAGCATGTAATGTGTTAAACTTTTCATTCTCCACTTATTAACCACCGTAAATAAATAAATAAAATGATGATTTAGTGATTCTAATAAAATAATGTTTGTATATACAACGGTATTGTTTCCAAGGCAATGTTGACAATAGCCACCTTATAACATTATACGTATTTTAAGAAAATTGACAGTTTTACTTCATTGTCCAGGGACCGAAAGTTTTTCATACCTAGCAACCACCTCGCATGTTTTACTTTCGCTTTCGGTTACCTTGGTAAGATAGAAAGTTACACTTTCGTAAAGGGGAGAATGAAAAATAATTCAATGACATTTCATGTATATCTATGCAAGGACAGAATTTGAACAAAATCTGAGACATTGAAATACGGCTCTAGTCGATTTAGCATGAAGTTAGCCATACATGGTAATTAATTTTGTTTGATAAACGTTACCAGCGTATTCTACTGATAAAACTAATAAAGAAACTTTAAATAAACATACGTATAGCCGAAAAGGCACTATTTTCAAGAAACAGGGATTTGAAGATTTTAGTAGAATTTTAAAAAACAACATTTCTGTTATTTCCATGTAACATGTGTATGTTATGTAACAGTCTTAACAGTTAATACTAACGATCAGTGAATTTTAGAAATTGAAGAATGTTGTAATGACTTGATGTAGAGTCAATAGTAACCATAGTGCGATTGGTTCATTGATTCGGCGTTGTAGGAAATGTTTCGAAGTTGTTGGATTTCATTTTGAATATCTACTTAGATAATATATAATTATTATATGTACCTATTATCGTTATTGAAATATCTATGTATGTATAGGTCATTGCTATTTTATCAAATAAGTTATTTGTACCTCTATTTTTGTAAAAGATTTATTTCAGATCATCCTTATAGAATATTGCGAAACTCAAAAAGACGTAGAGTAGACGTAAACAGAACAGTTTTCGATTGTAATAATGAAAAACATTGCCTTGTAATTTTTAAGAAATAGTCGGTGACATCATAGCTTGTTAGGTTGTGGAAGAACTCCATGCGAGACCATCCGAAAAAGTCCCTAGCAAAAAAAAACACAAAATCAACCTGTTCGAGCGTTTTTGCTCAAATATACCAAGGCTATGTACCAAGGTTGTGAAGAAACTTGTTATTTCCTAGAAGAATTACTATACTAGAAATATGAGTGCAAGACTATAATCATCTTCTCAACGATGGTTCATATGTTATTTTTCACTACTAGCACATTTATTCCTATTAATTAACCCTTTTTATATTTAATAATAAGGTAAAAGTTTGATATAAATGCTTGGTTTTAAATATCCGCGGAGAAAAGATAGCATTTGAAACTGTCATTTTTGAAAATTATTGAGTGATTTGAATTACATTTGCTTTCATTATTTATTATTTAAAAATTAAATTATTATTGTCTTATGTGAAAAACATTTTTTCGAGTTAAAAACAACATAAATAATGGATAGCAGTTGTAAAGCATTATTTCGCTAAAGCTAGCAGTGAAAAAACCTTATTTCGTACTGTTTGCTCTACCTGTATTTAATACTTATTCGTCACGATCGACTGAAATACTCGCCGCAATCAACTTGCCAGCGCTAGTCCCGATATACTAGTAAACCGTAAGATGCATTGAATTACCCAGGAAATTTACGACTTTTTAAATGCCTTCATTTGTATTTACAATCTCGTATGTACATTTTATTGAAGAAACTGATCTCACTGTATACATAAATCTTCTTCCCTAAGTAATCATATCAACAGCTATGCTACGGTTGCTGGGTAATTCCAGACAATGGACCACTTGTAATTTAGAAAATCAATACTGCCACTTATCATTTTACAGGAAACGATTTTGGCAAAGAAAATAACAGTTAATGTATGCATGTATTTTCCGGTATTAATGAAATAACTAAAACAGTTTTACTACGACTCTACCGTAGAACGCGCTACTAACGACTTTTAACATTCTATACCTTAGAATCCACAAAGAATTTATTATCGAATGGCATTTTAAAAATGCAAATCTCTGATCGCCGTAATCTACCCTATCAATTTGTCGGTTTGTTACAACAATGAACAACACACCCTGTATATAATTAAAGTACACATAACTATTACCATTAGGACACAGAAACGCCAAAAACATGTTGCAAACAGTCTTTGTTATTTTGTCTTCATTGTTTTGTCACGTTATAATGTAGTTTAGGTATAACTAGTTAGTTTACAGTCTTTTAGTTCGTCTTCATTACTGTATTTTCTTTGTTTCATTCATAACACCACACTTCTTTCTACCTTAGATATCTATTTCAAAGGATATGTTTATAATAGTTAATGTAAAACACCGAATACCGAAGTGATGACAAGAATTATGCTGGACCTTGGAAATAAATTTATCATTAAAAGATTATGAAGAGCATCTAATCAACCTCAAATACATTTGAGCAGAAATATGTAGAATTTCTGTAATTCTATATCAGAAACGACGCGAAGTCTACCAGAGCCGGATATTAGACTGATTTAGAGAATCCTGCTATGAGTATTTTATTCCACAGTCTACTGATGCAAATCATATACCGGGTGTCCAAAAAGTGTGGAAACGCTCGAATTTCTCGAGAACGACACATTAGATTACAAAAAGAAAAAACACGTGTTCCTTTATTTTTTGAAACCTATTCAGTCATGATATGCAAACATCACCCCCACCCCCCTGGGGGGTGTGTGGCGGGAGTAAGTTGCGAAAACTTAAATGGGAACACCTATTTTTTATTGCACTTTTGCATTCTCCATAAAAAACTGTTCTCATATTGCAAATTCCGCCCCCCCATCCCCGACCCCTCTTGGGGGTGGAAAGAGGGAAAATTGCAGAAAAACGATCTTTTTTACTTTTTTTCCTCCAATTTTTTTTGTGATTTACAAATAGTCCGCCACCCCCGACCCCTCCTTTTTGGGGGTGGAAGTTTTAGAGAGAAAAAATGTAAAGAAAGATCGTTTTTCTGCGGACATGTGCAATTTTCTCTCTTTCCATCGGCAGATTAATTAAGCACACACCAAATTGTAAACTTTTTCAGAGAAGTCGTTATTAAATACTTGCAGCAATTACTTAATACATAACATATATTTAAATACCTAAATACTTAAATACATAGCAATGAATGGTATCAGGGGAAATATCCGTTGGACTTAATCTGGAGATGCAGTAACAAATATGAAATAATTACTTAATAAATAAATAAAAATTAAGTAAATTCAGAATAAATATACTTGCTATAATAAGATTGACTTTGATGTCGACTGCCGAGCTTACCAATGTTATATTTCAAATCCGATTTCAATTAGTATATATATCAAAATATACACTAATCCGATTTTCTCCGGTTTTTTCTACACGTTTTCCTATTTGTCGAATCGCCTTGGGATCTTACCTAAAAGATAGACGAGGTCAATGCGAACAAAGAAAGTCCAGATAATTTTCGAACGGTCGAACGGTTTAGCGATTAAAAACCCCATTTTTTCGTTTTTTGGGTGGGTGGGTAAATCTGGGGAATAAGTCGGATGGAGAGTGAGTAACGAAGTCGGGGGAGGATAAGTCCGGAGGTGTTGAATTATTGGGTGGGTAGTTAAGTCGTGGACTAAGTCGCAAAAGATCGATGGGTATATCGGTGGAGGTGTGTGGGTAGGTCGGGGGGATGTAAGTTTGGAAGAGTTACTCACTCTCTTAAGAGTGAGTAAGTCGAGGAAGGTGAGTGGGTGAGTAGGTAATTCTAAGTATAAGTCGGTGGGGGAAATGAGGGGAGGACAATCCGGGTGGTAAGATGGTTAATCCCTAGCTTACCTATCGAGGGTGTTTGTTAAATAACGCGTCCAAGCGTACTTTAGCCGTCAATAAAGTTATACGATATCCTTAAAAGTGAATGAGAGCTCATTAAAGGGTGTAAGCGATGGGTACTTTTAATCGGCAAGGATATAAGGTTTAATTTGTAAGCTTCCGAGGTACCGGATACATACGCATACCGCATACCCAACGCAGACAACGCGATAAACAGAATGGATGAGGCTCAAAATTTAAAGCCTCAGTTCATGCATCTGTATGCATTGGCTGGCTCTTTACAGCGCAACGGCAAGGTTATCGATCGTATACTCTTCTTATACGCAGCATTGAGGCTGAGATTTCACAGCTTCATAAATCAATGAAAGATCGAAATTCGTATAATATGTTATTTTACCGTCGCGATTTCCGAATACTACCGAAGGCGATTTCTTTTATGTTTTGTTTTACTTTTCAAAATCGTATTTTAACGCGATTAACTTGTGTGCTATATAAGGGACTTTTATAAGACATTCACGGGAACGTTTAGGTATATTAAGTCGGGGATTTTAATTAAGCAGCTAGTAACAAATTTTTGTTTTAGATGCAAGGAAGTGATCCACAATATGATCGCGTGATGTGTTTACTCAATAATATACTCAATAACAGCAACACATTTTAGAGCAACGTCCGACGCCAAAAACCGGTTTTATGTTTGCTGACAAATTACAAAATCGGGCTTTACATAATTTTTGGTATGCAATGCATCAGTGGCTCTGTGGCAGTAATTACTGAGAACATTGTTAAAAATGTATGGTTAAAATAGTACAGGTTATAATGATTAAAAACATTTTCCAGAGGCGTAAAAAAATATAACGATTCAAAAGAACGTATTAAAAATTTTCTAGGTCTCATACCTACAATGAGAAAGTAAACAAAATTGGCAACTTATGTGTTATTTAATTGACGTTACAATTTTATTGGGCAGTCAGAAATTACCATTTTGGGTCTATGATGAATCGACTACTTTAGATAATCTTGGCAATTTTAAATAAATATTTGATTGCTTGATTAAGCGCAATGTAGAAATTAGCGAACATTGGGTCTATGATGAATCGACTACTTTAGATAATCGTGGCAATTTTAAATAAATATTTGATTGCTTGATTAAGCGCAATGTAGAAATTAGCGAACATGATGAAGAAGTTAAAAACACTTTTACTGGTCAGAAACTATTTAATTAATTTCAATTAATTTAATAAAATCAATTAATTTCTTGTTGCGAGAATTATTTAAGAGAATCTATTGACAGTGAAATTAATAATGGAAATTATTTTGTGCAATAATTGCTAATGATACAACAGACATTAGTGAAAAATCACAATGATTTTAGGGTTTTTTGACGTAAGTGCTGATAGAACTGCAAATGCATTATTTGATCTAATAGCTAACGTTTTACAATCCTTTAATTTTAAACAAAAATTTGTTGCTCAATGTTGCGATGATGCTAGCGTTATGGCCAGAGAGTTAAACTGCCTGAAATTGGATCTGGTGCACCTTTAGCATTATTTACACATTGCACCGCCCACAGATTAAATTGGGTTTTGCAGCAGGAGTTTTTTCGAGCCTCACCTTCCTAGGAAGCCACGAGCCGCCACTGGTACGCAGCTTAAGTCCATGACGATATGGAAAGTAGGTGGGACTTGCAACATTGATTCAGTAATGCAACAATCTTACTAAACAATAAAAACAAACAATATTGCTTTCATTGCTAATTGTAAAGGTACATCAAATGCATCAAAATTAAAAAACGCACAAAGCAATACCTTAGATGTCGCTCTGCAAAAAGCCGATTCATATATAAGAAAAAATACGGCATCATCATTCTGAAAGGATTCTGTAGCAACTACTAAAAATTCTTGACATTACCAACCACGTTTGTTCTGAAGGTTGTATGTTCATCAGTTAAAATTGAAACATAAATAAAAAATTGTTATAAACCATGAATGCAATTGTACCAACATACTTATTAAGACTATACTTAAAGCAATGGTCTCTTTCCTCTATAATTCTAATACATATTACATACTAGCTCAACATTATTAGATAGAATTGTCAACTGTACATGTGTATTTATCGCTTGAAATATATCATTTCTTTCAGGTGCGATTACAAACTAGATGGATGTTGCTATTACTACATAATCATTTGCGTAAATAAATGGGATGATTTAATCATTCTATCCCAACATGGAGAGCTATATTTATGTATCAAGAATTTGTTATGCGGTATTATTTATTGAAATATTATTTTCTACACACTTCAACTTTACTTATAGAATTATTAGTAAAAGTATGTGCAAACGCTTACACGTTGGAACATTATTTTTTTTTGTTTGATATTTGTTGCAACTATCCACTTAATTGAGAAACAGACATTATTCATTTACTTTAAAAACACCAAGAATTCTTGAACTAACAAGTTACCTTCATACGATAGTAACTAAAAATAATAAAAACAATATTAACTTTCCACTTTCTTAAATGTAATTTCACCCCCACTTATTGTTCGTACAATTATTGGTCTTCGTAGTCATTGATTGTGGTTTGATAAATTACAATAAAACACAATTTGTATCTTATATAATGGTAATGTACAGCGTCGACAGTTTGAAACACATCGATGTCTTTTTCCTAGAAAGCGTAGTTAAAAATGAACCTCAGCCAAAAATTAACTAAAAGGAAATGAAAGAATTGAATTGACTTTTGATGCTGTTCTTAAAATGCGAACAATATCTTCTAGATCAATTGCTGCATGCTACGTTTCCACATTCACAAGATGTGATCGTAGCGCCATCTATACAATGCCAGATTGGACTTAGCGGTAAACAAAAGTGACATCTGTACAAATGCTTTAAAAAAATTTGAAATTAGAAACAATGATTTAGATTGTTGTATTTTTTTCTATAGTTTATTTGCGTATTTCGAGCTGCAGTGTAAAATACTGCTAGATCTTGCGAATTAATGTTAAAAACTATGTTCCACAATTAAAGCGGGTAATTATGATTGTATAAAGTGAAAATGTATGTTTTGTCAAAAAAAGCACTGCTAAACTGATTTGTTACGTATTAACACTTATTTAATCGTTTTAGTTTTTCACACTAAGAGCCTATTGCAAAAGGGTTCTCCTTGAAAGCGCTACGGAAGTTTTACTGGCCACTAAAATAAAGCCGATCTCTGTTCGCGTGTTTGGCGGGCACAATGAGTGATGAAACATGGTGGAATCGGTGCTTGCACTTGATGCCTGCCAGCTATCAGTCTAGACTAACAGCTTCACAGCACACTTGATATAATGCTGGCATGGCCAAAGGTTTATATTAGTTGCCAAAAATTGCTCCCAAGACATGATCAAGTGCCTCTGCCGACCCCAGCATTCTATTCGTTTTTGGTCATTGACCAACCCCTTTTTGGAGTCATACGATAATGCTTCGAAAGTTTGTTTAAAACCAAATGGCACCGTTTTCTATGCACTTGACTTAATGTATTGGGCACAATTCGTGTCAGCTAATATAAACCTTCTAAATGCTAGCATTATACTCAAAACGGGCCATGTTAGCTGACAGAAATTGTGTCGATGGCATCAATCAAGCGCCGATCCTGCCAGAGTTCATCGCTCGCTATGCGCAACAAACCAAAAGATCTCGCGCCATTTGTGGCTGGTAAAATCCTTTCCAATAAGGTAACGAAAAAAAGGTGGTCAAATAAATTGCATGAACACCATTTTGCAACAGGTTTTTGTCGATGTTGCTTTATTTTTAATTTATTTCAAACTAATTTTGGATGTTTTCCCAGTTTTCTTTCTGTTTTGGTTTTATTTTTAATTAAGAATTTCTGCATAATTTTGTATAAATATTTTGTAATAGGTATTTATTTCTTATCTTTTACTCTGTGTTTTAATCTTGTCTAAAATTTTATGTATTAAGAAAACTTTATTTTATGTTGTTTATGTTTTATGAAAACTATTTTATGTTTTATTTTTCAACCCGTTTTTTATATAATTTTTTACATATAAGTACTTTTAAAGTAAAATTTCTAGATACGAACTATTGAGAATCAAAATGGTATCGATTTAGCCAACAGCTGGTGTACACTCTAAAAAATTACCGGTGAATTATACCCTAAAAAATGGAGGCAACTATGTTACCTCCATTTTTTGGGGTAAATTTACTTCAAAGTGTAATTTTCATAGGAAGTGGGGAAATTTCAACATTAGGTTAAATTTGCATTGTAATGTTTCTTTTTTAAGTAAATTTACAGATTAAAATTACAATCTCAATGTAATTTTACATTTTAACATTAAAACACCTGTGTAAAGTTACATGGCAAAGTTAATATTTCATGGCAATAGTACTTTTCAGGGTTAAAATACAAATGTGAAAATACTTCTTGAATGTAACGATGACTTGCGAAAGTACTTGCAAATTCAATCGTTCCTCTGAATATTACTTACATAGGTAAAGGAATTGTATGAAACAAAATAAAATCAAAGTAATTTTTATTGAACGTATGTACTTATATAAAATATAAGACATTAACAGAACTTCTTTTCAGGGGCTTTCGGAAATATTTGGTCTCTCAAAGACATTCAGATAAAGTTTCGATTCCACCTAGAAAATTAAAAAATTATAAATTATATAAACAATTATACACGAGTACCTTTCTCAATTACAGTTATGCTAGTTTATTTCGAATTCTTCAATTTTTGATTCATCCTAGAAAAACATTAAATTAAATATTTTTATTTTATTGGTTTAAATTTGTAATTTTAACATATAGGTACTTACCGATTATTATTTTTTAACTTCTACTATAAAATAAAATTCTTCCCATCTTCGGTCATACGTGTAAATATTTGCCTTTAATAAATGCGCACTACACTACAACGAAAAACAAAATATTAATGAGCAACAGAATGAACACTTCGTTCGGTATCGATAGAGTACGCCTCGCCGAAATCATAAAAGAATGGTACACACCATTCCGACCATTCCCCAAAAAGCCTATTTGGACTGTTCATAATGGATTCCTGAATTCTTTCACGAAACGAAGGTCACAAACAAGTGCGATCAGCGAAATATTAATTAAGGGTAAAATTACACTATTCTTGTTCAAGTTCATCTTATCTTTAATATTACACTAAAAATGAATTAAGTTATTGAGCAATTATACATTTGTAAGGAAAAAATTGTCTGAGTTATGTAAATTTATATTATGGATAGTGATTTTAACCAGTTCAATGTAGTAGAATTACTTATATTTGTATAATTTTACATAATTACAGGGCATTTTACCACAAATAGTAAAACTACTAAATGTATAGGTAAAATTAATTTTAGGGTAAAAATACCGCAAATAATAGCGAAAAGTTACCTCTTTCCCAAGGTAATTTTACCTCATTTTTTACAGTGTATATTATTCATTGCAATAACTACAAACTATATACAGTATCTGGCCATATTATTAAGGACATCGAATAATTTTAATGTCAAAAGTTATGTATTGCTAATACCAGGAATAAAAGATTTTGGGAAATGTTTTACGTGTGATTGTTAACGCTTGTTGTATTAACAAACAATTCAATAAAATAATTCTACGTAATAAACTGGTATAAATGGCGAATTTGCTGAACATGCCGATAACTAAAGGATGTAATGTCTTAGAGGGTACCGAAGAAAATAATTTAGAATCTATTTTACTATTTCTGTAGAAAATAATCGTAGAAACGTTTCCAGAAACTCTTTTCTACAGAAATAATAAAATATCTTCTTATTATTTTGGTCAGTATCCTCTAAGACATTACCCCCTTCAGCTATTGGCATGTTCAAAGAATCCGCCATTTATACCAGTTTATTATTTAGAATTATTTTATTGAATTGTTTGTTAATACAATAAGGGTAATAAAACATGCGTGAAACATTTCCCAAAATTCTTTATTCATTGTATAACCAATAAAAAACTTTTAACATCAAAACTATTAGATATCCCTAATAATATGACCAGATACTGTAATAGTAGCATCATAAGAAAACAAATCATTATGTCCGCTTTCGCTTTGGCCACGAGTAAATTAATTGGTCACATTTTCTGTTTTCGTTGATTCTTTTATGTATAAAAAATCTAGTCTAAACTTTAAAAATGTATTGAACGCGTTGTGTGCATAACTTATATCAGCTTATTAAATTATTGAATTTATTTGATTAATAAAATTACAATTTAAACGATTACTTTATTATTTTTGCAAACAACTTCTGATTCAGAAAATTATTACATTTCAAAAATCTTCCATTTTGTTCTTATTTTATTATGCGTTATTTGAAAAATAAATCCACTGCGTTATTTTTTACCCCATTTAAATAAAGCTTCGGTAAACTTGATTTTACATTATTTATTTATTTATTCAGAAATAACATATTTTGAATTGTTTGTCTCTCTAAAATAACACACACCCGCCGGATCAATAACTGCAACAACCGAGTTTACTGCATAATGAGCTTTTGATAATACTGTATAACCTTAACATAATGTCTATAATTTCTAGTTTATCTTAATACATACCTGTTTTAAAAATTAAAATAGTAGATTATTATTATCTTATGCAAATTTAAATTGAAACAGGAATTATCACAGTAAAAAATATGTAGTTAAATTTAACTAAATGTTTAGTCCCAGACGATCCACTACAAAGTGTTGTACACTTAGCAATACTGGATTTTGTTAGCTCTACCATTAATACCTTGTTAAAATTTACAAAAACTACTTGTTAAATCATATTCCTGGACAAAGAGGACTGCAAAAATATTGTTACAACAACCCCGTTATGTATTAAATTGACAATTATGTATTGTTGGCAGTTCAACAAAATTTATGAGATGTACGAAATTAGTTGTAGAAATTATAACATATATTACACAATTATATGTTATCAGTATAACAACAAGGGTTTGTTTAATTCAAAATATTAATTATGATCTTATTAAGCATTGTTGTAGTTTTAGCATCCTTGTTCGTTTTATTTACTATTTCGGTCAGTTACTGTAACAAAGATCTATAGTAATTTAACACAATTATTAATTATCTCTTAGTATTTATTTTGTAGTTTTATTATAGGTGTTGTAATTTTAACATTCGTCTTTATTTATTTGCCAACACTGTTTGTTACTACAACTCAAAGTATGTTGTTACTTTAACAACAACTGTGTGCTTTTTTAGATATAATGTAGTGTTAAAAGAGCAATCAACATTATTAAATAACCTTATCCATACAAATAACTAAACATTTTAAATAAAATTGAATGAAACACTCGAACCAACTGTAATTTTAGATTTGTAATATATTTGCTTTTAAATCCTTTCTAATTTGGAAGAACTCTGAATCGGTACTTGCACTTTAAGTTAAGTTATAACAATTCAGAAGGATCCAGGCCTCAGAAAAACATTAGACAGGATTTACATTAAGTAAATATGTTGTAAAACTGCAAATTCTTTGGTCAGAGTGTTCGATTTAATTAAAATGGTTAAAGTTGTTTGTATGAAAAAGATATTGGGTTGATAATTATTCTTCGCATCTTCCAGACAGGAACATCCAAGAATATATAATAACCTATAGGCTAGCTTTTTTATTTGATTATTATTAATGATGTTCATTGCTCTAATGAAGGGACTTAATAGGGAAGAAAATAATACCAATTACAAGGGCAATATAAACATTTATTCTTCATTAAAAAGAAAAATATATAATATAATGATTACATACTAGACAAAAGATTAGTACATTCAGAACAAATTATAACAACATTTAATCATAAAATTATTCTGAAATCAACAAGTAAGAGGTTACATGTTTACTGATTTTCTTTTAAGGTCCAAGTGTACCCAAAAACGTGTGTTATTTGTTTCATAAATAATATAATAATGTGATAACTTTGGTTTTAAGTTAATAGTCTAGGAATGTTAAAAACTTGCTTACCTAATATGTTTTGGAAAAAAAATTTTTTATTTAAATTATTTCACATGTTATACGTGAAAAATTAATTTTAGAAAAACTGTACATTCAAAATTAACCAAAATAATACCACTTATATTTCATAGTATTTGAACTATTTTCCCAGAATTTTAAGAAAATCGTATGTCTAGCGACTAAATTATTGCCAAAAAACCTGCTTTTTGCCAAAAAAACTGCTTTTTTTGGCAAAAAGGAGGTAATAGTTTAGGCCCTAGACATACGATTTTCTTAAAATTTTGGGAAAATAGTTCAAATACTATGAAATATAAGTGGTATTATTTTGATTAATTTTGAATGTACAGTTTCTCCAAAATTAATTTTTCACGTATAACACGTGAAATAATTTAATTAAAAAACTTTTTTGCCAAAACAAGTTAGGTAAGTAAGTTTTTAACATTCCTCGACTATTAACTTAAAACCAAAGTTATCACATTATTATATTATTTATTAAACAAACAACACACGTTTTTTGGGTACACTTGGACCTTAAATAACTTCTCATATTATTTATGTCAATATAAGATTGCAAGATTGCAAGATCAGAGAATACTAATATTAACAATAAAATCTAAAAAATATAATTATCTCTTGAAATATTACTGTTTCATTCTAGCAATGGAAGCTATAATAAAAGACATAAAACATAAGTTGTATTATTGCTAGCATTATGTATAAAATCTCCTTCTCTCCAGGTGATTTTTCTATGCATCTACCGTTCTACACGCATCTACAGTTACTAAAGAAATTTGTTATTTGGGTTGCATATTTTACTCTAGCTTGAAATTGAATACACTATAGTTATTTATGGTACAAGTGAGTTAAGTAAGATATTATCCACGAACGGAAAATTTACTGAGTTAATTTTTCTGAGTGGATAATATCCTTAACTCACGTGCGCCATACAAAATTGTATCCAACACCTCTTTATTTAAGTTTAAACATCGAATTTGCAATGTTAGTTAGTCTGTAGTTTTGACGGTAATAAATTTAATACTCTAACACGATGACTGGATTTTAATAATATTAAGTAACGTAAGCTGGTGATTGGTTGTTATCTTTGAAGGAGTGTTTTTTAAGGAGTGAAAATAACCCACGTTGCTAGGGGCAACGTAGGTTATAATGTAACATAAGAGTAAACAATCACTTATTTAAAATGGCCATAGTAAACATGGTATTTATACAGTGTGGGATTAAAGTATGGAATATTAAAAAACAAAGCGAACTCAACCGGTTTTCTTAAAAACGCTGAAACACGTCGATTTTGTTTTTTAAAAATACATAGTAATATGTGCGATTCACCTTCCGACTCCTATTTGTTTCTAAGTTATGACGTCATCACAAAAAATTTAAATGTCAATATAGATTTCTTATAGTGGAATCCGATAGTGATTTTTCTTCCCTTTATGATCATGCAAATAAATCATAAGGTTGCATAACAAAAATTCTGAGAAAAATCGATCTGATATATTGATATATTGCTATCATAATATCAATAACATTAAATGTTCAGATCGATTTTTCTCAGAATTTTTGTTATGCATCCGTATGATTTATTTGCATGATCATAAAGGGAAGAAAAATCACTATTGGATTCCACTATAAAAAATTTATATTGTCATTTAAATTTTTTTGTGATGACGTCATAGTTTAGAAACAAATGAAAGTCGGAAAGTGAATCGCACATATTAATGTGTATTTTAAAAAACAAAATCGACGTGTTTCAGCGTTTTTAAAAAAACCGGTTGAGTTCGATTTTTTTTAATATTCCATACTTTAATCCCACCCTTTCTGAATAGAGGTGTTGGATAAAATTATAATTCCCTAAATTTCCTAATTGTAAAATTTTACTTTCAGATACATAGAATGCATAATTGTCCCATAAAAAAACGTATTAAAAGAGAAAATATATTTATATATGTACTTACCTGTACTAATTATCTCCTTTTTTTGTACTTGACTCTAAAGTAAATTTTTTGGTTGTGGTTCATCAAAGTTTACTATATGGAAGGCGAATCATCCATGGTTAAAATTAATGTGTTAAAACACAAATACTAACTATAAACACAGTATAATATAATAAATAGGTATAATAGTGTATCACCTTTATACCAAAATGCAAAGTACAAATGCCGGACTATGGTACCCAACTTTTTCTGCGCGAATCATTTACGTCGTGGCAAGCACCCCCATAACATCATGGGTTAAATCCCGCTAAATCCACATTTTCAAATCATCACAACGTCAGGATTTAAAAAACTGAGGTCGTTAATGCAGTAAATGTTTAACTGAAAAAACACTAGTTGCTGCATGTGCATTTATAAAGATAAGAAAAGAATAACAACAATAACAACATTCTTGCTGTTATAACTAAAACTGAAATCCATGCACGCATGGCACTGTTCAATATAACATAATTATTTGTTATTTCACTAAAACATGTTTGAACTTTTCACTAATTTAGGTTTTGATTTCTGTAGCAAGTGCGTTCGATATTTTAACTAGATTATTGTCAAATAGCTCATCTAGTTTTGTTAGTCCTTTGAAATATTTTTGTTAAAAATTCATTTATTTCTGCACAATTGATTATAAATTCTATTGAAAACGAAGAACAAAAATGTTGTGCATAAATCGCAAGAATTATTGTTTACAGTAATCATCTATTTAGTAACTTCTACAAACATTTTGAACTTCTACAAACATTTTGAACTTCAACAAAATACTTGCTGTATTGACAACAAGTTTTTCTTTATTAGCAATAGCGCCCGGTAACAAATTACGTGATATTTGAATTTAGTTGAATTATATCAGAGTTTTAGACATTGTTGCATAGAATTGTAGTGAATGTGACAAAATGTAACTTAACAAAAATTATTTTTTACTGTGTAGGACCAAACTAAAGCTTCAAAAAAAGAAGAGTACAGCGATAACTTAGTCTAAAAGAATATACCACAAAATTAAAGAACAGAATTTTTCTTATCTTTAATATAGGTATGATCTCTACAAAAGTGGGCAAATAAGGGCTATGAACAGATATAAAATGGACTTTGGAAATGTATAGCAAATACAACATTGGGCTTAAAGGTGTTTAAATATAATTTATGCAACAATAGTTAGAGCTTATGTTATGGTTAGAAACTATTTCTAAATACCATTAAGATACAATAATTTCAAATATAGATAGCATAGGTTAAATAATTTCTTTGCTTCCGGGACTGTTTAAATCTTGTTCACAGATGTCCAAAGTTCATTTTACAAGATCTATTTATAATTTTTTATGACAATAGTTATTTTATTCTGCGAGTACATTCTTAAAGCGATTAGTTACACAGAATAAAATTTCGTATATATGTACATACACAATTTGTCTGTGACCACTAGCCCTAAAGGACATAATGCTGCCACATTCATCGAACTGGCAATATTAGTTTAATCGTCAAAATGGAAAATACCAACAGCAAGATTTCTGATATTTTGATGATGTAGATTATTTTGACAATTAAATTATTGCTACTATGGATGCACCCGTCAGCGTCATTTACTAGAGGGCTAGTAATCGCAGACACAGTGTATATGTTATTACGGTCAATGTAGTAAACCGGCCAGTGTCGTTAATGACCTGCCAATCTCGAAAATGGCATAGAAGCATATTTACTAAATATCTAATAAACTTCAACCAACACTTTATTATTAATTGAGCGACCTTAATTATTAATTTTCAAGCCGCATATGAGGTTGAGTTACTGTTAGTTTAAAGTTTTACGTTATGAGACTGAGGGTCCGTTAACCACATTGGTCGGTTTTACTATATTAACCCTAACATATACATCAATTTATATCTTTGCAGTTAAAACTAACTGCTTCTCTTTCTAAAAAGAATGGTTAGATTAGCCTCTCTCTGCTTTATCTATTTTATTTGCTGTGATAAATTTCATTTTCAGTTTGTAGCACAAATGTTTGCAGGAGCTTAATGTTGTTGGGAATGTCAAAATTAGGTTGAATTTGTAATCAGTTTTAACTTTAAAATAAGCATTAATTTTTGCTTCTTTCAATTATTTTTTGAATCTATTAATATTAACAAGAACTCGAATATTAACACATTTATTTTTATTTTATTAACACAGAAATGTTCCCGGAACTATGCAGCACGCATCGGAATCTAGGTAAATTGTAAATTTATAAATTTATTACAAATACTAATTAAAGTAAGACTAGGGACTAGCAAAAACTCTATAATGAAATTTGACCATATATCAGAGAAAATCTTAAGTTAAGGCTGTTTTCAAAATTACATCATATTTTATATGAATATTGTTTCTTTTTCCTAGTTTTATAAACACATTAGAGTAGAATAGGACTATATTGGATATACCTCCTCCGCCTACTACATCTGCTTGCTACTAACAGTCTCCAAAGATAATACCAAAATACAGTTCCTACATGAGCGGATGTGGAAGGATGGAGAAAGGTAGACTATCAATAAGCAATCAATCAATCTTATTATTATTATTATTATCAAGCCTATAAAACCCACAGTTTTGGCTGCACTTCATGCTTTGCGTTTACTATTACACAAAGAATTCACAATTACTTCACTCATAAAAGACGTTTCAAAGAATCCATTAAATTCAATTTTTTAAGATGGAATAATTACTAATAAATATTACTTAATACATACAAAAATTAGAAAAAAAGAGAGTTGAATCCATCATTCTTAGTTTAATAAAATCTTAAAAAACACTTCATGTGAAAAGTCTTTTATGTATAACAGCCCGAGCACGTTTTTATTATAAATTTCTATAAAAGTTCATATTTAACAAGAAGCATACTGTGCCCAATTTAACATTTATTAAAATCAATAAAACCAGTCTTGAAAATAATTTACTTTTATAGAATTTCTAGACTGTCTATAATAAGAGTTATTAAATATATATAACGAAACTGAATTTTGACATTAATCTCGCACATTATGCATTAATATTTTATAGATTTTTAACAAAATGCAATTTGCTTTATTTTACTAATTTATATCTAATGTAGAATTGGCAGCAAAACCATATGGTATTGCAATTTTCAGAAATTTACTTTACTTTTCAAGTAAAGAATTATTATTGCATCTTTAAGAAATTCCACATATTAAAAGTTATAAATTCTGTGAAGAATATAAGAAGACATCTTAATACATTAAATAAACAAATATATGAAATTTAATTGTAATTATTATTATAAACTGTCCTTATCTAAACGTTTGACTTACTTTGTTGAAGTTTGTTACCATAGCTATCAAACCAATACCCTTAATCTTCATTGTTCAACAAGTCTAGTAGAAACCTCTTTTAATGAAATTATTATTTTATTATGCATTTACATTCTATAGAAATCTATTTTAAAACCATCAAAGCCATTTTTAATTTTTAAAAGCCATCAACTTTATGAAGAAATAGTGAATTTCTTCTTTCAAATCCAATTCACTTCTTCCTTTCATGTTAAAGTTATGTTATTTCATTTCGTTTTCTAATTAATTGGGTTCTTATTTCATTCTAAAATAAATATTTAAGTAATACATACTTAAGTATAATTTGTACTGCAACATCAGTATTCCTTCTTGCTTTCACAATTTTATATACCTAAACACTGCTTAACACTTGTTTATCCTTTGATATAATCAGTTGAGATCTGGTTTTTTATTATAAGACTGTATAATTTCACGTAAATACCTATCGTATTTTGGAATTTATTTATATTGAGATTTTATTTGCGACACAAGAAGCGACACCTAAATGATAAGAATATAGATCTTGAAGAAACTGGAAACTGCAGTATTTATATTTCTCAGAAATATCAGAATCGATATTGACATTGCTATTTCTGCCTGTATTGTAAAGCTTAATTTATTATTTAGGTACCTTTTTCTGAAACCATTTATTATGACAAAAATTCAAATATAAAAGAATTGTTTTATAAACTAAACGAAATTAAAATTTCAAGTCTTTTGTAAATTCCCAGTATTTGTTGTAAGCCATATCATAATCTACCAAAATATTAATATTGCCTTAAAACTTTTTTCAATGTAATAAAATTCTATGAGCTTGGTAAATATGTTACCATGAACGTGTGAAGTTGCCCAGTAAATAGAGTCATTTAGTCTAGGATAGTTAGTTAGAGGTTAGTTGAAGTTTAGTTTATTACTAGTTTAACTAACTGCTTAACTTTGTAAAGATTTACACTTAATATCAAAAGAATTGAGTTCTGATGCCGTGATAGCATAATTTGTATTAAGATTATACATATGATAAAAAAAATGATAAAAATTTAATACAGCTTTTGAAACTCATTTCGTTTTAGCAAAAACTTCTAACGGTAACTGACTGCACAGAAACAAAAACCACTAATCCGGGAACTCCCCGCACTGGCGTGATATTTACCCTTGAGACACTACAACTTCAACTAACAACTAATCTAATAAAGCCGTCTTTGGACCGTTTCATACTTTAACGGTAACATATATATTTGTGACTTTAAGATAGGTTTTTATAATACAGGTGTTTGTGATACTTCGTCTAGTTATTACAATATTACTTCCCTCGAATCTTTTATTTCTGTTTATATCTGGTTATTAATTTGTCTACTATGTCTGTATAAGAAAAATATAATGATGGATGCGCAGTCCTAAACGGCAAATGGTAATACGGAAGAAATTTTTTTAAGAGAAGGAGGAAAGTTTTTAGGGCAAATACTTTGCTCAGATAACTTTTTTTATATCGTGATTTGACCATTTAGTCTACCTTCAATGGTGGCTATAAACCTACTAGTGTTAATAACCCAGTTGAAAGATTGCCCGGATGAAATTTAAAATTTGTAACAAATATCTAAATATATCACAGCAATTTAATTACTTTACTGTATGTCTAAATGTTAATTAAACAAAAATGGAAATTTTAAAAATATTTAGAAAATTAGAAAATACCTATGGAACTTCTGAATTATTCCTTATTTTGTCATTCATTTAATCATTTTATTGCACATATTTATACGAAAATAACATACACCTACCATATCAACTACAGTAATGTGTATATTGGAGATTTTAGTTTTTGCTTTTTTTTAATTTTTAAATCTAGTAAGAATAGTTAGCACTATCATAAATCTTATTTCTTTAACAGAAAACTACAGCTGTCTGAAAGTGGAACTTGTATTTACGAGGGATCGCGCATTCTACTTTACTACAGTTTTTATACCAGGAATTATTCTAGTCACTTCATCATTCATCACGTTTTGGCTGGAATGGAATGCTGTTCCAGCACGAGTCATGATAGGTAATGGTACTCTTATAGCACTTACTTTATAGGTAAATGTTTTTGCAGTAATTTTTTACTTAAATATACTGACGCCATATTGAGAAAAACTATTTTTTATCAGAGTGCTTGTACTACTTATTATTTTTTGTTTTAATAATAATCAACATTAATATTTTGTAGGTGTTACAACAATGCTCAACTTTTTTACCACTTCGAATGGATTTCGGTCGACATTACCTGTGGTGTCTAATCTCACTGCCATGAACGTGTGGGATGGAGTCTGTATGTGCTTCATCTATGCTTCATTACTAGAATTCGTTTGTGTTAATTATGTTGGGAGGAAAAGACCCCTCCACAACGTTGTATACCGACCTGGGGAAAACCCTGTCACACAGGTTGGTAAAATTGTGAATGCATTCTGAATGTATTTTCTTACATTTCTAATATGTATGTATTTGTAAAATACATTCATAATCTGCTACAGTGATCTTTTAATTGGTTTTATTATTCTTATTTATATTTTTTTAATATAAGAATTTCCTTGGACGGCTGAAACTTAATGACATTAATAAACATGTTTATTGCCTATTTTTACCACAGTACATTTTATTTAATATACTTTTAAATATTACAGCTCTAATTGATACACACCAAATTTTTATTTATAATCACTCACTACAGCTTTTATAACTTATACAGAATCATTAATAATATTGGTGAATTACAATATTTATTTCTGCTTCTAGTGCATGAAAACTAAACAGTCTTGTTTATGTTGCTAGAAAATTTATACTAATTTGGTGTATTAAACAAGTATTAAAACTTATAAAAAGCTGAAAATGTTCCGTGTGATACAAATAAGATTATTATTTAATGTTTACTGCTAAATATCAACTTGTTATATTTAAATTTTCATTTATGAAATAATTTCATGTAAATATAAAACACTAAACCAAAACTCATCTAAACACAGACACTGTGTGTTTTTGTATGTTAAATTTACACACTTTTAATATTTCATGCAATTCTCTGTGTTTTCTATTTTCTTCTAATTGCATGCAACTAGAATTGCATGTTGTGTGATTTTAGTAAAAAATCTAAAAATATTTATGACAAACATGATTTTTAAATAGTTCTATGTGTGACTAAAGTATAAACTAACATTAATAACAGTAAAACCTACTAGAATGTATACCACATCACTTGTATCATTTCTTATATTGTTTAGCTACATATAGATGATTTACCTGATTAGAATTACTTCCTTATCTAAGTATTGAACTAGAATAATAGAATAATTTTGGATTAATACAATTAAATTATTTTAAAAAATAATTATTACAATAAACCAGTGAAAAACTAAATATAGAATAGCAAACAGCTAACATTTCAAGAGTTTAAAGACATTTCCCAGTCAGCACACTGACGTCATAATGTCGGCGTTTTTTCGGCAGTAATGACGTTATAAGATTGTTAGTTAGAATAGAAGAATAGAAGTTATAATATTGGAAATGACATTTATTATATACGACTTCATACATAATTATTAAACAAAAGAAAACATTCAGTAACAGAATATACATCTGTTTACTAATTCAATATCTCATAATTATTAAGCAAGAGTAAGCATTTACTAACTGAAACACTGCTAAAACAGTATGCAAAATAAAAATAATTGATGATACTAAAATAAAAAATAATATTAGTAAGTACTATAAGCAGCCTTAACAAAATCGCTGAACTGGTAAAATTGTATAGGTTATATAGTATATTGTGACGGAACAAGTTATAAATTATTATACTCACCAATCTTCTTTATTTACAAGCCGTGCTGTAAAAGCAGCAATGCAGTCGGTGATACGGCAAGGTACTAGGCTAGAAGGATAACCTCACATGTGCATTGATATATCAATGCGTAATAATGATATACATTTTGTTGTTTGTATATTATATTATATTATATTATATTATATTATCTGTAAGTCGGCTGCACCCGCACTTAGGGCCTACGTAATAATAATAATCGCCCCCTCCCTCCCGCACAAGCTTATAGCTTCTGGGGCCTGGTTTCCAGGCTATGGGTTGTAGCAATTATTATTATTTATATTACATTACATTACATTACATTACATTACATTACATTACATTACATTACATTACATTACATTACATTACATTACATTACATTATATTACATTACATTACGCAAATAATAAAATAAGTAAAGGTACACCAAAAACACAAACGCACATGTAAGGGTAACCTTCTAGCCTAGTACCTTGCCGGACCACCGACCGCCTTGCCACGTTTACAGCACGGCTTGTAAATAAAGAAGACATTCTACTCACCCTTTATGACAAGCCACAGAACTAGTATAATGTAGTAGTTTCACACATACACTATAAATGTACGTCAACAACTTTAATAATAAGTAGGAACGTTACTAATTAAAGCAAAAGAAATACACGAAAGATGTTGTTCCTGTTTGTATTGCGGCATGTAGTCAGGAGCTGTTCAGTAAAAAAAAATAAAGTGAAACAGTGGTGCCAGATTTTTCTCTTCGTACATCAGTGCACCTGACAATACAAAAAAAATTATTTATTATAATTAATAATAGAAGTCTAACGTCTAACTTATTGTACGTCTAAAAGACGTCGTTTTATAGACGTCTAAGTACGTCCATAATATAACGTCTTATGGACATTTATTATATATGACATCGTCATATGACGTCGTCGACCAATAAATAATCATTTAAAAATAACGTCAGTGTGCTGGCTGGGTTGAGTTAGTTTAGATAGGTAATTATACTGTGTTAATAACTATATAAGATTTTGATTGTATTATTCGAACTCACAGTGTATTGTATGCTAACTAAACCATTTTTAAACTTTGATAAATATTATTAAATAGATATTTTCTATATTTAACAATACAGTTCACTTCTGTTGTTAACATTCAAATATATATTAATAAGAAAGAACCGGGGGCCCGAGCGCATACGGCGCGCGATAATTTATGAATTATTATAAAATAGGTTATCTAATAATCATTTTCGATTAACCATGTTTGAGATGCCAGATTAACGCAGTTGGTTGTGCGCCTGTCATTGACTCCAATAGTCGCGGGTTCGAATCCCAGCCGCGACGATATTTTTTTGCACTTTTAGAAATTTAGCATTTTTCAACGAAATTCTGTATCTCAGAAACCATAAAAGTACGAACCATAATTTTGGTGTTATTTTGCTTCTCTCGGTGCCCCTAGCTTATATCTAGGTCGCCGCGTAAATTTGATCTTTCGTTCCCGAGATCACAATAACCAACAGACATTGGCGTTTTAATATAGTAGGATTAAGAATATACACAAATCTATACACTATCTTAGATTAGAAGGTTAAGAATATGAAGGACTAACAATTAGTAATAGGCATTTTGTAATAGACTACTTTATACGACTACTACAAGAAAATAACATAGGTAATTACAGGATAACATATTTGTATAGGCAGTTTATAGAAATTTTTTCTAAAAATATGTTTACTTCTATAAAAGTCTTTAATATACCTAATATATTACAATGGAATATCTAATGTATTGTCTATTGTAACTCGCACTTTCTAAACGTTTTATCTATACCTTTTCTATTTAGAATTAGCGCTAATCAGAATCAAAATGACATTAGTCAAAATCAAATTGACATCAGTCTCAAATTGGCATTAATCAAAAACAGATTGAAAATAATTCATATTGGCGTTAGTCAATTTCAAATCGACAATAAACAAAATCAAATTGGCTCTAGTCAATATCACGGCAATATCAATTTCAAAATGGCAATAAACTAAAGCAAATTATAGTCAATTTCGAATTAACATTAAACGAGATCATATTGACATTAAATAAAATGGAATTGATGAAAAGTTTTTATTGACTTACGGGCACAATAATGAACATTATAATAATTAATTGAGACAAGTAATGTTTAAGTTTTAAACAACACATTTTTAAAAATTAAAATGTGTCTATCTAAAAATCTTGCATATCTCATACAGAAGGAATAAATCTTCGGATATGTGCAATGAACAATGCAACTGTATAATTTGCATAATTTGCAACTGTAATTGTGCCAATATTGTCACGTCCACTAATCTCTGCATACGATATTCTGTTTGGGTTAGATGATCCTGGTCAGCTCCAGCCACGATGTTATTGGAGTGACATGGAGTACTTACTATAAACGATTAACGCAACTCCATGCAAATGTTTTGCGCTCTTCTCCGGCTTCTTGAAAGAAACTCTTCTAAGTTTGGAATGATGCCGTATGTTTCAAATCCATCCCTATTAAGTGAATATTCGTCCCTCTGCAACCTGCAGACATACTTGTGCAGCTACTTCCTTTTTTTTGAACGACCCTGGGTCTGCAATATGAACAAATTCAAGTTCGTCTCGTCCATGTATATAATAGGTGTATCTTGTGCTTGAACATCCAATAAGTTTCCAGCGTAATTATGCCTCTTTGTTTTCACTTCAATATTATTTGCGTTTTCGGGATTCTCTGGAAACATTGACTGCAAAAACTTTGCATATTTTTCGGTCAGTTCTTTAAGAGTAATTTTAGGATTTTCTTCGACCAAACGTTCCACAACTTGACGGCGTTCGTCAGTTATCTTTACTCTACGTTTACCTCTTTAGATTTGCAACAGCATCCTTTTTTATATAAGGCATTTTTATATCTTGTATGAATATAGTAATTTATCATAATAAATCGATAACCCCTACAGTAACCTAACACAAATTTGACAATGACTGAATGATTTGATTTTGCTTATTGCCATTTTAAAATTAATATTGCCAATATGATACTGACTAGGGCCAATTTGATTTTGTTTATTGTCAATTTGAAATTCTCTAACACTAATAGGATTTTGATTTTTGTCAATATGGTTTTGATTAATGCCAATTTGAAATTGATTTTGCAAATTTGATTTCGACTAATGTCATTTTGATTCTGATTAGTGCTAATTTGAACTTGAAAAGGTATAGTCTGTTACACAACTATGTATTACCTATTCAAATAATTCATGAAAATTTCTCTAGTCACAATAAAATAAAATGCAAATTTTTTTGAAGATTAAATACAGAGTACATTATATTTTATAATAGATTAACCTATCAAAATATATATGATATATTTATAGGTAATTTTGAAGAATTTTTTTTACAAAAGTGCAGTGATTTGTCTGATAAAAGTTCTTGTTATTCATCATGGGCATTTAGAAGAGTTTAAACAAAATGATTGATAATTTAATACAAACAGTACAGTTCTTAAATTTTCTTTTAAAGCATTTCTGAGTTTCTAATAATATTCTTAAATAATAATGTTTCTGTAATGCTGTAGTTTTTAATTCTGCACTGTTTTTCTCAAATAATAATTAGAAAGTAGTCGACATTTACATTTTAGTATGTTTTACTGTTAGGTCCATTGCAGAAACAAGTCATTAATGTTTTTAGATATATTTATAACCACAATTTTAGAATTTTCCTCACTATGATTGGTGCTGTGATGTAAAAGTGCTACAACAGCGTGCAGGAATATTAATGTTTACTTAGCTGACACTTATATTACTACTTAATAAATCTACAAAATTGTTCTAGCTTTTATAAATTTATAATTTATTTCAATAACAGATGCAAGCGCCACAAAACAAGAAAACAAGACAATTTTAAACATAGCCAATTCAAGCATGTTTTTTTATTCCCCTAAGTGTAAATATCTGTATAAAAAATGAAAAGAGAAAAGCAGCATCGAAGAAATATAGTTCTCTTTAATCAGGTTCAAATTTCAAACTCTTGGACCCTATTTTTTACGCACTCAGCATATACTGTATACATAATTAAAATTAATTATGAGCATGTTATGTTAGGTGATTATTAAGAGTGCGGAAAAACCGCCTAAGCTTGATGTCAATGGCTCATAAGGTTGTACCTTGTTTGATCTGTCATGTTGCAGCGACTGCCCGCTGTTCTCAGCAGGATAGGCATAATTCTGGCCAGTCCCCTGGTAAGCCTAATATTCATTAGCTAAGTCCTACCCTGCTCTCGCTTATTGCACATCACAACCCAACGCACTCTGCATGTGCATGACCATGTTTCTGTACAACAAATAGCAAGATCTCATTGAATATAAACTGTAGATGGTATACATTGTATAGCATTTCTGATAATACATACTTAGCCATGGCTCTCGCAATCCTAAGCCAGAAGCAGTCATTGTTTTAGAAATTAGATTGTATATGGAATGTTATATTACCATAATATGTATTTGTGTTACCTACAAATATTTAATTATAAAATACCTTATAGATTAAAAAATGATACTATATCAGCTTGACCTAAATTTGATTTGTAACACAAATATTTACAATATAAGTATTAAACAAATAAATAACTAGAAATTAGTATTGAAGTGTAGATAGATTAGTTATAGATGTAGTGTTAATTTAAACTGCTATAAACTTACTGAATCATTAAAAAAGGTTGAAAAGCATATTTTACGTTATATGCCATATGTATCAGAAAGAACAAGACAATGAAGAGAGAATATTTAGCTACAGTTTGTGCTACATATGGAACCTTGACCTATAGTAGCATGCAGTTTATTATAATCCTAAGAAGACAAATGGATAACATGGAAATCGAATAAAATCCAAAACCTTTAATATTCTTTAATATTGCTTATCAAAACTACTATTTGTTTCATTTACTTTCAAAAATGGGTTTTATCAGTAACAGAATAGTACACTAGATAAAGAAATAACGACAAATACTACTGGGTTTTGTACCTTATAGAATAATATAAAAGTAACAAAATTCTCAAAGAACAGAAATTCAAAAATAATTAACATAAAAAGTAGTAATTAGTTTTATTATTGCCTTATGTTTCATAGATTAGTATAACTAATATAATATAGAAGATGTAATAGTAGTGCAGCTAAAAGTTAATAGCTAATTCATTTATTAGTAGACGTAGAATAATTTTATTTATCTGCTTTATTTTGCAGTGTTAAATATTTGTATAAGCTTTAAGTATTTGAGAAATCTTTATTATGAAACTTAAAGCAGAATTAAAAATTAAACGTTTTTAAAAGTTCTTTAGTTATGTTAACATGAGTCACCTTAAACATATTAATTTTCCTAAAGTAAATATTAAAACAAATTCTTAGCCAGGAATGTAACCACCAGTATTTCCTACTATTCAGCAGAGTGAATTCAGATGGATTTGTACCTACCATGAACGATGTTTTTCTTCTTTTAGTTAAATAAAGAATTAATAAATTTTTATTTAGAAGATTTATTATTAATTAGGTAATTTATGGAATTCCAAAGAAATTGGAAACTTCTTGATGTATTCCTGCTTCAAAATGCTTAAAATAAAGTTTTATTAATTTTAGCTGCATTTCTCTACGTATATTAATTTTTTAGAATTTAAGAGAATTATGAGCTAAGCTGATAATAAATGAAATGGTGACAAGGAATAATAATCTAAGAGGATGCTAAAAAAGAGAATGTATCACAAGACAAAATTCATTAAGGTCAATTTCTGTATTCAAAAAGCTTTTTGTCTTAAATTTAAATCAACAATTAGATATAAATATGTTCTAAGATGTTTATTAGCCTTAATTGATGATGTTTCCTCTACAAGCTTGCAATCGCCATTTAAATAATATATGGTTTAGTAACTATATCTAGAATGCTACATTGCTTATTATAGTTATATAAATGTAATGCATGTAGCAATGGGAGATCCATATTCTTAAACAATTTTTAAAAATTTTTAATAAAATCATTCTTTTTTTATTCTATTTAACTGACTTTTAGAATACAGGTCTCGCAACTTTGCCTGTAATGTCTAGATGCCTATATTAGCCTCTTATTGCATGTAACTATACTTTACATCTTCTAATTATAACACACTGCACATTGTTAATAAATAATCAATAAATTTTATAAACAAAACAATTTTAAATTTATAAATTAATTTTATCATTGGTTGTTTTATCTTTTTATGACAATATATCAATAGTTTATATATTTTTCATATTAAAAACTTAAAAATAAATACTGCTCAAAAAACTTAAAAATATTGCATGCAGTTTCTTTGGTTTTATATATTATGTAATTGTTAATAAAATTACTAAAGATTAAAAAAGAATGTTCCAAAAATGTCAACATTAGTAAAAGCCAATGAAAAGCACTATATTTTAATATATTTTCTCTTTTAGCAAGCTACATTTAAGATATGATTCAGATACATAATGATAGATATGGTATCTACCTACATATCAGCATATCGTAATTGTATAGATCTTATCTTTAGTAAGGATAAAGTGAAAACATCCAAGACTTAATACATTTTTTAAAACACAACATACAACTAACATACTTTTGTAACATAACTTTGTCTAGAAACTTTTTATTAGGTAACTAATCTTGTTTTTAATCTCGTTTTTCTCCTATCTTATTCCTCATTAAAAAGAGCTATTGAAAATTACATAGATTCTTCTGTCAAATTTAAATTCTTTACTAGTTTTTACAAAAAAAAAGACTTTATCTCTTTATTATTTAAAAGTGAGATTTCTTCCATGATGTGAGTATATCGTAATTTTTTAAACCATAGTAATTTTTTATTCTCTGATAAAATTTCATCATATTCTCCCAAGATCTTATTTTAAGCTATGAAACAAGCAATTACATTGCAAAACTACATTCATTCTCAAACAAATTTTTAATCTTTCCATTCTGATTTCTTACTACTTAACACATAATGATACAGTCCCAGCACCCATGCTTGAGCTACTATTACATTTATTAATAAGAAAAACTTTCCATGAAACATACATGAAAACTGGGAAACTTCATTAATTGTGTTTATATCTTCAGGAAACAGTTGAGAGAGAATTTTATGCTTCTTTCTGTGAAAGTCCAGAAATGATAGTGAGTTAACTGTAGCTTCCAGCTAATCCTAATTAACTATTGTTAACCCAGTAATGTTAACAATACTTTTAACATTTAACATTTTAACATTTAAGTAGTTAATGTAATGCTCAGAATGGGGTTCGTTAAATTTAATGTACTATATTGCCAATAAAAAGAAGATACGTACTAAACTAATTCCAAGTTGAAAATAGGTAGTTGCATATACCATGATTCTATTATCTTCATATATACACATCACTAATACTTAGTATATTTCTTAATAAGCTTATAATAACATACTGCAACACTACATTGTATTCATCTTTTGAACTAGTGTATTAGCAACTTTTAGGAAGAATGGTAATTACCTCCACATTCTCCATCTACCCATAAATTAAAAAGGTAATTAATAGCATACGCATCGCTCCTCTTTTAATTTGATCAAACTATTGAGTTCAGTAGTCACATTAAGTACTAATCTGTGAGATACCCAACATACATTTAACCGAAAAAGCTTAACGTCCAGTGAACACTCATTGAATATACATCAGTTAATGTGATTTTTAAACAACGATTGAAATGCAGCATTCTACTTACGACCAATATATTGCATTAATCTAATTTCCGATGCTCTATGAGATCAAGATGAATAATTTCCTGTAAACGAGAAACTGTTAAATTTAACGAGCCCTGTGATTATGATACAACTCATTTTCTTCCTAAAATTAATATTATTTATAGTGTGTAAATGTAGTAAACATTAATGTCTGAAGTCTTTCAACTCGATAATGTTGATGTGTACTTTTGGATGTCGCTTTTGTATATGTAGAAACTTAAGCAACAATTTAATAACTGTTTTACAACAGAACTTTGAGTTACGCAAGTACAACACTCTGAACATTATTAAGTATAACTTTTATCTCCAAATATATCTACAGGATGGAGGATGTGGATTACATGTACTATGTATCACTGATGTAATAAATAATATTGCTTTTCTTAAAATTAATAATGCACTCGGTATTTACAAACATCTTGACATAAAAATGCATTTTACATAATATCATGATAGATTTTGATGTTTATAAATACCACTATAAAAAGAAGTAATAAAAGGTTAATTAATAAATTTAAAAATATTTTTGTACAGGGAGACAAAAAGCGAGATACAACTATTCCAAACGAAATTGTTTCCTGCACGACTTGTGGAGCAAATCCATGTACACATTCAGCCAATAATGGATGTGCGACAGAGGTATCTAGTATTTCCTTTTTCCATTTTAGTACTTGTAACTTGCTTAAAATCAGCATTTAAGCTTTTGCATGCACCATTAAAATATTAATAGCTAAGGACAGGTTGCTGCTAATTTGGTGTTTTTTCCCTCAATGCCACCATGATCTAACCTCGAGTAGTCATGTTTATTGCAGGTACGCAAGAAAGAACCGCCTCATCCCATACGAGTGGCAAAGACTATCGACGTGATTGCTCGTGTTACGTTCCCATCAGCCTTTGCAGTGTTTCTTATCTTCTTTTTCTGCCACTACAAGAGCTTCACTGAGTCACCTCATGATAATTAAGTAATTTTTGAAGGGCACAGGATGTAAAAATGTGCTTTCGAGAGAAGACTTTTCAAGAGATAATACATATCATATTGTAATGGTGGTGAACTTATGAATTTTAAAGGGAACAAAAAGATGTTAAGTACATAATGATGTGGACTGTAACATATTATTACATTACTATTAATATTATTATGCGTATATTATTAATACGTACTGGTATTCTCGATACTCTGAAAAGTTCGCAAAACGTGTAGCTTTAATGCACTGTAAATACTTAAAAAGTAATTTAAAATAAATTTATTTGTCTAAATATGTAATTATGTAGTATTGCAAATTTAGAAGTACAGCAAGTGCATTATTACTTATTGTGATATTAACGTCGTGTTGTTAAATAAAAAGAAATCAAGTATGCAAATGGAATTTAATGTATTAGATATTATATTACACTCAAACTTCTGATCAATATGAAATGAGCTTTATAAATATATTAAAATGTTTAATGAATGAACCAAAGATCTTAGTGTGGATTTTACATTTTTATTGTGTAAAAAAGCCTAAATAATATTCTATGTATTTTTTGCTAAATTATTCATACTGTGTATAATTCAGAGCCGGAAATAACTAACAAATCAGAACCTGCACTACAATGTTATTAAATATAATATACATAAGTTACTGATACATAAATTGAAAAGTAAGCAGGCATCTTTTATAACATCACTTTCATAGCTTCATAGCTTTTGTTAGGATCCGGCTCGTTAGTTATCACCAGTGCTCTGCTCTAATCCAAAAAATTATTTTATATTTTCGCTGTAAATATAACTACACCACTTATATCTAATTCAGATGCATAGCTATAATATGAAGCTTAATGGAGTCAACATTTACAATTTCTTCCATGGAATTTTTCTGTTGTATGGATATCTAAAATAGAGAGATACGAAATTATGACACATCATTGAAAGTTGACATGAAAAAAATTTGCTACAATCAGAATATGAAAAATGTATGTAAATATGTTTTTCATCGTATACTAATAAAATCTTAAGTTGTCATATTTTAACAATCTTATGTTTAACCGGCTTAACCATGCATTAATAAGACATTTTAGTTTATTAAATTGTTTCTTCTCTGTTCTCACAATTAATCAATCTAAAATTGAAATCAACAGCTGGAATAGAAATAGTAATAACGTTGAAATTTAATTAAATATAAAGGAATGCCAATTAAATCCTATGTATAGTTATGCTAATGAATTAAGTATAATTTTATTCATCCTAATAATTTATTTAACATTCTTAAAATCTATATCCAATTTATTGCAATATTGTACCATACGATTAACCAGTTTATTTCGTTTTTGTTACATTAAAAAATATAAAAGCTTGTGAATTCATAGAACGGCTTTTATATAAGGCATACGTTTATTTACAAATATATATATTTTATACAGTATGTACTACTCTTTTAATATTTATATGTTAGTATTCTAACCTCTTTAATTTAAATATTTATATTATTAGATTTGTAATTAATTTATAATTCTTGTTTATATTTTTTACAATGAATATTTACAAATATTTGAGTATATATTTTGGTTACTATTTACTACAAACAACAGTGCCCATAATTATATAACTTACCAAAGAGATATACATTCTAAAAAAATAATGTGTGAATACAAAACTATTCCAAATTAAGAAAATTAAGTAAAACTGTAACAGCAAAGGGTAATTATGGCAATCAGTGTATTAATAGTTAAGGATTAATTGAAAATAGTTGCTTAATTACTTATTCTAGATTAAATTCGAACATTACCAATATTTATATTTAAAAGATATGTAACTATTACATTATTTTAGGCATAAGTAAATCTAAAGTTGTAATATTTTGTTTTTGCAATATGCAATAATTGGAATGAAAAGCTGACACCGACCTTTACTAAAGTATACAGCGAAACACAATATTTTTTCATTACATTCATTTTTGAAACACCTACGTTAACAAATGCCTCGAAGTAACTAAAAGAATAATTTTGAATATGAATGGTTCATAAATACCTAGTATTTCATTTATTGATTTTTTTTAACAAAAACACTAAGCATTCTCCTATGTAATCTTGCTGCATATAGCATATGAATATTGCATATTTATAACATCAAACACATATTCTATGAAGTTTACATTGTGCTATTTTTATTATTGCTCCATACATCTACTGCTTAAATTAACAATGAAAATTATATAATAATTCCTTTTGTTTACAGTATGGAGTTTGTAACATACAGCAGCAACATGTAACAGATTTTAAGTTGAAGAGTAAAATTGAAAGTTTGATTTACTGATAACTTCAGTAATATAATTCTAGCTTCGGTTTTACAAATTGCACAAAATTTAAATATACTTTAAATATTTTAAAGAGTAATTAATTCAAATTATTCTGCTTTTTTGGAGTTTCAGGTAATTTAAATTGTTATTCTGTTTAACTCAAAGGTCAAAAATATGTTTTTTCTATATTATGTTAAGATATCTGTAATTGTTGTTAATTCTCCTGAATATTTTCTTAGTTTCATCTAGGGACTACTGATAAAGATAAAAAAATAATGTAAAGAATAACTATTCTTAATTGAGATCTTAAAAAATAAATAGTTTTTTTTCTACACTTTTTTACAAATATGTATTAGTTTTCTATTAGCTTACTTTTAAAAAGAGGTTTTGCTTTTTAATAACCTGATGATGCCTTGACTATGCATGATATATCACAGTCCCCAGAAAATAAAAACAACAATTTATTATCAATTATTAACACTACATTTTTAAATAATTAAGGTTAAAATAATAATATGGGTTTCTATTGTTTCTTGGGAATGCCGTAATTATACAATGTATACGATCCAACGATCCGTTATTTACTACACAAATATACCTAATTATTATTAGAAGATTCCTTAGCATTGCATATTGGAAAGCAGTTATTACAATATTAAGACTGTTTGAAAATGATTTTGCTGCTGTTGACAGTAACTAACGTGAGTAATGGAATAAAAAAACTTCCTTGGAATGTTATACATAACACATTATTGCCAATGCCATTTTCCTACGGAAATATTAATAAATAAAAACTATTGAAATAAAGATTATAAAATTTGTAATATACGTACTACAAGTAAAATAAATTTCTTCTTACTCTGTATCGAAAAAATAATTACCTTTTAAACAGCAAATTTATTATGTTTTATCAAATTATTATTTTTAGTACCTGTATAGCAGAATTAATTGATATTAGTATGTAATACAATAAACCGGTTTGTGTTTTGTACAAACTGTAACTTAGTGTGTATTAACACAAAATTGTCTATTATACCTACATTCCGTTAAAAACTGTAATAAATTATTATACCACAAATAATACTTATGCTTAGCAAGTGATCCATCCACAATAGAATTATCATCGTTGTTTCAAATAATAACAATATATAATTAATTATACATATATATATATATATATATAGTAATTCGCAGTAGTTTAAAATTAGTTTTAAATATTTAATCTCAAATTCATAAATAAAAATTGTTATACGCTCGTGTTTTGACCATGAATATGAAAAAATTGTATAATGTATAAAATTATGAATGTTTGTAGTTATATGGTATTTTATTAAACAATGCTCAGTTTTTCTTTTAGCCAATGTACATATATTAAACAAATTTTAGTTATGGATGTATTATATATATATTTAAATCAAATAGAGTAGTCCGTAGCATGCTGACATGCACGATAGAGCAGACACTGTGATTATACAGGCTGAAAAGCTTTGAACCAATTAATAATTATTGTATAACTATTTGTATTTTACCAAATCATACTACCTACATCTACATATAATAATAGTTAATTGACTAATATTAACCTACACTCCTTTTCTAGTCATGTGTGTATTAGATAGATAATTAATTTTTGATATATTACACTTTAAGAGGGTATTTAAATTATTCTATATTTTCCATATAACTTAATTAAATAATAGTAGTATTAATGAACACTGTTATTTATATGGTATGCAGCAAATGTGGTGTAGTAACAAATATGCCTGCAATAGTTTAAGCTCTTATTCATCAAGGTGCAGTTATATCAGTTATATGCATATTTAAATTATTATGATAATAAATAATAGAACTACAGTATCTGGTTATATTATAAGGGACATCCAATAATTTTGATATTAAAAGTTATGTATTGTTAATACCAGGAATAACAGATTTTGGGAAATGTTTGACATATGTTTATTAAGGCCTGTTGTATTAATAAACAATTCAATAAAATAATTGTAAATAATAAACTAGTATTATTGGTGAGTTTTCTGAACATGCCAATATCTGAATCAGGTAAACCTTAGATTTAGAGGGTACTGAACAAAATAATGAAGAAGATATTTTACTATTTCTGTAGAAAATAATCGTAGAAACGTTTTCAAGAAAGTCTCTTTTACAGAAATAGTAAAATATTTTCTTCATTATTTTGTCCAATATTCTCTAAGTCTAAGGCATTACTTCCTTCAGTTATTGGCGTGTTCAGCAAATTCGCCGTTTATACCAGTTTATTATTTTTAATTATTTTATTGAATTGTTTGTTAATACAACATGTGCTAATAAACATACGTGAAACATTTCCCAAATTCTTTTTTCCTGGTTTTAACAATACATAACTTTTAACATCAAAATTATTGGATGTACCTAATAATATGGCCAGATACTGTAAACCATTTTTAAAATAACACACTCATGCCTATGCATTTAAAGTATTGCAAGTGTATGACAGGTAATGACAGCACATATGATTGCATATGAAAAGTTTAGCAGTGCTAATAAATGTAATTAAACATAATGAGCCATATTAAAATGGAAGTGAACGCAAGTAACAGAAATTGATTATTCAAAAATAAAACTACCTTTCAGTTTTATTTATGTCTGTGATGTTAAGATATTAGTATTTTAACGATTGAACTTCACAAAATCCTATGTTATATAACATTCTAATATAACATGGTAGTACTTACCTTATAATATTGAACCAGTAACAGTGGCGACACGTCCATATATCCGCTGTTGTTAACAGTCCAAAAAACAAAATCTGTGTTTTATTTTCTATACTTATTAGCTATTTTATTATTATACTATTAGCGTGATCCCGATACGGTTACATGTTACCACTTTCCGTAGTGGTTACTTTTTTGAATATTTTTTTAAATGGATAAAGGTGAATGTCAGTGTTATAACATTGATTAATTCATTATATCTTAGATAGGTTCCAGTAATATTAAATGTAATACTAAGAAAGGCAATTCAAATATGTATTCTCTTTAGAATATTTTATTTCAAACTGATGTTCTTATTTGAGTTACTAAATAGATGTGCGTAATGCAAATTATTACATTAGAAATTTTCAAGAAAATATAAAATAAGGAAAGGTAAACCTATCTCTCTTTCAATAATTTATAAAAATAATCAAAAAATGTTGTTCTTTATTATTTTAAGGCAACTTAATATGATGTATATAATAGTATATTCTTGGTTATGTGGATGCAAGAAAACAAATTTTTATTTATGTGGTAACCGCTGGCCAGTACTATTATTATACAAAAGAGCATAAGGTTCTGTTAAGTATTACAAAGCAGGTGAGAAGCACTACTGACAAATAAACTACAGATTTTAACTACAAGACAAGTAAATACTATATAAATTAGAGATAAAAGCACACATTGCTTAATGTGATAAATGGAAAAAATTATGTTTTCATTATAGATTAGCTTACACAGGTAGAACATATAATTATTTTTTCTTACCTGATTTTACTATTTTATATTCTTTATTAGAAGTGATAGTTTGATAGTACAAGAAGTATAATATAAAAGATAAAGAATATGTGGAAAATATACGAATAATAGAAAATGTAAAAGCATGGAATTTTAGACTATATAAGCACATCACTATATTTGCACTTTTTGCATGTGATACTACATGTTTGTAAATATTTGATTATGATACATAAATGAATCTTAACATGTTGATGAAAATTCCATGCTAAGTTTAAAGATTTTTATTAAGGTTAATTATTATTATAATTAATTATTGTCATTAATTTAAACATTACACTTTCAACCTAGTTATAAAATTGTGCATAACTAATACATGCACATGTTAATAAACATCATTGAATTCAAAGAAGATATTGGTGCTTCTACCTATTTAGCAGGTTTACATTGAATATTTTTGTGAACTACTGTTTCGTCTTATTTTCAGGAGTAAGGCAAGAATAGTAGTTTTCCAACATACTTAATAGTTTTAATTTCCACAGCTATGCTATAGTTTTAAGCATTTATACTTTACCACTGTCCTTACATCTACATTATAAGTACAATAAAAGTAAATTGCAATTACCTCTAGTTGTTATTTTGATTACTTGGTATGCAATCACATATTTATCTAAGTGCATGTATGCGAACATCGAATTATAATAATTATATAAAGAATTATAACACTGTGGATGTTCTGTTATAATTGAAATAAAATCCTATTATTAAATCATTTATGTTTGTATTAAAAGATCCCACACTATTTAAAACTTCAACACAGCTTTATCTAGAAAATCACTACTAGACATCATATTTATCTCATTATTTTTAAGATTCATAATGGTGTAAATGAGGGGTCAACCACTCTTCCAAAATATGTACATGTATTGCCGAAATTCAAGATTTCCTCGCAATCTCTATGATTTCCGAAGATTGCTTTCGCAATCTCTATGATTTTCTAGGATTACTTTCACAATTTCCATGATTTTCAAAGATTGCTTTCGCAATACCTTTGATTTCCGAGGATTGCGGGATGATTTTTATATTGCAATTGCTTCTTCATTAACGTGCTAATGTTTGAAAAGTTATTTTCAATGTGATTGTTAAAGATTAGAACAAAATCGATAGTATTTGTCCTCGTTGTTTTTTACAAGAACAGTACTATATTAATAAAAATGTGTTTGTTAGGTAAATTCAGTTATAAAGATATTACGAGTTCTGGAATTCGAAAGGCCCATAAAGATATATATATATTTTTACAATCCGCACATCCTCTTCTTTTGGCCAAATATTAATACTCGTCTAGTTTAGACTATTTTATTTTAAATGATTGATCAATCTAAAACTTGCACTATGCGCCCGATGTATCATGTGTAATATACAGTATCTGCCATAAAGTTGGATCCATATAGGAAAGTTTTTTAAGATTCTGATTGGAAAATAGCATTGTGGGGCAATCACCTCAGCTTCCAGATGACATTAGGTATCTGTTAATTTCGTCATTTTTAAAAAATCGTCGAAAAATGTTTATTAAACATTAAAAAATCTTATCTATTAAAATATGGAAGAATATTATTAAGAGAAAATGTTTTTAATAACATTTCACCTTCACATACTGAATTTGAACGAGATATCCCAACATTAGGAAAATTTTGTTTTTTAACATTTTTTGATTACACTATGGTGAAATACACTTGACTATTTTTCAAGTCGCAGTTTCAACAATTCTTGTATTATTTAAACGTGGCTTAATAAAAAAAGATCAATAAAATTGTGAGTTATTTTCTTGGAAATTGGGAAATCGTTCAGAAAGTTCCTTTTTTTTTAATTTTAATATTCGTCAAAAATACCTACACCATTATTCAGGGCCTATTTTTAACTGAGTTGGGCCCTAGGCTCAGCTTGCAAATTTCGGGCCCCGTATTCGAGTGAAAGGAGTACGTACCAAACAGGTGTAAAAAAATGAAATAAAATAAAAAATATATATATATTTAAAAACAAAAAACAAAACTCAATATATTTTGATTTAAAACTAAACAATTTCTCAAATTGCCCTGATGAAGGAACTAAAACCATAACACATTTTAACCCAAGAATTTAATTTGTTTCTTTAATTTTTTATTTATTTTATTCTTTTTATCGGTAACCATAAATATTTTTACTTTTCCCCAAAAATATACAACATATTATATACCCTCGAGGAAAACAAAATGCACCACTTAAAATCGCACCAAAAATACCAAAATTTCAAACCGTCATAACTCGGCTAATTTTGAACAAAAATGAATGAACTTTTGCGTGCTGAAAAGTTTAAAGTGTCTAGTTTAAGGGCGTGTGAGCAAATGTTACGTTTAAGCCTTTCCGCTCCCCGCGACGCCCCCCCCCAGAAAAAGAATACCAAACTTTACAGCTTGTACGGTGTACCAAAGAAATCGTGGACTCAATCGACTGCCAGGGCAATAAAGTTCAGTCCTTTTTCTGTAAATTCTTTAAAACTTCGAGTGCCTACGATAATTTGGCACAAAGTTATGCATTTTTGAAATCTACCCTGCATTTTGTCGGAAGTTTTTCGTCTACTGCCGACGACATTATTACCGGTTGAGTTTGAACATTTTTCCCAAACTTAATTAATGAAAACGTTTTTTTATTAACGTTAACTTTTTTTAACGTGTAACCGTCGACATCAGCGTTACCCGATGTACACCACGAGCACGTGTCGGTCGGATTTTGCACATCGTGTGTGTGTGTGTGTTTCCTCCTCTTTGCTGGCGCACCTCTTGCAACCTCGCTGGCATGTTCAAAACTGCGCGAATCTCATTCTGGGGAATGTTGTTCCACTATTGCGTCAGTTCTATTCCCAATTCTCGGAGAGTAGTTGGTGGTCTCTGCAGGTTTCGCAGACAACGCCCAATGTCCTACATATGTTCAATTGGGTTCCTGGCAGTCGATTGGGCCCACGATTTTTTTAGTACACCGTACAAGCTGTTAAAGTTTGGCATTGAGGCTGGCGAGAAGCGAAAAGGCTTAAACATAACATTCGCTCGCACGACCTTAAACTAGACACTACAAACTTTTTAGTATACGCAAAGGTTCATCCATTTTCATCCAAAATCCGTCAAGTTATGACGGTTTGAAATTTTTAGTACGTTTTCAAATGGTGCATTATACATAAATAGTATCAATTTTTTCCTATCCTCCATCTGAAACGAATGCGGTGTCGCAAAAAGTAAACAAACAAATACATAAACGTCAACTTGCACGCGTAGTTTTTTGTACATTTTTATGATTTTTTTCTTACACTCCTAGCCGCGTTCCCATAAGGCAAAAAACTCGGCCAATCAGAACGTCAGGAGAAATCAGGTGACGTTGATACGAGGTTCTGATTGGCTGAGCAAGTTACGCCGGATACGTTACGCTGCTTTTTCCCGTCTTGTGTGAATGCAGGCTCATACAAGAACGATCTATACTGTGTTGTGTGTAGACAAGGCTCTACAGTTTTTGTTGGTCGCTGCTTGTCAATAAAGTCTGGGAGATTTCTCATGATTTCTTTGTGATTGCTAAATATAACATCAGTCAACATGCTCAGATTTTATTATTGATTCCATTATCATGCAATGTCTTGATAACTTTATCTTCGATTCCTCACCTACGTCTTCTGATATACCAGTTACCCGTACATTATTTCTACAGCTACATTGCTGCAGATTATCCTTTAGCTTGTTGTTTGTGGTTGTTAGATGTTTCATTTCTCTCTCAAAACGTGCCACAATAGCGTTACTTTTTGGTTTCGTCTTTTCCCATAAAGAGTCGCCAATTTTACTTATAAAATTGTCATTATTAACGACAGAACTATCCACAACTTCTTTAACTAAATCATTCAATTCTGTTTTTAATTTCACACAGGCATCTTAAGTTAAACAGGTAGTGGAAATAATAACACTTCCTTTGAGCAACGCAGTACACAACTTGTGTCGTCATCTCTTGAAACTTCTGGGACACTTTCATCCGGGCACCCTGTAGAATGTGTTTTTTAATGCAAGTATTACAGAAGTAAAGAAACTGTTTCATGTAACTGGTAACATTCCAAATATATCTAAGAAAGCTTTAAGCAAAGAATGACCACGTTGCACAGTTGTGCGCGTACGCCATCGATAAACTTTAACGGATAATGTTTTATTATTTCTAATAAAATGAACGAGTTCAGACCACCACAGTGATCGTGGCGTCTCATAAGTTGACTTTCTGCTACGTTCTCTATGTTAGGTCTATAAAGCTACAACACAAAAGTAACACACAACAAAATTGTTTAAGCTATTATTTAAAGCTAATTTACTGCTATTTTACTGCACAAAAAGAAAACTTGCTGCTTCAGCCGTTTTCCAGAAAAACGTTGTGAGCTAGCTTAATATGAAAACTCGACAAAAATGTAGCACACAACAAAATTATTTAAGCTATTATTTAAAGCTAATTTACTTATATTTTACTGCACAAAAAGAAAATTTGCTGCTTCATCCGTTTTCCAGAAAAACGTTGTGTGCTAGGTTAATACGAAAATTTGACACAAATGTAACACACAACAAAATTATTTAAGCTATTATTTAAAGCTAATTTACTGCACAAAAAGAAAATTTGCTGCTTTAGCCGTTTATCAGAAAAACGAAAAAAATAATTATGCATAATAGTAATAACTGACCCTGCCAGCCGCACAAGCTTCGTAGCTTGGCCTGGTTTCCAGGTTATGGGTATTAGTAATTATTGTTATTAACACTAAAGCTCATCTTCATAATTTCCCGCTCTGGGTAAGAAGAAATAAAATTGTAATAAATAATTAATGCAATTTTTTTTTATTAAATGTTTAATGATGTTCCATTCAACGTATTACTCCATGCATAGTTGCAACATTTTGTTTTTTATTTTTTGAAAATATTATAACATTGGCAATTTTAAGTTTTACCATGATCCTTGCCTACGCAGAAATGGGGTTTTCTAATAACTGTAATAAAAATTTAACAAAGCTGAAAGCATCATAACAAACAGCATGTACGAAATCTTTTAGTAAAATGGAGAATATTTATGAATGAAATATTGGTAATTATTGTAAAAAGTTACAAGTACTGTTATTTATTAAGGGATAGTAATTCCTTTATAAATGCCGATCTAACAGTAGTTTCTAAATTGTTACTTAGAAGTTTTTTTAAATAGGTATTCATATCCTTAATTGTAGTATAAAACTCATGGTGAAGTGATAATACTACTTATATTCCTTTACCAGATTAGTAAAATTGAATTAAATATCTTGAAAAAACTCATGTCACCTTAAATTTTAGTACGTCTTTTCCCATGTACTTCTAAAAAGATTACAGTAGAGATGATATAGAATACATTTTCTGGAATAACACAAATCCTCTACTTTTTCTAATAAGGTCCAGGTATAATATAGAAGGTAAAGAAAATAGATAAACTTCACCTAACTAATATCAAACATAACGCCATAAACTAATAATTGCACTTAATGAATAATGCTCTATCTTTGTTATATCGATTCCTATCACTTAAAAAGTACATATGAACAACAAAAATCTGTAAAAATTATTTATTTTACTTCATTATAGGGCTTGCACGCTCTTCCCTGTTTCGCCCCACACTGCGCCGACTATGAAAAGGTACCGTCGCATACAGGCAAATTTTAAAGAAATCCTGGTCAAAACTATACAACCAAAAATGTTAAATATTCTAGATTAAAAGGGTGAACTATCTACTTGTCATAAACCAATTGTTAAAGTTTGTTTTAAAGTAGTGTTTTAGTCTAAATTTGCTTGTTGGTGGTTACAGTAACTAAAAGTGTATTGCGGTTTTGGAACGGTTTCTGTTGTTTTTTGTTTTAAACTGTATTCTTTCGAAATATTTAACTAGTGAATGAGCCATTCCATATCAAATCAACCAACGCCCCAACCTCATCATCTTGGATTTGTTTAAAATTGTGATAATCAGTAGCTTGAGTAAAAACAATTACAAATATGTTTTTAATTTTTTTATACTTTGCATACTTTTCTAGTTACGGGCACTCAAAGGCGCGAAAGAAGCGTGATTTCTGAGTTGCGGAAAAATGTTGATTTGTCTATAATTCGAGTTGTAGTGGAGCCACAGTAATGAAATAGGGCTGGTTTTACAGCTATTTTTATGTGCTTTATTAATATGATATATAACATGATAGGAATGTAAAATTTTTATTGTTTAAAAAAAACAACTGAAATCTTTAACTTTCCAAATTTCAAAAAACTGTAATTTTAAAAATTTTCAAAAAATATATGTTTAAGAAGAACTATTTCTCTGCATATTCTGAAAGTTTGAAGGTGGGATTCCAATGGGATCAGTAAAAAAAATATTTAAATGTAATATGAAATCAGGGAAATTCTTGCGTTTTCAGAGAATTCACATTCTTTTAACTAAGATTTCAATTTATTCTGAAAAGATTGGTGCTGGCTTGGCACAAAAGTTTGAATCTGGGATTGCAATAGGATCAGTAATAAATGTAACTTCATTTTTAAGCTTCATAATGCACGCAATAAAAATTTCGTAATCTAATTTCGAAGGTCTTCCACGGTTCATTTTAGTAAAACTTTTGATACGACTCAACGAATATCGATGTGCAAGCTACAGTGCCACAAGTGAAAATGAAAAAGACAACCCTCATAAACAGATCACCTGCAAAAACGACCAAGATTTTCTTGGAACGAAAGATCTCCTATTAAAACCAAGACTTTTTACCTCTTTAAAACGACCCCTGTTTTAATACACCAAGACCCATTTTGAATAGGTATTTCTATGTAAAATTGTAAAACCATATACTATTTAAAAAGGCCACTATTACATTCCAATTATTTGTAAAAAAGAGCAAAGCTTCCAGATGAAATCTCTTTTTGAATACGTATAATTCTATAATTGACAAGTTTGTTTAATGAATGGTCGGGTACCTGCCGGTACTTTTATAATCCCTTTATTGACAAAAATAGACAGGTTATAAAATATAAAAGGATTTGCATGTGGTTGCAATTCAACTTAAATGCTTCTTCCTTGCCTTCTTTGTCGGTTTTGGTTTTGCAGATTTTCTAAGAGTTTTAAATTTATATCTTGGGTTTTAATTTTGCCCATATTTTAAGAATTTTCAAGAGAATTTTAGATTTGTAAATTATGGTAAATATAGAATGGCGAGGGTTAAGTTCACTTGAATGCATTCTTAAAATTAATTTTGTATTTGCGGATTGAGTCGATTTTAGTTTTGGCAATTCTCTAAGAATTCTAGATTTGTGAACTACGGAAAATGTAGGATGAGAGGGTTAAATTTACTTGAATGTGTTCATAAAATGCATTCATTATTAGGTGCTTAAGTGTAAAAGTAAAAGTCGAGTGTAGAATTGAAAATCAAGAAAACGCGAACGAATACTTAAGGAAAAAATGAATGTAGACTTTTATTATTCCAGAAATATAGATGGATGTAATATTTATCCGTAATATATAGTGTACTTTGGATGTCTATTGACTGGTTTTTAATTTAATAAATGATTTGCATTTATTACACTGTGCTACATCTCATCCAGTTTTGGTGCCTTGCACTACTCTAATAACCAAAACTTAGCTCACATTTTGGAAATCTTTTCTCTACTTGAAAGATAAGAAGTGTAGCTTTACAAAAGTTCAAAAGAAAGAAAAATCGGTAAAGAAATGACTGAGTTATAGCCTAAAACAGTCACGAGTTCAGTGATAAACAGTCAGTTTTTTTTGGCAATTTTTAAGTTTCAGAGGTTCACAATGATATTTACTGAACAAATAAAATTTCTTTCTCTTCACTTATTGAAGATATATTTTGTTTTATTTCTAGGGAATTTTTGTTTTTTTAAATTGGTTAACAAATTACCGAGTTATGGCCGATAAACAACATTTTCTTTTTATTATTTTAATCTGTCATTATAGTCCAGTGTCCAGATAATTTGTACATTTTACCTTGCAAAAAGTCAAGTAGTTTTGGTTTTTGGATATGTTTTGTATGGTGGGGCCCTTATTAGGAATTTAAGCTTTTTTCCATTTACTTGTAAATGTACCTTTCCAGTTTTCGTATACCTTGCACTGCTCTAACAACTAGAGCTTAGTCATTTCTTGTCTCATTTTGGAAATCTGTTTTCTGCTGGTAAGAGAAGAAGTGTTGATTTACAAAAGTTGTAACATAATGAAAATCGGTAAAAAGTCTTTATTCTTCAATATCAAAACAGTTATGTAAGTGGGAGGTCTTGTATATTTATTTTTTTATTTGTAGTACAGTGTTATTTATTACGATTCCTCTTGCCGAGATCGGAAAATTAACAACTTCACACAGGTGTAGTAATAAAGTATTTATTACAGTTTTATTTCTTCTTGCCGAGATCGGAAAATTATGAAGATGAGCTTTATTGTTAATAATAATAATTACTACTACCCATAACCTGGAAACCAGACCCCAGAAGCTATGAAGCCTGTGTGAAGGCAGGGGCGATTATTACTATTATGCACAATTATTTTTTCCGTTTTTCTGGAAAACGGCTGAAGCAGCAAATTTTCTTTTTGCGCAATAAAACAGCAGTAAATTAGCTTTAAATAATAGCTTAAATAATTTTGTTGTGTGCTACATTTTTGTCGAGTTTTCGTAATAAGCTAGCTCACAACGTTTTTCTGGAAAACGGCTGAAGCAGCAGATTTTCTTTTTGCGCAGTAAAATAGCAGTAAATTAGCTTTAAATAATAGCTTAAATTATTTTGTTGTGTGCTACATTTGTGTTGTAGTCTTCATGGTTGTAGCTTTATAGACCTCTCTATTATAGACTAAAACTCGTAATCTTTTAAGGTTATAATACGATTTTTATCATTCTGAAGAATCGTCACCTGTTACCGAAAAACTCGATGTATAAATTCTCACATAGATGGAATTTCAAATGTTTATCACGATGTGTGCTTTGTTGTTGTCATCGTCGTAGCATCCATGAAAGAATTTTTTAAACATTGCCTCGACTCGTATATCATACAGCTCGAACCATTTACTTTCCGACAACAACACGATTTCACCATGCTCACACACGCTATTCACGCATTCGAGTTTCACTACTACGTCAAATTCTTTAAGCCCCAAGGCGTCTTCGTCATACGGAATAAGTCCTACTTGAATGTTGTGTATATGATCGTAATTTTCTTCCCCTCGAGGTCTCGTGACATACAACGGGTACTGAGCTCCGAGCAGTTGAACACGCTCTTCACCTTTAGCTGGTGCTGTTGCTGCTGCTGGCGATGCTGTTGTATCAACCATCGTAAAGTTTGCTGCCTCTGCTACTACGGTGTTATCAGCATAGTATTGTAACGTTCTTTCTAAAAATAATAATACAAGTGCTGTTTAAATCGTCTATTCACAAACAAATATTTATTTCTATACACTAATTAATACACTATAAATTAACGCTATGATTATAAACCATTAAAAACTATTATTTACAGACTATGAATTTCTAATACAACATTTATATTCACTATTTATTTTGTAATACACAGTTAATGACTTGCTGTTGACTGCTCCTTTTCTCCGCGACGTCGACTTTATACCATCCTATAAACGTTCCAGACGTCGCCCGAACATACCATGTATTTCTAGAATACACTAGAAGGTTGAGTGCATTGCGCTGCCGCTCCGGAATGTTCCACGACCCATTGACGGCCGGACCAGACGGTGCGTTGCACTCGTTACACTGCCCCCCTCTTCAAGTCTGTTCTGTCCCAGAACAGGTCCCATGCTCTGGTTCCTGTAAAACGGGTCATGACGATATCGACAGTCTTCACCTCGACTACACGTTCCATTACGGTAGAAATAACAGTCCACACCCTTCGCCGGCCTTAATGCGGGCTGTGGGTCAAAACTGCAGACGAAGATCTTGACGTCAGTACCTCTAAAGACAACTTCCAGCATGTTTCTAACGATTCTCCAATCCAGCTGGTCCCGCCCACAGCCGAGTTTGGGAACTGCCAATTTGTTAATTCCCCTGGTAAGCAACTCGATCCTCAAATTCCACAGCGCCCTCCACAAGTCGGCGCAACTCGGCTTCTGGTAGTAAAACTGCTTGGTTACCAAGTAGTAAATGGATCGGTCATGATCAGACAAGCGTAAGGATTCACCAACAGAGGGATTCTGTTCTCGAAGTTCATTCAGCCGTCCAAACTCATTTCCAAACACCACTGCGATCCCCCTGGACATACGGAGACCCTCGGAGACACAGTGGGCAATGGAATAATCACCAGGGGCGTGGAAGAGATCTTGTTGCATCTCAGTCGTGACTCCGAATCGCGCTTTTCTAGTTCCAGAAAACGCAGCCATAAATTCTCTAAAGGTTGGCTGATCATCTCCAGGCCCTACGGTATTGATAGCCACCTCAGCCTCATCCCCCGGGACTGCGTCATTATTTCCCTCATAGTGCGCCAGACGATTGGAGTGTACCACCTTTGGTTTCCCTCCTGGCAATTTCTGGATACGATAAATCAAGTCATTTATTCGTTTCTTCACCTGGTATGGGCCCTCCCAATTTCGCTGTAACTTTGGAGAATAGCCACGACGTCTTTGCGGGTTGTATAACCAGACAAGCTCTCCAGGTTGAAACCCTCCTTCTTGGGCTCTCACATCGTACGTAGCCTTCATCCGGTCACTCGCGATTCGACTATTATTTCGGGTTCGGTCGTGAATATCCTCCAACTTCTTCTTTAAGTTGATGACATAATCATTCCCGGCTACCTCCTGCTCTATAGGTGGAGACCCAAATTCCAGATCACACGGTAACCGTAACTCGCGTCCAAACATCACAGACGCTGGTGACTGACCGGTTGTTTCGTGGACCGATGCACGATAAGCCATCAGGAACAGATGCAGGTATTGGTCCCAGTCTCGTTGATGATCGGAGACGACCTTGGCCAAATATTTGCCCATTGTTCGATTCATGCGTTCTACCATTCCATCGGACTGCGGATGTAACGATGTGGTCCGGGTCTTACGAATGCCCAACAATCGACAGACTTCTCCAAAGAGTACAGACTCGAAATTGCGGCCTTGATCCGAATGCAGCTCCATGGGCACTCCGAAACGACTGAAGAACTCTTTGACTAGTACGTCAGCAACAGTCGCAGCTTCCTGGTTTGCTAGGGCATATGCTTCTGGCCATTTGGTAAAATAGTCCATTGCCACTAAGATGTATTTATTCCCATCGTCGGTTTCGGGAAATGGTCCGGCAATGTCTATAGCTATTCTCTCCAGAGGACTACCCACATTGTACTGCCTCATAGGTGCTCTTCGCTTCCCCAAGGGTCCGTTGCCAGTGGCACATAATTCACATTTCCGGCACCACTCCTTCACGTCTTCTTTACAATTGACCCAATAAAAACGCTCCCTAACTTTCTCCAAAGTCTTTTTCACACCGAAGTGTCCTCCTGAGGCACCGTCATGGAGATGTCGCAATACTGTAGCCACTCGGCTTCTTGGAACCACGAACTGAGACCTAATGGTGGTGCCATCTTCACTCTCCAGTACTCGCTTCAGGAGATCGTCTTCCACCTTCAAGGACTCCCATTGGGCCCAATATGCTTTGAGCGTTCTGTTAAAAGGGCTGACGACCTCCCAGGCAGGCCTTTCTCCCACGCGCTTCCATTCCAGTACCATTTTTAGTTCGGGATCAGCCTCCTGCTGTCGTTGCAATTCTTCCGGCAACCAATTGTCGTTGACGATGGTAGTCCTTAATACTTGGCAAACCCTCTCTTCCAAACGAGAGCAATGACGGCAATCCGTTGGACAGGGTCTTCTTGAAAGAGCATCGGCATTTCGATGACTAGTGCCCGCTCGATGTTCGGTGTCAAAGTCGTATCCTTGTAATCGTTCGATCCACCTTGCGACCTGGCCTTCAGGATTGCGGAATTGTAGAAGCCATTTCAACGCTGCATGGTCCGTCCTCAATAAAAACTTCCGTCCGTACAAGTATTTGTAAAAGTGCTCAACGGACTTCACGACGGCCAATAGTTCTTTTCTGGTCACACAATAATTCTTTTCGGCTTTAGACAAAACCTTACTAAAATAGCCGATGACCTTTTCTTGTCCATCCTGTATCTGAGAAAGTACACCCCCAATGGCCAGATTACTTGCATCTGTGTCAAGTATGAATTTCCCTTCTGTCCGTGGATAGCTCAATATTGGTGCGGTTGTCAGGGCACGCTTCAGCTGTTGGAAAGCTGTTTCACACTCTCCGCTCCAAACATACTCGCGCCCATCTTCAGTTAACCTTGTCAGAGGTTTCGCTATATTGGCAAACCCAGGAACGAAACGCCTGTAGTAGGTACATAACCCAAGAAAACTACGAACTTGGTGTTTATCTTTCGGTGTTGGCCACTCTTGAACTGCACGAATCTTATCGGGGTCGGCTGCCACTCCATTTTGTGATACGACGTGCCCGAGATATTTCACTTCCTTTCTGAATATGTGGCACTTTTTCGGACTCAGTTTCAGATTGGCTCCACGTAGTCTTCGGAACACTTCCTCTAGATTTTTCAAATGTTCGTTGAATGATTTTCCGACTACAATCACATCATCTAGGTATACCAGGCAGGTCTTCCACGACAACCCTCTCAGGATGGTCTCCATTAGACGCTCAAAGGTGGCCGGAGCGTTACATAGACCGAAAGGCATAACTGTAAACTGCCATAGTCCGGAACCAATAGTGAACGCGGTCTTCTCCCGGTCTTCAGGTTCCATTTCAACTTGCCAGTAACCGCTCTTCAAGTCCAAAGTCGAAAACCATCGTGAACCAGACAGGGTATCTAACGTGTCGTCGATGCGTGGTAAGGGATAGCTGTCTTTCTTGGTCACGTCATTAAGCTGCCGATAGTCCACACAAAATCTCGTTGACCCGTCCTTCTTACTGACCAGGACCACCGGTGATGCCCATGGACTGCTGGATGGCTCGATGACCCCTTGTTCTTCCATATCAGTAATAATATTTTCGGCTTCTGCTCGCCTTGCTAGAGGTAGACGCCTCGGCTGCTGACGGACAGGCATAGAGTTGCCTGTATTGATTTTATGTTTTACTATATTTGTTCGTCCCTTCTGGCTATCGTCAAGAGCGAAGATATCTTGGTATCGGTGAACCAAACCCTGTACCTCTTTCACTTCTGTTCTGTTAAGGTCTTCGCACGAACTAGTAACCATGCCCACTAATTTTCCACCATGGTCTTTGGGCGCTGGTTTTGGAACATCAGCCATACACCTGGCTACTCGGAATACTGGCACACACTGTCCCACAAGGGTACTCTTCTTCAATGTCACCGGATCCACATTAACATTCATAATTCTCACCGGTACTCTCTTTCCAACCTTGATCAGCGCTTTTCCCACCAGTATGCCACTATGGATCTTCTTATCACAAACAGGCTCCATCATTCGCACACACCCTACCCGAAGATCTCCATCCAAACCCGCCTCGACAACCATCTCGCTTTGACCCGACAATATCACATCTTCAGTCAACAAAACCCTTACAACCGGATCTTCTCGTGGGTGCAAAGGAAGTTCTTCGTTACCGACCTTCAAAACACCCTCTTTCAAATCCAACGTAAAACCAAATTTTCTCAGGAGGTCCATTCCCAAGATGAAGTCATCAGTGATATCGGCTACCAACACCTCATGATCACATTCTTCACTTCCAATGCCAATCTTCATCTTCACCACTCCGCGTGTTGGTATCACTTCACCTGTTGCTGTACGGAGTTGAGTAGTTGTCGGTAACAATTTAATACTTGATTGTAGAACATCAGGGCGTACGATGGATTTTGTCGCCCCCGTATCAATAAGTAGTGGAACGGTTCGGTTAGCAATCTTTCCATCTACAAACAAACTGCCATTACTATTCTTTGATGTTACGGCATGGATCGTGATCTCCGGGGCATCTTCACTCGCAGTCAACGTTCGCCCCCTCTTGCCAACCCTTTTTAACTTTTCCGACGGTTGTACTTTTCTTATTTTGGGACAACGGCGTTCTACATGTCCTTGTTCGCCGCAGTTCCAACAACGAGGCCCTCGAACTTCTTGATGATTCTTCTTACGGCTTTCTTCCTTCCGAAGAACTCTCAGTACTAACTCCTCTAGGTGATCTTTAGAACCTTCTTCTTCCTCCACAACGGCCCGAACACGCCCGTGACCTCGGGACGCTTGTTTTGCAGCTTCAAATTCTAAGGCGTGAGCAAGCGCACCATCAGTTGTTCTTGGTCGTGCTAGCCTCAATGATTGTTGTGTTTCCCCGTCTCTTAACCCATCAATGAAGGTCTGCACAGCGAGCTGTCCCAGAAATGAATCGGGTGCCGTAGGGTACGCCAATCGGACAAGCCGCGCAACATCGGCTTCAAACTCCTGCAGGCTTTCTCCATTCTTCTGGATACGATTCTTCACTTGCGCGTGATACACTTGTTGAAGATGCGCGTCTCCATATCTCATCTCCAATCTAGACACTAACAATTGATAATCATTTTCCTGTCCTGCTGGGATTGTTTGCAGGACGTTCAACGCGTCTCCACGCAAAGCCACAGTTAAAGAAACGGCCTTTTCCTTGCCTGTCCATCCGTTGGCCCCAGCGGCCGCCTCAAATTGTTTGTAGTAGGTGGACCAAGGTATCTTTCCATCGAACGTGGGTGGTTTTACTTTTATCCCTACGGCAGGAACCTTTTCTTCTTTAATTTGTTTCTTTACTTCATTAAACGGCCACTCAGAAGTTGAGGGAAACCGTAGTTGCCTCATTCTATCTTCCAGCATTTCGGCCATATCGTCTTTCTTAGTTGTTGGTGGTAATTGCATTTGGGCTATTTTCTCTTCTACCATCTTTATTACCCTATCTTGTTCCGCCAATCTACCTTCCAATAGTCCTAACGCACTGGCATTCTCCAAAAATTCTTCGAAAACTTTATCTTCCAACGCTTTGACATTTTCCAACAATTCTCCTTTAAGCCTTCTAGAACTTTCTTCAGACTTTTCTAATAATTCTTCTTTAAGCGTTCTAGAGTTTTCCAGTAAATCTTCTTTAAGCATTTTAACATTTTCTTCCAGTGCTTTAGTATTTTCAAGTAATTCTTGTTTAAGCATTCTAACATTTTCTTCGGACTTTCTAGAATTCTCTTCTGACTTTTCCAGTAATTCCTCTTTTAACATTCTAGAATTCTCTTCAGACTTTCTAGAATTCTCTTCGGACTTTTCCAATAATTCTTCTTTAAGCATTCTAGAATTCTCTTCCGACTTTTCCAGTAATTCCTCTTTTAACATTCTAGAATTCTCTTCGGACTTTTCCAATAATTCTTCTTTAAGCATTCTAGAATTCTCTTCCGACTTTTCCAGTAATTCCTCTTTTAACATTCTAGAATTCTCTTCTATTTTACTTAATAACAAATTAGTATCCATTACGGGTCCAGGTATTTCGAAGAGGAAACTTTCAGGGTCTTCTTGCTGCTCCAAAAGCCATTCTCTTAGCCGATTTATTAACACACTTTTAAGGCCCGTTGTATCTAAATCTCGTTCTTCAAGTTCATGTTTCAAGTCTATTACTTTGAGATCTTTTAACAGTTTCATCACCATTTTAATCGTTTGTTGAAATTATGTTTTAACACCAAAACTTTTATTCTCACAGCACTTTAATTAATTATTACGCGATTTTATTTATTTTAAAACCTCACACCTGTAACACCACTGTAACGTTCTTTCTAAAAATAATAATACAAGTGCTGTTTAAATCGTCTATTCACAAACAAATATTTATTTCTATACACTAATTAATACACTATAAATTAACGCTATGATTATAAACCATTAAAAACTATTATTTACAGACTATGAATTTCTAATACAACATTTATATTCACTATTTATTTTGTAATACACAGTTAATGACTTGCTGTTGACTGCTCCTTTTCTCCGCGACGTCGACTTTATACCATCCTATAAACGTTCCAGACGTCGCCCGAACATACCATGTATTTCTAGAATACACTAGAAGGTTGAGTGCATTGCGCTGCCGCTCCGGAATGTTCCACGACCCATTGACGGCCGGACCAGACGGTGCGTTGCACTCGTTACAGTATAAAGGCTGCTGCTGCGATAGATCATGACGGTGGAACGCTAAAACAATAATACAATAATCGATTAATATGCACAAACACACACATAAAAGTTTTAAATATCTTACCTACTTCTTTTTCTTCATTGTTCGGTTCGTAATATTGACCGTTGTCGCTGTAGTTGTTTGTACTTGCTGTTACTGGTACTGAATACATTTGTTTCAATAAGTATTTTTAACATATAGTCTGTAAAATGAAAAATTTTGCTTTTTGCCAGTGGCGTGCGGTGAGAATTTAGGCTAGGGAAGCAACCACGATTTTAATTTTAATATACCTAGGTACTAATATACAGGCGCGGATTCACGGGGGAGAATAATCCCCCCCCCCCAATTTAGAAATAAGTATACATAGAATAGAAACAAATAATGTTTGTTTAATTATTATTTATTAAAACAATTATTTTTCGAAAAATTTCCCTCTCAAAATAATTCTCTGGATCCGCCCCTGCTAGGTACAATAAAGAAACAGTGTTATAATTATTAAGCTTAAAAGTTTTTCGAAGAAGAACTTTTACACTTTATACTTATGGAATTTGTTGACTGTTATTCTTTATTTTAAAAAAACTACTACTATGTATTTATACTGCAACTCGATTTTCCGGTCTTTCTTAGCAAAATACCGATGCAGGTTTTAATCTTTGTTGTTAAATTTGAAAGTTTTGGTTTTGATCTGCCTTTCTTGATAATTTGTAATTTCTCTCCAAAACTGTATGCAGAAAATTCTTTATTAATAATTTACAAAGTGAACAAAAACCTCGTCCCGATTCGGATATATCGGAACTACTCGAACCTTCCACCGAAGCAGCTGAATTTGCAGTCGTGACGATAATGCAATTTTAAATTTGCATACAAAGCAAACTAAATAGATATTTAGTTTGCTAAAATATTTGTCTTTAAAAAAATCTAACTTATATGAATTGAAATAATAAAGTGTGACAAAATACAGTCTCATTCGCAGATTTACATTACTTAAGTAACATTAAATTTAACAAACACTAATAATCGAACAAATAACTAAATTATCATAAATAAACATTTGGGCATGAAGCACACTACAAATAACGGCCAAACAATGCTAACAGCATCGTCTGCAGCACTAGGCTCGCCGATCCACGCCAAGGGTAGGAGAAGAGCAGTTATAAGCAACGAAATCAGTGCTTATATGCAGTGTATGTAATACATTTGATTCGGTATTACCTTTCCGTGCAAGTTTAATGAGCCTAATTTAAAATAGTACTCTAAATAATTATACTTTTTGCTGTACGGAATTGATATTGAGCTTTAAGCTGATTAAATATTACAAATTTAAATAAACGATAACCATAATTTTATAAAAAATATTTTTGTTAGCATTGGTTTTTATTTTTAATAAATTCTCAAGGGAAGCCTTGCTTTCATTGCTTCCATGAACCGCACGCCACTGCTTTTTGCATTAGTGAGGATTAGGGGATTTCCTTTATCGGCCACCCTACCGTCTTTGTGTTTCTATGACCAGGTAGACAGCAAACAATAACCAAGCACAAAACCATCAGTCAGATAATAGTAGATTATGTTATTAGGCGCAAAAGTGTTACTTTGTGTGCTGAAGCTGGGCGTTTGACTGCCGAACGGTAGTGAGGCAGCCATTCCCAGCTGAAGCACACAAAGCACTTTTGCGCCGAATAACATATACGATTTTTTTTTTCAAACGCTGCAGTTGCAGGTGAGATTAACTGGCACAATAAAAAAAATCAAATTTGTAATCAATATTAATAAAAACTAAAGATTACTGGTTTTGATTTTATCTGCTTAAGCACATAAAGTGACAGCTTTATCTGCTTAAGCATATAAAGTGACAGCATTTTCTGCTTAAGCAGATAAAGTGACAGCAGGTGATAGTTTTATCTGTTTAATCAATAAAACGACACTTCTCTGTTTTTCATCAAGTCACAAAATTGTCAATATTCTGACGTTTGAAAAAAAATAGTAGATTACATACCGAGGCGGGAAGTGTTTCATTCCTGTCGAGAGCTAAGATAGCTCACCGAGGGCCCAGGCCCGAGGTGAGCTAATGCTCGAGACAGGAGGAAACGTCCCGCCGAGGTTTGTATACTATTTTATTCGGAATCATCATATTTTTTAACAAATAAACAACAATTAATGTGATGCAGTTTCATTTCTACCGTTTATCGACGTCCACTGAGTAAGCGTTGGAAACAAATGTCAATATATTTATGTCAAACATTTTTTGCGTAATGTCCGACAGTGAGATGGAATGTACAGCCATTGAATGTACGCCACCTGAATTAAAAAAGGCAGCAGAAAAAGCGGGTGAAGATTTGCTGCCTCAGAAAAGCAAATCGCGCTATGAGCTTACGTACAAGGTTTTCAAGGATTGGTGTCTCAAGAAAAGTGTTCAAAATGTAAATTCTGAAAACATTCTTATGGCCTACTTTAGCGAGCTTAGCGAAAGCCTAAAAGCCTCAACTTTGTGGGCAAGATACTCAATGCTACGAGCAACGCTGAAGATCCGTGAGAACGTTGACATTTCGAAATTTTCCAAATTAATTGCTTATTTAAAAAAACAAAACGTGGGGTACAAACCCAAAAAAGCAAGCGTCTTCAGCAAAGAAAATATAGATAAATTCCTGCAAGAAGCACCAGAAGAATTTCTTCCTCAGAAGGTATGTAATTTTATAAACAATTGTACCATTTTCTACAATATTTCATGTATTCCAGGTTGCTTTAATAATTGGCGTTTCTGGGGCCTGTCGATCAGATGAATTATTTAAGATGAAGTTTTCAGATGTGGAATTTCTAGAAAATAAAGTAGTGATTGTAATTCCCAATACTAAAACATACCAACCTAGAACATTTGTGATAACTAATCCTACGTGGATTGCAATTATTCAAGAGTATGTAAATCTCCGCAAGTCAATCGATGGTCTGCAAGACAGATTATTCATGCAAGTTCGATTTAAAAAAATGACCAGGCAGCCCTATGGACACAACTCAATTTCTAACTTCCCACAAAAAATAGCATCGTATCTGAAGCTAAATAATGTCACTGCATTCACTGGGCATTGCTTTCGACGTACAGCGGCTACTTTACTCGCCAACAATGGAGGAGATGTTCTCCAATTAAAAAGACTGGGAGGGTGGAAGTCGAGTGGTATAGCAGAGAGCTATGTTGATCACTCTCTGGATGGTCAACTGAAAATTTCAAGACTGCTGTCCGCAGAGGTTAAAAAACATCCATCCTCCTCACTTCCTGGTCCTTCCACTTTTGTACAACAAGAGTACAATTTCCCTGGTCCCTCAACTTCCACTACGATGCAAACAGATATTAGTAGTGCTGCTTTAATTTCAAATCCTGATTCGAGAATGAAACAACAGTTCAATTTTTCAACTGAACAGTTGAAACACGGACTGTGTATTGGAATTAATAGCTACGATAACTCCAGGATAACTATCAATTTTAACAACTTACCTGTAGAAGATAAAAACAACTCGTCTCCATAATGAATAAATATGTACGAGTTGTTAACGATGATGTGTTTTTACTAAACTTAAAATGTTTTTGTGTTTTTCTTGCTTTGTTCAAATAAATAAAAAAGATTCAGACAATAATTATTTACAACTGACAACTGAAGTGACAAACTTGACCTAATAATGCACCCGCCCTCTACCGAGCAAACTACGAACTTACAACAGGTCGGGAATGATCACATTCCTGACCAAGAGAGGGATAACAGGTAGGGAATGATTACATTCCTGACCAAGAGAGGGAATTAAAAGTAAGTTAGGAATGGTTAATTTCCCACCCTCTGAGGCGGTTAGGAATGCACATATTACCATATGATTCCGAATAAACAAGTTTATGCTAATCCGAAAATCAAAATCTTTAATTTTACATAGTGTATAAGTGCGGAATGTAGAAAATTACAAAAAATGTATTTAAATTTTAACAATTTTGGTTAAATATAATGCAGTTATTTAAAAAAAATTAATTTTCTACCAGTGAAACAATATACTACTTGAAATGTTTGCTAAAATTAAATGTTTAATTACTTTTTAACTTTGTGAAAAAAACCACCTAAATAGCATATTGGTATTGATCGATTATTCTATAAGACAAAAGGTACATCAGTGAAGAAGAGTAAAAAATATTTTATTTGCACTTATTTTTACACTTTTTTCTTTATAAATATTTCTTAAATTGATAAGATACTAGAAAAAAATATAAATGATAATGAAGAAAATATGATGATGGAAGTAACAAGAGCAGACGACAGTACTAATAGAAATGACGATATTTTTTAGTTAGTCAGTACAATTCTACCTAGAAGTTTCTGACCAATTTTACATTTGTGCCCATTTTTTTCGCGTGCCATGAGATCCTGAAACGACTATAACAAAGTCTTGTCGGACATTGCACACATACCGCATTTAGTGCAGTAGAAATAGTGTTAAAGGTCGAACTAATTGCAACAAAAATGGTTCTTGTTGTAAATGGTAGGTAACACGCTCCTAATCAACATACTAAAAATATACATCCGTACTGTCACGCAAAATGCGTTTTATTGGCCGCCATCTTGAAAAAACATTAAAAATGTAAAATAATCAAATTACAGGAAATTTCATACTGTAACAGAATATAATATTGGTTTTTAAAAGTAAAGTGTTTACAAAGATGAAGTAGAGGGAAAAATGATGAAAAAACTATACCTACATGACCCTGTATTTACACCTTAAATGCTTAAATTATGCTACATTGCATTACACCTTTACTTGATGCCGTGAGACTAATTTTAATCTTCTTTATTATCTGTTTCAAGTAGGAAATCTTTGTTTTAGTGAAGAAATCACCATAAGAAAAATGGAAGAAGAAGAAAATGGCGACGATACTCCCTATGTTGCATTAACCGAAAAAGGCTTGACGGGAATTATCAACTTGAGCAAACAATGAGATGATAAAATTCATGAGTTTTTCAATCCCATGCCTACTGGCGCTGTTAATGTACATACAGAAAGTCGACGTGTATACCTCAATTCTATCAAAATTAAAAGTGATATAAAACTGAAAACATCGCAGGATGATATTCCTTCGACCAGCTCGAGAACGCTGCGAGGAAGTGTTGGATCGTTCAAGTTCAAAAAGAATTGTTTGTTTTGTAGCCAGATTATTACGGATTATGAAAAGCGTAAGAAAATGGCAGTCATTCTTGTGCGTACTTTCCAGTTTCGCGAGACAATTTTGAAATTATGCAGTACTAGAAGTGATCTATGGGCAGCAAATGTACACGCGAGGATGCTTTCAGTCATAGATTTACCTGCTGCAGAAGCTCGATATCACCAAGTATGCAGTGTCAATTTTAGGAGCGGCAAGCCAATTCCTGTGAAGTATACTCCTGAAGGTAGTGGTAGGTTCAAATGTCCTAGACATTTGAAGAAAAAAATTGCAAGACTGGTTTGGTGACATCATTATATCAGGCACAGATGGGAAATGTAGCATGATAACATTTGGAAAAAGTGTATCAAACATAATCTTAGACTATCACAAACAAAAAAGACTGGATGACCCTTATGAAGAAAAGTTTAAATTAATCGAATCTGCAGCAAAACTGGTCAGAACTGAAATAAATTTGTTGTACAAAAAGTAAGGACTTTTATCCTAGTGCATCAGATATTGCATCCGTTGAAAAAAACAAGACATATTTACCGCCTGTTTTACTAACTTTTTTGGATATCCTAATCGGTGGTAAGCGCAATGATCCGAAGCAGGTTTCGATAGCCAATATTAACAGACTTGAGCCCTGCACGAGACAAACTCTTAAATATGATTAAATGTGCCTGCCAAACTACAGTTGAAGAACCATGTAACACCATGAAATGTACATGTCGCCGATATGGACTTCCATGTTCACTAGTTTGTAAAAGCTGCTGTGGAAAGGACTGTACAAACACAGGAGACAGTTTTGATTTAGATGAAGATGATATTTGATTTTGGTGAAATAAATATGATTTTATATTATAAAAACATGCTTATATTATGATGTTTTTCAACACTGCAAAACCTTCCAGTTTCTCGGCCACCATTTTATTTTCTTTTAGTTTTTTAAACCAATATCATATTCTTTTCCAGCACGAAATTTCTTGTAATTTGATACCACACATGATTTTTTAAAATTTTCCATGTTGTTTCAAGATGGCGGCGAAAAACCACATTTTGTGCAACAGTACGGATGCATATTTTTAGTATGTTGATTAGGAGCGTGTTATCTACTATTTACAACAAAAATCATTTTTGTTGCAATTAGTTCCACCTCAAGGTGTTTTTTCACTTATTTCTACTGCACTAATTGTATACTGATTAGTTTAAAATAAAAATGTTTTAATTTTCCAAGTAACTAATGTGTTTTATTCAAAAATTAAATTGTCAAATCTTATTGAGACACTTGATGCAAAAAGTAACTTGATTACTTTAAAAATGTGTTTACTTTGGATTCTATAAAAGAATTTAATTAACTGTTTGAAAATTTAGTTTTATTAAGACTGGTCATTGTTGGGCTACGATTCGACTCAATATCAAAACACAATTAACTATTAACTCCAAAGTTATTAACTACTCTTATTACGAAAAGTATGGAAGTTAACTCGTTGTGAATAAGTTCAGAAAAGCATTTTAACTTTTAATAGGTGGTAACCTAATCAAGACAAATTCTGGAGTTTGTTTCACTAGAAAATTCATTATCTTTCTTCAATTTAACTAAAATTGTTAAAACGGCAATCATAATCGCAATATTTAAGTTAACAGATAAGCGTTTAAACCAAAAACCTACAAAACGGTAATTTCGTAACAGCCTTGGACTATCTTAACTGTATTCTTCCTCAATGCAAATTTAACGGGGATGAACTGTTCAATGAGTGTGTAAAGTGGTGTTACGTGACCGTACGAGTGTCTATCTTTGTACTTAACTTTACTTGACTGCACAAGAGAAGGAAAGAATTTATCAAACTCTACTAAAACTTAGGAGCTCTGGTTCCAACCAACCACGCAATATTCTTAACTTCAGTAACTACTAATGAATAATCTGAACAAAATTTCCGTCTAATATTGCATAAAGGGTGCACAAAACTATCAAACTCAAAATTACAAACAATATTTATCAGAATGCAGCCAATTACCAGCTATAAAACTGTTCTTCTACAAACTTTTAAGTTCAAAGAAACAATGCAATATAAGGCATTATTTATCCAAACTGAAATCATAAAATATCTTAATTAGTTTCTCTACCCAATTTTATTACCTGCAATAAAATAAAGTATGCAATGCTGCAGTAATAATTGATTGTATTGTATAAAGAAAACATCAAAAACGTAAACTGTCAGATTCTTGTGAAGTAAATATAATAGGACATTTTCTGTTTTTGTTAGATTAGTAGACACCATTAATTAACTATTATTAATGGTTAAAAGTTTGCCGACCAATAAAATCTGCCGCTCTAGGCGCAGGTCTCTCAAATCCAATTCCATCCCTCTCCGCCATCTTGAAAAAACCGTCGAAAATCGGCACTTTTCTTAGTGTTTTGCCTATAACATCGTTCCGGTACATCACAGCGCAAAAAAAGTTATTTGCCGACTTGTAGAAGACAAAATTTCCTACAAATTTGGTAGGTATATGAAGATGTTTAGTATGATAAATAGCAACGGAGCTGGAAGCTCTCAAAAATGGCTAAAATTGCGTTCTATGCAAAAATTTTATTTTTTGTCCCTTAACGTAACAGCGTAACAGTCTTCAGAATCAATCATGGAGACAATTTAATTAGCTACAAATTCTATTGTATCAAAAAATATTGTACAAAATCCCATGTTATTTCTTATGAAGGTCCAAGATAGAATTTTTGGTCAATTTCAAGGTCATTCGCGGTCTAGCGCGTGACCTCACCGCGCTCGCGTTATACACAGTCCAGTGTGTGATATTACCACGTATACGGATCAAATCTACATATTACAATATGATTGATGCAGTAGTCCAAGATCGTAGTGATTTTATAATGAAGACATCGCGGCATCCTAGGGCTACAACCGAAATGATTATACTTCTACGCTCACAGCTGACTAACCATGTGAGCATAATATTCAAATCAAACTTTATACGTTTATTCATCTGTTAGCCAACGAGATCAAGAAATTTAAAGAAACCTAAAATAATCAACATATCTGCGAGGGTTGCAAGCTCGACTAACGGATATATCTATGTCGGTTACTACCCTTTCGTAAAGGGCTTTCCAATCTCAAGTTGATACTTAAGAAAAATATCATTATTGTAATATTATATAATTATGTTAATGAATACTAATCGTATGCTGACGGCACCAACTACACGACTGTACTCGCTATCTATTCTCACGCGACATCTAATACTCATATGTCTATACATATAGGTATTATTTAATAAAGAGCTGTAAATAAAACACACAAATATGGTTTATACACTTTTATTTTATTTAACTATTGTACATTTCAAACTAAATATATATTTATTCATAATTAAAATGTTAGCTTGTATGAACATCATTAGTTTAAACTAAACTACCTATTAAGAAATATTAATTAACAAGACAGAGTAAGGACTTTTAGCAACATCTTACAGGAAAAGAATATTATAGTCAATCATTAACATAGAAACAACAAACTAAACATATTTACATAATCATAATTAAAGTACTGAGTTATATGATTAACTTTATCTTATACTAAACTACATATTAGGAAATCATAATTATGAAGTATAAGGCTTTTATAATATCTTATAGGAAAAGAAGATTAAATTCAATCAGGATCATAACATACAACATCAACTAGATATCATAATGAATATATCAAATATTAAAACATACATACAATATACAACAAACATACACACAGATTATATTAATATCTAACCTTACAGAATTTTATATTACATATAAGATTTTTCAGTGAGAACACACATCAGTCTACATCCATTAGTTCTAATATCGAATAATGTCCTAAAGGTAGAGTTTCATATGAGCCAGGTATGAGGTAACGTTTATCATCATATGGGCTAAGAGCAATCTTTTGCTGAGTGATTGAATGAACATGATGCTTATCAGATCGGATTATATTTTGATGTACGCGTTTTTCTATATAGTTTTCGTAAGATTCAGCTCCATATCTACCTGCCCATTTAGTTACAAGACGTATATTTACCCGCTTCCGTAAATTTTCCATAGTGTTACCAAAGACCGCGTTATTCATAAGCTTATAGAGATTCTTCTCAAACTCATTTCTTGCGTTTTGACGTAACTTTGTGTTTAAGTCGATATATGACTTTAGCCACGCCGATTGTTTAAATTTAAGCACTTTATGAACTCGGGTAATCTTCAACCCATGCTGCAACACCTGTTTTAGAGCTCTATAATGGATAATATACTTTTCTTTATGATGAAGAGTAGCCATCAACTTAGCTTCCTGAGAAGAATATGCGCAAGGTTTTTCAGTCTTCGGATTAACATGCTGCGGGCAGAAAGGTAGATCTTTATGAGTATCATGCAGTTCCCTAGGGTATTCCAGATCAATCTCTAATATATAACCTTTAGGAGCATTATCAGGAATGGTTAGCACATGAATACTATCTGATTTGATCCATTCAAAACCTCCATATGGTAGGTACTGCGACATCGCCCAACCATACTGATTATTGACATCATAGTACATTAAATAATTTTCAGGACTAGTCGGATCATATGTCGGAATGTATTTATTGTTAGCTGTCGATCTCCTTTTAGAGCAAACTTGACTAAAACCACCTCGGATTCCGCGTTCAACAAAGAGAAATTGATCGAGATCGGTTAGGAGCTCTAACTCTTGTTTTGTATGCTTTAACATACAATCCCAAGTGAAACCAGGAAGTGTAAAATAATGAGCAGGGTCTAACACATAAGTTTTCAAACAACTATTTCTGAATTGCTCAAAAACGTCTGCTAGTAACAAGATATCAGTTTTCATATATAGATCGATGTACTGCCCCAAACTGCTACAATTGAATTTAGACCATACATCTTTAACTCTCCTATACAATTTTCTGGAACACTTTTCATTTTCAAGTTTATTATAGAAAGCTTCAATAGGCGGTAAACAAGTGTCACTAAACTTTTCAAAGCGATCGATATAATCATAGGGCATTACACCCTTTTTTGTTAACATACTGAAGAGATCATGAGATATATCAGAAAATTGAGATTTCAAATTAGGAAAACTATGTAGATATGAAGCTAACTTTTCTAGGGAGGACGCCATAAATCGGAATGAATCGATAAACCGGAACTGAACCAGAGAATCGTTTATATGTTTAGTAAAAGAGATATACTTTTCTATAGTTTTAGGAAGTAAATCAACAACACCTTGAATTCTAGACGCTATATCGGCAATTATAAAATGAGCATCATAACCGCTTAGATTGTGAAAGACAACAGGAATAACTCATTCATCTTTGTAGTTAATATTACATTCTTCATGGGCAGATCCTCGATAATTATTTTCAGAAATTAGATGCGTATGATCACGTACTTTTTTATCGCCCGGTCCAAAAGGTTTTTCACAAATATGACAATGAGTAGATTTTCTAAATTCTGCTTCCTGTTCAGCTGTTATATTAATATCGTAAGGACAAAGAAATACTGTTTCCAAATCCTCTGCCAACTGCTGAATCTCATCGGCAAACCATTCCATGCAATCCAAACCTCGATGGGAACGGTAAAAAGATAATGAGGCATCATATGAACATTTGACATAATAACCTACAGCAGCGGGAATGTGTTCTTGATACATATTTTTATTATTACACGGTTTCAGGATACTCTCCAAATCGGCATATATAACAAAAGGAACCTTCTCTTTATTTTTAAAATTCTTAAATTTTAACAGGTTCTCGCCTACTTTAGGCATTTTGATAGCGCAATCGTTGAGCTGCTGACAATCTTCAATATGCTTATTTAACTTTTCCTGTGATCTAAAGTAATGCAAGCATCAATCGCAGAAATATTTTCTACCTTTACGTCTGCTAAGTTGAGAGGACAACAGTCGGCTTAGATTCTTTATCCAAACGAAATGATAACGTATTGGCGCAGTGCAGTTTTCATTTTCATTTTTTTCATCATAGTACATGTCTTGAATGATGAGTAAATTCACATGTCGTTCTACTTTGTTTTTAGCAAGATATGACGGTGATGTCACATAATAATCATTTTTCTTCTTCAGGGAATAAACATTAATGGATATATTATTCTGTTTTCCAAATCTAGTGCGAATAGCTGCTAACCCTTTTAGCTATGTCACTATGTGCGGTATGTAAAGCGCTGACTACAGCCCATGCGAAGCACGCCTCGTCATCATTCTTCACGTTGATACAAGCTTCTTTCAACTTTATTTGCTCGGGAAGATCGATGTATGATGACCCAAGCTGAGGTGTATATTTATTAATATTAACCTGAAGGTTAATCGATTTCAGCGTCCAACCACTCTCGCGCTCTTGGAATTCCTCCAGCTCAGTTAATATTGGCTTTGTTACTTTATCATCAAACCAAGAATGTAGATCTGTATCTCTATATATCGGAAAGTTCGAGGTTGTAAAATGTTTGTTTTCATTTAGAAGCAGATCACCTCTCTTACATTCAAATTCTCCCATGAAAATGACATTAACTTTTACTGCTTCATACTCTTTCAGGATATTAGGAATTCTTCGTTTGAAAAGAGTCTTACAATCTGTGAAGAACTCTTTAGGATCCTTATGTTTAAGGTTGCTGATCACCCCACTTCGAATTCTATTATCAAAAGATGATATAGAATCATCCCAGCGAACTCGATGTTTAGCGGTTTCTATAGTTTCCTTCTTCGATCCAGCACCATTTTTCTGAAGCGTTTTGAATTGAGATTTAAAAGTTTTTACTTGGGCCAATTGAGTCATGAGATGCTGCTTTTCACCAACAGACTTAGCACACTTCAGCTCACGATAGATTTTTCTAATAGTTCGCGTACATTCCTTAAGCCCTTCTACGATACGATTATTAGTCGGAACAATCGACAGAATACCGGCCAAGGCTCGAATATTACTGACTGCAGCATTAACTAAAGACATCTTAGATATTATGATAAGTGAACTAATAAACCGATAATGAATGTAGCAACTGATGTTGTCAACACGAAGGTTGTATTAACAATGAGCTAGCGTAGATGTTGACGTTTCTTATATACTCTCTACACGTACCGCCGAGAAGATGATGCAAAGATGCGTCGATAAATTCAAGAACCTGCGAGAAATATTGAATATTATAGTATGCAAGACAGTTAAAGAAATGATGCTTTTTAGCTAGACAATAAAGGTTTGCTGAGATTATATATAATTTACTTCTATTAACAAGTATAAGCTATCAAATACTATTAGAAGGCTGATGCTATCAGCCTCATTCATCACGCTATCAGTCGCATTAATTATATTATCAGCCACATTTACTATGCTATCAGTCACATTTACTACGCTATCAACCGCATTTACTACGCTATCAGACACATTAATTACGCTATCAGCTACATTCATCATGCTATCAGCCACATTCATCATGCTATCAGCCACATTAATTCTGCTATCAGCCACATTCATCATGCTATCAGCCACATTAATTACGCTATCAGCCACATTCATCATGCCATTAGCCACATTAATTACGTTATCAGCCATATTTATCATGCTATCAGCCACATTCATTACGCTATCAGTCGCATTTATTATATTATCAGCCACATTTACTATGCTATCAGTCACATTTACTACGCTATCAGCCGCATTTACTACGCTATCAGACACATTAATTACGCTATCAGCCACATTTACTACGCTATCAGCCACATTCATTACCCTATCAGCCACATTCATCATGCTATCAGCCACATTAATTCTGCTATCAGCCACATTTACTATGCTATCAGCCACATTAATTACGCTATCAGCCACATTCATCAGGCCATCAGCCACATTAATTACGTTATCAGCCATATTTATCATGCTATCAGCCACATTCATTACGCTATCAGCCACATTCATCATGCTATCAGCCACATTAATTACGTTATCAGCCACATTTATCATGCTATCAGCCACATTCATGACGCTATCAGCCACATTCATCATGCTATCAGCCACATTTACTACGCTATCAGTCACAATCATTGAGCTATCAGCCACATTTAATTATGTTATCAGCCACATTTACTATGCTATTAGCCACATTTACTACGCTATCAGCCTTTAAATTATCAGAATAAATGAAATAATAGAGTATGTTTTATAGCCTATCTATTATTTATCAGTAATATTTAATTTATAATATTAATTAAATTTTAAAATTAATTACACGTAAGTTAACCCTCAACCAACACATTATGCTTAGACATGTTAGTTTATTCACATTCTTCCAGAGTCAATTCAATGCAAGGTTTATATGAAGTATTAGCATCGACAATATAGCGTTTAATTTTCAGGAAGACTAGTTTTTGTATTTGCTTTACTCTTAAGATCGAATATTTATTTATGATATCATTTTCACATCAACCAAGATTACAACCTAGAAATCTTTTTTAATTATCAACGTAATTTAGAAAATTAGTAAATAAGTGAACCCATATTAATTCATAAGATTGAAAGTTGTGTCTACGTCAACTTAGAAAACCGCAAATGATTACACATATATAATGCAAAACATGCTGAGAATGAAAAATTTTTAACTTCATAAATTCAGACAATCGAAACATAATTTATATAATACAAAAATAATTACTTAATCGAATCCTACCTTTTCTTGATGTACAGGATAGCGCAGGCAACGTCTTTAACGATATTATGATAAGCGAACTAATAACTGATGATGAACGTTGCAACTGATGATGTCAACACGAAGGTTGAATTAATAATGAGCTAACGTAGATGTCGATGTTTCTTATATACTCTCTACACATACAGCTGAGGCACAGGCTTCTAGCACCACACGAAAAAGACTGAAATATTCAATATAAGAAGCATAAAGAGAAATAAAGCATTACATAGGGCTTTCATCTGGCGCTTAACGTTAATAATCGAAAAAAATTACAACACTACAGAGTACACAATAAAAATTGAATAATAAAATTTTATAAAATGATTTATTAACATCGGTTAAAGCACGGTTGAAAGTTAATTAGAAAATCTATTATTACTGAGATATCGCTTATTTAATTTTATTTAATTCCCACAACCGGTTTCGATTGATATATCAGTGTGTTAACATTAACTTTATCAAAATCAACTAAGAAGATTATAATAATTGAAAATATTAACATATTCTATAAATAAACAAATCTATTAGAGTCTAAAATATAAAAAGGGAAGAACGTTCATATTAAAATTAACTGAATTCAACAAGATATCACTTCGCAAATTTATACTGTTTACTAATTAGCCATCCTATGCTTAAAGCGACGTGTTCTTTAACAAAACCACTTGAGAGATTATAATTAAAAAATATCGAACATTTTCACCAAATAAACTATTCGAGCATCCGAATATAATAAAAAATGAATGAACATACCTACTAAATTAAATATACTCAACAAGAAACCACTACACAAATTAACGCTAATTATAAAAACGATTAATTTAAATCACTCGAGAAATATACGCACTGTAACAACTGAAGAAACGTTGCATAATGATTTTTAAAAACAAAAATCTACTGTTTTATGAAATATAAATGACTCATTCTACTAAGTGCTGTTCAAAGAATTTCAATTATTTTGTTTGTTAACGCATGAGTAAATACACATGTTTCTTCACGAAATGAAACGAAACGAAAAATTGGTTTCTGATGATTAATTCGAAGGAAATGAATTTTACAACCTAGTATACTTCGAGAAAGTGGAGAATTTGCCCTGGCTGGTGTTATAACGATTAATGAGAGTGTTTTATTAGATTAGATTATTAGATATTCTTAATACGCAGAAAGTCATGCACTTTGATATTAACGTGCATCATCTCCTTTAAAGTATAGCTAGTAAAAGTTTAAACAGCACTACAGACCATAAGTTAGGCCGCAGTTCAAATTTAAACCCATATAATAATAATAAAATCCAGGTTAATATGGAAATTGTACTCTGTTGTTAGAGGTATTCTGTTTGTGAACATCTATTTTTAAGGTAACAGTGAAATAAAGAATTGCAAGGAGTGCTGGTATACAAAGATTAATATCACACATATGCTATGTAAGATACTTATAACTGTTCCTTTAGATATCTATCTGAAAACCAATCTAAATTTTCTTTATTAGCAAATGAAATTTCAACAGGAGATGATGCACGTTAATATCAAAGTGCATGACTTTCCGCGTATTAAGAATATCTAATAATCTAATCTAATAAAACACTCTCATTAATCGTTATAACACCAGCCAGGGCAAATACTCCACTTTCTCGAAGTATACTAGGTTGTAAAATTCATTTCCTTCGAATTAATCATCAGAAACCAATTTTTCGTTTCGTTTCATTTCGTGAAGAAACATGTGTATTTACTCATGCGTTAACAAACAAAATAATTGAAATTCTTTGAACAGCACTTAGTAGAATGAGTCATTTATATTTCATAAAGCAGTAGATTTTTGTTTTTAAAAATCATTATGCAACGTTTCTTCAGTTGTTACAGTGCGTATATTTCTCGAGTGATTTAAATTAATCGTTTTTATAATTAGCGTTAATTTGTGTAGTGGTTTCTTGTTGAGTATATCTAATTTAGTAAGTATGTTCATTCATTTTTTATTATATTCGGATGCTCGAATAGCTTATTTGGTGAAAATGTTTTAATTATAATCTCTCAAGTGGTTTTGTTAAAGAACACGTCGCTTTAAGCATAGGATGGCTAATTAGTAAACAGTATAAATTTGCGAAGTGATATCTTGTTGACTTCAGTTAATTTTAATATGAACGTTCTTCCCTTTTTATATTTTAGACTCTAATAGATTTGTTTATTTATAGAATATGTTAATATTTTCAATTATTATAATCTTCTTAGTTGATTTTGATAAAGTTAATGTTAACACACTGATATCAATCAAAACCGGTTGTGGGAATTAAATAAAATTAAATAAACGATATCTCAGTAATAATAGATTTTCTAATTAACTTTCAACCGTGCTTTAACCGATGTTAATAAATCATTTTATAAAATTTTATTATTCAATTTTTATTGTGTACTATGTAGCGTTGTAATTTTTTTCGATTATTAACGTTAAGCGCCAGATGAAAACCCTATGTAATGCTTTATTTCTCTTTATACTTCTTATATTGAATATTTCAGTCTTTTTCGTGTGGTGCTAGAAGCCTAGAGAGTATATAAGAAACATCGACATCTACGTTAGCTCGTTATTAATTCAACCTTCGTGTTGACATCATCAGTTGCAACGTTCATCATCAGTTATTAGTTCGCTTATCATAATATCGTTAAAGACGTTGCCTGCGCTATCCTGTACATCAAGAAAAGGTAGGATTCGATTAAGTAATTATTTTTGTATTATATAAATTATGTTTCGATTGTCTGAATTTATGAAGTTAAAATTTTTTCATTCTCAGCATGTTTTGCATTATATATGTGTAATCATTTGCGGTTTTCTAAGTTGACGTATACACAACTTTCAATCTTATGAATTAATATGGGTTCACTTATTTACTAATTTTATAAATTACGTTGATAATTAAAAAAGATTTCTAGGTTGTAATCTTGGTTGATGTGAAAATGATATCATAAATAAATATTCGATCTTAAGAGTAAAGCAAATACAAAAACTAGTCTTCCTGAAAATTAAACGCTATATTGTCGATGCTAATACTTCATATAAACCTTGCATTGAATTGATTCTGGAAGAATGTGAATAAATTAACATGTCTAAGCATAATGTGTTGGTTGAGGGTTAACTTACGTGTAATTAATTTTAAAATTTAATTAATATTATAAATTAAATATTACTGATAAATAATAGATAGGCTATAAAACATACTCTATTATATCATTTATTCTGATAATTTAAAGGCTGATAGCGTAGTAAATGTGGCTGATAGCATAGTAAATGTGGCTGATAACATAATTAATGTGGCTGATAGCTCAATGATTGTGACTGATAGCGTAGTAAATGTGGCTGATAGCTTGATGAATGTGGCTGATAGCGTAATGAATGTGGCTGATAGCATAATAAATGTGGCTGATAACGTAATTAATGTGGCTGATAGCATGATGAATGTGGCTGATAGCGTAATGAATGTGGCTGATAGCATGATAAATATGGCTGATAACGTAATTAATGTGGCTGATGGCATGATGAATGTGGCTGATAGCGTAATTAATGTGGCTGATAGCATGATGGATGTGAATGATAGCAGAATTAATGTGGCTGATAGCATGATGAATGTGGCTGATAGGGTAATGAATGTGGCTGATAGCATGATGAAGGTAGCTGATAGCGTAATTAATGTGTCTGATAGCGTAGTAAATGCGGCTGATAGCGTAGTAAATGTGACTGATAGCATAGTAAATGTGGCTGATAATATAATTAATGCGACTGATAGCGTGATGAATGAGGCTGATAGCATCAGCCTTCTAATAGTATTTGATAGCTTATACTTGTTAATAGAAGTAAATTATATATAATCTCAGCAAACCTTTATTGTCTAGCTAAAAAGCATCATTTCTTTAACTGTCTTGCATACTATAATATTCAATATTTCTCGCAGGTTCTTGAATTTATCGACGCATCTTTGCATCATCTTCTCGGCGGTACGTGTAGAGAGTATATAAGAAACGTCAACATCTACGCTAGCTCATTGTTAATACAACCTTCGTGTTGACAACATCAGTTGCTACATTCATTATCGGTTTATTAGTTCACTTATCATAATATCTAAGATGTCTTTAGTCAATGCTGCAGTCAGTAATATTCGAGCCTTGGCCGGTATTCTGTCGATTGTTCCGACTAATAATCGTATCGTAGAAGGGCTTAAGGAATGTACGCGAACTATTAGAAAAATCTATCGTGAGCTGAAGTGTGCTAAGTCTGTTGGTGAAAAGCAGCATCTCATGACTCAATTGGCCCAAGTAAAAACTTTTAAATCTCAATTCAAAACGCTTCAGAAAAGTGGTGCTGGATCGAAGAATTAAACTATAGAAACCGCTAAACATCGAGTTCGCTGGGATGATTCTATATCAGCTTTTGATAATAGAATTCGAAGTGGGGTGATCAGCAACCTTAAACATAAGGATCCTAAAGAGTTCTTCACAGATTGTAAGACTCTTTTCAAACGAAGAATTCCTAATATCCTGAAAGAGTATGAAGCAGTAAAAGTTAATGTCATTTTCATGGGAGAATTTGAATGTAAGAGAGGTGATCTGCTTCTAAATGAAAACAAACATTTTACAACCTCGAACTCTCCGTTATATAGAGATACAGATCTACATTCTTGGTTTGATGATAAAGTAACAAAGCCAATATTAACTGAGCTGGAGGAATTCCAAGAGCGCGAGAGTGGTTGGACGCTGAAATCGATTATTAACCTTCAGGTTAATATTAATAAATATACACCTCAGCTTGGGTCATCATACATCGATCTTCCCGAGCAAATAAAGTTGAAAGAAGCTTGTATCAACGTGAAGAATGATGACGAGGCGTGCTTCGCATGGGCTGTAGTCAGCGCTTTACATACCGCACATAGTGACATAGCTAAAAGTGTTAGCAGCTATCCGCACTACTCTAAGGTTTTAAATTTGACGGGTATCCAGTTTCCTATGACAATCAAGCAGATCCCTAGATTTGGAAAACAGAATAATATATCCATTAATGTTTATTCCCTGAAGAAGAAAAATGATTATTATGTGACATCACCGTCATATCTTGCTAAAAACAAAGTAGAACGACATGTGAATTTACTCATCATTCAAGACATGTACTATGATGAAAAAAATGAAAATGAAAACTGCACTGCGCCAATACGTTATCATTTCGTTTGGATAAAGAATCTAAGCCGACTGTTGTCCTCTCAACTTAGCAGACGTAAAGGTAGAAAATATTTCTGCGATTGATGCTTGCATTACTTTAGATCACAGGAAAAGTTAAATAAGCATATTGAAGATTGTCAGCAGCTCAACGATTACGCTATCAAAATGCCTAAAGTAGGCGAGAACCTGTTAAAATTTAAGAATTTTAAAAATAAAGAGAAGGTTCCTTTTGTTATATATGCCGATTTGGAGAGTATCCTGAAACCGTGTAATAATAAAAATATGTATCAAGAACACATTCCCGCTGCTGTAGGTTATTATGTCAAATGTTCATATGATGCCTCATTATCTTTTTACCGTTCCCATAGAGGTTTGGATTGCATGGAATGGTTTGCCGATGAGATTCAGCAGTTGGCAGAGGATTTGGAAACAGTATTTCTTTGTCCTTACGATATTAATATAACACCTGAACAGGAAGCAGAATGTAGAAAATCTATTCATTGTCATATTTGTGAAAAACCTTTTGGACCGGGCGATAAAAAAGTACCTACGTGATTATACGCATCTAATTTCTGAAAATAATTATCGAGGATCTGCCCATGAAGAATGTAATATTAACTACAAAGATGAATGGGTTATTCCTGTTGTCTTTCATAATCTAAGCGGTTATGATGCTCATTTTATAATTGCCGATATAGCGTCTAGAATGCAAGGTGTTGTTGATTTACTTCTTATAACTAAAGAAAAGTATATCTCTTTTACTAAACATACAGGGTGGTAGAGACCACACGTACACCCCTTTTAAAATGCGGGGGATTAAAAAATTTTAACAAGACGATGGGTGATCTTACTAATGTCGATATGCTCTATCGAATGACGCCAAGAAGTAACCCCCCTACCCCCCCTTGTAGGGGATAAGGTGGGCAACTTTAAAAATTCAAATGGGAATCCCTAAATTTTATTGCATATTTAGATACTACTCGTCAAAATATGAATAATAATTTATTTGAAACATTTTTTTATCTTGGCAACAGGTGGCGCTGTAATCGCAAAAAACCGACTTTTTGCATTTTCCGCCATCTCTGGCATATTTACAGGTGCAAATAGCAGTTTTTCATATTTTTTACTAAATAGTGATGAAAAAGCTTTGCTAATGTTCGCAAATGAAAAACGGAAATTCTTTCCCTAAGGTGTTTTCAGATTTTTTTCTTGCATTGTACGTGACAATTGACGTGACACGCGCTAGACCGCGTATGACCTTGAAATTGACCAAGAATTCTATCTTGGACCTTCATAAGAAATAACATGGGATTTTGCCGTCGAACTCTCCTAGCCTATCTACTACGGAGTGAGGATAAATTTAAAAAAACGAAAAGGTGCTTTTTTAAAGTTTAGTGCAGCAAATCTCTTCGGTTCATTAATTCTAATTATGAAAGTATTGCCTTTAAGTTCAGACGAAATAATCTTTATAGATTGTTATGAATGTATAAAAGAAGATTTATAATTATTATTATTTATTAAACTATTCTGTTAATACACATTATTTACAAGCGTCATCATATTACAATCACCATCTTACAATGAATCAAGACTTGCCGTCTCCTGTGTGTGTGTGTGTGTGTGTGTGGTGCATTCACCTAACACTTGCTTATGTTATATTTTTGGTCTGTTCACTTACAATCTAGTTATATATACAACATCCCCCCTTTTTCCTATGGTTAACAACTAAAATCTTTTAAATGTGAAGGGACTCTTGTGGTACGTCCACTTCTGGTAGTTTGTATTGGAATGTTTAGATCAGAATCCAATATGTTTGTTTCTTTATTAAGTTTTACAGAAGTTGTAGATTTAAGTACCTGACTCTGGCTATCACTATCTGATATATCAGGTGAGATTATACACTTGTTAACTGAATGTCGCAAATGCACAGTATTTCTCCGTAATGTGTCACCTGCTTCATTTTGAATAACAAAAGATCTGGGTCCTTGCTTACTTACTATTGTAGCAGGGGACCATGTTTTGTCGGTTGGATTCTGAACTACTACATTATCCCCCGGTTGAAATGTATTTCTAACATGCGCTGTCTTATTATAATAACTTTCTACATTTTGTTGTTTTCTAAGAAGTTCATCTTTAATGTTTGTTACTACTCTAGGTTTCAATATTTCCTCAGTGCAAGGTATTTTGGACCTTAAAGCTCTACTCATTAGCAATTGAGAAGGGCTGTAATTTAGACCTGCAACAGGAGTATTCTTAATTTAATGAAGCTAAATGAAAGTCTGAATTGCTGTTTTTACATTTTTTCATCATATTTTTGACTATGCCAACAGCTTTTTCACTTAGTCCATTAGACTTGGGATATCGGGGACTAGAGTGTATTAGTTGTATGTCACAACTATTTGCAAACTCTTTGAATTTATAACTAGAAAATGGCATATTATCACTAACAATATATTTGGGTATTCCATGCACTGCAAAAATATTTTTCAATTTTGTAATTACTGTTCCTGCTGTTTTGTCTTTTAGAAACTTAACTTCTATCCATTTTGAAAGATAGTAAATAACAATTAAGTAATCGTGCCCATCAAAATACATTATATCCATCCCTATTTTAAAGAACGGTAGTGCTGGGATTTCATGGGACATAAGAGGTTCTTTTATATTTGTGGGTTTGTACTTTTCACAGGTTTTACATGAACGTACTAAATCCTCTATGTCCGATGATATATGTACCACACCAGTATAATAGGCTTCTGGCACGACTCTTGCATTTGGTAATACCAAAATGTCCTGCGTGTACAAGATTAAGCATTTCTTTTCTTAGTGACAACGATACAACCAGTTTATGGTTTAAATAAATTATATTATTTTTAACATGAAGTTCATTTTTTAGTTTGAAATAATTTTTTAGTTCTGGATCAGTTATATCTTTATCAACTTTTGGCCATCCATTAGCATACCAATTCAGAACTTGTTTTAAATTTCTGTCATGTAGTGTAGCTTTCTCTATTTGCTTTAATCTTGTTTCAGAAATAGGTAAATCTATTTCTAAACAGTAAACTGTATCATATAAGACAGGATCATTCTTGGCATTATCAAGCAAATGATTTCTAGACATAAAATCTGCTTATATATAATTTACTACCTGGTACATACTTGATATCTATTTCATACTTTATTAATTTGAGCACCATACGTTGCAACCTGGTACTAATTTTGTTAATATCTTTTTTAATTATTGTAACAAGCGGTTTATGATCTGTCTCTATTACAATTTTCCGACCGTAAATGAATTGGTGATACTTTTCAATAGATGCACAAATGGAAAATAATTCTTTTTCTATCGGCGCCCACCGTATTTGACTTTGTGTAAAGCTTCGCGAATAAAACGATATGGGTTGTCCACTTTGTAGCAAACATGCCCATATTCCCGTTTTTGAGCTATCAGTTTGCATAACTTAATTTTAGTTTTATGTTTTTAAATGCTTGTTTTTGGGTTTCATCCCAATGCCAAATCACATCTTTCTTTAACAGTTCACGCAGTGGCGCAGTGGTTTGAGAATAGTGAGGTATGAACTTGCTTAAATAATTGGTCATTCCTAAGAATTTTTGAAGTGCTTTCACATTTTTTGGCTCATCTAACCTCGCTACTGCCTCCACGTGCTCTGGATCTGCTTTTATGCCTGTTTTAGATATGATTAGTCCTACGTATTTTACATATTCTAATTTATACTGTAACTTTTTAGGGTTAAATTTTACATTATGTTCTTTAGCTCTCATAATTACTTTTTTCATAATTTCATCGTGGTGTTTACTATTTCTGCCTGCAACGATCAGGTCATCAAAGTAGATCTCGACACCCTCAATGTCACCAAATATCTTAGTATTAATTTTTTGCAAGACCTCTGGGACCGAAGATATTCCAAAAGTCATTCTTTTAAATCGATACCTCCCATAGGGGGTTCCAAACGTACATAGATGACTACTGATATCGTCAAGTTCTACCTGGAAGAACCCATCTTTCAACATTTTCTATCTGTTGATAACTTTGAATTAATCAGACTTGAATGTGAAAATTTTGAATTGGCTATATACAACTTATACATGAAGCTTGCAGAATATAATTGTGCTGATTAAGTTATTTAATGGTAATAACGAAATTTTTAAAATGGTGTTTGGTTAATACAACTAAAACTATATAATGAAATGTGATGATAATGAAATTTCTTACAAGATTGATTGATTGAAAAGTGGAGAAAACTCTATATTTTTCTAAGATCGCTACTTTTGCCTTTTTGGGAGCGGCATAGACCCACCGCTATTGGTTTCACAAAAGACATAATATGATATGCCCAAGTTTTACAGAAATTAGTCTTATAATACTCAGAAAATAACTCATTCGGTGCTAAAGTGCAGTAGAGAGAAGTCGTAGGCAAATAAAAGAAGGAAGTGCAGTTTTTTCTAGTAGTCGCACGAGATATTACTGACGCTCGCCAACGTCAGTAATTACGTTCATTTTGCATCTATAAAGATTATTCTGCCATTCATGCCTTCATAATTACAAATAATGAACCAAATCGATTTGCTGCACTAAACTATAAAAAACCCACTTTTTCGTTTTTTTCAAAATTTACCCTCACTCCGTTGTATTGAGCGAAAAATTGATACAAAGAATTTGTAACTATTTAAATTCTCTGCAATATTGATTCTGAGGACTTATATGCTAAAATGAAGTGTTACGAAGTTATCGCGATGTTAAGTGGAAAGAAATTCAAAATTTTGCAAAGTAGGCAATTTTAGCCTTTTTGCGAGCTTTACAGCTCCGTTGCAAAACAACTTCACATACCAAAGTTGTAGGAAATCTTGTCCTCTATAAGTCGGCAAATAACTTTTTTTGCGCTATGATGAACCAGAACGAAGATATAGGCGAGAAACTAAAGAAAGTGCCGATTTTTGACGGGTTTTTCAAGATGGCGGTGGGCGTGGAGGGGGGATGGAATTGGAAAACGGATTTTTCACTAACCGACCAATCTATACAACATATCAAAAACCTAGAACTATCCGACCTTTTGCAGGATAAAATCCCTTCATTAACTGGACTATTTATATAAATAAGTTGTAAAAACTTCTGCAAAAAATGCCGGACACGCTCTTGATTAACAGACTGCATTTACGATATGCCAAAACTAGCAGAAGTGCTGTTTATATTAACGACCCTGGCTAAATAAGACTTTCAACCTTTTTCATGTTTTAAAGGCGCCACAATATTTTAAGATACGGCTCTGATTCAAAGAATGTACTAATTCTATAAATGAAAATTTTACAAACATTTTTTGAATTTATCCACGGCTGTTGAAAAGTAGGGTGTCTTGAATATGTTTCTTTACATCATAAAAACTGTTTTTTATATGTCTGTAAATATCGGTGTAGATAAAGCGAGATTCATGAGATCTAGTATTTTTTAATTAAACTTATTAAGAACATGTTTTTTTCTATGTTCAGTTCAGTGCAATATTTACGGAAATGTCGTTTTGAATTGATAATTTGATAGCGACTCCTAAATGGATCGGTTGTCCTTTTCTAATAACACATCTTCGACAACACAAAAGTTGCTGGAATGGAGTTGCGTATTCTTATCTCATCGTGCCCTAAATCTGACAGGTGGTTCCGTTGGAGTTCGATTTTATACGTTTGCCCTAAATAATTTAAATCAGAAGTCAACAGGTTGCTGCATAAACATAACTTTTCTTTGTTTAATAAATTGATGGTGTAGTCTTGATTATTACATTTTTTCAAGAATTATTAAAATTATTTTAATGTATTGAAGGTAAATTGTAACCATAACCTTATTGTTTTACCCGCTTACATTTAAATTGCTTAAATTTATATTTTCTTACAGATGGATTATGATTATTTGATTAAATTTCTTGCATTGGGAGATTCTGGAGTAGGAAAGACTAGTTTTTTGTATCAATATACTGATGGAGTGTTTAATGCCAGATTTATATCTACAGTTGGAATTGATTTTCGAGAGAAACGTTTGATTCATCAGTATAAAGGACGAAATCATAGAATAAATTTACAGTTATGGGATACAGCTGGTCAAGAAAGGTATAAGTTAAAAAGCGTATATTCAAATAAGGAAATATTGGATTTCTTATAATTATGATAGGTATTAGTGTAGTAATTATTATTAGGTTCGCATATTTTTATTTCGACTATTAAGAGAAATGAATGATTTAATTATTAGATTTAGGATAAAGATACACATTCTAGAATATCGTAAGTACTACTAGTATTTGCTAAATGTAGAATAAGTACCGTTTTTGTTAAATTAGATTTTTAATAGGAGATAAAGTTTTAGTCACGTTCATAAAATAAGAATGGAAAAGACTGTTGTGATATTTAAATTTTACAACAAACTTACAAGCATAAGTGACATTTACGGTGACCATAATCGTTTATTATAAAGAGTGGCGCTTTATTTCATGAAGCTGTCCTTTTTTCAAAACTCAATTTTGTCCTTTAATTTTAGACAATTTCCAGAAATTATTTTCTAATAAAAATTACAATAGCTTTGTTTACTTGTCTTACTCTAGAGTAAGACAAGTAAGTAGTTTGGAGTATATGAAGTTTAACGTCATTGGAGTAGTATTATCACGTTAGAGTAGGTTTACCTTTCAGAGACAAAGAAACAGTTTTGTTGGACAAATTTAGCAAAATGAGTCTTTTAAGTTCATAATTATTTTAAAATTTATGCAATTAAATTGTAAAACAGCAGATAACTAATTTTGAAACTAAAGGACCCCACACGTTTCTTACGGAAATTGGATCTCAGTCAAATTGACTGAAATTGTGATATGTTATCCTCATTAAAAGTCTCCTTGGCCACAAAACTCTAAAATTAATAGTTTTGGAGTTACAGAGCATGAAAAGCAGAAAACATTCATCGTTCGATTTATGGGTTTTTAACACATTACAGCCACATTTACATTTAACATTTACAGTTACAGCCTCGATAACTTCATTTTTTGTGCATATTTTTTTGTTTCTGTTTTGATTAACCACAAGGAGGTTCCACGAGTGGATTTGCCATATCATTTGGCCCTCAATAGGGCCAACTTGAAATTAGAAAAATGAATGTTTAAAAATGAAAACTATCGTTGATTATTGCGTATGGTGTAGATGGAGACTACAACATATCATATTTTCAGTTAATTTGACCGGGATCTAATTTCCATAAGAAACATTTAGGGTCTTGTTTATTGTTTCCAGCCTTACTTTGTGGAACTCCATAATCATGAAATAAATAAAGATTAATAAAAAGTTTCACAGTTTTTATTAAATTATAACCTGACAATATTGTTTCGACAGCTAAGTTGCCATTATTAAAGTTAATATAAATATAAACAAACACGTCGGTAAGGTAAATACAAGAAATAGGTAACTAGATAAAAAGATAAAAATAATCAGAATTAAATATCTAACAGTTTCAATAGCGGAGAATTAAAATTGATGCACTGATTGATTTTATTTGCCTATTTTAGTGAAAATTGCAAACATTTCAATAAGCATTGTTTTCTCCACTTACCTCTAGATTTATTCTCAAAAAACCTTAGTAAAATCAGCAACGAACACAGTGAAAGTTTTTACCAAGAAATCAGTATAATGGAGAAACGTTACCAGGGAAAATACTATCCAAGTATAATAAGGGATTATTGCTGGTGTTTGTTGCATGATGCGTCTTCTACATATAACATACATAAATACATAATCCACACAAACTCTTATGGGAATGCAACGGAGGTCATGGAGCTATTGTAGCAAGTACATTACGCTCCCCCATACTTTATCACTCATACAACTTTCATACCTCATCCTAAGGAGCCCAAACACGATTGTAGGTTTGAACCCCTGTCCCTCTGATTGAGAGGTAGGATCTCTACTACTCGACCACAGAGGGCCTCTTCTACATATAACATGGTTGACCCCTCGTAGAAATCTTATTTTACGAAGCATCCAAAGTCATGAGGGGTCATCCTTAAATTATGTAATGCATATTTAGAAGAAATTTGGTACCCCTCCCCCCCCCCAACCTCTTGTAATGCTACTCTGAACCTCCCTTTGATAATTACATAACATACAGCAATACTATAATGTAGAAAAATACTTAATTTGTTAAAATAATATTCATGCGGTTTTAAATAAATTTTACAATTTAAAAATTAAATTTGTTTTTCTTGAAAAAATTTTTTAAAGTTACGTAACGTTAAGCTTAATACCCCCCACCATTTGCATCACTGTGTAACGCTATTAAGGAACCCCCCATGAAGCGTTACGTAATTTAAGGACAAGCCCTAAAAGGTAAATGCTGGATCAGCGCAAAAAGCTAGAAATATCTTTTTGTTCATCAACTTTACGGATAAAACGAGAAGGTTTTACGGTTTAGCACAAAATGCTACTCGCCAAACGCTAACAAATCTAATATGGTATACATATCTTACAATATTAAGCACATTGAAATGTATGACAGCACAGGTTTTTGTAATTAATCATTTTTAATACACATTCTCAAATTGTAATGCAGGGGTAGGTCAGGACAGTACTGCCTCACACAGAACTTGCTTCACACAATGTTTGATACATAGTTTCCTGCTTTTAAAGTTTTAAACTTTTAAAGTAAGTTTTTAAAAAATTAAAATACGAAAATGCATGAACAATTTGTTGAAACTGTTTGAAACAAACCAATTATATATATGACATAAATAATTCTGATTATATGATGACAAAATTAAAAGCAAAAAGAATTGAGAAGAGACTTAAATTTAAAAGTTGACTTTTTTTAATGAGATATCGTACAGTAATAACATGTTTGAATCCAATTTTGTATCAGAATCTGATTCAGAGCTTAATCTGTTCAGCCATAATTAAACAATAAAAAATAAAACACTTGCGACACCGTAGACACAGAACTGCTTGGAAACGTGCACTTACTCTGTACGTGAATTCTGCACACAGATATTCTCTGTGCTGTGCTGCCCTGCATCTTCATCTGCCCCTGGTCTTAAATTTGTTATTACTTGAATGCTTTATATGTAGAGGACGCTTCATGCAACAAACACCATGGCCAACTGCATCAATAAACCCGGAGGGGTTTATATGGCCGTGCCAATAAGGCAAAAAAAAATGTTTATTTTCACAGTCATCTTACTAGAGACCTCTTGCTGATATAAATAAAATCAATTTGATTAGATGTCAGAATTTAGAGGTTAATAACGGCAAATGGAGAGAAAAATAATGTTCAAATTTTTAATGTATATCGAATTATTTAGTTTTGTTATTATTTGAATTAGCATTACCGTTCTTCTAGATATATTTTGCAAATAACTAATGCTAACAATAATAAATACAACGTAATAAAACACTGGCTAAACAGTAAACCTAATTTTTAGTTAGTAAAGTGTAAGTACTTTTCTTTAAATTAATTACAATTTAAATACTTTTCTCCTAAGTGTTGTTAAAAGATGTCTTTTAGCAAGTATCGAATAGGGGCAAAAGTCAAAGAATAACCAATGGTAAACGTATTAAATGTAATTTTGCAGTGATGCCTTATAGAGACTTTTGAGAAGGGCCACATTAGAAGAAATGTTGGCTAAAATGTTATCAGTGACAATTCGTAATATGAAAATGAATCCGCGGTCTGTTACAAGTTTCAAGACTTTTTACAATGTCAAATAATGTAATTCAGCTGTTGTAATTGATCGAATGGAAGAAATATCTTATTAGAATAGTAAATGTTGTAGCCAGTCCATGGATAACAAATCCTAGAAAGTTTTTCGAAATTGAAGTAGGTTTATGTGTCGAGTTCATGGATAGGATTCTCTGTTCTACTGCATATAGTAATTTTTTTCTTTAATAGGCATATCATCAGCAATCAACAAACGATGCTGTCAATATGTAGCATGCTTAAAACGTGATATATCAGTGCAAAGACGTTGTTTAATCAATTAATTTTGGTCATGAAATTGCCGAGAAATATTAAAATAGATAACTATAATTGGAAAAAGGAAAATTTTCTATTTTTGTATAATAAATACGATTAACAATTTTTCAAAATATCAAAAATTAATGTGCAGCCTACTAAAATTTTTATTCAATTAGCCTCACTAATATATTTTAGTTCCTTGTTTCTCGAAAAGCGCCGCCACGGGGAGGACCCCTGGCCTACTTCTCCCAAACAACATTTTAGCGCTTATGAGACGGCCATATAAACACCTGGTTTATTGATGCAGTTGGCCATGCAAACACCAGCAATAATTCCCCATTATATTGGATAGCATTTTCCATGATAACGTCCTTTTTTTTCACTAAAATAGGCAAATAAAATCAATTTTAGTTGAAATTTTTAGATTAGATCCATATGTTGATATTTTTCTATTTCAAATCTATTTTATATTTAACCCTAACATTCTCAGATTTGTCTTTTATTTTCTTTAAAAAAATTTTTTCACCGTTATTAGCTGCTATTACATCCTTTATATGTCCATTTAAACCAGAAAAATATGCTAATACATACATACAGTAATTAATAAAAATACAGTAATAAACCAAAACCCTAAAAAGACCAAAACATATTTTATAAGAATTTTTAGGGTATATCCTAATTCTAATAATTATTCCCTGTTAACGATTACAAAATATAATAAACCATGAGAATATTATTTATACATGATATGCTTTGTACAAGCTAAGCACACCAATTATATATTATATAGTTCTTTAATGAATGCCTGACTAATTACAAAATTAATTTGCCAAAAAGACACAGGAATATAAAACAAAGAACATTTTGCTAAGAAACTAAACGATTAAAATAAAATTTAACTGAACAGTTTGAAAAATAAACATTGTTGCAATTCTGAAAAATTCCTGCTTCTTTGAACTAATGTTCAACATTACAAATTTCACCTTCCCTGCTGTTGTTAATTCTGTCGTAGTCGTGGAGCTGATCGAATGATTGGATATTTTTCTTTTTTGAGAGTCAAACCCTATTTTTTCTGCCGCTGTTTTCTCCATTTTCCAATTTCATTTACTCTCACAGGGGAATTTTTCTACCAATAGTTCTTTCCATTAGAATTCCAAAATGGGTTAGGCTTCAGAAACATTCTCTTGGTCTTGACATTGCTGCCTCTCTTCGACAACAGCTTGTGGTACAGTCTATAATTATCTTATATTTATAAATCAATTAAAAAGAAGGAAATATTGACTTACCTTACAGGACAAAGTTCCGTGTTTTCATTGGGTATCAACCATTTACTTTCAGTTAAACGTTTTGCACCGCCTTGATCAGTTTTGGAAAAAATAGAATTATATTCTCTACGCCCTGTAGGAAGACCCTCATTGTTAATTTCTTCCTTGAAGAAATAAGTTTGACATTGAGCCCCTTCACCTCACCAAGCTAATTCATAAGAGGCAATCAAGAAAAATTTCTTTTGAAGTCCCCAGGGGCTATCTTCGTCGAAAACTTCAACAATCTTTTGATATTGTTTTTCAGACGGAGCTGCTGTGCTGCTCGTTCTTTTTTCTGGAAGTGCCTGTAATTTTCGTCTAGTAGCATCTGTGACCTTTCAGTGTTTTAATAATAATAATATAATAATATAATAAAATTATGAGTTATTTTCTTGGAAATTTTCTCGGAAAATAATTCAGAACCTTCTATTTTTTCTTGCTAATTTTAATATTTGTCAAAAATACCTACATCATCCAATATTATTAGCAAAATATGCTATGCAATTGTTGCCTTTTTACTCATTTAAAGCGTTTTTAATGATTTTCAAATAATCAGTTACCGAGTGTATCAAAAAATGTTAACAATGTGATCCGCAAATATTTGATCAAAATAATCATAAGCTGGGCAGCCATTGTGTTAATACCTAACACGTGATTGATTTCAATGTTTTGCAAACATTGAACAGTAGGAGTTAACTGGTTTTGCACAAGCTTTGAATATTTTGCTTCATTTAGATTTCTGTCAACAAGAAATGGTGCAAGCACAGTGAAATCTCTCATAACGGACATCTCTGTTGTTATTCTCTAGTTAGAGAACACTTTCTTGACCAGACATCCTCTTGAACAGACAAAATATTCGGAACCGAGGCTGTCCACTCAAGAGAGTTTCCATTGTAGATTATTTCTTAAAATACCATTCTAGATATTGAGCGTTTGTGGGTAATGCATCCATAAAGATAAATATCGATGTCAGTTTTCTTGGGACGAATATCTTATTACATAAGTATTGCATCAGTCATTAACCAGAATACACTTTCATAGAAAAATAAAGTATTTTTGATGTCCTCATTGTTGTTAGCCCTTTCCATAGTCTCCTCACAAAATTCCTTCAATAGATTTTGATTAAACTTAGCAAGTTCAATACACCTGTCCCTATGCTACACTACACAGGCAAGTAGAGTATCATTGGAAAGGGGTAATACAATCTGTGACCTAAGACTTTTTTGACATTGAACTTCTTTAAATTGAATTCACCTGTTTCTTTATTTATGTAAGTTCAATTACACTTGCATTTAATGCTAAAATAAGCCATTTGTATTACAGTTTTGTTAAAATGAGCTTTTGAACTCAAGAATTTGTATAATTTTGCTATATTATGGAAAGCTTTCGATGCATAAGAATCTTTCAATGCATAAGAATTACAGCATGACAGACGATGATGCTAATTGGTAACTATAAAGCTTCATTCAGAACCTCAAAACTAATACTTAAAATAAATACTCGCTAATTAACGTCAGACTTTGTACAATGCTTTCAGTCAATAGCATTCACAACATTCAAAATTAATCTTTAAAATTAATACTTTACGTAAAAGATTTCAAACTTTTACAAATTAATTTCACGATAAGAAGCTTGGTGTGCATGTGTAAGCTTCATAGAATCTTCGTCCTTCTCGAGCCCCAAATCCGTTCATTCTGGCAAACTTTTTATTTTTAACTAAATTTTATTATTAAAAAGAAAGGTTTGCCGCAAAACAACTATAAAAAATATTTTCGTGTTTTGGGGTTATATTTGTTTAATTTACAAGTTGTCACTAATATAATGATTCTATAATGTTATGTTTTGATGGTTCTAAGAATTCCAAACAGACGGCTCTGTAAGAATACTGATTAATTACATCAATTGTGAATGATACATTTAAAGTCATATGAAGGAATACTTGGAGGGATTAATTTTAAGTATTAATGTTGAGGTTCTCAATGAAGCTGAAGAAATCATGCTTTTTGCCAGCCTAGGTATGAAACAATGTGTTTCTGGATGCTAGAGAAATGTAGAAAAACAGTAATGCGAGACAGAAGCACAAAAAGTTTATTTGCAGTACCACCACTAGAATACACTAAAGCATGGCTTACTCTGATCTTTTGTAATCGTTAACATATTATACATTAGTATATTTATTATCTCTTAACAATTTATTATTTATATTTATTGAATAAGCAATCATTTAAAAAAGGTACTTAGAATAAATAATTTAACAACTGCATGATTATGATATATAGTACCGTAGTTTAGTAGCAAATATTGCTATAGATTCCGTAGTCTAACAACAGCATTCTATCGTGATGCCATGGGATTCCTGCTTCTGTTCGATCTAACTAATGAAAAATCGTTTCTTGAAATCCGTAACTGGATAGAACAATTGCGGGTATGGCACTATAAATTGCAATTAGTTTATGCAAGTTTGTTTTGTTTTCAATTTTAATTTTTAGCTTTTTTATAAATTTATGCTTTTATTTATTTTATGTTTTATATATTTTTTGCAATTATGGTTTTATTGCACACAATTCATTAAATCATTACCTATGTAAATAATAATATAATCTTTGTAATAAATCGTAACTATCTTTTTTGTATAAATTTATTCAAGTAGGATATTAAATTTTATTTCAAGAGTACCTGTCTATTCATACTGTAGTAGTTATTCTGTACACGTTTATTTTTATTTATGCTTTTGTTTATGATTTTTTAATTAGAGACCAAACCAGAAGTTCACTGGGCCATGTATATAATAGCTTGAAAACTGCTTCAACATTTCATTTATCTCTAAGCATGCTGTAAACCACATAATAACACAGTTATAATTTCAGATGCATGCATATTGTGAAGCTCCCGATATAGTTTTATGTGGAAATAAAGCAGACTTGGAAGACCGAAGAATCATTTCAGAATGGAGAGCTAAAGATTTTGCTGATAAACATGGGTAAATCTCTATTGCATTCGTTTTCAAACAAATAATTTGTAAAACTTTTTATATAGGTTAAGCTATTTGGAAACAAGTGCTGCCACTGGTCTAAATGTTGCTCAAGCAATTGAAGCGCTGCTTGACAAAGTAATGGTTCGAATGGAAACGGCTGTAGACAGAGCATTATTGCCTGGTCGAAGAGGTAGACCCAGAGACATAGACGATCCTGATTTATATAATCCTCCAAGTTCGTCATGTTCTTGCTGACATAGAAGCGATGGGGTCAGATGTTACAGTATTAAACAGTATGATAGCTATGTTCTGCTGTGGTATATAAATTTTCAGATTGATATATATGGAAATGTGAGGTCTAATGTCTTTTTAGGTGTGACAAAAGAATGCAACAGTTAATAACTTGTTCTTATTGTTATTGTTGTGGGGAAAAATAAAATTTAATTTAATATGTATGGACTATTTATTCTTATTTGTGCTTAGTGCTCCAAAAAAATGTGATTAAATTCAGACATAACCAGTGCACACGAAAACCTGGGGCTATCGCAACATGACGTTAGTTGCTCTAATGTTTACGTACAAACATGATAGTGCTGTAAGTTATATTGTTGCAGTTACATGAGTGCACTGGCTGCACCTGGTAAAATTACTTAGCGTTTTGTAAGGCAGGTTTATTACACACACCTCTCTCAAACTACAGCTTACATGTCATATGCGGCAAGTAAGAATTTTTGTGTGCATATATTATTGTACAAGACAAAAATATTAAATAACAATTTCAAGCTAGAGGATGTTAATTTCCCATCGTCTTTTCTTTGAAAAAAATTAAATTAAACGTGTTTTATTAATTTTTCCTTAAATTACATTATTTTCACAAACAATTAATACAAATACAAAAAGTAATGCACCGCGCTCTCTAGCGGGCGTTGCAGGCAACGTAGACAGCTGATCGTCAGAAAGTGTCAGATTGAAGTCTTAAGAACAGGTTAGTACCATATGGTAGTGGGATTTGTTTAAAGAGAAAATGCCAAAAGTTGTCTTTTTATTACAAGGCTACTTGTTTTCCAGATATAGAATTAAAATAAAAGTGACGAAAAATTATGGGACATCCTCTACCTGCTCAACAAATGAACTTATAATTATATTGGCGTATTTCTCAAATGTTCAGCTCGATTTTTCTCTGAATTTTTGTTATGCAACCTTATGTATTTGCAGGGGGAAGGGAAGGGGGCAAGGGAAAGAAAAATCACTATTGGATTCCACTACTAAAAATCTTTAATTGTCATTTAAATCTTTTTGTGATGATGTCATAACGTCAATATGTAGAGCATCAAGGTTATACATCTAATTCAATTATACCATTCTCTGGAGTACCTCAAGGTTCGACCTTAGGTCCGCTACTCTTTTTGATATTTATTAATGACCTTGCAGACACAATTCGCTGTGATAGACCTTTTGTTTACGGATGATTTAAAAATATGTCAATCCATTCGGACATTTGCTGATTGCCAATTATCTGCAAGATAATCTTGATTTAATCACGGATTGGTGTCAATATAATCACTTACAACTAAATGTTAATAAATGCTCTCATAGGCACCCGCAAAAATTTGTCCAGGGGGGGCAAGCCTAGAATGAACGGCATGCTAGGGAGGCCAAGCCTAGAATAAATGACATGCTAGGAGGCAAACCTAGAAAAAAACGGCATATACAAAATTTTCAATAAAATTCAAATTGTTCAACTTCCAGGGGGAGGCAAGTGCCCCCCCCTTCCGGGCGCCTATGAATGCTCTATTGTCTCATATGCACGAACTACTATAGTGACGTACGATTATTGCATTGATGGTATTACACTTTAGAAATGTTATAATGTCAAAGACTTAGGTATATTATTTGATTCGAGGTTTGCATTTAACAATCATGTTGAGTATATTATTCGCTCTGCACAAAAAAACTATGGGTTTATTTACAGCAACTGCTATAACTTTACTAATAGTCTGTGCTTGAAAACTTTGTTTTTTTACAATGATTAGATCCAAATTAGAATATGGTGCTTTTATTTGGTACCCCATATATGATATACACAATACAGATTAGAATTAGTTTAGCGCAAATACCTAAAATTTATGTTCCTCAAATCTGAAGGCGTCTGTCCTAATAGAGATACTGAATATGCTTTACTTTTACAAAAATTTGAATTTATTCACTAAGAGATCGGCATGTAATTTTGTCTATTTCTATCTAAATTTCTTTACAATCTTCACAACCGCATTGATTGCAAATCGCTATTAGAAAAAATCTCTTTTAGCATAACACGCGCCCTCTTTGTTTCTATACCAACACTCCACGAACTAATATTGCATATAGAAATTCTATCAACATTATGTGTGATAACTTTAATAATATCTGTCACTTATGTGATATCAATTTCGATAGCTTCACGGAAATATGTAACTTTATAATTAACACATAATTTAAAGTAGTATTTCACATAAGTTATTATTATTATTTTTACTTTCAATGTACTATATTTATTTACCTTATGTGTCACACACTGTAGAATCTCCTGTATTTGGGTTTTTACCTGTTTTGTATTATTATTATTTATTTATTATTATTATTTATTTATTATTATTATTTATTTATTATTATTATAACTAACAAACAAATGAATGTCGGAAGGTGAATCCTACATATTAATATGTATTTTAAAAAAATAAAAGCGACGTGTTTCAGCGTTTTTACAAAAACCGGTTGAGTTCGCCTTTTTTTTAATATTCTATACTTCAATCCCACACTGTATAATGAAAGGGTTAGGCGGCTCTCACACTGAAGCAATAAGCAATCGACAACTAGCTATTGGAAACGCGCAATATTATCACCATCGGGTTGTTTACATTGAATTTAATCAGAAGTCTCACATTGGAGCAACTTGTTATCGCTTCTACTAAAACGTTGCCGGTTGCGTTAATATTTGTTGCCGGCTATATGCCCTGCATGTCAAAAGCCAATTTTATCGTGTCAATGTAAGCAATACTTGCATTATTATTATAAATAGAGTGGAATTTTTATACAACAGACATGATGATTCAGCATTAGTTAGAAACATAAACACATATGTGTATAACAAACTATTATTTATGCTATTAGTATGTTAGGAATGCTTGTAAATTATTCATTTTTTATTATTTCCTGGAATTAAATATTAGATTTATGATTGTGGCCGAAATATAAGTCAAGGTTATGAGGTCAGTGGCTGATGTAATTAAAGATGGTCTAAATAAGAAATGTGCTTATATAGGTATTATTGTTATTGGAAATTTTTGCGTGCAAGGCTGACGCAATTGGATTATTCTTCATCTAGCACTTAATAAGTTTGAATGGTTGTCACAACTTATATTGTTTTTAAATAATCTATTAATAAATTCGAAGTTTCGCTAATTTCTTCGTTGTTATTAAATCTATGTTCCTTAAATGCCACCAAATTAAAATCGCATATCCAGAGTTAGAGAATGACATGATTGTTTGAGATTGCTACACAAACTAAAAGGAATCAGTTGCTGCAGTGTGAGAGGTGGTCAAAATAATATTGTCTGTTGCTTGTCAGTTTCTAGTTGCTAGTTGAGCATTGCCTCAGTGTGAGAGCTTACTTAGGGTCCTATTCTGTACCTTAATGTTATATTACATTATGTATAGTAACATTATGTTATCTAACATGGTCTTACAACGGTCGTTATGAAAATCTTATTCTGTAAAGTGTATGTTCACAGTCCCTATAGCGTAACAGCAGAAGTGGACGTTTTTAGGTTTATATAGTAGAATAAAAAGTTCAATTTGTGATCTTTACGTTGGCTCTTTACTTCATTCGTTGTTAAGTGTGTAGTAAGTGATTGTTATTTATTAAATAAGTAGTTAATTAAATTGATTTCATAAAATGTACATAAAAAGGTTACAAAATTTACAGCTATTTGCAAGTGGAAGTGAAATTACCACATCTGAAAGTGCATTAACCGAATTCGAATTTGCTGCATTAAAGATTTATTAAGTAGATGGGGATTTGGGCAGTTCTTTGAGTTATTCAAGGGTAAATCTAACTGATAGTGTTATAACGTATGTCACATAAGTTTTGGGAAAAAATAAATAATGTATTGAAGATAATTGTAACATAATTTATTTAAATGGTCACTTTACGAACATTTTACCTTACATCTAAGTTAATTAAAACTACAGTTAAAATAATGACAAAGGGCCATGGTCTTCAATGGTACGCAGTTTTTGTCTAACTTGCCCCATCATGTTTTGGACAATGTTTATATCGATTTCTCTTATCTTTTGGTATATTCTACGTCTTAATTGTGCTTCATTTTGAGCTTCCCACCCATTATCATATACTTTTCTGCTCAATAGTCCCCAAAGATTTTCAATGGGTCGAGCCGGTGGGACATTTGGCGGACTGTCAGCTTTTGGCACAAAAGGTATGTTTTGAGCTTCTAACCATATTCTAGTCGTTCTTGCATAATGGCAACTTGCCAAGTCTGGCCAAAACATTATTTCATCACGTGGATGAGTCGTAGTAATAAATTCGAGCAACTTCGGTAGACATCTCTCAGTATAAACGTTGGCATTGACTGCTTCACCCCTAACATGCCCAATATAAGGTCGTGAAACTCCGCTCTCAGATATAGCACACCAAACTAGTATTTTGTCTTCAAATTTTTTTTTGCTTTGTATTTTACATTATCTGGACAATTTTCTACATTATCGGTATAAAAACCATCATTGCCTTTTATTTCTGAGTGAGAAAATGTAAAATATTTTTCATCGTCCATTATGATCACTTTATTGTTTGCAAAATGAATTCGGCGTAATCTACGACAACAAATTGGAATTCTTCGTAACTGATCCTCTGTATAACGTGGACATTTACGTCTTTTACGGTACTTTAAGCTTTTTTTCTGCAATACTCTTCTTATAGTTTCATAAGAAACATTAAATCTTCTGGATAACTTTCGGTATGACGTTCCAACTCGATCTTTTGCACTTCCACAGATTCGGTTAACGCGATTTTCGGCCAGCAAATTCGGACGTCCACTTTTTGGTAAATTGAGGCATGGTATACCCTGTTCACATTCTGCAATTGTTCTATAAATGGTTGTTTTCGAAATATTTTGATTGCGAAAAATGTTTACAATTTCTCGCTTGGACACATGTCCAACCAGGTTGTAAATGCTTTTTCGGATTTCAAGCTTGTACGACATAACGGCACAAATTATTTGACATCTACGGAGTGTCATAACAAATTTGAGTATTAATGAATATTTGTTTAGAATGGTTACTAGATTGCAAGTTATTTACATTTATTTTTAAGCCCATGAAAATTTTCCCAAAACTTATGTGACATACGTTATACATCTATTTTGTACAATTATACATAATTTTGTACAAAGCAAGCAAGATTGTTATATTGTACCTATGCAGAAAATGTAGAATAGGAAAATTTAATACTCCTCTCCAATCCTTTGAAGTATTAAAACCAACTAATAATTATTTTGTGTTAATAATAAAAGTAGGTATTGGGCCCCTTGAGCGTGGGAAAATTTTGATGACCGTGGGAACCTAATTAGCATAATTAATTGCTCTAATTAAATTATGAGCCGCGATTGCTCTAATTAATATGCAAATGAGGCGCGAATTAAATTTATTGCTCTAATTAATATGCAAATGAGGCGCGAATTAAATTTTTGCTCTAATTAATATTCAAATGAGGCGCGAATTAAATTTATTGCTCTAATTAATATGCAAATGAGGCGCGAATTAAATTTATTGCTCTAATTAATATGCAAATGAGGCGTGAATTAAATTGATTGATCTAATTAATATGCAGGCGCGAATTTATTGCTCTAATTAAATGATCGAATTATTTGATCTAATTGCAGGCATTAATTTATTGCTCTAATTAATATGCAGGGACGGCCATTTTGGAACTTTATCATTCGCAGTCTCCGCTCTCTCTCTCTCCTATTAGAGGACGCATGAAAGAGCCCTCTCTCTCTCCTATTAGAGGACGCATTAAAGAGCCCTCTCTCTCCTATTAGAGGACGCATTAAAGAGCCCCTTTCTCTCTCTCTTCTCTCGCTCTCCTATTAGAGGACGCATTAAAGAGTCTTCTCTCTCACTCTTTCACGCTCTCCTATTAGAGGTTGCATTAAAGAGACTTCTCTCACTCCCTCCTATTAGAGGACGCATTAAAGAGCCCTCTCTCCTATTAAAGGACGCACGGGAATCTGTATTACCGGCAATCTGTGTGCTGCCAATAGAGGGCGTAATGCTACAATTAGTGTGTATTGCTAAGAGAGGGCGTCATGAAGAAATCTGTATTATCGACGGGCTGTGTATTACTACTACTACTACTACTAGAGGGTCGCGGCGTCATGAAGAAATCTGTATTACTACCGGTATGATGTAGAGGCAAGCATTTTATATCACAGCATGTGGTGCGCGCGCTAAATTTGAATCTGTTTGTCATTTTTGCATATGTCATTTATGCGTATGTAAGTCTAAGTATGTAAGTAGTAAGTATGTCAGTTATGCGTAAGCTTTTATAAACTTCGAACCTGCACGAATGAACACGATTTTAGATAAAATCTTAATTTATTACCCTTCGGAACAAAGAAAAAGGGTATTGTTAAAAAAGGGATCGACACCTGCACTGTCAAAGTAACACGAGTAGATAAAAATCTTAATTTATTACCGTCGGAGCAAAAGGATATCATTAAAAAAGGTAGACACCTGCACAGTCAAGTAACACGAGTAGATAAAATCTTAATTTATTACCCTTCGGAACAAAAAGGGTATTGTTAAAAAAAAAGGGATCGACACCTGCACTGTCAAGTAACACGATTAGATAAAAATTTAAATTTATTACCCTCGGTGTCGTTTTTATAATTTACTACAACATTAAAAATTTTAAATTCAACTTTTAGATGTAACTATTGATAACCATTTAATTTATTACACACACACACACAGACCCTGAGCAAAGAAACTCGTTAACGAACAAAAGAACACCTGCGCTGTCAATGTAGGTAGCACTTATCTATGTGACCGATCTTCTAAATAAAGGTTGACTGTGTTAGAGCATTAAAAGTATTTTTTGTCATACTTTAGACATTTAATTAAAAATATACCTATTTAAAGAAATGGTTTTTTTCGATTTATCATAATCACATTATCATATCACAGAAAAGTTTCAATGGATTATAATATTGATATACTGTAATAGCAAAATAATCAAATTAAAAATTTGAAATTCAGCTTTAAACGCAAATCGCAAACTTGCTCGATATAAACGAATCGCCAGTTTTCTATCTATCTCTACCATTATATAAATTTCTAATATAATATTTACATCGAGAGATTGATCATATAGTTGATATATTAATTAGCTACATTTTTCTCTTCTCTCACAACAACCGCGATCAATGAAACATTTCCAGTGCGTATTTCTTGGTATCCCATTACAACCCTAATATAATTTTACATACAGTGGTATTTTATAATTTGTCATTTTGAAGTCGACATTTTAGATTTTCCACTCTTCTTGAATTTTTAGCTCTGGGGGGATTGGATCGATCATCTTTTATCCCTTTCACTAGACGGAAGCTCTCTCTCTCTCTCTCTCTCTCTCTCTCTCTCCTTCTCGCTGCGTACCTTGCTATCTCTCTCTCAACGAAGCAATCTGTATTATCGCCTAACAATTTACGGATATTTGCTAATAGATGTAGTGATAGTATGAATACCTCGTAGACACGCCCATTCGTGATCTGATTGATCGATAGCTTTTATCCATACCCAGATGGTCGGTCTGTCATCTTGAAGCACGCTCTGATTGGTTCGGCCATCTTTCTCCCTACCATAGGCAATCATCTTGAAACCCCTACCCCTAGCGTTTAATGTCTTGCGTACCTAGCTAGCTATATCTCGCTACCTACAAGTTCTGCCGCCTTTCTCTCTCTCTCTCTCTCACTCACTCACTCATGCACACACCCTGTACTCTTTCTAACTTTTCTAGAAGAAGAAGAAGAAGAAGAAATAATAATGTCAGATAGGAATTATGTTTCTACTTTTCGTGTACCCTCTCTCACGGATAACGATCTACCCTTTTATATAGTCGCCCTTCTCCCTTTGCTAGTAAAAATGAGACATCACCAGCCCTAGAATTTTATATTTCGAGGATGACTACAAGACCGTTGTATTCTAATGAAACTTTCTACCCCAAAGAGATCATGAAATTTAAAGAAACCGACAGTCTTTGACACAACCGCGAGGTTTGCAAGCTCGTCTAACCGTCGTATCTATGTCAGTAGCTGCCCTTCGTGAAGGGGTTTCGGATCTCAATGTTAAGAAAATTACGTTAAAATAAATACACACAGACTATTGAATCACGTTCAGGAATCGGAATGGTTTCTAACACTAACATGTATCAACGGACAAATTAACTACATAAAAAGAGAAAAACCTAATTCTAATGCAGAAAATGTATAGACTTACCCTCCTCTGGCGTATCACATTTAAATTAAAAACGGAAAAACAATAAATATTTACCACTTTTAACCACCTCACCTCACCAGGAAGAAGAAGAAACTTGAATATTCAGTATAAACTGACACTTTTTTAAATTTAAAAACAGTTATTATTAATCTTTCAAGCCTCTGTTATATACCACACACGCATACAGCGTATAGAAATGGACTGACGTGAAAATCTTATTTCAAATATTTAGCTCCCTACGAGACAAAAGGAAACATTTCATTGGTCGTTTAAAAATATAATATGTCTTAGGCTATATACATTCCTTTAGACATTTCAAGGGGTGAAAACAAGATTCTAACCGACCCTTTGCCGAGACTTGAAATCGAGATAATTATCAGATTAAAATGCATCACTATACCCCAAAAAGGTCTAACTGACTACCTGAGACATGATGGCAGGCAGGTACTAACCCTTGAACATTTTAAACCCTTGTACAGTAAAAACAAAAGAGTATAGTCGACGACGGTTAGGTTTTAACTTATTTCCTAACGAATTTATAAAAAAAAACAGAATGAATTTTTTACTTTAATCGATAATCAAACTAGGGAAATTAAAAATATAAAACTATTCCTGCTGAATCGGATATTTAACGAATTTCTTGTAAAAAGTAGGTTGTGATATTTTCCTCAAGCTGTATTATCTTTTAAAATTAAAAAACCAGGAATTATTAACACACGGCTATATTCTATAACATTCCGTTCTAAAACAGAACTTATTTTCAAGTATATGAATCTCGACGACGACGACGACAAAGGGAAACAAACTCCTTGAGGGTGTGTCTTGCATTCTTTTTAAAAAAAGGTCCACTCTGGTCTGTAACGAGGCCTACCTGCTTCGAGATTTTTGTCGAGTTTATAAATAAATGTACAAAGTTCATACTCAATAATAAAAATCTATTTGGTTTAGTTTATTAGATTCCTTTGAGAATGCATTCAATTTCAAATAAATAAAACAATTTAATTTTCTTTTCATAGAGTTTATTTTCATTGAATACATTTTTTATTTATAAACAAATTTATTTATGTTGGTTTGTTCAAACGAATGACCGTAGTTATCCTATTTCTAAAATACGAAAGACGCATAATAATTAAAAGAGATATATTTGAAATATTTATTAAACTAGGGACCACATTTAATCAATTCAGAAGTCTTATAAAATCTATACCTGACTTCGTTGATACAAAATTCAAGGACGTACTTCTTATTAAGTATTTAGTTTATATGACAATCCGACCCTACTTACATGTATAGGTAATTAGTTAAAATTAATTACATATAATAATTTACGCCAACATTAAAAATTTTTAAGTTTTTTTCTATCTCATTTACGAACTCTGATGCATGAAACTTTATAAGTGACATTAAATTCTGTTACGTTTTGTAATGTATTTATTATTGATTAACTATTGCATTTTGAGATGAAAATTTCAGATACATACAAAAGGGGAAATAGCAAAATTATATCATATCCATCTTGGTAATAATAAAACTTAATCATGAAATAAGTCTCGTCATCATAACAATAATTAGTTTGCGTTCATTTCCTCAGTAAAACTAGAGATTATAAGTGTAACAAATAAATGCAAAAAAAAAGCTTACCGTTGTCGCGCTATAGTAGTAGCATTAGTATTTTTACAGGACAGAAGTCTTATAAAATCTATACCTGACTTCGTTGATACAAAATTCAAGGACGTACTTCTTATTAAGTATTTAGTTTATATGACAATCCGACCCTACTTACATGTATAGGTAATTAGTTAAAATTAATTACATATAATAATTTACGCCAACATTAAAATTTTTAAGTTTTTTTTCTATCTCATTTACGAACTCTGATGCATGAAACTTTATAAGTGACATTAAATTCTGTTACGTTTTGTAATGTATTTATTATTGATTAAGAATTGCATTTTGAGATGAAAATTTCAGATACGTACAAAGGGGAAATAGCAAAATTATATCATATCCATCTTGGTAATAATAAAACTTAATCATGAAATAAGTCTCGTCATCATAACAATAATTAGTTTGCGTTCATTTCCTCAGTAAAACTAGAGATTATAAGTGTAACAAATAAATGCAAAAAAAAAGCTTACCGTTGTCGCGCTATAGTAGTAGCATTAGTATTTTTACAGGAGATAAAAGGGGTCGGATTTATAACGAGAAACTTACCTAAAGTGTTACACCGTTGTAAATATGCACTACGCGCACTTTTAAAACTCTATACGTTAAACACACGCACGCTGTAAATATTATCAACACCAAAAACAAATAGTATAATTTAAAAACAATAAACCACCACGACCTGAACAAAATATCCTATGTAAAGAACTTATTTTCAAGTATATGAATCTCGACGACGACAAAGGGAAACAAACTCCTTGAGGGTGTGTCTTGCATTCTTTTTAAAAAAGGTCCACTCTGATCTGTAACGAGGCCTACCTGCTTCGAGATTTTTGTCGAGTTTATAAATAAATGTACAAAGTTCATACTCAATAATAAAAATCTATTTGGTTTAGTTTATTAGATTCCTTTGAGAATGCATTCAATTTCAAATAAATAAAACAATTTAATTTTCTTTTCATAGAGTTTATTTTCATTGAATAAATTAGATTGTTGTTAAAAAAGTGTAATACTGATTAAAAGGTTTTATTAATTTGCATTTAAACTGATCTTTTCTTTAACTTTATCAAAGCAAATAATTTATAATATTTAATAGCTTGCATTGCATACAGAGGTTACTGTTTATTTTGCCCGATTAAAAGGCATTATTAATGTGCATTGAAACTGATCTTTCTTTAACTTTGTCAAAAGCAAATAATTTATAATATTTAATAACCTGCATTGCATTCAGAGGTTACTGTTTATTTTGCGTCAATTTTTACCATCACGTAGCATCAAAGCTTTTTATTTTTAATTAAGGGTTAAGAGAGAGACAGTTCGTGAATGGTAAAAGATTTTATCTGTCCATTTGTCGCTATATGATTTCTTACCTGTTACTGTTATATTTCAAACAATTTTAGCTTAGTTTGTTGTTTATAATAATAATCTGTCAAAGGGAATTAGTAACAATTTTAAACTCTATATTTGTTTTAAATTAGGTTGCTATTAAAAATTTAAGAATGGCTACGAGAATCAGGCACTGGTTCTAAACTATGTATCCCTGAATGCTTGCAACTGTCATCTGATGACGTCATGCTCTCCATAGCTCTACCGAAGAGATCTATTGATAAAGTTAGTAGATTAGAGAAACAGACTCATAAACAATATTATTATTATTATTACTCATAACCTGGGTTTCTCAGCTATTTATCGAAGCATTGACCCGTGCCAAGGGTGAATTCCTGCTTAAGGACGACTAGCCAAGGTTAATTAGTGATGATAAAGGAAGATTGACAGGGTGATCAGCTCTACTTTGTAACCTAGGATGTTCGCCATCGGAAAGATTCGGCTTTATTCGTGTACTCTCTCGCTGATAACGATCTACCTTATATATATATATATATATATATATATATATATATATATATATATATATATATATATATATATATATATATATAGTCACCCTTCTCCCTTCAACCTTAGCCATGCTAGTCTCTTCACCCTGCACCCTTAGTCATACTAGTCGCTTCACCCTTCGCCCTTAGTTGTGCTAGTAAATGAAACATCATGTGTTCTAACCTAACCTATCTTGGATCACGCCTACTACGCTGTGATTTGTTGGCAGCCATCTTTGATTACTGGGAATCTCATACTGATGGTATTTGGAGTATAAAAAAGAAATTTGTATGTGGCGCTATTATGTCTACCCTGAATGTCTACAAATTCTCGTGTACGAGAATCATACACTGGTTCTAAACTATGTATCCCTGAATGCTTGTAACTGTCATCTGATGACGTCATGCTCTCCATAGCTCTACCGAAGAGATCTATTGATAAAGTTAGTAGATTAGAGAAACAGACGCATAAACAATATTATTATTATTATTACTCATAACCTGGGTTTCTCAGCTATTTATCGAAGCATTGACCCTTGCCAAGGGTGAATTCCTGCTTAAGGACGGCTAGCCAAGGTTAATTAGTGATGATAAAGGAAGATTGACAGGGTGATCAGCTCTACTTTGTAACCTAGGATGTTCGCCATCGGAAAGATTCGGCTTTATTCGTGTACTCTCTCGCTGATAACGATCTACCTTTTATATATATATAGTCACCCTTCTCCCTTCAACCTTAGCCATGCTAGTCTCTTCACCCTGCACCCTTAGTCATACTAGTCGCTTCACCCTTCGCCCTTAGTTGTGCTAGTAAATGAAACATCACGTGTTCTAACCTAACCTATCTTGGATCACGCCTACTACGCTGTGATTTGTTGGCAGCCATCTTTGATTACTGGGAATCTCATACTGATGGTATTTGGAGTATAAAAAAGAAATTTGTATGTAGCGCTATTATGTCTACCCTGAATGTCTGCAAATTCTCGTGTACGAGAATCATACACTGGTTCTAAACTATGTATCCCTGAATGCTTGTAACTGTCATCTGATGACGTCATGCTCACTGACATAGATACGACGGTTAGACGAGCTTGCAAACCTCGCGGTTGTGTCAAAGACTGTCGGTTTCTTTAAATTTCATGATCTCTTTGGGGTAGAAAGTTTCATTAGAATACAGCGGTCTTGTAGTCATCCGCGAAATATAAAATTCTAGGGCTGGTGATGTCTCATTTTTACTAGCAAAGGGAGAAGGGCGACTATATAAAAGGGTAGATCGTTATCCGTGAGAGAGGGTACACGAAAAGTAGAAACATAATTCCTATCTGACATTATTATTTCTTCTTCTTCTTCTTCTTCTTCTTCTAGAAAAGTTAGAAAGAGTACAGGGTGTGTGCATGAGTGAGTGAGAGAGAGAGAGAGAAAGGCGGCAGAACTTGTAGGTAGCGAGAGATAGCTAGCTAGGTACGCAAGACATTAAACGCTAGGGGTAGGGGTTTCAAGATGATTGCCTATGGTAGGGAGAAAGATGGCCGAACCAATCAGAGCGTGCTTCAAGATGACAGACCGACCATCTGAGTATGGATAAAAGCTATCGATCAATCAGATCACGAATGGGCGTGTCTACGAGGTATTCATACTATCACTATATCTATTAGCAAATATCCGTAAATTGTTAGGCGATAATACAGATTGCTTCGTTGAGAGAGAGATAGCAAGGTACGCAGCGAGAAGGAGAGAGAGAGAGAGAGAGAGAGAGAGAGAGAGAGAGAGAGAGAGAGAGAGAGCTTCCGTCTAGTGAAAGGGATAAAAGATGATCGATCCAATCCCCCCAGAGCTAAAAATTCAAGAAGAGTGGAAAATCTAAAATGTCGACTTCAAAATGACAAATTATAAAATACCACTGTATGTAAAATTATATTAGGGTTGTAATGGGATACCAAGAAATACGCACTGGAAATGTTTCATTGATCGCGGTTGTTGTGAGAGAAGAGAAAAATGTAGCTAATTAATATATCAACTATATGATCAATCTCTCGATGTAAATATTATATTAGAAATTTATATAATGGTAGAGATAGATAGAAAACTGGCGATTCGTTTATATCGAGCAAGTTTGCGATTTGCGTTTAAAGCTGAATTTCAAATTTTTAATTTGATTATTTTGCTATTACAGTATATCAATATTATAATCCATTGAAACTTTTCTGTGATATGATAATGTGATTATGATAAATCGAAAAAAACCATTTCTTTAAATAGGTATATTTTTAATTAAATGTCTAAAGTATGACAAAAAATACTTTTAATGCTCTAACACAGTCAACCTTTATTTAGAAGATCGGTCACATAGATAAGTGCTACCTACATTGACAGCGCAGGTGTTCTTTTGTTCGTTAACGAGTTTCTTTGCTCAGGGTCTGTGTGTGTGTGTGTAATAAATTAAATGGTTATCAATAGTTACATCTAAAAGTTGAATTTAAAATTTTTAATGTTGTAGTAAATTATAAAAACGACACCGAGGGTAATAAATTTAAATTTTTATCTAATCGTGTTACTTGACAGTGCAGGTGTCGATCCCTTTTTTTTAACAATACCCTTTTTGTTCCGAAGGGTAATAAATTAAGATTTTATCTACTCGTGTTACTTGACAGTGCAGGTGTCTACCTTTTTTAATGATATCCTTTTGCTCCGACGGTAATAAATTAAGATTTTTATCTACTCGTGTTACTTTGACAGTGCAGGTGTCGATCCCTTTTTTAACAATACCCTTTTTCTTTGTTCCGAAGGGTAATAAATTAAGATTTTATCTAAAATCGTGTTCATTCGTGCAGGTTCGAAGTTTATAAAAGCTTAGTCAAACCCTCCTGCCGTTTTAGTTTGTTCTTGACATCGGTTACGGTGATAGTAATATTGTTATTGTTTGCTTGAACTAGGTATGTTAAAATAATCATTTATTATTCTTGTGAGTGTTAAGTTTTTGTTTATTTTTTTACATAGAAAAAAAATGAATTTGCTAATACAACAATTGAACAAATCTCCCGTTAGCCAGAAGCCAATCAAGAAGTTATGTGATTACAAAATAAAAGAAATTGCAGAGATACTACAATTCAAAAGAGTCGTTTGCCGTGATAAGCGTCAAAGTGTGATTATTGTTGCTGAAAAGCATGTTACATTTCTACCAAAGCGAATCAGCGATAAGTTAACAGATCAAAGGGTTACAGAGCTTAACCAGCAGATTGAAGCTAAAACGATTTCTCTAGGTTTAATGTACTTGGGGAAAACAAACTGGTATGATGACTGCCTGTTTGTGGAATTAAATAAGGTACGAGTAAACATCAAGTTTATACAATAAACCCCTTTTTAATGTTCTATTGTTGTCGTTGTTGTTACAGCCCCTGGAACCACATATAGAAAACAGAGGTCAGTCCTGAAGTCCTCAAGCACCAGCATTCTATCAACATTTTTTTTTATTATAAATTAAATGTAGCCTTAACACTATATTAATAAACATAATTTTTTTTAAATTCCTATATGGCTTTATTATTTCTTCTAGAAAAGGTAGTGGTGGAAACGTTTCAGCTTAGTGAAAGGATCCAATCCCAGAGTTAGCGCTAAAATTCAAATCTGGTAAGATGGTTGCTTTAAGAATGACAGATTTAAATGACATATGCAAAAATGACAAATTTAAAATGACAGATTTAAATGACAGATGCAAAAATGACAGAATTAAAATGACATATGCAAAAATGACAAACAGATTCAAATTTAGCGCGCGCACCACATGCTGTGATATAAAATGCTTGCCTCTACATCATACCGGTAGTAATACAGATTTCTTCATGACGCCGCGGCCCTCTAGTAGTAGTAGTAATACACAGCCCGTCGATAATACAGATTTCTTCATGACGCCCTCTCTTAGCAATACACACTAATTGTAGCATTACGCCCTCTATTGGCAGCACACAGATTGCCGGTAATACAGATTCCCGTGCGTCCTCTAATAGGAGAGAGGGCTCTTTAATGCGTCCTCTAATAGGAGGGAGTGAGAGACTGAGAGAAAACTCTTTAATGCAACCTCTAATAGGAGAGCGTGAGAGAGTGAGAGAGAAGACTCTTTAATGCGTCCTCTAATAGGAGAGCGAGAGAGAGAGAGAGAGAAAGGGGCTCTTTAATGCGTCCTCTAATAGGAGAGAGAGGGCTCTTTAATGCGTCCTCTAATAGGAGAGAGAGAGGGCTCTTTCATGCGTCCTCTAATAGGAGAGAAAGAGAGAGAGGAGACTGCGAATGATAAAGTTCCAAAATGGCCGTCCCTGCATATTAATTAGAGCAATAAATTAATGCCTGCAATTAGATCAAATAATTCGATCATTTAATTAGAGCAATAAATTCGCGCCTGCATATTAATTAGATCAATCAATTTAATTCACGCCTCATTTGCATATTAATTAGAGCAATAAATTTAATTCGCACCTCATTTGCATATTAATTAGAGCAATAAATTTAATTCGCGCCTCATTTGAATATTAATTAGAGTAAAAATTTAATTCGCGCCTCATTTGCATATTAATTAGAGCAATAAATTTAATTCGCGCCTCATTTGCATATTAATTAGAGCAATCGCGGCTCATTTGCATATCAATCAATTTAATTAGAGCAATTAATTACGCTAATTAGGTTCCCACGGTCATCAAAATTTTCCCACGCTCAAGGGGCCCAATACCTACTAATAAAGAATTATTATGCTTCTGTTGATGTATGCATCATTTCAACTATTATTGAAATAAAAATTTATAATTAGTAATGTTTGTATGTTAAGTAAATAAAAAAGTTTTTTACATCAATATGCGTTTTCTTTTGTATAAAATAGATAAATATATAAAAATAATAATAAAAATATATAAAATAGAGCCATATTTTTGTTTATATACAATTGCTAGTAATAGCTTTTACAAAAAAAAGTCTTTTAGCAATAAAATACATGTATTTCAACAAAACGTTTTGTAAAATCAAAAAACAATACTTTTTTAACAATGCTGTTTTGTAATCTAACAAAACTGTGTGTTAAATTGAATAAAGTGCAAACAACTACTTTTTGAGTTTTCCAACAGCAAAGATGCAATGTTTAACAACCTCTGATTCGTAAATATAACAAATTGTATATCTTCATTTTTGTTAAATCTACCTATTTTTTTCTTTGAGTGTAGTTAGATGAACTTTTCTGTATATACAACGAGGCAAAAGTGTCCGAGAGTTTCTTTATCTTTATCATTGCACTGTTTTTCAAACTATCTAACCTCAAATTTTCCATGTTACGACGATAACGGCAAGTCGAAAGCAGCCGTAATGTAACAGCCGCTATAACATACAACATGTTATTTAACAACTGTTAGCTTACATCGCTGTAAGATACAGAATAACCGTCGTATGTAACGTAACGCTTACTGTTCCATAACATGTATGTTAGAAGATACAGAATAGGACCCTTAATAAAGAGCAAATCAGGTGGCCCATAATTTATGCTTTTTATTTGGCCGGTGGAGCTACACCAGAGCTGTACTAGGGTTTCAAACACTAAAGTTTTTACCGTTTGTTTTAATCGGGGCTTCAAACCACTGAGCAGCACTGACTACTTCCCCCTGCCCCCTTATGCACCTACTTGTTGGTTGGTGCAACAAGCACTTTAGTTATATTTAAGGTTATGTTATTGTTTAGATGGCTGATTTGTGTAGTTAATTTGTTTTAAAATACAAAGAAATAACTAAAAATGAATAGTTAAAAAATATATGCTACTTATGTCTTAAATTCTTTTTATGTTTAATAAAACACTTTCTGTTCGAAATTAATATTATTTGTAATATTGTAATGCACAGTGTTACTTTATGATAACTGACAATGAAATATTTGTAAGGAAAAAGATAGTTTTGTTTATAATATATTTCTTAATAGGTTGATTCTTTTAATATTTAGAACTTCATCTATACATATAAAATAAAATTGAATTGGTCTGTACTAATAAACCAAATTTTATACCAATCTAAATATTATAAATAATCTCAACTTCTAATATAAGTCAGTCATTATCAATAATTCTCCTTTAATGTTTAAATTAGTAAGTATTAAATAACAAAGACAAAAAGTTGGGTTATATCAACAAATGTAAAATTTCCCTCAGACTCTAAATAAGCGTTTTATTTGGAAGCAACACGGGAGTAACACAGTGTAAGATACTCTAGTGCGTGTAGCTCTAAAAAGAAAGCATTATATATTTCCAATAATTTCAATTCGCATGTAAAATGCACAACACACAATTACATAAGGAGGTACTTTCCACTTTGCTGCCGCGCGCCGTTTAAAATTTCAACCTGATACTACACGGCATGGCCAATGTCATCCGACCGTGCTCCGACTAGGCGCTTTTGTACCCAAACCGGTTTACACCAGGGTCGTTCGAAAATGACTGGGGGTATTTACTGGTTTCATCATTCGTGGACCGGTCGTTGAAGTCGGTACGTGCAATAGGTGCATCGATAAACCATAAATAAAACGTCAAACAAGAAAACGGGTGCAAGAGCGTTCGTTTTTACATAACTCGATAAATGCACCGTATAATTACCGTTTTGTACCGGAACAAACCGACCGCTTTTAATTTTCGTGAATGCCTTAAGTAACAGTTGAGAAGTTCATAGTTAGGAATTCTAGTTTGACCTACACATATATTATACAGCATCACAATTATCCTCTACTTAGAATTTTTTCTCCGGGGGATTCCCCAAGACCGTATAAGTCTAAAAACTCTTAGGACCGGTCTTTTCATCTTCTCATAATAGTCCAGTCAATAGAGATGTGAGAGTGCATTTTCGTGTTAACGGCTATTTTATTGCGCAAACCTACTCGGAATAGTGTGTAGAATAATATATTATGTAGTTGCGTACTAAACTGAAGTGACAGCAGAAAAGTTATTAACAATTTAAGACGCGTTTCGAGTCGGTCGGTGATTAAGTGTTAAGTATTCAAAGCTTCAAAGGCCTTTGCAAACTTCCAAAGTTTTAGGCGTAGTAGACATATAAAACCTTGTTAAGGTCCAAGTGTACCCACAAAACGTGTTTTGTTTGTTTCATAATTAATATAATAATGTGATAACTTTGGTTTTAAGTTAATAGTCTAGGAATGTTAAAAAGTTGCTTACCTAACTTGTTTTGGAAAAAAAATTTTTATTTAAATTATTTCACACGTTATACGTGAAAAATTAATTTTAGAGAAACTGTACATTCAAAATTAACCAAAATAATACCACTTGTACTTCATAATATTTGAACTATTTTCGCAAAATTTTAAGAAAATCGTATGTCTAGCGACTAAATTATTGCCAAAAAACCTGCTTTTTACAAAAAAAACTGCTTTTTTGGCAAAAAGGTGGTACCTAATAATTTAGTCCCTAGACATACAATTTTTTTGAAATTTTGGAAAAATAGTTCAAATACTATGAAACTTAAGTGGTATTATTTTGATTAATTTTGAATGTACAGATTCTCTAAAATTAATTTTTCACGTATAACATGTGAAATAATTTAACTGAAAAAAAATTTTTGCAAAATAAGTTAGGTAAGCAAGTTTTTAACATCCCTAGACTATTAACTTAAAACCAAAGTTATCACATTATTATATTATTTATGAAACCAACAACACACGTTTTTTGGGTACACTTGGACCTTAAACAAAAAGTTTTGTATACCTGGCATACGGGTTTTGGGTGTTTATTCTACATAAATTAAACTATATTTTACGCAAGTTTCATCAATATTGGTTGAGTATTTAAATTTTTATGGCAACTTAAAAACAAGCGATTTTGGCAGTTTCTTCGATTTTGCAACTTAATTACTGTAATTATAACAATCGGAACTGTGCCATTTTTGGCCAAACAACCAAACACAAATACTTTTGTTTCCCTGCCGACTGAACTATAAATTTATCTGGAAGCTGGAAGTTAAATGATATGATTATAATTGTATTGTGACAATTAAACGCCAGATAAAGTTACAGGGAGGCGAAAAGATCGTTCCGAAAACGAGTAAAATCTGCGAAAAAGCCACCGTTTTTAGAAAGGGAATGGGTTTATTATAACATAATGCATTATTATGCATAAAACGTTCAAGGTCACAATAAGTCATCAAATAAGTTTCCATTTTGAGAAGTTTCTATTTCTACACAGAAATGCATAGGTAGAACCAAAACGAGCGTCTCGCGCCACATGCGATCCGACGTTTATTTGACATCGCAGGATTTGACAATAGGGCAATCCAACCAGCTGTCAAATAAAATTCAATATGGCTGCTGGATGACGAACAAAGGTTTGTTGTGTATGGCATTGAAGTAATAACTTATAAATAATTTTAGTTATATTTGTAGAACAAAAGAGTTTTAAAATGCCATAATTTGTGCAGTAGTTGGGTGTACCAATAGATCAAACAGAGATGTAGTTAGATTTTTTAGAATTCCCGCTGTTACTGTATATAAACATAAACAACATCTAAACGATTTAGCTGTTGAAAGAAGAAGACAATGGCTAAATGCTATTAAACGGGCAGATTTAGCTGAAAATAATACAAAATATACAAGAGTGTGTTCCAAGCACTTTATTTCAGGTATGCATATAACATATTTCATTCTGAAACTTAGAACATTTCTAAAATTAAAAAATGTTTTAATTTGAACTTTCTTCTAGGAAAACCAGCTGATTTAGAAGACAATTTAAATCCTGATTGAGTTCCCAGTATTTATTTGGGCTGTAAAACAGCAGGTACAGCATTAACAACCAAAGAGGAAAGATACGAACGAAGGAAAAAACATCGGAAGGTTAATGCATATTTTGAATTTACAGATATGATATCGAGGGATATTTGCTTTTTTGGAAGTTATACATATGTGTTGTATATATGACTAGATGACAGATATAAAGAATTCTTTCACTTTTCTTTTAAACATTTTTAATTAATCCTTTGATGTGTTCAGACAATTGATTATAAAGCATAATTCTATTATAAAAACTTGAATTTTGCGCTTTTGATGGATTTCTTTGACTTAAATAAAAATTATTGTTAAACCTAGTATTGTGATTATGAATATCATTTACTAATATTAAATTATCAGTCAGATATTGTAATAACCCTAATTTCATTTTATGTACAAAAACAACCTGAATTTTAATAAAAGTTTAATGTTAACTCTGATGTACTCATGTATTACACTCTAGTATATCTATTGCAATTGAGTATTACTCTCATTGCTTTATTTTGTAGAAGTTGTAACTTATTCAAGTCCCCTTTATTCCCCATAAATAAAATAGTAGCAGCAAAACAAAAATGTATTAGTATTATAGTACCTATTAAAAACCAATCTTTTTGATCAAGTTGTCAAATAATCACTACATCTTTCCAAAACCCCATTTCTTTGAAAAAATCTTTTTACAAATGTAATTAATGTGTTCATCAAATTTAAATTTTTTATCAATAATACCCAAATATTTATGACTTTACTGTTTCTACGATCTCACCATTAACATTAACTCCAAAATTATTAAAAACCTCTAGATATCCACTCCCTTTACCAATAATTAACAATTTAGTTTTATTTCCCTTTGAATACCAATATTATCCCTCCCACTAATGTACGTAACCATGTTGTCAGCAAATAAAATTTATATTTATAATGACATTACTAACATCGTTAATATATAGACTAAACAAAAGGGGTTCTAAAATATTCCCCTGCGGTACCCGGTATATTAATGTTAAGTGAAAACTGTGTAAATATATCTTTTACAATAAAAAAAATGAAACTAGAAATTGTACTTGTTTATTTAAAAATAAGGTTTAAAACTACACTTCAACTTAAAATTATATTTAAATGTTCATATTCATCATTGTATAATTCCTTGTAAGGATTTACAGGAATATATCTTAGAAGTGATTCTACAATCTCACTTGCAAAAGGTTCCGTAACACGTTCCAGAACGTGCCAGAACTTTTAGTCAAAACCTCCATCCTTGAAGGACAAGCTTTTCCAATTTTATTTATTCCTTTGCCTTTAAACTGTCTTACACCTTTCCCCTTGTTTATGTAATTATAGGAGCAATGACAGTTGTAAAATTCTTTCTTACTGCCATCGGCTAATAATTTAAATGAAGTATGCAGAACATACAATACCAAATTGCTTTCCTGGATTTGGTTTTTCCATCGATGAAATGCTAGTAAATTGATTGAAATTAGTTGTTATATACATTGATATGTTCGTATATATTGTTACTTTTTCTATGACTTGCTATAAACACTATTGCGTAACATAGTTAAATAATTATTATTATTATTATCAAGTCCAGGAGCTTACCTGAAGAAGATTCAAACTGAAACTCATTATACCCAATTTCCACTTTATGTACAGTGGTCATATGTTTTCTCAAATCTTATAAATAAAACGAAACTTTACTTTTAAAATAGGTTAGGTACAAATCCTACGATGTCAAATCCTGCGATGTCAAACTAACGCCGGATCGCATGTGGCACGAGACGCTCGTGAACCAAAGGGTTCAAACCAGAGACTTGCTATAACTAGACCGCGCGTAACCCATCTGAGCTGTTGTCGACACAGTATGCAACCCACAAAGCATTGCGGGGCAATAACCGTGTACGGCAGAACGTGTGGCGCAGAATTGCCGCAGATACAGAGAGTTGGGCACAGTGTTCATTACTTAAATTTCTGTAGAGATATGGTTAAATCGTGCGCAGCCTTTAAATGTACCAACAGGTACACCGGGGATAAATCTGTTTCATTTCACAGGTAAGTACCTACCTACCTAACCTACTTATTTCCAAAGTCTTCTTTGATTTAAAACTAAAGTGAATAAAAACATGCGTCACGTAATACCTAATTATTTTCAAACTCAAACATAAATGATTACGTATTATTTTACGAGATTTTAATTATTATTCAGATTTCCGACGGATACAAATTTAAAGGCCCAATGGATCAGAGCCATTCGAAGGGAAAATTTTAATCCAACTAAGTATAGTGTCATTTGCGGAAAACATTTCACGGAAGCCCATTTTCTAAGAAAGGTACCGACGACGGTTTTAAAAGGTGATGCAATACCGAGCGTTTTTGATTTTCCCGTTCACTTAAAAGTCAAATCTCCAAAACACCGCAGAACTATCGTTCGACATCCTTTACCAGCAAGGTAACATCAATACCAATTTGATTTTAAATACAATTAATTAGTTTCAACTGTACCATTTCAAAAATATGCTTCTTACAGGCTTCTTAGAAATACGCAATCGGACGATTGCGTCTCTATCCTCGATACGGAAGAACCCTCTACTTCTGGTTCTTCACGTACGTCTTTGAAAAGGTAAATTTATTTTTCTAACTGAAACAAAACGTAGTCATGGGAATCTTGTGTCGTTTAGGAAACTGTATTTTGGAGATTATTCTGAAGAAGACTTGCAATGTCCCAAAAAAGCAAAAATGATGTGGAAATTAGGAAAAAGTCAAGTTGATAAAAAAAATAGGCAACTAAAAATATTACGCATGAAAAACTTTCGACTTAACAAAAAAATTGAAACTTTGGAGAATTTGGTTACCCATTTAAAAAAACAAAATAGAATTTCAGAAGAATGTGAAATTGTATTGAATGTAAGTGTACTTACTTAACATGTATAGTGTGCAAACTTTGCACCTATTGCATGCTTCTGCTTTTGTGCTTTTGTTTGTGCATGTTTCATAATATTTTCTTTTTCTAATATTGTTTTAATATTTCCATTAGGAAAGCCTTAGTGGGGTGCAAAAGAAACTGCTTCTTCATCAAACTCGAACATCCGACAGAAAATATGCATCTGACATTCGCAGCTTTGCATTGACGTTACACTTTTATTCCAGCACTGCATATAATTACGTGCGAAAAACATTTAATAATTGTTTACCACACCCCTCCACTTTACGAAAATGGGTCTCTACTGTTGATGGTTCTGCGGGGTTTACTGAAGAAGCCTTTAAAATTTTAAATGCAAAGGGCGGCGAATTTAAGGTTCAAAACAAGGTGCTGGTGTGTGGATTAATATATGACGAAATGTCAATTCGCAAATATGTTGAATGGACAGGCAAACGATATTTCGGTTACGTAGATTTCGGCGCTGATATAGAGAGTGATGCTTTACCTGAGGCGAAAGAAGCGCTAGTCTTTCTATTAGTTGCTCTAAATTGCCGATGGAAACTCCCTGTTGGTTATTTTTTACTCAATGGTCTTAAAGCATCTGAGAAGGCTAACCTGATATTAGAATGTCTTCAACGTATTGGCCAATGTGACAATATTAAAGTATCGTCTCTCACGTTTGATGGCACAGTCACAAATTTTTCTGTAGCTTCACAATTAGGAGCAAAATTATCTTATACGGAATTGAAGCCCTGGTTTTTACATCCAGTCACCAATGAAAGAATACATATCATACTTGATCCCTGTCATATGGTAAAGCTTATCAGAAATACTCTTGCGGATTGGCATATTCTTTTAGATGAAGATGGCCGAAACATTAAATGGGAATTTTTTAAAACGTTCGTCGATTTACAACAAACTGAAGGTCTTCACGCTGCGAACAAATTAACCCAACGACATATTTATTTCAGACAAGAAATTATGAAAGTGCGATTAGCAGTGCAGATTTTTAGCAGAAGCGTAGCAGATGCTCTGGATTTCTGCAACAAAGACCTTAACTTAAAGTCATTCGCAGATTCTGAGGGCACCTCAAATTTTTGCCGAAGTATTAATGATATATTTGACGCTTTAAATTCCAGAAATTTGTTGTCAAAGAGTATTTGGGGAAAGCCACTAACCCTAGAAAATATTACTTCATTCACAATGTTTTTTAAAAGTTCCATTCAATACATAACTACACTTCATACTCTTGAGGGACAAAATATTTTAACGACACGTAGAAAGAAAGACTGGTTTTATTGGACTCATTATATCTATGATAAGTGTTCAGAATATGGTGGACGATCTGATAAAAACAAAACTTTTGGATTACATCTTGACATACAAAATAAGTCAAGATCATATAGAGATGTTTTTCTCAGCCATAAGATCACGAGGAGGTTATAATAACAATCCAACAGCTAAGCAGTTCGAGGGCGCCTACAAGAGACTTTTGCTTAAAACAGAAATTTTATCCTCTGTTTCTGCTAATTGTGTACAAATAGATAATACGTCTATTTTAACAATAAGTAGTGGATGTAGCAAAGAACAGCATGTTGATCATCTACTTAATGTAATAGACGATAATGAAGGACATGTAACAGAAAATGAAGACATACTAGATTTTCCAAATTGGTCTCCATATTTAATAGACATAACTAAGTACATTTCAGGTTTTGTTGCAAGAAAAATAGCTAAGTCTGTTAAATGTTCCATTTGTGCAGATGCTGTATTCGCTTCAGAGAGTAATTCAAAGCTTTTAACTAGAAAAAATCGTGGAGGTTTGTTGCACGCATCTAGCGATGTCATTAAAATTTGCCAAATTGCTGAAAATGTGTTCAGGTTTTTCATTCAATCCACACCACATCCCGTTGTAAACAAAATGGTTATCAGCGGTCTTAGAAAAATCAATAACAGTTACGACCCATTTGTGTCTTTGAATAGCCATATATTGAATCAAGATCCGATAAATAATCATATCTTACAACTCACATGTTTAATTTTAAGAGTTTATTTTACTATACGGCTTCACCACCAAAATACACATATAAATCAAATTAAGACTAGAGTAAGGCAGTTGTATACCAATTTAGTTCAGTTCCAACACCAATAAAAAATTAAAACAGTTTAACAGTTTTCTTTTTTTTGCATGCGCCCATAGTACGGGAGCGTACTTCTGCCCCGCAATGAAACGTTGGTTGCCTACCCCGTGTTGACAACCAGGCGCTAATAGGAAAACCCACGTTACGCGCCGTCTAGTTATACCAAGTCTCTGGTTCAAACCAACTTGTATGTTTTACGATCATTGTATTAAGAAAATCTTGTATGACAAAAAGCACATTTATATAATGTGAAATATGATTAGTATTCACCAGCGTTGCCAACCGTACTATAATTATAGTACTAATACTATAATCGGGACTGCCTGTACTATGTACTTTTAAAATGTAAATAGTACGCCAAATGTACTATAATTTTTCTGTATATCTAATATTAAATTACACATAAAAATATTATGCAAAAACAAACGAAAAACTTTTTATTTTATCGATTTAATAACAAACATAGAATTCTTCTAAATAGAAACTTGATAATAGAGGTGTAATAATTTAGCGGTAATTCAATATTTCATGATTCAACATTAGGTACCAAAAACTGTTGTTGCAAGTTTGGCGTTCGTGCCCGTCTTTTAATAAAAGTAATATGTTTTGACTAAATAAATACTCCCGAAATAAATGAGTAAGCATAGTAAAACATGCAAATTATTGCTCTTTAGTTATCAAATGCTATTAAATTTCGTTTTCAATTTTTAGCTTTTAGTTCATTACTTCATTTGCCTACGTTATACCGAACAGTTAGGAAACTGATTATTTAATTCAATTGCAACGGCGTTGTTTTCAATTTCAATTATAGTATTTCAGACTTCAGTGTTAGTGGATTAGTTTTAGTGATTTATTATGTCGGATATGAAAGAAGACCCCACAACTCCACCCAAAAAGCGTTTAAAAAGACTACAAAAATATCGTCGTGAATGGGAAAAAACTTTTAAATGGGTTGAAGCAGATATCAATTCCAAAAGTAAAGCTTTCTGTAAATTATGCAGGATTTCATTAAAATCAAAAATCCAAGTATTAAAAAGTCATGAATTAAGCAAAAAGCATAAAATGCAAACGAATTAAAAAAACCCAATTAGCTGTGACAAGTTTCGTTAAACCGGAAACAAATGCATCTGTGACTAGAGCAGAAATTAAAACTGCTGGGTTTTTTGCCGAACATAATTTATCTTTACGATTAGTGAATCACTTTGTGAAATTTATACAAGATATTGCACCCGATTCGGCCATTATTAAAGGAATGAAAATGGGACGAACAAAATTGACTTCCATAACAAAAAACGTTATAGGAAATGAATATAAAAAAACACTGGCAAATAAGCTTAAAACGGTAAGATTTAGTATTCTTACTGATGAATCCACGGATATTTCAACACAAAAAACAGCTTGTGTACTTGTTAGATACTTTGATGAACATTATGGAGAAATTGTTAGTAATTTTTGGGAACTGATTCAACTACATTCGGACAAAGAGGATCATTCTTCCATAACAGCGGAGATCTTGTATTCTGCAATTATAAATACATTTAAAAATCATTCTATTCCCCCAGAAAATGTAATTGGATTTGCGTTGGATGGTTGTAATCTAATGATGGGTCAGAATAATAGCGTCGCCAGTCGATTTAGAGAACATTATCCCGGTAAGGTAACAATGATTTTTTTAAATTATATTTAAATATAATCGTTACAGGAATAGTAATAATAAAATGCATTTGACATTCAGCGCATTTATGTGCAAGTGAGGCATGCAAAAAACTTCCCAGAAGATGTGAAGATTTAGCACGGAATATCTACAATCATTTTAAATGCAGTGCAAATCGGCAGCATGAACTAAAGCAATTTCAAAAATTTTTAAATTTAGAAATACACAACTTATTACATCCATCTCAAACGCGTTGGTTAAGTCTAATTCAAGTTGTAAATAGACTGCTTGAACAGTGGGATGCACTGAAATTATATTTTACAAATAAATGGTTAGGGGATAGATTAGTAGCTACCGAACACATATATAACGATTTACATGATCCATTTATTAAATTATATTTTTTATTTTTATCTTGGTTTTTGCAAAGATTTACTGATTTTAATAAATATTTTCAATCTGAAACGGTAGTCATAACAGAACTTAATAACCAATTAGAATTTTTATATAAGGAAATTTTAGTGTGTTACATGGAGAGAAATTATGTTTACACAACGAATCCTGATGATATTGATCTCTCTAATAAATCATATTTTATTTCTAAACATAATATATATCTAGGCGTTAACGTAATGACACAGTTAAATTGCACAGAAATTAAAAAACAACCTTTACTTTTAGAAGAATTTTACACTAGGTGTCAAGCATTTATGATTGTGTCATGCCAGGAAATTAAAAAAAGATATTCTTTTAACAACCCTATTTTAAAAAATATGCATTTGTTTAGCCCAAAAAATGCTCTATCGAACAGTTTTAGAAATTACAATGCTAGCTTAATAACCTTATTCAAGGAAACAAAGATTTTTGCCCCAAGGTGTAGAGTTCCAAATTTTAGATGATCAGTGGAGAAAGTTACCTGTACTTGGTAGCGAATATAAAAAAATCGAAGAAGACGTTGATATATTCTGGAATTATGTATGTAACTTTAAGAATGCCCTTGGAGAATTAGAATTCAGAGAAATAGCTATATATGCATTATCTTTATTGTCGATACCGCATTCCAATGCGGATTGTGAAAGGGTATTTAGTAAAATTAATCTAATAAAAACAAAATCAAGAAATAAGTTAATCGCGGACACTGTGAATGCATTGGTATTATCATCACAATGCTTGAAAATGAATAATTATTGTATAGGTTTTCAACCTACAAAAGAAATGCGCAATGCTTTCGCGGTAAATATGTACGATCACAAAAAAATAAAATTAGACGAAAACGAGAATGAAAGTGCAGACGAAATAAATTTTTGTGATGATAGCATGTAGGTAGGTTTTTATTATTTACTTTGTATATTATATTTCAAAATATAAAAATAAATAAAATATACATGTTTTTAATTATTATACTAATAATGCTTCGTAAAAATAAAGTAAAAAAAATACAGCGTACTATAATTTTTGGTATGTGTACTATAATTTCAAATGCCCCTGTACTATTCCCGCTGTCGTCCAGGTTGGCAACACTGGTATTCACAGAAAAAAACTGAAAAAACGATATGGAGGTTATGTTTTTATTTATTTAATGAAATCTTTAAATATCTGATTTAATTGTTATTATTAGTATTTAATTGTTATAACTGTGTTATTATTACTTAAAGAAATATGTGTTTTGGTCCTTTTGCTAGAACATGCCATTGGGGTCCTTTGACCGCGTTAGGTAGACTGCTTTAAGATAGAGGTTATGATCATTCCCTTAATTTTCTAATTTTTTAGGTATAATTAAACTAGTTACGGGTGTAACACTTTACTGTAGCAGTATGTGGTGGCCATCTACTACTTGGGGAGGATTTTTAAATACTTGTTGTTTTATGTCGTTGTCTGGTCTTACTTTATATAATTTTATGTCGTCAATGTTTCATGGACCAGGTTATTTACCACCTGAGTGGATGCCGGTAAGTAAAAGTGTAAACAAAATCCTTAACAGATTTTACCTACAAAACCCCTTCAATATTACTTACTCTGCCCTGGTTTAAATCACATTTTTAAAATAATATTTCTAAGGAATGCTAGTTATATAGTGGTCTTTACAATTTAGAAAAAAAGATTGGTTTATTGTATGTTTCGTTACTCAGAACTCTAAATGCCTTAATAATTCTTACAGTTACTCTTTATACCAGAGTGACTTGAAAGTGTGTTATTTAGGATAAATGAGTTGAAAACAAAATTCAGTGCATATGATGATGCTTTACTTTAAGGAGGTACTTGCATTTATAAAAATAAAGAATAAATTCTAAATTAAAATGCTTTATTATTCGAATTATTTATTATTAGTATTTGAATGTAACTGTTTTTAGTGTACTGTGATATCTGTAAGTTTATAAACATCATTAATTGTTGAAGAGCTTTAATTAATTTAAGGTTACTTTATTATTAGTATTTCTAAAAATGAATATTATTACAAGGTTGTGGCTGCAGGTTTTTTGTCTCATTGTGATGATCAACAATAATAATTTTTTTTTATATCAAAAATGCGACAACATTAATTTATTCACACATTATACAACATTATATACATTAATGTTTGTAATTAATTTTATTCATATTGATTGTTAATGAAAATTATTGTTTATAAAAATTATCAGACGACGGCTTGATAAAGGAGTACAACTAACTCCGAAACATGTTTCTAAAGACAAAAATAAATTAATGGATACACTATACATTCCACGCCGATTCGACCAAAGTTGACGCGGTATCCTCATAGATTTTTTTTTATATTTTGTTCACGTAATACCCTCTCCAAGCCTTATATAAAGCTCAAATATTACTGCCCATTAATACACTGTTCGCGAGATATAGAGGTTTATTTTTTTCAATTTTAAACGTACATGCCTATATTCAAATGCTATTTACTCTGCTTTCGTATTAGTTAGGAAGGTTGGGTTTTTTGCATTTGAAATAGAATGAAATGGACTATCTATGGCAATGTTTGTTCGTTTTTCCAACATTTGTAACATAGTATATTATCTGAGTTTTTAACAAATTTTGACTTTTCTCAAAATCGATTCCATTAATTTCTTTCAAAAAAAATTACAACTATTGTATGCAATGTTCTTATAATTGCGTTAAAACTTCAATTTGGTATCTCTATGGAATCGGAACTTATGAACTTTCTTCTATAGTCGTGCGAACAAAATGTTTTGAAACAACATGCACTTGTATTAAGAACAGCGAATGTGACTCAAAATATTCCATTAATTTTCCCAAAAAAAATCAGAACTATTGCATGATATGTCCTTATCATTGTAATAAAATTTCAACTTATCTCTATAGAATCGGAAGTTGAGACATTTTTTCTGTAGTCATGCGTACACACTTTACACACTGCAACAAGAATTATCCGAAGTCCACGGGATGCAGTTACGAGCAAACCTAGGTATATATTATATCTGTCGCAGATTAACGGCGGGGGGGAAATCCCCCCCCCCAAAATTTATAAATAAATATACATAGGATAGTATCAAATAATGTTTGTTTAATTATTATGTATTAAAACAATTATTTTTCCAAAAATCCTCCCTCCCCCAAATAATTCTCTGGATCCGTCCCTGACTATATAATAATACAACGAGTTATAATTATTACTACTTTGGCTTTAACAAATCAAACTAGAAACAATGATTTGAAAATGAATAAGAATTTCGATACCAACATGAAGAGTAGAATGGAACTTTAGAGTTCCAGGAAGCCTTCTGGAGCTGATAAATGGCTGGTTCAAAAATCCTTCATGTGCTTCAAATTCAATTATAATTTTCAGCAAAACCTACCTTTTTTTTAATATTAAGTTTATCAACATTTGGTTGATATCTTTCGTATCGCAAAAGTTGTAGCGAAAACTTATTGATTTTCAAATTATTGTTTCGAGTTTGATTCGTTAAAACAAAAGTAGTAATAATTATAATTCGTTGTATTGTCATATAATATATACCTACAATAGGTTTGCTCGCAACTGCGTCCCCTGGACTTCGAATAATTCTTGTTGCAGTGTGTACAGTGTATTTGTATACGCACAACTACAGATAAAATATCTCAACTTCCAATTCTATTCAGATATCAAGTTGAAATTTTATTATGATGATAAGGACATATCATGCAATAGTTATGATTTTTTTTTGGGAAAATTAATGGAATATTTTGAGAGTCACATTCGCTGTTCTTAATACTAGTGCATATCATTTCAGAACATTTTATTCGCACGACTGTAGAAGAAAGTTCATAAGTTCTGATTCCATAGAGATACCAAATTGAAATTTTAACGCAATTATAAGAACATTGCATACAATAGTTGTAATTTTTTTGAAAAAAATTAATGGTACCGATTTTTAAGAAAAGTCAAAATTTGTTAAAAACTCTGATAATATACTATGTTACAAATGTTGGAAAAACGAACAAAAATTACCATAGATAGTCCATTTCATTCTATTTCAAATGCAAAAAACCCGACCTTCCTAACTAATACGAAAGCCGAGTAAATAGCATTTGAATATAGGCATGTACGTTTAAAACTGAAAAAAATAAACCCAGTAATATTTGAGCTTTATATAAGACTTGGAAAGAGTATTACGTGAACAAAATATAAAAAAAATCTATGAGGGTACCGCGCCAATTTTGGTTAAATCGGCATGGAATGTATCTATCATTAAATGAAATTCTGAAACTTCTCTAAATTAAAGATAGGTACCAATGGGAATACAACCGCTTTCTGTTAATTTCTTACACTATAGTTTTTAAGTTATTTAATTTTCAAAGTCGATATTTAACATAGTATCTATTAGTAGGGGAACTAGCAATATCAAAGCCTACAGAATCTTGTCATGAAAAACTGAAGTCCCATCATGTTTTAAAACTGATCTCAGTTATCTATGTCACAGTCTGGCTAGCGAGCTCTGTTGCGTGTCTTAAGGGGTAGGAGCCGTAACTATCAATTACTATCACATTGGCAGATCATAAACAAGACTCGTTCAGTTACCTATTATGATGTGTAATATATGTTGTAAGTGGAAGTAAGGCGTTGCGGGATACTTTATAATTATTTTATTTTTTCCTAAAAAAAACATTAACGGAGGTGAGATTAACGGTAATGAGCTTTTATTTCCATGCTTTTAACATAAGTCCCTACATCTAAGCGTATTCGTTGTCAGCAAATAAGTGTAATTGCATATTGGGTATCTTACCTTCCTATGAACTTACCTATCTTACCTATGAACATCGGGCATTGGACATTTCTATTTTTTGTGAGACAGATTCTTACCTGAATCCCAACTAGAGTGAGACAAACATAACCCTAGCTATCTATTTCTGTAATGTACATATCTGATGCTTGCATCACATACTCTTTTTATGGCACTTTACAACATATATTACGAATCATAATAGATAACTGAACGAGTGTTGTTTACGATCTGTCAATGTAATTTTAGTATGTCATTTTGAATATATTGTAAGTATGGCATACATAACAACATAAAAAAATTAGCCTTGACATTACAATGTGAATAGGGGTTATTAAGCCTTATAGCTTCATAATGGTTTGGCAATATTATTAGAGTATAACTAATATTTATAAATACTAAATAAAACAAATATGAACATTGATATTGTTGTTTGTCGGAACTACCTGAAAAGCAGTTGCGCCACGCACCTATCCCTTAGATGTGCAACAGAGCTCGCTAACCAGACTGTGACGTAGGTAACTGAGACCGGTTTTATAACACCATGGACATTTAGCTTTTCATGACAAAATTCTGTAGGTTTTGACGTTACTAGCTCCTAAACTATATATGGGAGTTATAAGCTGATTTTTTTTAAATTATTTCTGCTGTTCTGGAAAAGATGTTTTTACTATTTTAAGTTTAGTATATTTAGAGATCAATTCTTCAACATAGAAAAAGAATTTTAATTTTTTTCAACATTTAGTTAACTACCAAATAATATTTTTTTATTTCATTTCGTATTTCAAACAATTGTTTATATACTACAATTAGTAAAATAAAGTATAACTTGATCTCCGTTTTCAATGACACCGGAGTTCAAGACATTCTTGATCTCCGTTGTTGTTGGCAACGTAAAAATCATTTGATGTTGCATAACAGCCACACGTGACATGCTACTTTTTATCTCCTTGGTTACACGCATGATGACACAGACAAGGCAACTTGCTTCATTATACAATAAATTTGGATGAATTTTAAAAGGGAGAAATTAGGATTGAAATACGAAATAAAATAAAACAACTTATGCAATACGAAGATCAAGCTTCTTTAAATCCTCGAAGAAATTATAACGCCGAAGCGTTATAATACATCTTTTCGGATTTAAAGTAACCCTTGATCTCCTAATTACATAATATATATTATAGTAATAATGCAACAAAAAAAGCATCATTTTTTGTCGGAATTTATCTGTCATTTTGGAGGTTATGAAAGAACTGAACTACATATTATTAATTATTTGATAAATATAAACTTTTAATTATATGTTCACATCCTCTTCTCATGTGTCGACATATGTTTTGAGAATTTCGGTATAATAAAGTTTAAAAACCATTACTTGGCACTTGGCACCTTAGTTAAATCTGCAGCTAAAACTAATTTATTTACAAGTAATGCATTATTAAGGAAGTTGTGGTGGGATAGTCTGAGCCAAAAATTATGGAACTGTGCTATTTTGACAAATAGAAATAATTACATAGTCTTGCTTCAAATAATGGCTCAAACGATACTAGTTTTATTAAAATGCATGTGAAAGCAATTAGTTATTATTTATATATGTTTTTAATTAATTATTAGTTTTTTTAAAGTCAGAAATTAACTTTTGACTGTCTAGTCCAAACTTAAGAACGTGAAAAACTGACGAAAGAAACAATTGTTCTAACCAGAAATTTCATTCAAGTTTACTTTTTTATTAGTAAATATAAAATAACATTACTATGTAAACACTAAAAATTAAAGAAATCTCTCTAGAATATAAATAAATTATACGCTTCTAGAGTAGTGAAAAAGTGACAACGTTGCCTTCAGTTGGCACCAGTTGTTCTGATAAAATCAAATTAATGCACTAAATGACGTTGACTCATGTTTTGAGGTTATCTTTGCAAATATATGTATATAAAACACCATTTATTCAGATTCATTTAAAACGTAGCAGTAAGAAATTCCCGAATTATGTATCTTTTTATTTAATACAACTGATTTTATTTTCGAGATGTAAATTACCAACGGCACTGGTTCTATATGGAGCTATATAAAGCATTTAAGTTTCCCGGTAGTTTTTCGCAATGCGACGTTGTTACCAAATGAACTATATCAAGCGTTCAATCGACAAATTCTTCGTATTAATTTACTTTTTGGCAAAACTATCCTAACAAATTTGAAACTTTAACGGCACAATCTTACAACGGTTTTACGTGAAATGTTTTGGTGTTAAGTTTTTTTCATCATTTTTTATGAAGTTATTATAATAAAGGTATCAACAACTTGCCATTTTGCATAAGATCGTGTGTTATTTTTAAATGCAATTTATGCATAAACAAACTTCCTAAACATTAAAGATTTTCTAGGAAATAACTTTGTACATTAAAATCTATCAACTGCAATAATTTTTTTATATTTTCATCATATTTTTCTATAGCCACAACTCCCTTAAATCAATGATAACTATTATAATTTGTTAATTAAATTGTTTTCATCCACAATCTACTTGCATATTACACAGTCTTTTTATTTTACTGATTAAACTAATTTAGAACAAGCATTTAACTGATTCGATAGTCTCACAAGTACCTCCTTAATACTAATAATAATTAATATAACAAGTAATATAACTGAATAATATAATATAAGAAAATAAGCAAAAGTATAAAAATGCGAATATATAAGACACTGATTAGACCGATAATGACTTACGCTATGGAAACGATGTGCTTAACAGAACAAGAGAACCAACAGAAGATAGACCAAGGGGAAGGCCAAGACTGAGATGGATGGACGAGGTTAAAAAAGATCTAAGGACATTGAAAATCACAAACTAGAAAGAGAAGGCAAAAAACAAAAAGAAATGGAAAGAGATAGTTAAAGTGGCAAAGACACACACAGGGTTGTAGTGACATAGTGATAGTTCTTTTTTTAGTTAACTTTAAGAGAAGTGTGATGAACAACAAGGGGACTAATCTACCCCAAAAAACAGACATGGGAAGCCCGAACAGGCGGCTAAATTCCTTTTAGGAATGTTAAGCCAATTTATTATTATTATAAATATAACTGACTTGTATTAAGATCTAAGCTGAGTTGCAGTTAGACTTTTATTATAGCTTTTAACTCAGTTTTTGTCATGGAATATCGCACTACAGAGACTTACTTATCAATCCTATACATCCTGTATATGTATGTGTTACTGAATGATTAATGTATTTATCTAATTAATTAGGTCTGTGAAGATGAATGTGCTGATCTTCAGTGGTGTGGAGTTTGTCATGGTTATAAAGCACCGAGATCACATCATTGTAGAAAATGTAAGTTTGTTTATGTATTTTGTGTTTGTATTTAAGTATTTTTATTTGTGTGAATATAACAACAATGGTTTGAAAAAATAAAAAATTAATCATATTAACTGTGCTGAACAGGTAACGTGTTGTAGCTGGTGCTGCTGATTATGTAAATTAAGTAATGCCAAGCATAGTCGATGCTTGGATAAATGCCTTATTTAAGAACAAATACAGTAGAAACTCTTTAATCCGAACCTATAAATGCAAGGCTAATTCGTATTAACGAGGAATTCGGATTAATGGATGTAGGAATATAAACATTGCTTTAAGCCGTGGTACTTTATTATAAATAACTTAGCTTATGTAATTTACTAATTTTATTTTTAATTAAAAAATTAGTAATTGTTTTGCTTTAAGTTTTCTCTTTCTCCTTTTATTGTGACATGCTCTCATTTCATGGTCTTAATTTCAGTGATTTTCTATTTCCTGCACCTTTGTCAGCAGACGAAACATATTCTAGGATTTTAGTTTTGTTTTTCTTTATATCGCTGACTGTCGATTTACCAACACCATATTTTAAAGAAATCGTTAAAAACTAACCCAACATTTAATTATTGAATAATTTCTCTGATAGTTTTAATAATGTTTGTTTTTGTTTTGACATTTTTTAATTGAATTTTGAACGCCACGAATACCAAATTGTGTATTAACAAAATTGAAAGAAAAAGGTTTTAAGGTATATCTTGGGTAGATGATGTCATATACAAACAATTGAGGCAAAACTGCAACGTCAAAACATTTAGGGCACCTTTGCGATAGTATCATTACTATATTTATAGTTTATTCTTTACATATGTAGCCTTCAGGGTTTTTATTACTCTTTATATTAATAACAAAAGCTCTTGTATTCTTCATAGAATTTGTTTACACCCATCGGGTCGTAACAGTATCAGCCAAAAACTGCATCAGCAATCTACTATAATCTCATTTATAATTAATATTCACCTTTCAACAACGCTACATATCCAATTTTATTTTGTACAAAGAAGTTTCTTGTTCGGATTAAAGAGATTTGTTCGGATTAAAGAGGATTTCAGATTAAAGAGGTTTGTTCGGATTATAGCTTGTAAATGTTGCTGTTCGGATTACTGGATGTTCGGAATAGAGTGTGTTCGGATTATGGAGTTCCTACTGTATTATTAATTGGCATTGCCCCCACTGTCGAAACCATCTCTCTGTTGATCGGTAAATAGTTGATGTAAATGGTTTGGTGTTCAGCTGATTCTCTATTTTTGCTATTAATAAGCTTAAAGATTCAGTGCGTTTTAATGAGTGCAAAGTAGAATATCAAATGAGACCTTGTAATTCGTATTTGTCATGTCCGGCTACATGTAAATAACCACTGACAAAAATTTATGAGACATATAAGTTCTTACAATGGGACCTTTTTTAGTAACCATTTGCATGTGTTGTAACCATATTATTTGTCGTTTACAAGAAACTCAATTATATTTATCGTTGCATAATTTATTACTTTGCCACAATGAACTAGGAATATCATGGGTACTGGGTGCATTTCGGTACCTTAATCTGTGCAGATATGGCTTCATTCAGGCAAAGGGCACAACAGTTTGGCTATTCAAGCCAATCTGGATACCTAAACTGAAGAATTTCATGTTAGCACATAAATACAATTTTGATCCAGGTTATCCCTACTACGAGCAGAAAATGGCACAACAGAAAATTGTGAGATCATAGGGTTCTGTCATTAAGATCAGGGGTTTTGCAATGAATTAGCCTTAGAACTCTAATTAAAAGTTTAAAATATGCACGAAATATTATTTAAGTTTAAAAAATTATTAATATTCCATAAAGACAGGGGAGATTTGTATAGACCCTGCAGCATTTGTTAAAAATTAAATTGGTTGACTTGAGTATATAGGCTATGGATATCACAATATCGCTACTATACTGCCGTCCTTAGCTAAAGAGCAGTATCTCTACTCCGAGTTAAATCGAGAAAATGGCAAAATACACAAAATCGCTTTAGCCACCTTTTAAAGTTTTATTTAAAATACCACTGACTAGTCTAAGAATTTCCTTTTTTAGAATCTTGTGTTACTGTATCACTATGAAAGTGATTTATTCAACATATGTTTTGAAATGGTAGATACTGCTTTCTTGTGTAGCACAAAAGCAATTAGATTTTAAATATCTCAACATAAAAACAAGCAAAATAAGAAAATTAAAAGGCTTCGGCAGAATATTATTACCAAATCCACTACCCACAACAGTCGTTATAACTCGATCGTTTTCGGTTTATATCCCAGAGTCCCAAACTTTCCGTCTTCAAAAAATATTTGAAGGTTTTGTTGCATTTCCCACCTTCTACGTCACGTCTTCGAATAACAGAAGTCACAAAACGTTAGAAGCTATAATAATACGCCTTTATAACCAATTAATTTGCCAATGTTGTTCGTTAACTGTTACCAGATGGCATTTATCAAAATTATTGTTGCACTTCCATTTGCAGTGTTTGCAAGTTTCGGTGATTGTATAGTATTATTTTTCTTTTTTCTTTTGACGTTTTTCATTTTGCCTATGCTCTACGTTTGTACTAAAATTTTTCTACGTTTCCTAACGGTTCGTTTCTTGGGAATAATTCATTCTCTTTATCATTAGAGGTAGTCTTAGACCTGCTTCGTCTCACAAGTTCACCCAAGGGCAAATTTTCAGTTGAATCAGAGGAATCAGTTAACGCTGGAACACTGATTTTAACTGACACAAGACAAAAACACATTTGATATTTCAAAGATTGTATATTATACTGCCCACTGAATAAAAATGTGGAAGAAATTCTAAGAAATAATATAAAAAAAATCAGTCTCACAAATTTTATCTTTCTAACCTATGTTGATAAAATTACTTAAAAATCATGATTAAAACAATGAAAGTATTCAGTTAGTTGAGTCTCGGGAATTCCCGGGTCAGAAACCCAGTAGCTACATTGTCTAGACCTCATGCTTAGTGTGAGTCTCAAAATATCAAATTAAAATGAATGATATTGTAAAAATATCAATGTATCATGTTTTGAAATGTGTCGGCTATAATAATTTAAATAAATGTGTAATTGAATTAGTCATTAGAGAAATTACACACGTCATAGCATAACTTCAGGAAAACAATAAAAACTGTCTCGTAGTCCTAGACTTGTGTTGTTTCAAAAAGTACACGATAGGTACTTAGACTGCGTCTCCTGTGTACGGTAAGCAAGGAACATGTGTGGTTTCTCGATGGAAAGGTGCATCTACGCACCTGTACTTCATTACAGTACTTAACTAAAGCCTTGGAATCTATATTTGGAACTGACAAAGAGATTGCTAACATATTAACCTGATTCATATGTTCTATAGAAAATTATTCTTGTATTAATAATAGAAACTTGCCTGCAAAATGTACATTATTTTTCTGAAATGACTGTCTGACTGATCTTGTTTTGTTTCATCTAGTTTTGAGGAATGTTAGAATTTCTCCTAGTATATGAGCCCTGACATCAACAAACTTTGTATTTATGTTTGGTGTTTTGTATTTCATCTCGAATTAAAGTGATTTAATTTATTACTACTCATCAATAACATAATCATTAATCAGTGATAATTATTTGTTGAATAATAAATATTAATTATTGAAACATACATATAAATTAAGTCTTGGGATCAGATTTATTTAAAGGAGATCCACGGTAAAAAAAGTCTAGGAATCATCTTTATATTTTTGAACATAATGAAGAAAAAAAGTACTTGGCCAGGAAATTCTTAAACTTGCAATGTTCTCCATTTGCTTTTTAAACATAGTTAATTGATTTTCGAACTTTAAAATAAATGCAGGTACTAATGGTAGAAATCATTAAACTTGAAAATAAATTCTACATCAAAGTATACTAAAGCACCCAAGGAATATTATTAAAAATTCCTAAGCTGTCTAGCAGCTCTTTGAAGAAGGTCTAACAAACCAAAACACATGTAGAGCATTCTACATTTTTATGAAAACAGTTTTCTTAATACTATTTTATACAAAGTTTCACAAGGAGCCTGCCACGACTTCAATTTCAGTAAGACATCAAACATTTTGGATGCAGTCATACTAAAATAGTATATTAAGTATCAAGAACAGTAAGGACAGTTTACCGATCGACAACAATGTTTGGCGACTAAGCGAAGCGAAGTCGCCAATATTGGAGGAGATCGGTAAACTCCTTACTGTTTGAGATGCTTATACTATTTTTTGTACGACCATTATGAATACAAAGGTATTACTAAGGAAATATCTCGAAAATGGTAAAAAATAGATAATTTATTTTTGCCCTGTATAATGTATATCCACCAAACATTAAGTAGGTTTTGTCGTTACCATGGATACGTTTGTAATTTTATTTTTGAATGTCACCATATTTTTGTCGTTACCATGGATACGTTTGTAATTACTATTATTTATTGAGTATTTTGCCACAGTAAATTTAAATAAAAAACATACATTTTTTAAATAGTTCAATTATTTTGAAAATAAATGATTTTTCACGAAAGAGACATCTAAAGATCATGCATTTATTTTATAAATTACATATAATTTACTTACCGTTCTGTTTTTGACAGAACTGAACGGTAAGTAATTACTTACCGACGCGTTTTTGCTTAGCAACCAGTAAACATAACCTACTGTTCTAAAACCAAGTATGGTAAACAATCTGAAATAGCATGGTCGTACAAAAAAATATATAATTATTATGTATAATCCAATTCATGAGAGAATGAATGCACATCAGCATATTATTAACTCTTGGACACACACACACACAATTTATTGTAGCAATGTATTAGAAAAACAGAACTTTATAATTTTTACTCCCTATCTTAGTAATAAGTATGAGAGAGATGGAATGAAAGTAATGTCGAATATACAAAGGGCGTGTTTCAAAGCAAAAATGTATTTATCGATAACTGTAGTATGCACACCTGTCAAAATACTCTTGCACAAGCTACATAGCTTCTGGGGCCTGCTTTACCAGATAATGTGTAGTAGCAATTATTATTATATTATTATTATAACAGAGGTTAATTGGAAATTGCTTTGCGATACAGTAATATAAAAGCTGTTTCAGGTAAAGTATCACTATTTTCGGCTACAAATAATTAAACGAGTTTTAGAACTAGACCAAAAACAAAAAATCGAACAAAAAGGCTTTTTATAAATATTTAAATTATACTAAAAATGGTTCTTTTTTGGACACAATCAGCAATTTTTTTTACAACCACTTGCAATTATTACCCAACAAACTAAAAAAAGGTGAAACATTCGACATCCAGAAGTAATAGGTTTATTCAGTAAAAATTCTGATTACAAATGTTTGTTCCTGTATTTGGGTCAAGCGAACCTAGCCGATTTTCCAAGGTAGGGTCAATATGCCAGTAATTGACCACTTAAGAGATTTTTCAGAAATATAAATTTATAACTTTGTAATATATTTTTTTTAAACAAAATAAAAAATGGTATAAAGTGCAGTTATAGTCTAAGACTCTAACTATTAATAATACACAAATTAAAAAACATTTTGTTTCATAGAAAAAAAATATAAGAGTAAAAAAGTTAGAATTTTCCAGTAGTTAACCACAAACAACTCAGTTTTTGACCAAATTTTTCCCAGTAATTGACCAGTGTTATAATATAACGAATAAAACATCAGTTTTTTATTATTTTATTATATATTGTTATAGAGCCACATAGTATGTATTGCATAAAGAAAAACGAACATTCTTAAAAAATATCAACGTATATGTATATTATTTTTGATGACATTTTGCTAAAAACAAAAATGGAAAGAAAAATTACCAGTAGTTGACCACTTTACGAAGCCAGTGGTTGAGCAGTAGTTTTGTGCGAACAAATACTGGAAACAGCTATTTATTTGAAATTTTTTTAAGAAAAACAGGAACAAGAGTAACTTACTAATCTTGTAGGGGTTCAAACAAAATTCTTTATTTTGCATAAAACTAGTATTTGGTCAACTACTGGAAAACTTATAAGAGTTCGAATTCTGTAATTGACCACCACATTTTTTGCAAAAAAAGTGTCAATTAAAAAAATATATATAACAAAAATTTATTAGTTCGACCTTTCTATTACTTGCACAATATGTATAATATAACGATTTTCATTAAAATCCCGGATGATTGCAGATTTCAATAGAGTTGTTTATTTACCATGCTTACTGTAAAAGCACAAATTTAGCTGTCAAATAAACGAATACAAATTCCACATGTATTTAGACAACCGCTTGACCAAGATAATGCAGCAATGTGGGTGGCACCATATAGTAATTAGAGGTGCAATAATCACTTGTGAAACATAAAATATTCATAAAGATGTACAGGTATCTTAATTTTTCTTTTAAAGTGAAATTTGGTCAACTACTGGGTGATGGTCAATTACTGGCTTACTGACCCTATACCAAAAGATTTTTTTCACTAAATTTATTCTAAACCAACTTCATAACAGTTTGAGGAATACACTAACGCCTAAAGCGGTGTTTTGAAAAATGGTGGAATTATGTAGAAAGAATGAATGTGCATCACTTGAAACCCGGTTTCCGTCCTCGGAGTGTTAATAGTGCCTGAGGGAATGAATGGCTCTGAAACATCAGTGTTTTCTGCAATGGTCTACCAGATTAAATACTTGTGAGCAAATTTAGTCTTCTATTGTTCTTTAGCTTTTCAAGAGATACCCCGATTTGGCATAGGGCAGTAAAATTCCACTCTCAATATCTGAGATATACCAGCGTTTGCTGTACTACATGTTTCTGTAGGCTTCACATCATTTACAAAGAAGAAACTGCCTCGATATGGCAAGCTCATTTTATAGAACTCCCTAGTACCCTTTTTAATGCATTAAAGCTAGTTACCAATGTATTACGGCTTTTTCTGCTTCCTACTTGTTTTTATATCTAGCTTAATTTTCGCCTTCTGAACCATGGCAACTGATACCACAGTGATTTCTGCTAGCTTGCGCATGGATGATGAAGGATATTTCTGAAATTTACAGCACAACTTTTTATGTAACCTGAGAATGTTTACTTGTTGGTCAACGTCCATGCAATGGTTTCACTTGGCTGGTGCCAATTTTGCCAAATCGTTTTGAAGCTTGTTGTATAACTCTAGCGGGCACATTGTGGTACTGGAAATGATTAAGAGTAAGCTATCAATGGTAATTGTATTATTGGAAATATCTTATGATGACCGTGTTGCAAAATTCGACTTCACTCTTGTTGATTTTACAGCTATTTTCAACACTATGCACCAGTTTTATTTTTATACTGAACAACGAGTCAATCGACATAAATGCCACATGACAGCATTCAAGGCACCCTAATTATAGTTGTTTCAAAATAGCGGTACTTTAGCTGAAACACCCTTTAGTCACATACTTATTGTTACAATTTTAATGTTTGTTACTAAATAGAGATGCACTGAAGCGGCTTTTGGCTGAATCACCGAATATCAAATATTCGGCCATTAAAATTTGCCGAAGCGCCGAATATTCGGCCAAAGCAAAATATAAATGTAAGTTGTGTTTTTTTATGAATACAAAACTATGTTACAAAATGAAAACATTGCTGTCTGAAGAATATGTTTTCTGCTATAGGAATTTTGCTTTAATAAAATAATATAAAATACATCTAAACAAAATTAATAAAAAATAAACAGTATCGGATTATAAAAAATACGATGTCAAAAACTCAATTAAAGACGCTTACTAAAAAATGACAACGTAATATAATAGCATTAAAAAAACATTTCAGCAAGTCTTTCAAACAAATGAACACAATATACAAACGCAGCCTGTTGTTATACAATAGATACACATATGTGTTTTTAATACTATGTAGTTTAAATATTTATTAGGTAAAAATCTTTATGGATTTTGTTCTTATCACAATTGAACAGGGTCATAAATCAAGCAACCCAAACGTCTAATTATTACCTACTTTGCTATTTATGAAATTATGTTAATGGCTAGTAAAATCGTCCAATAAAGAATAAAATAATATTGCTGTAAATGTAGGATTTATTAGTTACTCCTTCAGTTATATTGTTATAATTTTTTTATTTATTTTATTATGTATTTTCATAATCCCAAACCAAACATTAATTTTCAATTTATATTTATCATTTATCTAAATATTTATTTAAACATGCTACTACAAGGAATTTAACTAGAGGTGGGAGCCGCGTAGGGGAATAATGAGGGTTAAGGACAACCCAAATGACTCAATATGATGCAGTAGTGGAAGTTAGACACGCGTAAGAGGCCCCTCCGGTGGCCCAGCCTGGTTTAGAAGCTTAGGGATTCCCCTAATTTGCGATGATGGGGAGTGAAAATCTAATATTCATTTATAAGCAGGAAGTGAATTCGTGTATTTTAATGAGCTCAAAGATGCGACTGACAGCAAAGGACATAGGGCCAAGTGCAAACTTTATAGTTCAGTTTTATGTTTTTATATTTGTATTTTATGTTTCGTTCAGTTTTATACCAAATTATAATTTGTAAAACAAAAAGTAGTTGTTTTACTATTAATTTAGCTAAGTAGAAATTCTAAAAAATAATTTAAATTTAATAAGTGGTTTAAACCAAAAAATAGGTTTTTTTGTTTTTGTAAAAAACCTGTTTTTTGCCAACCCTGAATAAATACCGGTTTATTACTTCTTTTAGTAAAGGAAAATCAGGCTTTGACTGGATACCTATAATTACTTCAGGGCTATCACTAGTTTTTTTGTATACTAAACTGGTAGAAACTTTACCAGTTTAGCAACGCGTCTCATAGATACACTAGCAATCGTGCCTGACTTGACATCTAGTATAGATATTCATCTTAACAACATCACAGCAAACTTGTTCAAGGAAATACAACGTTTTTGATTATTAAATAATTATCCCAAATTATTTGCTTTCAAAATGCTTTTTCAGTTTTATGTATCACTCACTCAACTTTTTTTTGAGTTTGGATAAAAAAGTAATGTAGTTTCATTTTATATACTCGACAAGATCAAAATTCCAGAAAAGAGTAAAAAATTTAATGTTTCATTATTATACTTAGATTTCTATCAGAAAACTGACGAAGTTGGAGGTTATATTTTATGATATGATTAAAATTGCATCCACGGGAGACTCCGCACTGCAAAATACACCTTCAAGAAAATCCTTACCTCTTTAACTTTAGGTGAACATAAACTGACATAAATTATACCATTTTAAATTAATTTTTCCCAAAATAAATAAAATGGTACAGTTAGAGCTTTAGGTTTAGTACTACTTACAGCTTTATGACGTTTATATTTGTGTTTATTTTGTTTACCAATCAATTGTATATGTCAATGAATCAAATCCATGACTCTTTTAAATGTGAATTGAGGAATGGTGGTGAACCTAGTGTGGTTATTTGAAGCGAGTGAATATTATTGATGATTGTGCATTCATTCTTTCAAGATTTGGCTAGTATGTATTGCATTCAATTAAAACTGCTAATTTTTCAATCATCTTTCATCTTTAAGGTGGTCGTTGTGTTCTCAAAATGGATCATCACTGCCCTTGGATAAATAATTGTGTTGGTTGGGGTAATCATGCACATTTTACTTCATTCCTATTTTTTGCTGTACTTGGCTGTGGTCACGCTTCTGTAGTATTATCCTTAGCACTTTATAGAGGAATTAACAGGACATGGTACTTATACCATGGTATACAAAATGTACCAATAGTCTATTTAAATTTATATGGTTTGATATTATGTGTATTTGCATTGGGATTAGCAATTGGAGTTGTTCTTGCTGTGGGAATGTTATTGTTCTTCCAGGTAACTTTTATCTTAAATGCTAATGAATTCTAAGTTCACTTCTATACTTCTCTTATTTATAGGTTCGTGCAATTATTAGAAACCGTACGGGTATAGAAGATTGGATTCTTGAGAAAGCCAATCATCGCAGGAAAGGTTCCAATGAAATATTTGTATTTCCATATGACTTAGGTTTTATGAAGAATATTAGACAGGTTTTGAATTTTAGTTGTGAACCTATTGGCAATGGAACTGTATGGCCAGTTGTTGATGGCTGTGATCAGTATACGCTAACGGTAATCTCGATATGCTTATTTAGAGTAGTGCATAAAAAACATTTTTATTGTTTTAGAGAGAGCAAGTTGAACAGAAATCAGAGAAAAGGCAACGGACAAAACTATATAATATTTTATATCCTGCATCAGGATCATGGTTTCCAATCTCACAAGGGTTAGGTGTTTGTATACATCCTCCTTGCACTGATGAGTCTCGCATAAAACTTCAACCTGGTGATGTCGTTTTGGTAACTCGATGGCGGAAGTAAGTAGATCATTTTAATTCATTAATGTTCTCCAAACTAATTTTAAACTTGCTTAGGTACTGGTTGTTTGGTGAAAAACTACAACCTGAGATTCCTGAAGATGAAAAATCAGTTTCCAGAGTAAGGGGTTGGTTCCCTCGTAAATGTGCTGTTGAATTAATTGAAGGCAGTTCAAGTTCAAGTCAACAAAACTTTCATGAAAAGAAGTTAAAGTAACATTTGAATAACCTACATTGATCACTTAGTTCCTGAATAATGGAAAGTATAAACAAGGACCTCTTAAATGTTGCAAGTTAAATGTACTACTACATATCTAGTCATAATAACAATAAGTGTTTAAAAATTTTTTAAAATACATTTTTCTATATTTTATATTGACTTTTCTGTAAAATGCCTATTTCCAAAGCATTTATTTAATTAAGATGAATATTACAGATGCCAATAAGTAAACAATGCATGACTATTGTATTTTATAGTAAATTGTAATATATAAATTTAGAATTTTGTAGAACAATATGTACAAATAGTTTGAATTTTCTCAGTGTAATGAGGAACTGTAATGGATGGATAAAGTGAATACTTAGTTTGTATTTGATTTTTATAAGAACAAAAAATATACAACAAAGATGTATTAATATTGTTACGTTTTATTTATTCTGCAGTAGTGCCATTTTATAATAAATAAAAAGTATAAAAGACTATTCGTATGAAAATGAATAATTTAAAAAAGTTTACACATTATAATATAAAAGACGTTACAATGCTATCTACTTAGTAAATGCAGTGCTGGTAGATAGTTATTAATAAATAGTAGTATTTTAAATGTTGACTTAATATTCATCGCCTTCATCTCCTTCACCTTCAACAGAATCGACTGCGACTTCTTCGTAATCCTTTTCAAGTGCAGCCAAATCTTCACGGGCTTCAGAGAATTCTCCTTCTTCCATACCTTCTCCCACATACCAGTGAACAAAAGCTCTCTTTGCATACATCAAGTCAAATTTGTGGTCAAGTCTGAAAGAAAAGAGAAACAGGTTTAGTGTTGGTAATATAATCAGATTGTTATAATTGCAACAATAGCGTTGCCATATTCTGGTAATGGCAAGGTAATAGGGTGGCCAGCGAACTGGGAATTTGCACAACCGGGAAGAAACCTTGATAGCGATCAAAGTTGGGAATTTCTTTTCTCGTTAACTAAAGCTTGACTTAAGCTTAAGGCGATTAACTATCCGTTGATCGCAGTTACCAACAACACTCGACCATACACTTGCAAGCTCTTAATGCGGCATCACCAGTTATTAGACTCAGTACACATGATTAGTTAGCTAACGCGCTATTACTAACGTGTGTTAGTGATTACATGTCATTGCATAAGACGCATACACATTGAAACACGCGATTTCAGTGAAGGACATTCTCCATACTAATAACTGGTGACGCCGCCGCGTTAAGCATTACATTTATATGGTCGAGTGTTTTTGGTTACGCGCGATCAACGGTACGTTAATCTCATGTGTACTGGACCATAGACCAGTACACATGAAGCGATTGGTAACGCACGTTAGTGACTACATAGCATTGCATTAATAAAGGGGAGATCCCACCGAGTCCGGCGGTACACGTCACGTTGACGTACAGCGAAGTCCGTGACTTCTCTGTACGTCGACGTGCGCATTTAGACTTTCCACCAAGTCCGTTGGAATACATTACGGCAAGTGCTTTAGTTGCTGAATACATAACAAAAATGTTGACTCTTTACCTGAGAAAAGTACTTGCTTTGTTGCTTTTGAGAAGACAAAAAAATAGGCGAGCTCGATATTGAGTTCACCTGATTAATCAAAACCGGCCAGACGATTGCGAATTTAAAAGGCTTTGTACCCAGTTAAAACACTCCCAGATAGATATTATACCACATTATAATTATCACCTAATCTTTATTACGGCCATTATAATTATTTTTCTTCCATTTTGTGATATTTTATATACGGCAGACGGATTGCAACTGATGCTCAAGTCATTACATCCGTCGACGTGCGTCGATGTGACGGAAAGACTTTGCATTGACGTGTTTGGTGGAATGTCTCTCATTACAATCTATGCAAGTAATAATACACACATCGTTGTACATCAACGTGACCAATGTACCGCCGGACTCGGTAGGATGTCCCCTTTAGATCCGTACACATTCAAACGGGCGATTTTGGTGAAGCTCATTACAACGTGAGATTCGAGATTTCCCATACTAATGACTGGTGATGCAGTGTTAAATGCTTGCATGTGTGTGGTCCAGTGTTTTTGGTAACGCCGGGCCGACGCGGTGTTAATCGTCTCATATGTACTGCTATCAATGCTATGTAATCACTCCTATTCTATCGGTGCAGCTTGGCGAGCTGAGTCGAATGACACTAGTCTCGAGGTGTGGAAATGCCCCGTTCAAAAGTTGCGTCTCTTTCTGTTACCTATGTTAAGTCTATGGGAGAGACCTTTTTTATTGAACATCAATAGTACTTGGATTTTCGAAATCACTGTATTTTTTGCGAGTTTAAGTTGACGTTCAGCTCCTAAACCTCCCCTTTATGGGCGTGTCCCTAATCGATTTTAATAAATATTTTGATTTGCGAAAAATTCTTTTATTTTCGTAGAAAAATATTCTATACGGCGTTAGGTCAGGTTAGGTTAGGTTAGGTGATGTCAAGTCAGGTCAGGTTAGATAAGGTCAGATCATTTTAGGATAGGATAGGTTAGGCCAGGTCAGGTTAAGCTAGGTGCGGAATATCATTAAATTTATTGCGCCATTGAATTTCAGTGAAACAAAGATTTCTCATAAACTTAACATGAGGCACAAAAAGTGGGGTAACTTTTTAAGGGGGCGTTTCTGCACTTTGACACCGGCACCGTTCAACTCCCTTCTTGAAGCCCTGCCGATTGTCGCCACTCCTGCCCCTTTTGGGCGTGCCCGCTAAAGTAAATTTATACTATTGGATCATGAAAGTAATTATTAAAGGAAAAAACCTTGAATTTAAAAGTACCACTCTTGCTGGCCACCCTGGGTCATAATAATGTAATACTGTATTATTAGTTCACGTGTAGACTATGCACGTGACGACTGGTGTTAAACTATTTGAATATTCAATGGTTTACTTTTCTAAATACTTAATAAATGCATCGTAAGAAAGTGAAGTTAAGTGTTCCCTATCTTAGGCGTTAATTTTATGGCTAGTTCTTTAACTGAAAAGTAAAAAACTAGTGTAGTTTTATGACGTATTTCACATACTAAAGAATTTGAGGGAAGGAAATCTGCTGCTATTTTAAACACTGAGATTTGAGATAACAGTAAGTGAACTTCATAAACATTAATAAATCTAGCATTAGTATTTCTAAATCAAGTATCATTTTATCAAATGTTATAAACAATAATCATGAATCAACTTGATACGGTAAATCAGACTTTTAATTCATTAATAAGAGATTTTAATAATAAATTGTAAGAATTAAAATCACAAAATATGTTGGAGAATGTAAACAATGTTGATTTATAAAATTAGTTAATGACTGTATTGTTTAATTACTGACAGTACCCAAACATATTAATAATGTTAATTTATTTTGTGATGTGTTCTAGAAATTTAAAAATGAAGTGCTTCAAGACCTAGATACTATGATGAAGACACTTACTACTAAAGTAAATGAACAATAGATCATCTAGAAGCTTACACAGGAAGAATTGATTTTTTTAACAAAAGCACTAAAGATTCCTGATTTTGAACTAAATGAAGGGATGATAGATAACTTTCACGGACTAGGAAACATGGGGAAAGAAGATTCTAAAAGCAGACCAATAATCATAAAATTTTCAAGATACATCATCAGTAACAAAGTATGGATGAACAAATACCAACTGAAGATGTGCATTAGGGTGTCCGTTAATTCCCAAATCGTGAATTTTTATGCGAGTACTGGTTAAATCACTTATTATGATAACAAAAAAGAGGTTTGTAATTTCTAAACTTTTTTTAACGTGGATTTTCACATGCCTCTGGACGAATCAATTTTCTTATTTAAATAACATTGGAAAACTGCTTTTCAAGTCCTAACATTTTTTTAAATAATTGTCTAGATCCTGCAACGGTCATTACAATCGTGTGTAAAAATTTTTGTAGAGCATGAATGGGGTCTTTTCTGACGGTTGAGGGCACCACCATAGCATGTATATTCCTTTTTGAGGGAAATTCAAATGTCGAAATTTTCTTTATGTTTTTTTGGATGAATTTATATTAAAAAATCGAACAAGATGTTTTTTAATTAATCTTCTATTTTGCATCTATAATAAAGCTGTTAAAGCACCCAAAACAGTGCATTAATAGCCCAACTTTTTCAAAGTTGGTAGCATTGAAAAAAAAATTGATAAACAGAAAATAGGGAGAAGAAGTGCATACGTCATACCGTGCCTGACGTCATAATTCTTTCCTCGCAACGCGCATGTACTTCAATAAGGCACATTATATTTTCATTTCTGATTATTGATAGTGTTAAAAAGGATGTTTACAAGCTATAAAAACACTTACCCAATGGCTTTCACCCATTGTTGTTTCAATATTTTATTTGTGATAGTACCTATCTATTATTTTAACCTCACAAAGTAGCGTCACGTTTTCTCTTCCAACTGTCAACAGTGTCAAAACTGTCAAACAAACGGTTTACAGCGAAGTAGAGCGATGCGAACATGCGCGTTGCGAGGAAAGAATTATGACGTCAGGCACGGTATGACGTATGCACTTCTTCTCCCTATTGACAAAAACCTCACTCTAAAAATTTGAATTTTCAAATGTCATCAGTGTTGTCAACTACCACAAAATACCCTAAATTTTGAAATTGCGATTTTTTTTTATTTAAAAAGGGTATTAAAGGCGCAAAATAGAAAAATAGCATAAAAAACTCGTTTCATAAGTCATTATTGCACTCGTCCTTTAGACTCGTGCAATAAATTTTGCCTTATAAAACTCGTTCTTTAATACACTATTCATCAAATACCGAACAACTTTATACAGTATTTTTTCACTCGGAAAATAAAATATGAAAATATTAGAGCATAGCGATGTGTGGATGCGAGTGAAACAGAAACCAAAATAGAAGCAGCTGTTTTTCTGTTATGATATCTGTATTTTTTTCTCTCAAAGTTTTTCGAAAATGCCGGTAATTGTTTGTTGCAAAAAAAGTTTCAAAAAAGGATCGAAGGTAAATGCCATGTCCTGCCATTCCTGCAAATGAAGAACTCAAAAAAGTTTTATAAGGCCATAGGACGAAGAAGTAACCTCAGAACCGTTTGTTGACATTTTTGAAAAGAAAAGTTTCGAATTTTGGACATTAAAAATAACATGCTATCACAGATCAAAACAAAAACACGTTTCTGCTAGTAATGTTTCTGTCTCTCTTGCACCAACGTCTATTGCATATTTTGATACAATTCACCAAAAAATTGATTTAGAGAAAAACATAAACTACTATTTTCAATGAGAAATTGTGCCAGCAGTCGCTGTTGCACTAATTGACTGACAGTAGAATTCGCGACAGCACAATTTGCACCAGCACCAGCTATTTTTTTACCGTGTACGTATCCTTTTTTAAATTTTAACTATTTTACATCAAATAATGTGTCGATTCAACAGCTGGTAAAATGAATATTTTTTATTTTGTGGCTTGTGTACAGGTTTTAGATAAAACCGGATAACATTTTGGGATTCTACAAAAATCTTCGGTACTTAACTGAATATTCTTTCCGTACAAATTGCGGTTTTCATAAGCAGAATGCTAAATTTTACAGTCAAATTTCAAGAATGACAGAAAATGAAATATTCGTAGAAATTCTCTAAAGGGGCTACTTAGTGTCATAAACCGACAAAAGGACTCTCAATAAGTTATATAGTGACGTAGCAAGAAACCCAAAAAGTTTCCTGACCCCGCCCCTTGCCCATTGTCCTCATGAAATGCAATTGTCCATGAATAAAAGTCAAGAAAGAAATTCAATAATATCTTCCTTTTCCCTGGAGACTATCGTATTTCGGCTTCTTAGTGCATCATTTGCAATACCATAGTGATGAATTCCAACTCGATAATTTCACATAAAATTATAATGATCATCAGCCTTTGCGGCGTTCCAGCATAGAATTCTTGACATTTTATTTTGATTGAATGAAGAATGAAGGCTTGAAAATAAAAAAATCAAAACTGGTGCGCTGTGGCATGGTAAAACCAAGAATTTTGGGTCCGCGAAAATTTCTTTCACATTTTATGCAATATTTTCGATGATCTTCAATGCACTGTTCGCACCGAACAGATAAATTAATGTCTTACAAATATTTAAAAAAATGTAAGTCTTTTGTTATTTAAATGGAAAAATTGATTCGTTCGGAGGCACGTGAAAATCTCTCATCTCTTTTTTTGTCATCAAAATAAGTGATTTAACCAGTACTTGCATAAAAATTCACGATTTGGGAATTAACGGACACCCTAATGGGCATATGTATTTACAACGAATCGGAAGGCGTGCAAACAATTTATCTATAAAAATGTATAGACCAATGATGAAATATCTATACCGTTCTTCCTAACAAAAAGAGGAGAAATACTAAGTAATCCAATTCTAAAATTATAAAGTCATTGGAATTACTATTCATCTCGCAACTACCTTTGAAGGAGACACATGAGAAAATTCCTCAACACTAGTGTAGGGAAGAAGGGGGGTCATTTGGCTATGGTGTAGATTCGGCCACTGGTATTTCTGGGTTGAACTTATTATTCGAATTATGCGCTAATTTTCTTTCTAGAATGTTAGAAGATAGTGTTTCAGTTGCAAAGTGATTATGCCTATTTGAAATTTTAATTTTAATTAATTTTATCCTCAATTTAATGAATCAAGGTAGGAAGATTTACTCATTTCAATTTAAAACATTCATACTATTAATAAACTATTTGATTTGATTTTTGTTCCTATAAAAATGTACTAATTTCGAAATCTAACAACGACTCCAACCATAACATAACAAGTTTACTAAAAGCATTTGTATATAAATGTACTATGGGGTATTTTCAGTCAAAAGACATGGGTGCATTTGGTTATGATTATCGAATCTACCACGTGCTAATGCAATGGTTATTACGCAGATAAATTGTTCTTGTGTATACGTCTGAACCGAGAAATGCGTGCTTTAAGACAAGACAAAGACTGTACAAAGTCTTGATTGCTGGTGTTTTATTACTCATTCATACATAACACTAAGGACCGGTTGCATAAAGCATTGAAGACTACATGATTAGTTTAATGCGTTATTAACTCCAAGTGTTTGATAGATTCAAAGCAAGTGTTGTAGTGTGATTGGTTCTTTTAAATTTGTTGTTAAATTTTATCCAACCAGGTTGCTTAACTGTATGATCAATTTGACAACTTAGTTAATTACGTTTTATGCAACCGGCCCTAAATTGTGTAAGCCATTGAAGCTTCTTTCTGCTTATTTAATAAATTTTGCAGTAAAGTAATAGCTATTTTTCTTTATATTTAGATGCCAAGGTACTATAAAAGAAAAACAAGTAGGTCTAAAAGTGCTGCATTAGTTCTTACTCTTTCTGAATGCTGTGTTTTTCTTATCATGGATCTCCTTTAGGTTTAACCTTTTGTTTTTCAGAATTTCTATTACTATATGTTTTCATTTCAATATGTTCAGTGTAAGACGAATCTACCCCACCCTCTGGCCTAAACTACCCCATCCGTGGGGCAGTTTCAGCCAATTCTAATGTTTTGCTGCAAAATGAACTACTTGGAAATGGTACAACTGAATATAACAGCATAGCAGTTCAAATATAGCTAAAATCATATACTTTGTCTTCTACCGTGCAAAGTTTCACAAAAAGTATTGTGTGGCGAGATACAAGGCATTAACCACAAAGTAGCCGAATCATCCCCCTCTCCCCTAGTGTTAATGTTAACATACCATTTGTAGACTACAAATAAATTTTTTAAGCAATATAAGTTGTATCGGTAAGTGTTCTTTTTAAATTATGTATTTACCTTGCCCATGCTTCAGCAATTGCTGTAGTATTGGATAACATGCATACAGCTCTTTGGACTTTAGCTAAATCTCCTCCAGGTACTACAGTTGGAGGTTGATAATTGATTCCGACTTTAAATCCGGTAGGACACCAGTCAACAAATTGAATAGTACGTTTCGTTTTAATTGTGGCAATGGCAGCGTTAACATCTTTGGGTACAACATCTCCTCTGAAACAAAATACATGATATTAAAATTTCGTTAACTATCTAATACTTTTAAATTTACCTGTATAACATACAACAAGCCATATATTTTCCATGACGAGGGTCGCATTTTACCATCTGATTGGCAGGTTCAAAGCAAGCATTAGTTATTTCTGCTACTGTAAGTTGTTCATGGTAAGCTTTTTCAGCAGATATTACTGGAGCGTATGTGGCAAGAGGGAAGTGAATTCTTGGATATGGTACTAGATTGGTCTGGAATTCTGTCAAGTCTACATTTAAGGCTCCATCAAATCTTAAAGAGGCAGTTATTGAAGAAACAATCTGAAAAATGTAATATTAGTTAAAGATATTCTCGATAAGTTTTGGAGAGCTGTACTTGACCAATCAGTCGATTTAAATTTGTGTATGTTGGACGTTCTATGTCTAAATTTCTGCGACATATATCATATATTGCCTCATTATCTACCATAAAAGCACAGTCAGAATGTTCAAGTGTTGTATGGGTTGTCAAGATGGAATTGTAGGGTTCTACTACAGCAGTTGATACCTGCAAATTTAATATGTTATGAATATCACAGTATAAAGTTTATAAATATCCCTTCAACTGTATATGTTGAGAGTACATATAAGTAGGTACAATGAATATTAAATTCTATAGAACAGTAACGAAACTTACATACGAAAATAGGTAGGCTGGTGGAATGCATGGTATATTGCATTGCTGCAGCCCACCATTTTCATATGCATGCTTTGCTCTTGCTATAGAAACACATCTGACAGAAATAAACACCAGTTGGTGGGTCATGCTTTTGTTTCTTCCACCTCGATAGTAGATACAAGTATAAAATACAGAATAGAATGAAAATCAAACCGAAATTGTACAGAGTGTGAGCCATAGTTTGGTAAAGTAGAAAGATGAAGAAATTTTACTTAATATAAACTATGGATAATGTGACTTTTGAAGTATCGTACTAGACTGCATAAATTACTTTTATAGAAATGATGTGATGCTAATGTTTCAATAACCAAGTAGAAGCAGGTTTTGTTGTATGACAAAAAACCAGTGGTTACCATCCTGAACTCTGCTATTAAGGATATTTAGCATTGGGAATTGCTCAAGGCTACATACAGTATTGCTCTCCATTTATGATGGCTGTTATGAGAATAATTGGTTAACATTGAACGAGCTGCTGATTTTTGGTTTAACACAAATATGAGTATGCTATTCAAAAATACCTGTCAGGCAGCATTCTGACCTTCCACTGTTACAGAAATCTTTTTTGTCATTTCCTTGATTAGCAATAATTTTTTTAACGATATAATCAAAACTAACACAGCCCATATACTGAATTCTAACACGAGTAACATAAAACAATATGACTACAACTTTTAGCACCTTTCAATACTGAAGCTGACCGCTATTGCTTCCACAGGGGTAAATTTATTTTTGTATATAGCGCCCCCTAGGCAGAGAAAATTTAAAAACTAGAATATACTATAGTATTTCTTCTGATTCTCCTAGATTAGAGAGATTGAGAAGTGTTCCATCAGCTAAAAATGATCCCTACAATTGGTAATACGAAATGGTACGTGGTACAATTGGTGGTATAAAATTTAGTTTATTAATAAATGATTCAAAGAGGGCTATTTTTAAAAAGTTTCCAAGAATTAAATTTTTATTCGATTTCCATTTTTTAATCTCTTCGAAATTTAATTAAAAAACTACTACCTACATAGTTCCTATAGGGTCATTCCATGCGAAATCGATCACTAAAATGGGTCGATCTCACGGATTTCATGAAAATCACTTACGAGGTAGCAATCAACTAAAGAACATAACTTTCATTCATCAATTTGCTAAATTACGCAGAACTTCGGAAATATTCAAACTGAAAAAATTATCAAAACTGCTTGCACGCCTTTAAAGAAATATAAATATCTCGAAAAGTATTTACCCTAGAACAAAAGTTTTTTGTATATTGCTCACTAGAAGACGGGCTTTTTGGACAGCCTAATAATTTTTTGTTATCAAACGTATTTTAATTTTTTTCTAAACGAAATATTTTAAAAATGCAGAAAAATCGGTGTGGTCACATTTTTAAAAATCTGAAAAAATTGTACAGATTCTTTGAACATTTCTGTATTTAAATGCAAAATGGCAAGCTGGACGTTTTAATAGTTTTGGCAGGACAAATTTCTAAAGATCGCGTTGCAGACAGCCGGCGCACCATAGATCACGGTCAACCGGCACAAACCGCATTCGCTACCTTCTAGTTAGTAATAATACGGTCCATATTACCAGCTTAACTCTTAACCTTAACCTCGCAACTAATGTACATAAGATAAATGTATATTTGTGTGGATATGATAATACCTACTAATTAGTTAATTATTTATGTATTTAAATCGATTACTTCGGGTGTGTTACATAAAGTACTTTTCTTACGACTGTCCAAGACCATAAACTATAATGCAACAGCTTTTTTAATTTAAGTTTTAAGGTCAGTTGGGGTAATTGGTCCATAGATATACAATTATGTTGCTTCAAACTCTTTATCTCATATTTTATCGTGAAGTATAAGTTTAGGACCTTGTTTTATAGTAACTTTAATATATGTATTTCCAAAAGAAAATGTAAACATAAAGCAGCTCTAATGCCAACTATTGCATTTAAAAATATTTCTTTAAAAACATGTCCGGTGGTTCCAGTTACCCAATAGATTGGGGTAAATGGAATCATCGTCTATATTTTATATCCACATTACTTTATAATATGTTCTGGGTAACTGAGACGCCCTAGGGATATTAATTAAAATGGCTCCAAAAAATTAGGGCTGCAGTAGGAATAGTTCAGGAATTATCGCAGTCGGAAGAGTGTATAGGGTAAAGTCGATAAAACTAAAAATTCACGTAATTCTCATAGACGTTTAACGATAGTTTTAGTTTTTATTAAGCATAGTTTCAGTTACCCCATCGCTCTAATTACCGCAGCTGACCTTATTAAACATCAGAACCTAAATAGAGATCGGTAATAGTTATTTATGGTACAAGTTAAGTAAGTTATTATGATAATTTTTGCAGTGGATAATATCATTAACTCACCTGTGCCACAAGTTCAAATATTGAATTTTCAATGATCCTATAGCTCAGTCTATAGTTTTTAACGTTAATAAATTTGACACTCTAGCTCGATGACTGGATTTTAATAATATAATACAACGTAAGCTGGTGATTGGTTGCTACCTACAATAGCACCCAGTCTAACCCAGTGAACATCTATTTTTTAAATTTAGGATCCAAAACAACTCGTCTTCTGTAAACAAAAATGGTATCTAAGCTATTGCATTATAATATTTTAGGGTCTTTGATGGCCGCAAGAAAAATGCTTTATGTAACACACTCGAAGAAATCGATTTAAATACATACGTAATTAACTAATCAGGAGATATAATCATATCCACACATATATACATTTATCTTATGTACATTAGTTGAGACCGACCGCTGGAAATATAGACGGTATTATTACTAACTAGAAGGTAGCGAATGCGGGTTGTTCCGGTTGACCGTGATCTATGGTGCGCCGGCTGTCTGCAGCGCTGTCTTTGAAAATTTACCCTGCCAAAACTATTAAAACGTCCAGCTTGTCATTTGGCATTTAAATACAGAAATGTTCAAAGAATCTGTACAATTTTCTTCAGATTTTTAAAAATGTGACCACACCGATTTTTCTAACTTTTTAAAATATTTCGTTTAGAAAAAAATTAAAATACGTTTGATAACAAAAAATTATTAGGCTGTCCAAAAAGCCCGTCTTCTAGTGAGCAATATACAAAAAAATATTTGCTCTAGGGTAAATACTTTTCAAGATATTTATATTTCTTTAAAGGCGTGCAAGCAGTTTTAATAATTTTTTCAGTTTGAATATTTCCGAAGTTCTGCGTAATTTAGCAAATTGATGAATGAAAGTTATGTTCTTTAGTTGATTGCTACCTCATAAGTGATTTTCATTGAAATCCGTGAGATCGATCCATTTTAGTGATCGATTTTGCATGGAATGACCCTATATACAAAAATGAGCTGATTTAATAATAAAATGAGTGATAACATTCATCATTGATTCAGTAAACAAATTCTGCACTGCGCATTTTGATAAACAAACTTGGAGAGCTTCAAAAACGATAAGAATCATCACTTAGATTTTCAAAGGCAGATATAGACTTCATTTTTATTGTAAGTGAACTAAATGATTTAGAATTTCCAATAACGTGCAAATATTAGCTCAAATCAGATTATTTAACGAAAACGTATTTATAATACTGAAATGTTGATTTAAAAAATGCCTAATTAATAATAAACACAGACAACAAATGTGCAGCAATACTAACAGTAAAAAAATGGACGTTCCAGTTCCGAATCCTTAACTGGAGCACTAGAATTTATTCTTCTTCTCTTTTTCTATCTGTTTCCATTGTACTAAAAATGTGACTAAACGTTTTGTCAGTGACAGTATGTGTAGGGATTTTATAAATTAAATGTGTTGTTAATTCACTTACTCATCAGAAGCATGTGGATGTTATGGTAATGACGAATATATGAAAAAGATGTATTTTTTCAGGTATTAATGTTTTACGTGCCAAAGATGTACCGCGGGGTATGTAATTATTACATGCCATTGAGCATTACTTTAGAATATTAATTGTGATATACAAAAATAATTAGAGGCCCGTAATTTTCATGTGAATTTCTGTTCCAGCGCTACTAGGGACAGATAAGTGTCTGCCCCGCCCCTAACAAAAATCCTGGCTACGCCCATGCTGTACCTTGTTGTAGGTAAGCAGAATCACCCATTTTCTGTGAGCGAAAGTGCACAAAAGGCACGTATCAACCAATTCAAAGCAAATAAATCGTTCAGTACCTCTTGCAGATTCACACTGCTCTGTATATGTATAAATATTATGACTTTCTACGTACCAAAGGTTTGCCGCGTTGAGAACATGACTCAACTTCAGGAATATTCTCTGGTTGTAGGATCTTTGTACCACCAATTATAAGCATTGTTTTTAAATTATGAGACACGGTTCATCTAAGAGAACTGAACGAAAATAAGGGCATATTGTAGAAAACATCGGAGAGATCATAATATTGTGAAAACCATCTCAAAATTGATCAACAGGTTAATTAGTTTTAGCTTAGAAACTTGACGTTTTTCCATTAAAATTGCAACACTGGACCTGGTGACCGGCGCTGTGCCAACGGTCGGCGGAGAGTCTAGCGACAACATTTATTTTAAGGGATCGGTATAATGTTCACCAGTTGCGGTCAGCGTAGTATCCACGTGCGGATTTTTCTGTCTATATTATCTGTTGCCTAGATTTCTGGGATTGTTTTTAGTTAGCTAGTTCCTTTGGATTGTGTAGAATCCAGTCAGTTCAACGCATAGAACTGACTGGATTCTACCCAACCCCAGAAATCTGGGCAACGGATGATACAGTCAGAAAATAATGTGTGGTAGAGATTCACATAAGTGGTCTCGACGGATACTCATTAACGTTGTGGAGGAAGCTTTACAGACATTAGTACTGGTTTGGGTGAATTGATTGGATTCTCGCCTAGAATGAAGTCCTTCAAGGTGCACCGCTGGTCATCAGCTGATTGGTCTACTCTGACGGAGGAGAATCCAGTAGAGGTTTATCCAGGTGGGGGGGGGGTTAAACCCTGGCCGATGCCTGCATGCCACCAGGTAAATTGGATTCAGAGAAGGTAGTATGAAAATCACGCTACGGCTGTGCATTTCCAGTCTTATGATTCAAAGAAACCGTATCGAACCACTACGTTTAATGGGTATTGATGCGAATACATAGCCTCTCAATGCTCAAGACAGCTTCACCTTAAAAGGTACACACTGGGATTCTACCTAGGTAGAATTAAACGAAGCGCTGACGAAGGCACACGAGACCTAAAACATGGTAGACCGGAGTGGCATAACCGACTCGGTTGGGCAATGATTCCACAATTGTGGGGAAAGTCCGAAGCTGGACTGGACTAGGGGTCACTTGCTATGCCGGGAGTCCCCGACGAATGAGTATGTTTATAACTCTGGTAGTAGCCTGGAGAGCTAGGAGAGGTCTGGATAGGTATACCTCGCTCCCACCAGTGTGTACTGGTAGCTTCTGCAATAGCGTTAGTGCGCTAATTGAGCGCATCTCAATTTGTGTCCCCGAAAAGGGGGCCGTGGTGATTAGGTATCTAGGTACACCAGGTTAAAAAACGCTGCCCGAATGGTTGACTCCATTTTCTAGTGATAGTAACTTTCAACGTCCAATTGTCCAAGGACGCTTGCTGTAGGCGTAGTGTCCACGGTCGGCAGTGTCCAGTAGCAAAATTTATTTTAGGGGTCGGCGTAATTTCCACAGTCGGGAGAGTGTTCAAAGCGGCCAATCGGCGTAGTGTCCGGTCGGCGAAGTGTCCAGCCACCATTCATCATATTAATATTACCACAGTAATTTTCATATATTTTGTTAATTGAAACCACAAACATTATTTAGTCAATATCATAGAAAATAAAACGTGTATTAAATATCAGCTGTAAACAATTACTTATATTGAAGAAAGAAATAATACAGATTTTATAAAAAAAAATTATAGTATTTCAATCTGTTACGTAGAATGTTAATACTAATACTCGACGATACTCTAATACGGTAGAATTTACTAAAAAATATCAGGGATTTTCTAGGAAACTAGGTCTGAGCAGTAAGATGAAATTAACACCTACTTATTACACTGGTGTTTCTTTCTGCCAATACCCCTCGTTTGCTTATAATAGACATAATAGGTACTTAATAATTTAGGCTACTACATACCTGAGGAGCAGGGTAAATAGAAAATTCTAATTTAGATTTTTTGCCATAGTCCACGCTCAGTCTTTCCATTAACAAGCTTGTAAATCCAGAACCAGTTCCTCCACCAAATGAGTGGAAAACAAGGAATCCCTTTAAATAAATAAAAAGAATTATTGAAATTAATGTAAAATATGAATTAAGTTGTTGAGTTGGGCAGACATTTTTAATTATGTAATACTGCAATTACAGTCATTAGCCACGTATTCAGAGGTGTTTGAAAATAAATATTAATAACTGCGATCCATTATGTTTCTTTTCGTGGTAATCACGATAGCGATGTTAACTACTTACAAATATTTGAATGCTTTTTGTTGATAGATTTGTGCGATAATTACCTGAAGACCAGTGCATTGATCTGCAAGTTTACGGATACGATCAAGAACAATGTCTACGATTTCCTTGCCGATGGTATAATGACCGCGAGCGTAATTATTTGCAGCGTCTTCTTTACCAGTTATTAGTTGTTCAGGATGGAATAATTGTCGGTAGGTGCCAGTTCTTACTTCATCTGTAAAAATATATTAAGTATTTATTCAGGAGTGAATATAAAATTTATTCCAAAAGAAAGGAATAACATTTAATCTCTTTACACATTTTGTTAAAATTCGCATAATAAATCAAATAAGCAGATTATTTTGACTTAATATATGGGAACAAAAAATGATAATAACGTCGATAAAAGCCTGACAGTTCAATATTTTCACCATCTTTTGTAATCGCACTCAGTCATGCTTTTAGTTAAGCACGCAATTTCCGTATAGTTTTATAAATTATGCATAGTTTGCCACCTACATACAAGAGAGAATTTCAGTGAGAGAATTTCAATTAGATTTAACAAAAAAAAACTCGGTAGCTCCAGGACATCGTAACTACTAATTTAACCCCAAAATTCTCGTCACGAAACAAACCTAGCCTTGTTATCTTTTTAAAAGTTTAATTACTGTCGAATTATATACCCACCGACGACGGTAGGTTCCAGGTCAACAAAAACGGCGCGTGGTACGTGTTTTCCTGCGCCGGTTTCGCTGAAAAATGTGTTGAAGGAATCGTCTCCACCGCCGATGGTTTTGTCTGAGGGCATTTGTCCATCTGGTTGGATTCCATGTTCCAGACAGTAAAGTTCCCAGCAAGCGTTACCAATTTGGACGCCAGCCTGGCCAATGTGGACGGATATACATTCCCTCTGGAAATTAAACATGCACTAATTATTATCAGTTGTATTAAAAAAACTTTAAATTGATGTTGCAATCATTTAACTTAGTAAAAATAGGTAACATAAGAAGATATCAGGTGAATAGGTAATGTTACCAAGAAAGAAAAACAGTAGATATCTATAGTTATGTAAATATACAATTATTAACGGAATAGGATAGCAGTTTTCAAGTTCAAAGTACAAATATTCTAGCAATGATATAAAACTCAATAAAATTATTTAAAATTTGAGATTTTTATTAGGATCAACGTCTGGGGTAAGTTTGAATTACCAAATTCAGTCAAATCTAAAAACTTTTAGAGCAGTTAGTTGCTTCCTCTTTTACGTTAAAAATTATAATTTTTTATAAATAATAATTGAAATGTAACGAATTTTGTTAATATTAATGTTACAAACAGTAAATAAATTGCATAATATCACATGAAACAACCAGATTATTTTTTCTGTGTTTTTTATCTTGATACAAACGTTAGGGAAAATTTGGGAAACTTGGTACTAAATATTTGAGGAAAATGTGAAACACAGTAAACTTTCTAGTTGCAAATGTATTTACGATCTAGTAAATATTAATACATTTCATCTGCGTAAGTTAGGATCGAAAACTAACAGAACTAATAGTAAAAATTGTCCACGTTAACCTTGGGACACTTGCATATCGTTATAACTTTTAAAATAAGGTGCAGTGGGGTAAATGCGATATAGTTTTTGAATAGGTGAAGTTTGTAGCGCTCTAAAATCATAAACTTATTAACAAAAATTTAAAAAAAAATTGTATAGCTTCGTTACAGGGTTGTGAATCGATATTGTACCGTGAAACCAATTAGCAGTCTTTTTGTTTTTTTAAAGGATTTTTTTTTAAAACGTGGTCGATATATCACATTTGCCCCATGATTTGGGGCAAATGTGATAATGGAGTATATGTTGTTATACGAAATTGCTGCATAAAATAACGGGGCAAAGGCATAAAATTTAAGCAAAACTGTGCATTTTGTTTTTTTATTTACGAAAATAGCTGGAAATGTAAGAAAGTTACAAACTTTTTAAATTTCTGAACACAAAACAAAATAAACAACGATTCTTAAATTATACATAAAGGCAAAGATTTCTGAAACAACTAGAAAAACTGTTAAACAGATAGTGGTGAGCTATAAATTATAACCCCCAAAACGAACTGAAAACTGAAATGATCCCCTTCGATCAGTGGTTGGTTCAGGCAACACTGTGATAATATCCTTTTCGTCTATTGTGTCAGTGTCTTCAATTTTTGGCCATACAAATTTATTTTTGTATGGTCTGGCAAATTTAACGACCCACCCTTCATCGTTTTGTTCTATCACGTTACCAACAAAATGTTTAATTAGCCTTTTTGTAGTGTATTTTACAAGCACCCAACATCCAGAAGTGACATTAGTATTGACCTCTGACACATCCTTGTTATTGTCATCCACGTTTGCATCCAATAATTCGTTTAGGAACTCCTCAGAATTATCTGATTCTTGAAAGACGGGAGATGTATTGGCCTCATCACTTCTGCTGCTACTGCTAGAAGATAATCTAGATTTTCTTTTGGCGCTTTTCTTAACTGGTTTCAGTTTTTCTTTTAATATGTCTATAGCTTGTGTTGAAGTTAAAATTTCTGATCCGACACAAACTCTAGTTTTTTTTTGTGGTTGTGGTTTTGGTGTTTGCTTAACTGCAGATAATAGAAGTGTTTCAAATGATACATTGCTGGTAGGTTGAAGATGGTTTGAGGTTCCTGGCAATGGTTCATCACCCATTTCTTCCTGCTCTTGAACTTGTGTGGGAATCCCATCAGTTTCTTTCCACTTTTTAATTAGTTCTGGTGGAAAACTTTCTTCTGGAATAACATTTCGATTAAAGGGAAATATTCCTCCCTTTTTGAAACCGTTTGAGATGACTTCAGGAGAAATGATTTTCCATGTCTCGCACAAGAACTGTGAAAAAACTTTCTTAGGTAGCTTTTGTCCTATGTGCTGTCTTTGCCAGGCGACAAGCTTCTGATCCCATTTGCACTTGAATGATTTAAATACTGTGAGGTCTAAGGGTTGTAGCAAGTGGCTGCTGTGGGGAGGCAATTTCAAAATTGTGATTTGTTCTCTTACTGCAGCTTCCAATGTCTCCACATTTACGTTGAGTGGCCATCATATATCACAAGTACGGGTCTCTCCAATCCAACGGTAGGAATAATAGTTTTAAGGAAGTAATTTTTAAATATTTCTCCTTCCATCCAACCGTTCTTACTAGCTGCATAAACAGTTCCCTCAAATTCGTGTTCTGAAGGGGCAAGCCATTGATCCCATACGTTCTTCCCTTTGTAGATAATTAGTGGTGGAGCTTTCTCCCCCGCTGCATTACCCATTAGCAGTATAGTGGTATTTTCTTTACCAGGTGAGCTGATTGTTCGTGATGAAGCTTTATTAACTGCACCTACAACCTTCACATTCCTGGGATCAATACTAAGACTACTCTCATCTAAGTTCCAAATTCTGTGTGGTTTATCATGCAATCCAAGTTCATCCATAGTTGCTTTTAGCAAATCAAAATAATGATAAATAATGAACGGATCCAACGCCTTTTTCCGTGCGTATTCCACATTTTGAGGAGTTTTAAGGCTAAGATTGTGCCGCTTTTTAAGCTTCAAAAACCAATCTTCCCCTGGGATACCATCTTTGAAATTAGTTTTTATGTTGTTATCTTTAATGAATCTGGCTACCACTTCAATAACTTCTTTTCGGGAAAATCCATATCCCCATTTTTCGGCAATTCTTAAACAATTTGCTAACCTAGCTTCGTCTTCTAATGAAATTGTAGTTGGGCGACCCCGGTCTTCTTTTTTTGAGCCACGTTTACCTTTTAATCGGCAATACAATGTAACGTAAGGTATGCGATACATTTTGGAAGCTCTGTAAATTGTTGTTCTTCTTGCTTCATTAAGAGCCAGTTCCAAATCAGCCTTTGAGTATTTATTGTCATCAGAGGTTTTTCTTTTATAATTGCGGACCATGGCAATGCTGGAAAGATAAAGGGGCAAAAGTGATATAGTGTAACACAATTTCCCGGCCATTGTGTAACACATTTGCCCCATTGTAATATTTTCAGGGGCAAATGTGACACAATCTCAAAAACCGAGAAAATATTTAAATTCTGATAAACTGAACATATCACCTAATACTTTACAGTTTTTAACCTATCCCTACTAAATAATCCTTACTTACCAGTTGAGATAATGATTTTATATCATTGGATGCAAAAAACCTTCCACTCGTCACTTAAGTAAACAACGTGCATCGGCAAAGATCTGCAACGAATGGTGGGACAAATTCTGCATACACGAATTAAAGTGGTGGGAGTGTAGACGGGTATATTGCACACCAATTGACATAGGTGGCGCTACTTGATTGAATTGTTGCAAGTTTTGGGAAAGGACTAACACAATTGCCTCATTATCACATTTACCCCACTGCACCTTACATATTTAAGGCGCATGACAAAATTGTTATCCATGTTTTTGTCACTATTGCCCTATAAAATTTTAGTTCAAAGACAGCAACTAACTATACAGTGTCTGCCATAAAGTTGTATCCATATGGGATTTTTTTTGATATTCTGATTGGAAAAGAACGTTGTGGGACAATCACGTTTGCTTCCAAAAATACTTGAAATACGTTATGTCAAAGTTAACTAGTTAGTAAATACTGTTGTATATACAAACATTATTTTATTATAATCACTGAATCATCATTTTATTTATTTATTTACGGTGGTTAATAAATGTCAAGGGGAGAATGAAAACATTACACGCTGCGAAAGCCCTTTCAGGTGCTCGGTATTTTTAACTAACCTCGGCTACGCTTACGCTTCGCCTCGGCCAATCAAAAACACCTTGCACCTAAAAGTAAACTTTCGCAGCTTGTAATGTAAATAACTATTAATGATTTCAAAATAGTCAGTTACGGGGGTGTATCAAAAAATGTTAAAAAAACATGATTTTCCTTGTCGGAATATCTCGTTCAAACTCGGTATGTGGACGTAAAATGTCATTAAAAACATTTTTTCTCAAAATTTTTTTTCAAATTTTAACAAATAAGCTTATTTTTCGCCGTTTTCTTTTAAATGGCGAATTTGACAGTGACGAACAAAATCCTTTGGATTTTGAGGCCCCGGGCACAAATATGGAGTGGGGTCCCCAAAAAGTAAAAAAGTGAATAATTGAATATACATAAATATACATAAATAAATAATATAACTAGAAACCTCGTAATGACGGGTAGCTGTAATAGAAGATTTAGAACATATTTTCCTTATCAACATGGGGTCGTTTCCTACACTGTAAAAAATCTTCAAACTCATCAGGAGTTTGACAAATTTTTTTGAGTAAAATCACTTTCATTTGAACCAAAGCAAAATAGTTTGCGTCAAAAAAACCATTTTTCTTGAATAAAAATATCTACTCGGTAACGAAAAACTGCTGAAACATTTATCTGAAAATTTTTAAGTTTAAGCGTGATAAAAACATTATTTGATCGAATATAAAAATATATTTGAAGCAAACTCTGCATGCACGCGGCTTAATATTCAAAATTGTTTGAAGCAAACACTTTATTTTAAAGAGGTTTTAATGAAACTTCTAGTACGTTTGATTTTAAATGTTTCAATGAAACAAAAGTTCGGTTCTTGTAAAACCGAACGTATTGCTTCAACCGACTACAGTTTCTTGGGACAAGAATCTGGTGAGATTGCAGCACTAGTCTCATTTACTTGCGGAAGAATTAAAAATACTTGACTAGAATTCCTAGTGTAATTGTTATAATATAAAACGATATTACTAAAGAAGATTTTATATTATTGATTCAATAACAAAAGTTCTAAGGTCGATTGGAATAGAATTTTAAAATATTTTTGCCATATCATTTTACTTACTACTATTGATTTAAATCTTTCATTAATTTTAACTATTATTACTGTTGATACAACATGAAAAACAGTTCTATAAACATAGTAGCCTTGGTAGTGTAATGTCTAGCATGCTGGACTTTCACCCAAGCGGCCCGAGATCGACTCTCGGTGCCGGCAGATCTGGTTAAGGTTTTCTGAAGTTTTCCTTAGCTGTGACACAAATGTGGGATTTGCACTGTTCCATCTGTAAGTCGGCTGCAGCCGCACGTAGGGCCTACGTAATAATAATAATCGTCCCCTCCCTCCCGCACAAGCTTATAGCTTCTGGGGCGTGGTTTCCAGGTTATGGGTTGTAGCAATTATTATTATTATTATTATTATTATTATTAATAGTTTTCATGAATTGATGTGACATTTACTGTAAAAGTTATTATTATTTTAGTCAACTGATTTTTTGTTTCATTCAAACTGTACATTATATCTTATCCCTTTAATCACCTAAAAATTTAGTTTGAGAGATATGTTCAATTTGTTTATATAAAATAAGAACTATTATTCTATTAAAAGCCTTAATGGCTTCATACTAATTTATGCTCTTGTTACATTAAATTATCTTTTTGCTCGTGTCGAACCTATGGACTTGGCTCAAACTAATCAGTTTCTTCGCCCAAGAAACTTTCATTTAGAATAAACAAAATTGTCAAATGTAGAGGGCGGTAGACTCAAGTACTTAGCGAATTCGGCTGTATTCAAACGTACGGAGTACTTGAGCCAAATGAATGTGGTTTGACATTAAGAATTATTTTTTACAGTGTAGTAGTTTTAATTTTAAGTACGCTCATTGTACTCACATTACATTAAAAACACGAAAGAAGCAAAATTTTTTTAATTTTAAAGTTGAAAAAATTGTTTGCTTGTTTATTATTTTTAATGCAACGTTTGGAATGCAAATTGGAATTGGTGCGCTTCATTTCAAAAGTAAGCTTCAGCTTTATGTATAAGAACTTGCATGAAATGTCGGTCTTTCAGTCTATTTTATTAATACGTAAGATATATATTGTGCAGTTGATTAAAATAAGGTTGCTCGGTGCGGGGCCCCACTAGCCCTTGGGGCCCCGGGCATACGCCCGGGTGACCGACCTCAGGGACGCTTCTCTTGACAGTCATACATATACCTAACACACATACCTAATGTTTCCTGTCAACCTTGACATAGCGTATTTCAAGTATTTTTGGAAGCAGAGGTGATTACCCCACAAAGTTTTTTTCCAATCAGAATATTAAAAAGAAACCCATATGACACTGTATGCCATCTTTCGGCGAAATGCTGAATTTCAGTTGGCTTTTAGTTACACAATATTATTTCAAGTATTTAGAATGCGATAATGTATAAAACAAAACTCCAATTTTGTCAGTTCTATCCGCCTCATTTAATCTAGATCAGTCAATTTGTGGTTGAATTATGATAATTCTACTGGTTTGGTTTGACATACGTCAGTTGTAAAGTTGTCTTTGCCAAAGTCTACAATCTACAATGCTATAAATAAGGTGACCAACTCGTTTGATGAAAAAGGAGTACGTTAACAATTCCAGAGGGTCTGGTCACTCAGAATTCGTGTTATCTGCTGATAATGGTGCAAATTTGGAATTCAAATTATGTATTTTCATTGATAACTCGAAATAAGTTCATTCTAAATTTAAAATTTCTAATTGAATGCCACTCTTAATATCAAAATATCTTATTAATATTGAATATGATTTTATTTTTTTTTGTAATTAGATGGATTTGATAAAACAGACACAAATGATACATTTTGAATAATTTTTTTATAATGAAACATTTTTAGTTAAATATTTGAAAAAAAATCCGAAATACATGGACAGTGGTAGTAAAGCTTTTAAATACATTTTAATACAGAAATAATACTTTCCAAAATACTATAACCTGTATTAGAACAGCCAATTATAATTATTTGTATACCAAGGCCGCGAAATTTCTTTTTAACGTACGGAGAGAATAAATGTCGCCAAGGCCGTTTGCGGCCGAGGCTGGACAATCTCCAGAACGCTCAAAAAACGCGGAAAAAATCAAACTTTTCCATTCGAGCGATGGCTAAAAAAACTGGCATGTCTTCTTTCTACGTCCAGAAGGTAAAAAGATGTAAATCTTTAAAACTGATAAAGTTCAAGTTGCTCCAAATAGCAATGACAAGCAAAATTTGACTGCAAAAGATTTTACGTTCTTGGTGATTTTAATCAGTTGTCTTTTATTAACTCTCAACAGACTTCTATTATATTTTGGCCTGATTTGGCTTCTTGCCATTATACGAAATATGTCATGGAATGGTACCAAGTCAATAGAGAACTCAGATGGTCCCAAAGGCATTTAATCCTCTTAACTGTCTAAAATTACGTCCGATAGAGACTTATAGTGAATGTGAAGTAACAGTTAAGCAAGAGTAATAACGAAACCGAAAACTTCTGATGAAAAACAAGTCACAATATCAAAACAGAGTTCAGAAAACACTGTACAAGACGACGGTTGAAGTTAAATCTAAGATTCTAATATTTTATCAAAATCATAATTAAAATTATTATAACTGTTATTAAATGTGTCTATTCTTAAAGTTATATTTTTTACTAATATTACACTATATATAATAATATACTAATAATAATCGGTCTAAGATACCAGAGCGCAGGGACAACTTGGCGCGAGACAAATGGGCGCAAAGACAACTGGGCCCAAAAATCTATTAGGCATACATGCTACGTTAAAATTTTTCTAATCAGAAAATATAAATAATGGTATTTGTAGAATAAAAATAGCAACCTTGCAGAAGAATGTGTTCAATCAAAATGAGAACATTGTGTAATGTGCAGTACTAGTACTAGTTACATATTAATAATAAAAATAATGCCTTTATTTTAACTAAAAAGTATACATTTTCTTCTCTGTATGAAAAGCGGGATTATACAGTATACGCACGAAGTAATTTAGCCAATTAAATTAAAAAATATTTTAATAGTAGAAGTATTTGGTTTACATTAATGCCAGTGGCGTGTTTAGGGGGGGTGCTATCGGGCTGAGGCCCCTGAGATTTCTTTAATAGTGTCAAAATCTATGTTACGTGACACTCTTAGTATTTTGATTCTGAATTTTTATAGAATAGCCCCCCCCCCCGAAATAAATTCCTAAATACGCCACTGATTAATACTGCACTGTACTGCAAAAGTACGTATATGGTCGCGCAGAAGTTAAAATCCTTTATCTTTAGTAATTTCTAATGACAATGTTTTCTGTATTATGTGTGCCCGTATATGGCGAGATTCCTTACAGTAGCAATAACATTATCCTATACTTCTTAGGTTAGGGTTTGCCAGAATAAAACAAGATATGAGGTTTTGACTTTTACCGCGAGAATGTGTTTAATCAAGGATATCATGATACAGCGGGGTGTTTGTCAATTGAAGCTGAGTAATAGTATATTGTGTTACAAGTGCAGAAAAGTGCCAATTTCTCACGAATGTGAAGATTTTTTGCGGCATGAGACGTAGTCGAATGCCGCAATCAAACGAGTCAGAAATTGGTGTTTTTGCACGCGTTACACACTATACTTTATCTACGACAACAAAAAAAGTAATAAACCACCAACAGCTAAGAAAGTTTTTTACCTAGAATTTATACTCGCATTCATATTTTTTACGTGAAATATTTGGCAATAAATTAAGAGATGTAATGTGAGCCGCTTCCACGATGTTTGGAGGTGTACGAGTGTACACCCCAATTTTCCTTCATCGGATTCACTCATGATACATCTAGAATTTTAAAAACGACAAAAGTAAACATTAAATTTGTAAAGACAATAGTAATAATACGTTTACAATTTGTATAATTTCAGTCAATCTACTATTTAGTACTTACAGCTAAATAATTATGTACTCGTTTTCAAAAAATAATTTATATGTACAAAAATCACAATTCAATTGTCAAGGTTATTCACCTCTGCGCAAAATGTCAAATATTCTCGCATTATGTAGCAAATTATAAATGTTTTCAATGTTTTTATTGTAATTTAGCAATAATCATAAATAAAATTACATTAAAAATTATATAATAATGTAAAACATTAATTAATTTTACGTTTTAATTGAATAACAATCATTGTAACTTTATATAATGAGAAAAAAACATCATTGAAAGGCGTCTCGGTAGCTCAATGGTTACGCTGTAGCTACTAACCGAGCGATCCGGGTTCAATTCCCTGGGTCTGAGCTTAGTTTTTTTTCTAGATGAATTTCCATTCGAAATATAATTTAATGTAAAATATTAATTAAACAATAGTAGATTGTTTGATAAGTAAAGAAAAGTGATAGTTTTCCAGCGAGTGTAATTGTTTAATTCACGAGCGAGCGCTAACGAAGCGAGTGGATTAATAATTTCACGAGAATGGTAAAGCACTTTTCTTACGCGTTGAACATGCAATTTTTTCGTGTACTTGATGGAAATCACGTTCATTTTAAAAAATAAATATCATCAAAAATAATTTTTCAAAGTACGTCAAGCGTGTGCTAAGATGGCTGACATGGTAACACACATCTAACAATAAACAAGTAAAATAATAATTTGTGAAAAATTGTTCATTTAAAATGAATCAATTAAAAGCAGATAATGAAGATATTTTGCTATCAGTAACAGAAGCGACGACGAGTTTGTTACCATTGAAGTCCAGAGAAAAATACGAGACAACTTACCAACAATTTTGTAATTGGAGAAACGCAAAAAGTGTGCAAGCTAATGAAGTGAGCTAATGAAAATATTCTAATTGCATACTTCTTTGAAAAGGTTAGTCTTATTTATGAGATTTATTACATTCAAACACCAATATTTAAATATTCTCATGCCTAGGTGAAAACTCTTAAAGCTTCAACACTCTGGTCAGTGTACTCAATGCTGAGAAGCACTCTACAAGTAAATGAAAACGTGGACATTTCTGCGTATAAAAAGTTACTGGCCTATCTGAAACGTCAAAATGACGGCTATGTACCCAAAAAATCGAAAGTTTTCTCAATGGATAATGTGAAGGATTTTGTAAAACAAGCCCCTGATGACAGCTTTCTACTTATGAATTAGTGACGATTATTGCGTTACACGGAGCCTGTTGTGCGGAAGAATTACGGCTATTGAAGGTGGATGATGTAGAAGATTCCGGGCGTATTTTGGTGATAACATTACATGACACGAAAACAAAAAAAAAGCGTGTCTTCACAGTTACATCGGAAGATGGAATGAATGGAATTGAGCTCTACAGAAAGTATTTGAATTTGAGACCCAAACATGTGAACCATCGCAGATTATTTATATTTTATAAACAAGGCAAGTGCACGGTACAACCAATTGGTAGTAGAAACACTTTGTACAGTGTACCAAAGAAAATTGCTGTGTACTTAGGGCTACCGGATCCAAACAGCTACACCGGACATTGTTTTCGGCGAACGTCAGCAACTTTCTTGGCCGACAGTGGAGCAGATCTACAAGTTTTGAAGAAACACGGGGGCTGGCGATCAAGTGGAGTCGCGGAATCCTATGTCGAAGATAGCATCGGCAACAAAGTAAAAATTTCGAAAAGAATATTTAGCGGTTCAAGTGAAGAGCAACCGTCCACATCAACAGTACCAGCAAGGTTGTAAGTTGCTGAGTTCCAGTCACTATCTTCATCTTCCTCTAATATAACTTTTCATAATTTGAACAATTGTATATTTAACATTTCTACAAATAAATTGAATGAATGAAAAAAAGTGTTGCTAACAAGAAAAGTGTTGCTAACAAGAAAACTACCACTTTTCTTTATGATTTTTGATTGAACAATGTGCTTCATTTCCATCAAGTACACGAAAATAGTATATTATGGGACAAGTGGTTGAAATAAAATTTCAACGTTGAGAGTGGTTTTTTTCAACGAGCGACAGCGAGTTGAAAAAAGTGACTCGAGACGTTGAAATTTTATCAGCCACGCGTTCCATATATGTACTATTTTTTCTTCGAATTTTTAGTAAATTAATGCACTTTAGAAAAAAAAATTACATTTAAGTGACAAAACATGACATTAAAGTGACATTTCTCTTGTCAGCAATTGAATGTCGAACAGTTTGAAATTCAAAATCGCGGTAGTCCGATAATTTCAACCTCTAGAGGTTGAAATGCGATTTCAACCATTGTTATCAATTGCAAAATAAGTGATTTCAATGTCATGAGTAGAAAAAATAAATTAACCTTTATCTAAAATTTATAACATTTTATATTTCAAATTAATAATATTATAGATATTGCAAGTGGTGACATCTATGGCGTTTTAATAGAACTACGGATTATTGAGAACTCCTTCCTCACATACTTTACCGTTGAGTTTGGAGATTGTTTGCAATTGGTCGTTTTCACGGTTACTAGATTATGCGGAATATGTAACTTTCTATAGTGGTCGTAGATAAACTCTTTTACTTCACAACACGTTTAACTCAAAATGGGGGAAATACCTACGAGGTTTTGACTTCAAATATAGGAGCGACGACATACAGATGATATCACAAATATCTTAATTTGGATTTACATATAAATAAATGATGTATATAAGATTCATATCTGTCATTATACAATAAATTATTTATTTAAGGCATCTGTATTTGTTCGTCCGCAATGTTGTTATTTTAATCATACAAATATAATTATATATCTTTACTTTTCTGATCAGAAATATTTTAATAAAATATATATAGGTATTTAACATTTTCGCGCAAAGTTGTCTTTGCATCCACTTGTCTCGCGCCAAGTTGTCCCTGCGTGCAGTTGTCTTCGCGCCCAGTTGTTTCATCCCGACTGATAAATAATTACCCCAGTCAACTTTGCGATTGAAGTAAAAGGTACGTATCACTTGTGAAATTCAGCTGGCTTACGTTGCTACCTACATATGGCATGTATTTACTAGTATTTTATTTTAGAGTCCCTACATTTAAGCAGTAAGGCCACGCTGGCTGGTCAGATTACCGCATACGTTATTGTTATCTGTATTGAATTAAGCCAGTGTTGCCTGGATGACTAGATTTAGTGACTATTTTACTTTAGTCTTACTTTAGCCTTGTATCAGTTGTGCTTATCTTTTTGTAAGAAACGCTATAGAAATTTTATTTCAGCTGATAAAACATCTGCGTGGAAATAAGGTAAGTTCCATAGTTCGTACTTCACTATAGAATCATTTGAAGCTCTGAATAACAAGATGTCAGGGAAAAAACATAACACACTGCCTTGGTTACAGATACACGTGTGGGTCGTTGTTATGTATTTAGTTCCATGAAGGCGTGTGATTTAGCACAAAGTAAATTTATTTTTTAAATATACCTGCTTTTGGATAGAAAAATTCCCAAACCGACCGATTTTATTTTGGCAATTCTTCAGATGAAATGCTTTTTGTGAAAAGTTTTTTAATATAATTTTAACTTCTCATAATATGAGAAATCATTTGTTTTGTATACGATGTAAAGAATATGAGATACAAGCTCTTAAACGAAAAAGGTCATGATCTGCATGTAAAGCTACGCTATTTAGGATATTAACACAGTCTTCAATGTCAAAGAAATATTTTTCTGCCTAATTTGAACTCTTTCAATTATTTACTTTCAATTTATTGAAACTTTCAAATTACAAAGGTAATAAGTAATAATGCACTACTATTTAGATTTCTAAAAGAAATTATATGTGAATTATAAAAGTACAGTTGATAACTCATGACTTGATAAAAAGTTCTTCAGTTTGTTTTTGTAAATAAGCGTATAATTAAACTTGTTGAATCGGTAAAATTAAATTCAACTGTGTTTGCTTAATATTAATAAGTGTCGTGATCTTCCCAAAAATAGTAATGGTAAAAAAAGTATGATTTACTTAATTTTACATACAGTTACATTATACAGGATTCATTTTATGAATAGAAAGAACGAAATGCTTGACCTATCCATTCCAAAATTGCTGGTTGCACAATTAATGGCCAGAAAGAATTAAGAATTCAATATGATTATTAAAATGCAACACAAAAATAATGAAAATTGCTTTTATCTGTAAAAATAGATAGATAGAAGAAATTTAAATTAGCAAAATAGATTAGTTACACCGGAATATAAACAAACACACACACGATTTATAATAAAATTTATGGCAGCTTAATTTATAAAAGAAAAATTGCTTGGGCCCCTAGCTGTACTGAGGACTATTAAAATGAGACAAACTATTATATATACAATATTCTATCACAGTTAAATAAGACTTAACTAAAAATAAATCTGCTGATACGCAAACCATAAAAATCTATAAAATCTTATAGAATTTAAAATCGGAAATTTTAGTTTTTCTTTTAATCACTTCTATAGTGTGAAAGATTTGTTGTTGAAGGCAGGTCATCTACTCACTTTGCATTAATTTCTTTTGAAAGATCAATAGATCACTTAAACACAACTCGCTGAAATGATCACTTAAAGATTCATTTCATTTCTAACACTTAAACTACTCGTTTGTAAAATTTGGAAGAGCCTTTTATATTTATATACCAATACATTTATTTGGTAAATTTCGTATTACAAGATAAAGGTTAGGTTATAATATTATGATCTATTCCCTAGAGAAATTATGTAGATTTATATCAAAATGGGCATGCCGTGTTGGTTTAGTGGCTTTAGTCATTGAATCACATTCTAATACCATTAGACTGTCGGAACTCATTTTTACTAACGTCGAATTAGGAATTTAGTTGCTAGTACATGAAAATTTATAAACATTGGATTAAATAACTATAAATCATCAATTGCTAATCTTTGATAAAGCTTTTAATCCAAAATTATCAGTTAGTAGAAACTGTTTTCTTTTTGGGTAGATATATTTTTATAACATAAAGGATTTTAATGGAAATAAAATAATAACTTAATCTTCTTCTAAGTAAGATACCTTATCAGAGATTAATATAAGTTAAGAAATATATTAAGTATGAAATTTCAGTTGCATTTGTTACTAAATACCTTTAATCTAAGTATAAAATTTTTTTGGTTTGATAACATCACTGTTTCTTTCAGCAATACTACCAATCAGAAAAATATGTAGGTATTATTAGAATTTCAAATTTCGGCCAATAAAGAGGGTTTGGTACTTTTAAGTATATTCAACCTAACTTACTTTATTATCCTCTGTTTCACTGGTTACCAATTTTACAGAATCAAAAAAATATATCGATCCTTTCATATTATTTATTCATAAATTCTAACATTACTTTCTTTAAGTTCCTTATAATAAGAAAAAAATTGTATCTACCTACAGGTAACTTATTAAAACTCAGCTATAGATTAGCATTACTAGAAAAGGATAATTATTCTTCTTTCTGTGTGTATATTTCTTTTTTCAGTGATACATTCTAGCCCATTACAAAGAATAAAATATACATAAACACGCAACAGCTCTTTATTATTAGTTGCGTATGGCAAACAGGGTGTCATCGGTTTTACAAAAGAGGATAAATCAAGCAACTTAAGTAATCTGAAATTCTCATTTTGAGATGAAATTATTCAAAGATAATGGAAAAATAATAAATTACTGTTAAGTTGTATCTCTTTTAATTTAAACATCAATTATGTCATAAACCTTTGTTAATTAGTCATTTAAATTAATTACTCATTTTGATTTAGTTTCTTATAAATAAAAATAGTGTAGTAATACTTAAGGGAGGCGTACTCGTATTGTAGAAAAGGAAAGACTACTAAAAAGCAACAGGAAAAATAAAGATATAATAATCTATATTGGAAGTCATTGGGTGATATAATTAGCCGATTAAGATAATATTCCGTATGAAATTATTTTTGTTAACTATTTTTGGGGCAAAAAGTTGTGGAGCAGATGAATTCAAATGTTTATACAATCTAAGATTCCTATTCGGCAATACATAATTTCATCATGAATAATTCAGTTTTATATCTTCGTTTTATTAGATTAATAAGAGATATTTCCATTTTATATTAGTAGGTATTTTCTGTTTAACTTTAAATTAAACAACTGCAGTGATAACTGAGAATAAAGTTATTATTTGTTTCCCTAACCTTAAAGTTAGGAACTAAATGATAGGGAGAGAATGAGATAAGCGGATATACGATTTTATATTACAAAGTAGAAATCTATCATACCTTGTTATTTGTTATCATAATAAATGTGTTGAATCAAATTACAAATGTATTCTCTTTAAGTTTATTTATTCAATTTTATTTATGTAATTTCGTGGATTTTTGTAAAAATAATTACGCGTTATTATACATATGTAAGTTAGCAATCATATATCATTATAATAAATACACCAGAATAATAGGTATCATTATTATTGGTGGCAATTTCATGTTCTATTTATTTACGAAGCAAGACTCAAGGAGTTACGTAGAATTATAGTAACAATCTTGTATAATTGATTATATTAAATAACTAAATGAAATGAAAGCATATAAATAAACAATTCGAAGTAGAGGTCTGGACAATTCTAAGGAAAACAGATGTACAATTCATAAAACCACAGACACACAAGGCACATCCGATCATAGTCATGTTTAATTTTACTCTTGATACAGTTGATACTCACCACAGAGAGGTTTTACTAATAACTCAAAACAGAAGATTAGAAGAAGAATTTAAGATAGATGACAGAAGAGAATTCCCAGAAATCTCCACAAATTAAGGACTTGTACAAAGACTTCTGTGAAAAAAAAGAAATTAAAAGCTGATGTTACAATTTTTTAGTATTTTTAACATTGGAATTACTGAAGAAGTCAAATGAGCATAAATTCAAAAATTCTGTGTTAGACAGTTACGCATTAGTAGAGAAGGTAAGAAATTTAAAAAGGCCTTTCGATTAAAAGTCATTGCAATGTTTCACTGGACTAACCAATTACTTTATAACCTTTATCAAAAATTATGCACTTATAGACCGCCTACTCAATCAATTAAAATGTAAAAAAAAGAATTTAGTCGGAACAAAGAATGTAAAAAAACTTTCACTTCAGTAGGCTGCCATCAGTAATTGCAACACTTTGCAAACCAATATATTCTTCGACCAATTAATGACAAAAAATTGCAGTAATATAATAGGTTTTATTTTTAACACTATAATAAACACCAAACATAAAGCAATTCAAGAAAAAAAACATGAAATCTTTTACGGCCTTCTGGATTTGGACTGTATCAAATTCTAATAACAGAGATACTCAACATTTCCCCGCAATTGTATGGGGCTTCTTCAGAAGAAACTAGATACAACGCAATTAAGAATATTTGAATAGAAATTACATAAATCCGAAGCAAATGGGATTCAAAATTTTTCAAAATAGAAAACTAGACAGAGTAGAATCGCACAGTAACTCAACATATAAATATGTTCACAAAGGTAAAAAAACACTTCTGAGCAAAGACGAAAGGAAGAAGGGTATACAGATATAGAAAAACAAGTTGGAAGTATCTACGAAGCCATATGTATGATGAAAAACGCGCTAGTAAAATAAAGATGGATTTATATCGGGTCACGCCTTTGCTCTTCTTAGTTTGTGTTAGTGGGGGAATATTCGAGCGTTAAAGTTGTTTAGTAAACTACAAACCAAGCATTGGTGTAGTTGTTTGTAATTGAAAGAGAATTTCATGATATTAAATTTTCCCAGAATTTAAAAAATGATTTGGCAAATTAGGACCAAATAATGACTTGCTTTTTAAGTAGCTTACAATTTTCAGCCATAATGACTGAAAATAAAATTACTATTCTTATGCTCGAATATACGCCCACAAACTAAGAAGAGCAAAGGCGTGGCCCGATATAAACCCTTCTTTATTTAACTAGCGCGTTCCTTATCATACACACATATGGTTTCGCAGATACTTCCAACTTGTTTTTCTTAATCTGTATATTATAAGAGTGGAGTAGTTAAGGTTGATCAATCATAATTGCAGAAACCTAAACTTGGGATACTATTTATATCTAAAAAAGTAAGTGTTGTTACTCGTTGTAAGTAATATGGCCACCTACGTGTATTCCTGATAATAGATTAAATTGTGAGTTTGTTACAGATTCAACTTACGATGTTTGCATATTTGCTATGGTTACCATTTGTACCAGAAAGATGGATGCTGAAGCGTGTAAATAGCTTCACCAGAAAAATTAAAAATTTTAAGAAAAAAATGTGGGAGGAAGATTGACAACTCTTTTATGCAAATAATGAGAAGCCAAAGCACACGGGACTCACCAATAATTACTCCTCTTTTTTCTCACGCATATAGTTCTTCCACTTGTGATTGTTGTTTACAGAATTCTTGTAGGGCGGTAAGGTTTCCGTATACTAAATAATTGGATAATAAGTTTGAGGGGAGCGGGCGGTTATATATGATTAAATCTTCAAGCACATAAACTGTTGGAGTTAAATCTATCTCGTAACTATTCTTATACGTGTTTCACCAAGAAGAAAACATAAATTATGTCAAAAGTTTTTTGTATTATTCTCGTTGCTAAGTTCCTTTTTTTATTATCATTCAAAATAGTTGGCGGCCATCATATAGTGGACACACTATCGACGCTATCCAAAAAATACCGAAATCGGCGAAATGAATATGGCGTCACCTCAAACATGCGGTGAGATGGATGAGTTTCAAAAAGCAGACAAATGTATTAAATTAAGTATTACTGACATTACGTTTAGAAAAGAGCGAAAAAGAATTATTCAGTTACAGAAAAAGAATATCTATCTGTGGTAAAAGGTGTGAAAGATTTCAGAATCTATTTAGATGGTTAGCTTTTTCTTATAGTCCAGTCGGCAGGGAACCAAAAGTATCTGTTTTTGGCTCTTTCGTGTTAACAACTATTTTATTGCACAAACCTATTCAGAATAGTGGGTAGAGCAATATATGTAATTGCGTACTAAATCGTAGTGACAGCAGAAAAGTTATTAACAATTTCAAAAAAAAGTTCAGTATATGATTTGTTTATAATAAAAATACCTACAAAACAGCACCAGTCTGATTGTTATAACTGAAATAATTAAGTTGCAAAATCGAAGAAACTGCCAAAATCGCGTATGCTTTTTAGGTTGCCAATAAAAATTTAAATAGTCAACCAATATTGATGAAACTTACCTTAAGTACAGGTTAGATTATGTACAATAAGCACCCATAACCCGTATGCCAAGTATACAAAACTTTTTGTTTAACAAGGTTTTATAAATCTATTGCGCCTAAAACTTTGGAAGTTTGCAAAAGCTGTTTGAAGCTTTGCATACTATTGCAAATGTGCATATATATAGCTTAAGTCATTAGCAATCGAACGCAATTTGTAAAATTCGATTGCGTTTATTTTTGCAATTTTGGTGACGTTTTACATCTCTTCATAGTTTTGTTACGTTTATAAATATTTTTTTTGATTCCTATACGTGGTCATTTATGAAATATTTCATCGGTTTCGAATGGACGGCAAAAAGTCACGCAATTAAAAAAAATAAATTCAAGTTTCGATGCTTGGATCCTGAGATATTAAACTTTTTGCGTAAGTATGCACTGCTCGTATATTATTTACCATATTGAAATGAATCAAAATCGTGTGTATAGCGTGAACCTTGTAGAATAAGTATGCAATTGCCCAAAATTATCAGTTGCATATTTCTAATAGAAATTATTGCAATAGAGTGAGAGGCGCGCTCAAAAATCGAACAATCGCCTACTTAGTCTAATGCATACTTACGCAAAAAATCGCAGGATCGAAGCATCGAAACTTGAACTTGTTTGAAATTGCGTATTTTTTGCCGTGTATTCGAACCCGATAGAATATTTCATAAATGACCACGTATACAAACCAAAAAACTAATTATTTATAAACGTACCAAAACTATGAAGAGATGTAAAACGTCACCAAAATTGCAAAAATAAATCGAATTTTACAAATTGCGTTTGATTGCTAATGACTTAAGCTATAAATATGTACATTTGCAATAGTATGCAAAACTTCAAACAGCTTTTGCAAACTTCCAAAAGTTTTAGGCGCAATAGATTTATAAAACCTTGTTAAAGAAAAAGTTTTGCATACTTGGCATATGGGTTATGGGTGCTTATTGTACATAATCTAACCTATACTTAACGTAAGTTTTATCAATATTGGTTGACTATTTAAATTTTTATTGGCAACCTAAAAAGCATACGCGATTTTGGCAGTTTCTTCGATTTTGCAACTTAATTATTTCAGTTATAACAATCGAACCGGTGCCATTTTGTAGCAATTTTTATTATAAACAAATCATATACTGAACATTTTTTCGTAGGATCTCATCCTGATGAGCTACGGAATAAAAACTCCTCAAAAACGGTTGATGGCATCTTAAATTGTTAATAGCTTTTCTGCTGTCACTACGATTTAGTACGCAATTAAATATATTGCTCTACCCACTATTCTGAATAGGTTTGTGCAATAAAATAACTGTTAACACGAAAATACACTCTTCACATCTCTATTGACTGGACTATTAATCTATAGGGCATTATCTAGAGCAGCGTTTCCCAACCGCAGGTCCGTCAGAGATTTTTGCCGGTCCGCAGAGAAATAACAGTATTTTCAAAATTTTACTGAAAGAATTTTTTTAATCCGTGTTATCCTGGAGCTAACGTAGGGTCAAATAGTTTATCGGAGTTGATCAACAGTAAACTCTGACTTTTATACGGAGCCGGCGCTATATACATACATACTACGTGATATATAACGCGCCGGTTCCGTACCTATGTGGTGGGGTAATATCCAGTAATAGGTAATAAGGAGAATCTCCCATTTTAGAATTTTTAAATGGGGTTTGGCGCATATGGGTCTAGGCATACCAGAACCGAAAGAATTTTTGTCTAGCGTCCCCGATTAACGCGAACGGTCAAAATCCGGGTTTCGCGGTATCGAGGGGCCGCAAAACTTACTTCAATCCCGATCGTTTTTTGTGTGTCGATGCGTTGGGCAGTTCCCGTCTCAGATTTGAAGTCTCGGCCGTCTCCGGTAAACCGTTTTGGCGGAAGCAGGAAAAATTGCCCCCGCCTTACGGTAAGTCGGAGCGAAAATCTGACAACTGAATCTTTGCCAGCGCAGTACTCCAATCGTTTCTACCGGAAACGTCTTTCTTGCCAACACTCTTCCGGGGGCAGGGGGCTAAGGGTGAGATGGGGTTTTTGGCAGCGATCGAACGGGTGTTGGCGGCATTGGATGTCACGCGGCTTGCTGTGACCGGTGCATCTATTGATTTTTCCGTATCTCTTTATTCGCTCTAGGAAGCTCCGTCCGTTTTCGAGAGCTGGTATCTCGAAAACTATAGGAGCCAAAACGACGGGCAATCTCAAAATGTTTCCCCTTCAAATGCCGTGCAAAACCATAAGAAAGAAGTTACAGCCGAAAAACTCGTAATTTTTTATTTGTTTTTCGATCGAGAATCGTGCTGAAGTAATATCTCCGCCACCAGCCAATCGAGTTTCTAAGTGGAAACCACTTCTGGAGGTCTTATATGATTGCCTCCTGGGTCGTTTGAGCTCATTCTCGTTTTTGACCGCCGCGCCGCTCCCGAAACCGACTCGCCGGCGTTTTCGGTTATATCACCGCTCCCTGTCAGATACCTTGATCTGGTTTTGAACAATGGACTGTCCTATGTGTCTAGAACCCGGTTGTGGTCTTTGGCGCCGCACCCCGCCCTGCAATTCGGGCCGGTTCCCGTTTTGGTCGTTCAAGGTTTGGTATGCTGGAAGCGCATGAGGTACGAAAACCGACTTTATAAAGAATGGATATTTATTTATTTTAGATTGTTCTTGTACAGTGTAAAAATAAATTTATTATTATAAGATTTATTTTGCGAAATGTTTTCTTTAATTTTTTACCTTACCGGTCCGCAAGCAAATGCTACGTCGTTTGGCGGTCCGCGAACGAAAAAGGTTGGGAACCGCTGATCTAGAGCATTAATTCAATTCTTACCAGTGGTGTTTTAAGTGTAGTAAGTATTCTTAAAAACTTCAAGATGCAAGTAAATCATACAGTGGCAGACCACAGCAAATATTTTCGGGTGCGTCCCCCAAAATATATTTCTACATATTTAAAATAACACGCGAAAAACAACTAGGGGCTATAGCCGCCGATATGCGCTGTAGCTATTTCTAACAGTTGTAGTTTTAGTTGTATATTGTAACGGTATATTTTCTATCGGTCTCAAATATGTGTAATTTTGCATGTATATTTATTGAAAAATCTAAAGTCCGGTCCTGCAAATCTATATTTTATTTGTAGCTAAAATTTTGTTCGTATAAACATATTTACAACGTAATATTTTAAAAGGTTGTTTTTGAACTCCCATAAAACTAGAAGATGTTGGAGCAATAAATTATGTCTTTAGTGCTTTGCTTGTTCACGTGTATCCGTTAAAAACTGGCTGCGTTGCTAAAGTCCTGATAAAATAGTTAGTGACGCATTTAAGTTCGTATAGCTTTATATAAATATTCCAGTTTGCGTTCTGAGAAAACATGGTAAAAAATAAACTTCCCTTTGTTTGGAAAATAACACCTAACACGTGTTGACGAATTCAGTTTGGCCTTTCTGCGTTTTAACTTGAAAATTGCATGGTCCGCATGTCTAGCCTGCAGATGTTAGTGTCCTTGTACCAGCTCTCGCGCCATCCTATTTCTATTTTTGTTCATTAGGACGAAAACCTTTGCTGATGGTTATCAAAATTAATTAATAACCAAATCTTATGGAACTTTTATGGTTGCATTCAGTTATTGTATTTTGGGGTGAATTCGTAAATAATGGTTCACCACATACAGATATTACGAGGGTTAATCCATTGCATCCTTGAATAGTGAAAAAGAAAAATTTACGGACATTCCAGTTTCCGCCTGCGGCGATTGTTTGATGTATGCAGGAGTCATATTTGTGCAGTTTAGCGTTGATTTTGGTTTGCGAATTATTGACAACTAAAGGTATAGTGATTTATGTATTTTTTGAGTGTTGAACATGTATGTAAATTCTTTTTGAATCTTGGTAATAATTTTACAGTTTGTTTTTCATTTATATGTATTTCAATACAACTTTTATTCATTAAAATTTCATTAGTAAAAGAGCTCTTAGGTAGGGACTTATTATTTAAATTCCTTTGAGTTTCAAATTTGTAATATTTTTTATATTTTTCTGGCGTTTTCTCAAATAAATATGATTTTAAAGTTAATTAAAACCAGTAAGACTGAAATAAGAACACATGAAATAAGAACTGAATGAAAGAACACATAATTATGAAAGTTTTTATTCATACTTCTATTAAACTAAATTTTGACTTTGTTGAAATTAACTAATATTTTGCACTAAATTTATATCGGTCTGATTTCATTTTCTGATTAGTGATTTCAGACAGATTTATTAGATTTATTTAATCTATTTGATCTATTTATTTATCATTATTAAGCTTCATAATCAGACGGCGCCCTTCTTGTGTATGTTTTTGTGTTTTTTGAAACCTTTATCCATTACTTTATAAATTAGACAACTGCAGAACCAATACCTACGACCTGAATTAAAAATTTGTAAGATAGAGCTAAATCTCAAGCCCTGGTAATCTTGAGCATCTTTTAAAGTAAGTATAATGTTTATTGTTTTTTATTGTTTAATATTGTTATTTTGCCGTACAGAAAAGCGAGTGTTTCAATATTCCAGTGGTTATATTTAATAATCAAAAATAGTAGAAACAAAAATCAACCCAAAATAGGATAAATAGCTAGGAAGCTATTGAAAAACATGCTAAGTGTGCTCCACAAATTGCAGTTATTTTAAATCATACATTTGGCATCTGCGAACCTATCCCATAACAGGCGACACTTATTGAAATAGTCTCATTCTTACTGCCAGAAGAACGTAGTTACACAACGAATTCCTGGACCCCGGTATCGCATAAGCGAATTTGTATTATCTTTTTTGACCATCTCTGTATTGACATTTCTGAAAAACGAAATATCTACATTATTATGTTTTGGTCTAGCTTAACAGCTCAAGAATTAGAGAGGTTTCCTGGTGGGAGATATACTGTAAATTCTATTGATTAAATACTGTCTCGCACATTAAGTACATTTGGATTTTGAAGAATTATATACAAAAAGTCAGAAGCAAAGGCAAACAAATCAACTTAGTATTTTATCATTTTTATTAATGAAGCTTCAAGATCTTTGAAAGAAGATGCAAACAAAGTCTTTAATTAATTATTATTTCAAATTTTCCATTGATTCAAAACAGATAATCTGCTAAGGTATGTTTTGCAAAAACAAGCATGTACGACATTTTTAATGTTTGGTGGACACCTCTAGGTGTTCTATTCTAATAGAAGATTTTTTTTCATCAGATTCATCAAAATAACTCATTTTGTAGTATCATATTTTTAATTGCAATAATTTGTCATACAAAAAGGTCATGTCTACGCCTACTAATGTCTGAAATGATATTCATCAAACCTACATTACTGTTTGTAGATATAATAGCTAGGCTATGGCTAGGTTACAGATCGACTGTTGCATGCAAATAGTTTCATAGTTCCGATTTATATCTTTATAATTTGTTTCCCCCCATTCCCTATTAATCTTCCAAGTTCTGTAGAAACATATGTTTCGGTCTCACTTTGTAAATCCGACAGGGAAAAATGTAATTACTTAACCTAAATTCTCATACATTTCGTGTTTGTGGTATACGTATGTTTACCTTTAATTTCCAATTAGATTGTTTTATTCCGCGAAACCACTATAATTAACAAAAACGTTTTGTAGGAAAAATAATAACAGAGAAAAATACTTATTACTTAAAACTTTTTTCTATTAACCACCCACCCATAATCATTGGTTTACCTACTATCCATGTAATAAATTTTATTCACGACATCATCGTCAAATTGATTGATTATTCCGTTATTATAACTCAACAAGAATTGATTTGTGTCTTCAGAAATTCAACTTCATTGAAAACAAATTAATTTATTACTTCATCGAAAAACTTTTTTCTGTTCCTTAGGTAACTATTTCCAGGAAAGTGGTGAAATTCTATTAAACAATACTAAAACATCGTTTCCGATAACGCCGAAACTTAATCCGAAACCTTATAAAAGATATCCTGGTAGTTAAATTACACACCACTAATACCATGTATCAAATAGACAATAACTCTTTTGAAAGGGATAGCGTTCTTTATCGTTCGTGTACTCATTTAATGATTCGAGGTTGTTACCTTTCTGCATTAATGATCCTCGCTTTTTTCATAATACCTACCGAATTCCTTTAGCCAGCTAACACGAAAGAATACAATAACGTCCCTTCAAAAAACGTGCATTATAGATATAATAATAAATTTTGTAGGATGACGATTGACAATCACGCCGATCGCGTACCGTTCCGTTCCCCTTGGTCGCATATTAAGCCATTCTTTAATAATTGTTCTTTGTGGTTGTTGTACCAGTCTCCTTTTTCTCCGTCTTGAATCAATCAATGTCCTGATCATCAGAGTAGCTCAAATATATCTAGCATAAATAAAAAGGAAGCAAAAGGACTTTGACCTCCCTATTAAATATGCAAGGGTTCAAATAGTACCAGACAGAAAATTTAATGAAAATCCTATGCGTGGATACTCTTCTTGGTTTATACATGCAATCATTTATTTGTGGCGCACATAAACTGGGAAGTTAGGAAAAGTAAAGACTAAGAACCAACTTATTGAACCGAAATAATAAAACTTTTGTTTGACTGAGATTTCAGCATTGAAGTGTGAAAATGGAATATTTTGCGTGGAATTATTAGATTTAACTGTTTTTCTATTTCATTAGTTCGTTCACGAATGAACATGTAACAGAAATCAATCACGGAAAGTACAAAATTATTGCACTTGCTGCAAGTAGCAAGTTTACTGGAATTAGGGCACGTCCCGTTGTACAAAACAATGATAATTATATGATTTTATTGATTGATAATTTCATTTTAAAGTTATCTGATATTAAAGATATTTTTAATGATATCTGATATTAAAGATATTTTTAAAGATATCTTCATTGTATAAGATAAGGAGCTGGTCATTGAAATAAATGCTTTACTGAAAAACTGCACATTTGAAGTTCCTCAATTGCTTTTACATTAATTACTTAAGAAATCGAAATTGCCAAAGGTATAAAAATACCTTTTATAATGAAAGTTTATGTTGAAGAAATAAACCATTTGACATTTTACCATTATATGACTCGAAGAACTATACATATATCTCCAGATAGCTATACGTTCATGTGATACCTCGGACATCAGATATAAAAGCTTACATCAGAAATCTAAAAATAGTTTAAACCCCAAAATAACTGACATAGATTAAATAATAATAAAATCTACATGTACCTACAATCTTCCTACTTGTAAAATAATATTTTGATTGACATAAGCAATAATCAATGGAAAAAGTTTGTTAAAGCAACATTGATACTGATAGTTATCAACACTAATGTGAGAATCGTCAAAATTAAACGCCCTCTTGTATTATCAAGTCAGTATTCCCAATTAATTACCAAGGAATTAGTTTATTATTTAGATTTTAGTAAGTTATTGCTTTTAAATTGCACACGATAAAATGCCATTCTTCCCATTATTTTTCCTACACAAAACACTGCATGATAACGTATGTAGGTACTAATTGTTGGACAAAAACAATCATCACAAAAAAATACATTGCCATCAATTTCTTTCTGGATAATAATAAATTAACTGTTTTATTTACTATACCAGCGACATGCCACATGAAAAAAAAATTAAAGCGTTACATTTTTTGCATAATTCCACCTATCATAAATTATGAAAACAAAAATAATTTTTGAGAATATCATTCATTTTCATTATCGTTAGAAAATTTGTACATAATTTTGCATATTAATTTTTGCTCTCCGTGTATTAATAAAATTGCATCTTTAGATATTAAATAAACCTGTGTTGTTGTTTAACTCGGGAATGATTTACGCGTGATAAGTTTGTGAACGATAAATATTTTTTAACTCTCAACAAATATGATTCGCTGGGGAACGAGAATTTTGTTTATGCCAGAGAACTAAAAAATAAAATTCGCGAACGAATAAAAAATTCAATTCTTATAAGAATTATTCTTTTGCGAGCGAATCAAATTTTTTTCGTTCTTTCTACCCTGAAAATAATATTTCGGGATAGTTTTATTTTTCAACACCACATTAAGAAATTTTGTTTTTGAAAGGTATTTTGATACATAATATATTCATACGTTTCTTAATGAAATTATTACCAACCCTCTCCTTTAACTTCCCGCTTTATCTTAAAAGACAGAACCTCGATCTCATGGCTTCACAATTGCTTTGTTTAGTTTAAATCATTGTTATTAAACTATCAATGATGTAATATCTGGGATCTCAAAGAAGAGTGTCTTTTTAAGAATCATTTTATTTATAAAGCAGGTAGATTTGTAGTACAGGTTAAAAGAACTATTAACTTAATCATTATCAACCTAATAATTAGTTCATTGGGAGCTGTTATGTCTTCGAGTCGAATGATTTATTTCCTATATGTAGTATAGGCACAGTTGGGTAAGCAGCTGTATTCTGCATTTCACGACGTCAACGCGACTGTTACTGTTGTGCTGCCTCAGAATCACACAGAGCAGATATACTTAGTATAGTACCGCGTGTAGTTCGGAGTTCATTGCTCTTATTGCCGATTTACTGCTCTGAATTCTGAAAGACATTCTGAAACGCCCAGAAATTGGGATTCTTAAGAAGTCTTAAATATGTAGATACCCAATCAAGTCTTTATATTTCTGAAGATTTCGCGAAAATTTGCAAAACCCTATGATGGATTTTCCTATATCGAGTATTGCATATAATTCTAAGTGGATTATAAGGAATTTGTTTAATTAAAAACAAATACAGGCAGATAACTTTTGTCTACTACTTTAACAGAAAGTTCCATTTCGTTCTCTAATTTTGGTAACTGTGGTGAGCGTCAGAGGTGAATAACAAACTTTGTCTCCTTAGAGAGCATATTTGTCTCATATTTATGAGACAAAAAAATAATATTAAGAAATAACGGTTCCAATTCTCATGAGTTGTGTAATGCTGCTGCGTATTCATCAATTAATATTGTTGAAATAATGCCAGACTTCATCAAAAGTATTATTGGGAAACTAAAGATGGATAAAGATTTTTCTCGTCGATATAGAAAGCCTCAGTATACAGTTCGCCTTGCTGACGGATGGACACGTTAAGCAGTCAGTCTCGACAAGAACACAAACACCTACCTGTGGTGGTCGTTAAGAATAACACCGCCCTATATCACGTACAAGTGCATATTCATACTTCAGGGTTTGACAATGTTAATTACAGTTAATATTTATACAAAATATGATTAATTTCTTTAAATTGGTCGTCAGTCACGAGCATCAGTCACGGAAAAAAAGTGCGCATAACTGTTAAGTAAATACATCTACAAATTTGATCAGTTGTTTTTCTGAGAGGTTAATAGTTGTAGAAAGTTTTGAAGTACCCGATGAAATACTGTGGTAATTATAATCACAGGAAAAGTGACACAAAAGTCAAATTGCAAAAATCAATTTCAAAATTTTGTACCGTGTGTCACGGCAAAAACTTTAAATATTTTGCTTGGAATTAAAATATTGTAACGGGAGAGAAAAGGAACGAACCTCTTTTCGAGCGACAGGTGGTGTGTTCTGCCGTCTTCGAGAGAATGACGCATCGCACAAGCATGTAAATCAGACGCGGTTTATTCTAGCATTTTCTAGAATACATAGAAGGTTCCAGCGACTTCTGGTGCGTTTATATGAGGATATAAAAGCGGATTGCGGATAAAAGAGAGGCAGTCAACAGCAAGTCATTAACTGTGTATTACAAAATAAATAGTGAATATAAATGTTGTATTAGAAATTCATAGTCTGTAAATAATAGTTTTTAATGTTTTATAATCATAGCGTTAATTTATAGTGTATTCATTAGTGTATAGAAATAAATATTTGTTTGTGAATAGACGATTTAAACAGCACTTGTATTATTATTTGAAAAAGAACGTTACAATATGTAACACTAAAATATATACTAAACAATAGCCATTTCCATAACCTATAAAATGGTATACAGCTTAGATTCAAAATTGTCTATAATATTCCAACAGTACAAAAAGTTTGTGCAACTTGTTATCGAGTCACATTCTGATCAGAGCCATATGCATACTTATAGAGCAAGCAACAATTATTTATCTTTTATGTTTAATAATATTGAACATACAATTCTACAGTTGCACATATAAAAATCAAAGAGAAATAAAACTTACTAAAGTCTTCTTACATTCTTATAAAATTCTTTAAAATCTAAGATATTCGTACATACATACATAATCTTTAACCCCTTATACTTTTTGGTGTCGAGGTGCCGGACGCGTCCGGCACCGATCCACAGAGTGAAATGTGGGTGTGAGACGAGGCAGCGGAGACTTGTAGGCAAGTACACTGCGCTCGTGGTTTACCCATACGAGTACTTTCCAGAGTAAACTTAACATGTTAAGTTAACTCGACTTAACTCTGTTAAGCAATATAAAACCACTATAACCACCCTGATGTACTGCCGACTCTAAGATATTCGTTTTTATTCAAATTCAATTTTTCTCTACATTTTCTAAATGTACAGCAAAAAGGTTTTGCTATTAGAAGTCGAAATACAAAAATAGTACATTAAGATTTATGTTATTTAATATCTACTAGTATGTAAAAATTACATACTTTCCAAGCTAGATACTTTAGAACTTTCACAATTATCCTATTTCAAGTACTGCTCATTTCAATACTATAATTTCTAACGTCAGTGCCCTCATTGCCAACTTTAATGCCGTCATTGTCCCTTTCATTTCCGCTACTGCCCAACTCAATGCCATCAATACAGTCGTTGCCCACCTCAATGCCGGCACTACCTAGATTATTGCCTTCACTGCCCTGCACAATCCGTACTTCCTAATTCATTGCCATCATCACTGCCCAACATTTGTACACCACTGCTGACCGTGATACACCCTTCGTTTTACCCTCAATGGTTATTTTTCTAAAATCTGATATGTAAGTGTTATACCTTCTACGTGTAAGTGAAAACTAGACAACCGATTATAAACCTTACTTTTTGTACTGACCATTTAAAAGAGCAACATTTTTATTTTTGTATCACTATTATAGTAAGCAGTAGCAGAACGGTAGATACTCATGGTATAATGATAATAGTAATAATAAATTACTAATTAGTTCCACATGATTCATTTTATAAAAAAACTGGTCAGACCTTAGAGTCAGACTCATTTTTGCAAATAATCTAATCTTGTTTGAAATCTCATACTTAGATTAAGTCATTAAGAGTGCACTATTTTCAAAGAAAACTAAATTCCAATCTTTTGAGATTTTCACTTGGAGAAAATATTGTAAATTATAAATCTGGCTGGCATTCTCTTTTTATCTTCTCTTATCTCCTGAACTAAACATTCCAACTATATTCATCAAATAAGAATTGTTAATTTTATCCAAATCTCCGTTATTTTTGCTTTCATTTCTTAAAATAGAATTATTTTCGGCCTTTCCCACCGATTTTTACAACCTACGTATTTAAGGTTTTTCTCTTATTGTATCCCACACAAGCTGTAAAATGAGAATCAATCATTAAGCATATTTGTTTACCTTTTACTGTTTTTTTTTTAGAAAATGAAACATTATCTTTATTGAAATCCACATAGCATTTTCATAGGTGTGTTAGCAAACTATAAGGAACAGTTATTGGATGTCCTAAGTCACCCCCTGAAGTAATATTTATATCGCCGTCTATCTGCACTATTGTGCTAAACTCTCACAACCATAAGGTCCTTCTGGAATAAGAGAACGTTATGAGCTTTGGTATAACAGCTTCATTCGTATCTCTTCGGAAAAGGTATATTGCTTATTTTTCGAATTTGCAGTCTTTCTCTTAGATTTGAAGAATCCATTCTCGTGTATCTTTTGGAAGTAAGATTAGCCACGACGTGTGTATGCTGTATTTTTTATGTAAGAACAACCTTCCAGGAAGACAAGAAACCATTTAGAACTGTCATATTTGTGATAAAAATAGGTAGCAGAATTGTCTAGAATTGTAGCAGAAAGCCCAACTGCATCTTCGTTATCATCCACATATTCAGTTTTCCCATTGCTTTCTAGAATATAAGCACATCATACTGCTATGCAGACTCGAGGTACTTACAAAGCATTTTAAAGAATAATTATTTCGCCAATATCTAAATTTTGATGGCTGTAGAATTGTTTATCTTTAGGCATAACAACACCAAGATTTGGCTGATTTATATCAAATGGGAGCGATTTAGCTTTGAGAGGTGAACGATTGTATCGAATAACAAAATAAGTATTGATAACACGATTTTATACTTTTATTTATTAAAGATAATAGGCACGAGTAGAATGTAAAAGGTAGATTGGACAAATCTCGAGATATTTGGAACATGAGAAATATAAATGATAAAACCCTTTGCTCGAAAATATAAACAAGACTGTTATAAGACGGCCTGATTCCATTCTGTCTTAGTGGAGAATATATTTGTTTATTTTTAGCGCAAGTGTAGCAGAATTTCACAAAAATAAGGGATTAATGTAGCTTTGGAAGAAATTAATGCAGTAGTATCTTCATGCTGCAAAGGTTGATAATATCGTTATTAAAGAAATAACTAAATATGTTAAATAAATCAAACTAAATAATATACTTTATAGTTTCTTTTAAAGTATTGTAGTGGTCAGACCTACAATCAACTATGAAAATATCGAAGCAGCTGTAGCAAGTCATGTAGTCTGTATAATAATAAATTGATTTAGTTGTGTTATTACATACAGGTACAGGGCAAAGACATAAGTGATCTTCTTGTTCTTGATAAGAACAACTATGTGGTTTGAATATACAATGTTTAGGGATGTTTATTACAGTTTCTTTTAAAGTTGGTAATTTAATTTTGTGCAGTTAAGGACCATGACATGTGTTTCAGGAATAATTATGGAATATAAATAAGAAGTAGGTTAACATTTCTTGTCTTTTTCTGTGACAGTATTATTCTTCGCGTAAGTTTACATTTATTTGTTCCCTTTTATGTTTAATAAGTTGTGTCTATTCATTAATTAATCTGAAGCCTAAATCTATCGATTAAAAACTTTATATAATTCCAAATAATTTAATTTAATAATAATTTAAATAACTCCAATGAGAATTAAATCAACAAAGTGTTGTTTTGACATGTCTTTGTAAATTAGAATATTGGTTAATTTGAACTGGAAATATTACTAGAAAATAACGATGATTGATGTTTGTAGTATAATTATGGCTACAGCTTTAGTGTTAACTGGACATGTCATACGTACCTAAAAGCAACTACTGTTTCACAGTCAGTACATGTTGAGTTTTGGTTGATTTAACAACCTACTGTGAATAACTACTACGAATACTTTGGGACCCAAAAGTCTAATGAGAAGTCCCGCTGGTCCGGACTAGTGGTTGGTTTTTCTAGGTACAGGGTGATCAACTTAACTTTCCCCCCCCCTACTTTTCTCTATTATTTCTGCAGTTACAAAAAAACTATTCTAACAAAATTTGTAGTGATTTTTCTAAAGTTTTTAAATATGACATCCAAAAAACAATTGAAAAATAAATGCCGAAGTTATATATACATAAATTGAATATTTTTAAATGGAACACCCTATATTTTATTGCCTTGTTCGGCGTAGAATTTCAGTCTGATTTCAACAATATAAAATATATACTACTTACTTTTAACAGTTTTCGAAATATTTGCTTATAAATATATAAATTACACACTCGCATATTCAATCGAGTATGCTGTGATTTTAAAAACATTTGCTTTGAATTGTTACTTTGACATTTCTAACAATAAAATAAATGGACATTAGTGAATTTAGTGACTTTATACTGTAAAAATGTTAAATTATTGTTGTGTTATTATTTAATATTATTTATTGATATATTTAAACGTAAATAATTTGGAAAATATTAGAAGTAAATACTATGTGTTCTATATTGTTGAAATCAGACTGAAATTCTGCGTCGAAAGATTTAATAAAATACAGATTTAATAAATAAGATTTAATAAATTTCGTTAAAAAAGTTCAATTTATATATATATAACTTCGGCATTTATTTTTCAATTGTTTTTTGGATGTGGATATTTAAAAACTTTAGAAAAAGCCCTACAACTTTTGTTAGAGTAATTTTTTTCTAACTACAGAAATAACAGAGAAAAGTAGGGGGGAAAGTTAAGTGGATCACCCTGTACATATTTATTATACCTAAAAAGATGAGTTAGATATATTTGATAACCGTCTGGTGATTTCAATTTTTTTTAAATAAGGTACCACAAAGATGAAATTGTCATTTGACATTTTAAAGTTGAATTTGCTGGGGATATGAGGGTGGGGTGTAAAATCTCGACGATACTACATTTAAATACTCCCCTCGAAAAATCAATCGACGTGTTTTAGCCAAAATTGATATCTGATATAGTTTAAGAGATACTTGGGGTGGGAAGTTTTCAAATGTACACATATAGAGTGTCTCGAAAATAACGAACAATAACACAGAGGGTTAAAGAACGTCCGAGGTAGAATCTAAAACTGAACAAAAAACTTTACCATAAATTTTTTTATCCACATAACATTTTTTTCCAAACTCATACGCACCGAAGTACAGAGCTTTAATGATACGAAGATTTCTCAAAAGTTACAAAAAAAACACAGTCTTTGTCGTTTAACTTTGATTTTTTTGGGTTCATTGAAAATTCTCCAGTGTTCTTCAGAAACACCCTCATTTAATTAACATAACCAGTATATTCAGAGAGTTAGAAGCTACTTCTGACCATAGTGTTGAAACAGGTGAGGAATTTCTTGTCGCTTTGTACGGTAGGGACATAAATACTCAAACACTGGATAATTTTCGCTATCAGCTATGTGCAAAATCAGTGATAAAAAGTAAGTTTACCTTGCTAGACTGCCACCAACACAGGACGCAGCCCGGTATCACGACATTCTGCACCGAACCTCAAGTCCTAACATGACTGGGGAGAGAAAAGTATCCTGTGGATTGGGACTGAACGACAAGCACACAAGAGCCGACTTCGGTTAAAACTACAGCACCAGACTTCTTGTTGCAATTTATTTCTCGCCAATACAAGAGAGGGTGTACTAGTACTAGGGCCTGTAGTTGCAAAAAGGCTGGTTTAGAAGTACTCTAATATTTGTAAGCATTGTTCCTGAGATTATTCTAAGCGAGTATGACACTCAGCCGGTTGATAAAGCATTGTGTGCATGATTATTTAGACGCGTTGTTAGCACATGTGATTGGTTAATTCAACGCAAGTGTTGTAGTGTGATTGGTTCTTTTAAACCCGTTAAGTTTTATCCAACTGCTTAACAGCGTGATCAATTTAACAACGTGGTTAACTATGCTTTAAGCAACCGGGCCACTGAGGAAGAGGAAGTTTCTATAATTGATGAAATGGTCGCCTAAGCGAATAAAGACATTGAAGACTTGACCTTCGTTATAGAAAGTTATAAAGGTGATACTCCATATGTACCTAAAAGATCAAAGTTAAATGATAAAGACTGTATTTTTTGATAGTTTTGATAACTTTTGAAGAATTTCCGTACCATTGGAACATGGAACTATGTATTTCGGTAAGTATGAAGTTTAGAGAAGGATATTACCGGTGTAGATTGTGGAAAATCTTCTGCTTTACAAGAAAGTTATGAATGACTTTTTTTTTGTAGGACGTACAGGTAAGGAATTTTCGAGCAAAGCTGAAATAAGTCGAGAAATTTAGTGGTTTTTTGACCATACCGAGGCACGCACATGTACGAGAAGGTCGAAAACTTGGGTTTTTAATTAGTGCCTGGGTACATGCAACATACCCAAAAATCAAAACTACACGAATGAACTTATAAGAATATTGGAAAATAAAAAAAGTAATTCAATTAATAAATAAGTAACTATAAGTTTTGCAAGGTCGCTGCATACATTAATACGAAACAGCTAAAATAAAAATACAAACTATGCCTCCTTTACCTTGTTAATGCAATTAATGTTATTATCAACAGTTAAATCTTAAAATTACATAAAATGAATTTAATTTGCCTAGGAAATAATTATTTTTACATTACTTCCCTGTTTAGCATGAAAAATCTGTAAACAGTTTACAAAGAATTGTGATATTACTGACGAGTTGTTTTTTTTCATTGTTCTTGGTATATAAAGGAATCCCTCTTAACCTACTATTCTACTTTTTAAATGTTTTCTGTCCTTTTTTAATTAGAGTTTTTTATTGAATATATTTCGATTATAAATAATTACTATGGTAAGGTCATTTTTCCTACCCTTTGATAGGAAGAGAACACTTACATCGGCTTAAGGAAAATTAATTACATTGATTGTTACAACTTTTTAATTTTAAAAGTCAATGCGTTTTTTTAATGCATAATAAATGTTTTGTAGTATGTATTATAAATTTATAAGTAATCTCTTTTTATCGCTGTTTGAAGTTCAACTGTAACCTTTCAATTGATCTGCAATTAATAGACTGAAGTTTCCCTCTCATTAAACTTTTGTATTGTTTATTAAAGCCATTGTTAAATATTTACGTCTTATACGTTATTGCCTATTTAAATTTGAATCAATCGATTCTAATAATTTATTAACAATATTGATCAACTGATTTAAGTCCGTTTCAGTTTATAGAATCTCTCAAATCACAGAGCATAAAGGAAATTCTATACTGCATCTAGGATTTCTAATGGTTTTCTCTCAATCGATTTCTTGAAACTTAATCACCGTATTAAATGCTAGCGAAGTAATTTAGCAAAAACAAAAAAACAGATAAATTGAATTTATTCTTAATAATAGGCCGAAGACAATTAACAATTATCAAGTTAACTTTTTCTAATTGGATTTATTCAACCTTCAACTCTTTTAATTTAACAAGCTAAAGTAAATAATTACCAAAAATTGTTTTCGAAGTGGATCAAAAAATATTCAGTTCACTTTATTATATTTATTACAGCCATCATTAATTTGTTGAGTCTATGAACGTAAACGTTTTACGGTACATGATATCATAAGAATCTTTCCAGACGTTTCTGATTACATGGGAGTGTTTAAAATTGATTAATTTTCCAATTCAATGACTACTAATAAAGAAAATTAGGAATTAAGCTGTATCTCGAAGGCTATTATTTGTAATCGGTTTTGGATCGACAGGACTTTAAATCCAGTGCATAGATTTTATTATGGTTGTTTTTGCATTTTAATGAGGCTTCAATTATGTATAGATTTAAAAACAACCAACAAAAAATTGTCTTTTTGTTTTATGTTTAGATCTTGATATTTATTTATATTAAGCATTACATGAAATGTCAGGGTAATTATGGTAATCACATAGTAATATTAGATTATTACCTGTGATATTTGGAGTTAAGTGTCATTTTGTATATATATAACGATTATTGTCGTTCATTGCCCGCAATTTTCAGCAGTAATTTTCAGGAGAGAAAGGCATGCTTATACTTACATTGCATGCGTTATAGGAATTCCCACTTAGGTGCGTCCTATTTTAGCTTGACAACGGAAAAAAGAAAATTCCTGTAGGAAATAAAGACAGAAAAAGTAAAACATCTGTTTTAGAATTGAGTAGTATCTTTCTATTTATAAATCATCGTTGATTACTCTTGAACTCTCTTATTAAGTAAACCAAGCAGACGGTGAATGAACTAAAATGCACCTTGGATTAAATCATTATGATAGTTACCTATGTGTTTTTTTTAAACAATTCCGTATTTACGTGACTATTAGTCACAAAATAATAATTGTGTTAGTTACGATGTTCTTTCTAATGGTTGCACGTCATGGTCATGTTTTTACTGACGATTTTTGCAAGTGCAATTTCCTAAATAAGAATTAGTGTGCATGAATTTCCTCACGTTTTATTAGTAAGTAGGTCATAGTATTAAAAATCTTTAGAGTACCTAGACCATTTTTTATGTCTTTTATTAATTTTCAATCAGACAATTTCTAACAAGGTCGGCAATTCAGTAAGTTACATCTTTGTATGCTAATAATAATAAAGATATCATGAAATATGATCACAAGGAAATCGTAAAATAATAAACAGAAAACCTATACCTGTAATTAATATTTAACCTTACTATCTTATTGTTTATTTTTTGTCTTAGGGAAAATCTAAACCTGGTTGCTTCTTGTTTCATAAAAAGGCGATTTCCATAAATAATATAAAACAGTTGAAGAGGAAAGTAATTTGTTTAATTGTATATAATCAAATGAAACTGTTAACCCAGAAATACCTTCATTTATTTGGACGTAGATAGAAATCAATAAAAAAATTAGCTGTTACAACAAAGATATAGCGTGCTTGTTATGAATGCTTGAACAACCAGTACATGACATTTTGGACTGAATAGTTCTTTTGATAATACAACGGTACAACATAATTTTGGTTATAATGTGTTTGCTAGGATGTTTGAAAAAAAGTATAATTTACATAAATCAAGTCTTGAACTATATAATTGTCCAATTTTATTATGTTTGGAAGAGGTATGTAATTCCTCTATTGTAATTGGAAGTTACAAAGATGAAATATACGAGCTCTGCCCTACATTAATTGGACCACTGTATGTTTCTGTAATTAATATTTATCATTTAACAAATAATTATCAGTAGTTAACCGATTATATTCTTGATTGTGCGTAATATTAGCAACAAATAAATCGCGTTAATTCGAGATGAAATATAAAGTGTCAAACACAAATTAAAAACAAAATTTATTGCTTGGTCCAATGCAGGTGATACAGGGCTCGTACTAAGTTACAATGAAAAAGCTCGTTTTCATTGTTTGTAATCTACCAAGTATTCTTTTGGTTCAGGTATTTAATACACTTCAGATAATTATATTTAACTGAATGACGTACCTTCAACAATATTTTTTTGTTTGGGTATTATTATAATTTTCCAATTTCGAAAATATAATAATAAATAAAAAGCGATTTTATAACAAGAACAAAAGTTCCAATCTTACGTAGGAACTTAAAATTCCTAAATTATCGTTATCATCAAAACAAGATGTCCCTCTTTAAATGATTTTAATTCTTATTACTTCTCTATTGTCCAGATTTATTCTGTGTAATCTTAATCTAATTTGAAAAAAAAAATTATAAAGATTACTTGATGTGAAACAATAGTTTTGCAGATTTTTATACACCTTAACACAATTATTTTTTTGTAAAAATTGATACTCATTCATAATTGTATCAGTTATCAAAAATCTCAATATTTTGTTTAAATTTTAAAAAATTGATTTTATTTTAGATGAAATAATACAACTTTTCTATTATTTTCTTAAAAATCACCAATTCAGTTAATTAAGAGAATTTTTGAAAATTGCTGAAAAATTCCTGAAATTTTCTTTTATTTTCATGGATTCCTAAACTGCATCTTCAGTAACTAACTGAGAAAATAAACTCAAAATAAAAAGAGGAAAATGGAACTTACCATTTTGTCGGAAGTAGAAGTAACAAAAGTCTAGAGTTTGAAGCTTCAAGCTTGAAGTCACGGTATTTGGGAGGAGGTATCACGCGATGTCAGCGATGCAACACCCGCGAAACGATAAACGTTGATAAATAGTGTGCAGGAGCTTTTTAAAGTCTGCTCCACTGCTACACGTGCCCAAAAGACATTGCGCAGAGCCACGCTCTTATTAAACGGTATAATATTATTATTGTACAAAAGCATTTCCGTTACCATGCCATTTCCCGAAGAACCAATAAGCGCATATTATTTTTTAATGTTAACTCTAAAAATATATATACTTTCATATAATAAAACAACGAATTCGTTAAATTTTAATTAAGATGTCATGAAATCATATTTTTAAAACTGCATACATATATCGTATATAATAACATTATACTACCATGAATTTTACTGCAGTTTAACTAAAATGCAACTGCACTTTTATTCTAATTTATTGGTTTGTGCATTCCGTAAATATTGAATTATCACACTTGCTGTCAGGATCATAAATCATTTTGTAAAAAATGAAAAAAACTGTACGTATAGAAAATAAATGGTTAGGTTATAAACTTTACATCAAGCGATCAAAGATCAGTTCTAATACATTCCTTATAAATTATTGTAAATCGTTATACACATAAGTTCTGTTAACAATTCCAACAATTTACATACAAAAAGGAAAATTTAGAACAACGTAACTAACACAATCGTCTTAATTCAGGTTTATTAAAATTACTTTCAACGAATGTTCTTAGAAAAAGCGAAGAAATTCAAATATTGGACAACTGCCACCATTTTCAAAACTTTAGTTTTGCAAGGCCTTGGCCTAATCCGGAACTGAATCAAAATCCTAGAAAATATCCTTATATTTTGTAAATCGGAGCCGAAACTGAAACCGATTTTTTTTTTCGAAAATGAGCCGAAATCAGAACCAGAACCTAAAAATAGGCCCGATTTAGACATTTTTTTAAATATCTTTTTTGTTTTAATTTGTTTTAGTCAATGTCTGTTATTGGTTATTATAAGAAATGAAAATTTTCAGCTAAATAACAGCATTGACTGTTCTTCAGATTAACATCTTTTATTATTAGCTTTTTTTAATAAATTTTTTGTTTTAATTTGCTTTAGTCAGTGCGGTTTGTAAGCGTATTATTGGGTATAAAAAATCTTCAATGAAATAAACATTGATTGTTTTTCTGATTAACATTTACCTACATTAACAAATAAATGATACTGTTGCGTTTTTATGCATTTTATTTTGTGTTTGTTTCGCGCTACAATAACTGGCCGTACTATTTCCCAACTAACGATACACACTGGTGTAAAACTCACAAAAACGGCGCATAAGGGCAGATAATCAAATTCTGGGAATTCTTAAATTACCTGTCAAGTGTTATTAAGAATGAATGGGGGCATCTTTTATGCACGACCTTGGAACTGATAAGTATCCACGTACTGAAATAACACTCCCGTACTTTGTCATTTTTTCGTAGCACTTACAGCAAGTACTGTGCGTTCATTAAAGGTGCCCCCAGTGAAACAGAAACGGTTAATTTGCCAGTTGAAAAAAGGAATTTAAATTTTCAAGGTAAGTAGTTTTAGTATTTGTTACAGTTATTCCACTTGTATTTATTACAATGTATTAAATATAGGTACAAATATTATGAGTTTTTTTTTAAAATTTAGCAATAATCTGTCATAAGTTTCTATTCCCGTCGATTCCTGCATTCGAAGTTATACATCAAAGAGAAGCATATTTGGTGAAGATTTCCTGAAAATTTCAGACCCCCCTGCCTGAGTTAGTAATTTTTAAAGTTACTACTGCAATTTATAGTTTATTTAAAATTTAACATAAAAAGTGCAACAGAACATTCTTTAGATAAATTAACAAAAAATGAATGTTATCCAGGTTTTTCTTGCACAAGTGGAAATTAATTGTCGTTATTCCTACAAAACAATTCAAACATTGGTAAAGAACGGTATTTTGGTGTGTATTGTTAGTTGAGATAAACGCTATGCGCCGGTTTTTTGACTTTCACACCACAGTGCGACAGATAGGTAGGCCCTTTAAATTAAGTCCAGTCATTGTGGTCCTTCGAGCCAGATAAATAATAATTTATTATTCATTGATCGAATTTTAATTCAGTCCGATCTTGTAGGATCATACTTGCGTGATAATTTTTACCTTTTATATTACTAAATAAAAACGCTTAATAATTTATACCGTTGTACACAGCTTTAATTTTATTGATCACATTATTTGAAAATTGAATGAGCATTTTTGTTAGGTTCGGTTAGGATAGTAATAACTTTTTATGTGTGACCATGAGCTATTTAGATTTTTAATTGCCTGTAAAACCGTCAAAATAAGGCAAGCATTTGCAATTTGATTTTCTGGCTTTTCACTCTTTTTTAATCATGATTGATAAAGTAAAAAGATAAAATTATTTTTAATTTTTTTCAAAATACAAATTTAAAACAATTTTTCTTTACGAAAACGACTAAAAGTCAGAATGCATTTGAAATGTTGAAAGATTAATAAGTAAAAATTATATGATAATGTTGCAATGACAACCTGACTAGGTTGTTAAGTAGGTACTTAATAACAAAATTAATGAAAATTTAATTACGTAATTATTGAATACATACAATTAAATTTTTGAAATATGGTTTTCAAGAAAATGGTTAAAAATTACTTTTAACCATTAGAACGTAACTAATAGATATTGTTCAATTTTAAAATGTAGATTTCTCAAAAAGAAAAAGTGTCATTTTGAATTTTGTGTATTGTAAGAAAATTAAAAAGTTGCCTGCCAGCTGTAATCGAAGCTGGGACGATAGCGACTTTAGTTTACTACCACCCCGCTTTTAACTACTAAGATACGAAAAAATATTAGTGCCTGCGTGTACCACAATTATCTTAAAAGTATGTTATATTTATTTAAATGATTTTTCTTTAACACAAGATTTAAATAGAATGTTTTTCTCGCCATTTTAAGAATATAAGTATACTGTTTAAACTTATGATCAGAACGGCAGTACTTACTGAATTACTTGGGGAGAATTTACAAAAGATTTTTTAGAAGTACACCTTAATTCGTATACTTATTCAATTTCCTAATATAATATTTCAATGCATTTCCAAAATTTGGTGATTTTTTAAATTCTTTAAAAGTTAATTTTTTTAACTGGTAATGTTCATTTTAAAGTAAATTTCTAGGTAACTTTTAAAGATAGATATAGTTATATAACTTTACATCATACTTTTATGAACCTTAAGATATAAGGTGTTCTTGTAGACATTACAGTTAATTATAAAACCTTAGAAATACGTAATAATAATAATTGATTGAACGATAATTTACTTTTGCAAAATAATAACTTTGTAGATTAGATAGATCTTTTAGTTTTAACAACTATTTGGTGATTTTGTTTTCAAGGTTTTTCAATTATCTTATTACGTATTGTTAAAGTTTATACCAGAACTTACATGACTGAAATTATTCCATACTTATTTAAACGTTCATTAGAAGTATTTCAACATTTATTTCTTATAATCTAAAATATGAAGTTTACTTTTTAAGCTTTTCTTTAAGACGCCGGGCAACCTAATTATAAAAACAAATGAGATCTTATTTTATTAATTCATTAATTATGTACAACATCTGTCAAAGTGGGGATTCCATTACATATTTATTTGGTTTGTGTCAATGTGGGACATTCCACTGTAATGCCAACTAAAATCAATGTAGACGAAGTCATATACTTATATTTCATTATTAGTTTCTTGTTGTTTCTTTATTATCTAATTTCGTTAAATCAAGAAACAAAAGCTATTTGCTGTTTTTTTTATTTTAATTTGCTGCTTTTCAGGTTATTTATATTTGCTATTTTATTACAAAACTAACTACAAAGAATTTCTGGCTCGAATCCATTTTGGGGGGCTTATTTCCCCCAATCCGCCACCTAGTTACGTCTATGTTGACGGTGCAGATATCATTTCAGATGTTAAATCGCTTCGAATTCATTCAAGTGCTAAATAAAGGTTAGTTTGAGTTACATAAATGGACGAGCAACGATAAACGGCTTTTACTGAATTTTCCTTCAGATAATTTAAGTACTGTTGTGAATGGCTCACAACTTGCATTCATTGCGTAGATACGGAATGGTACTAGGCAACGGGAATAATAAACAAGTCGAATAAATATCTCATAAAAGTTATTACTTGTGTTTTATTACCTCCTACAAGAGAGACATATATGTAGCCCTAACACTACATTGGTGTTAACACCATCCCAATATTTGGTGACCCTACGTTCCTGAAGAAGAATTTAGCAGCATTGGTCTTTGCCTGCTGCCTTGAATTCTCCAGGTGAACAACTGCTAGTTCTCCCTTCATCGTCTGTCATCAGATACTACTCGACTTCTGTCATCGTGAGATCCTGCTACCTGCTTCGCTTGCGTGACTTGTAGTGGCTGGTTAGAAGTGACCGTTGGAACCGGAACTAGTGCTCCTTCTCATCCGATAAGTTTCAAATTATTTTTATTTATTTAATATTTCAAATGGCGACTGTCAAAGTTCCATTTCCAATTTTTACGAGTAACGATATCGACCTATATTTTATTTTGGTAGAAAGATACTTTACTCGTATGCTGATCAATGATGAGCTCGCCAAATATAACTTATTAACACTAAACTTACCTTTCGACGTTTTAGGAGCTCATCGCGACCTGACCATTAACCCCCTAGACAACGACCATACACTACCTTGAAACGGGCAGTGATAAAATCTGTCCTATGACCACGAGAATCTCGAATTAATAACCTTTTGGAGACTCTTCAATTCTCTGGTAGTATCAAAGAACTACTTTTTAGCATCCAAAAATTGGCAATTGATCTGGATTTAACTGAGGAATTAACCAAAGATGTTTTAATAGCTAAACTACCATCAGAACTTAAGATTCAATCCTTAAATTTCAATGACTTACCGTTAATATCCTTTGTAGAAAAATTAGATGTAATTTATTCTATGCACCACAACCTTTAACTACTCCTGCATTAGAAGCTAAGCTAGACAATTTGACAACTAAACTTACTACCATTTCCAATGAGCTTTCTACCATGTACAAGCAACAATCCCCTATAACTCCCAACATCTCTCCGTACCCCCAAAATCCTCAGTATTTCAATAAACGCCGCTCCATGCCTTCGGGCAATGCCAATTCCCAATTGCAACCGTGCTATTATCACAGACGCTTTCAAAATAATGCAGGTAATTGTACGGGAAATTGTTCATACCAAACAAAAAAACTAACTTCGCACTCTCCTGGCCTCCAGGGAGGGCCATGCAGGGCTAATTCAATCCCTCCAACTTCTCCTTTACCAATCACTTATTCTTCAATCTTTTTACAGGACCTAACCTACAAAATTAATTTTGTGGTTGACACTGGTGCTGATTATTTCATTTTACCCACCCACGTTGCAGTTTCCTGTAACCAAACCATCACGCCTGCCAACCTTTCATTTATGGCCGTGAACAACACGTCAATTCCTGTGACAGGTATTGTAACTTTGAGGTTACATTTCCCAATTCCTGGCCTACCGCCATGACCCTGGAAATTTTATGTTGCTGACATATCTACAGCCATTCTAGGCCTGGATTTTTTACAGCAGCACAACCTAACTATTGACTGCTTTTCTCGACGAGTCATTTGCACGGCAGATGTCAAGCTCGCACGAAACCGCAGCCAAGGTTGTCAATTTCCAGCTCCAACAGTGAATCCTCTCACTGACTGCTCTTCTCAGCGGGTCATTTGCACAGCAGATGTCCAGCCCGCCCGAACTCGCAGTCGAGGTTCCACAATCCCCCCAGTTAAGACTGACTGCTCTTCTCAGCGGGTCATTTGCACAGCAGATGTCCAGCCCGCCCGAACTCGCAGTCAAGGTTCCACAACCCACCAAGTTAAGACTAGCACTAAACGCAAAATATGTTGCTGACATATCTACAGCCATTCTAGGCCTGGATTTTTTACAGCGGCACAACCTAACCATTGACTTCTTTTCTCGACGAGTCATTTGCAAGACAGATGTCAAGCTCGCCCGAACCCGCAGCCAAGGTTGTCAATTTCCAGCTCCAACAGTGAATCCTCTCACTGACTGCTCTTCCCAGCGGGTCATTTGCACAGCAGTGTCCAGCCCGTCCGAACTCGCAGTCGAAGTTCCACAACCCCCCCCCCAGTTAAGACTGGCACTAAACGCAAACTATTTTCTGCTCAGGCTAATGTTTTGACTCCTCCTTCCGAGTCAATCGTTATTCCTGCGATTTCTTCCCCTTTTCTCCCCTTACCTTCTCGGAGCTTTTGCGTACGTTCAACTACCATCAACCCGTAGAACATACTGTAGTCCATCACATTGACACGACCGGCCCTCCGGTTAAAGCACGCTGTCGCAAACTGAACCCTAATCATCTTTCTTTTCTAGAAGATCATCTTAATGAGCTCTTGAACGCTAACGTAGTACAGCGGTCATCATCTAGCTACGCTACGCCAATTCACATCGTAGGGAAGCGAGCAGTGGGCACAGCAGAGACGTTACCTCCTGGTGACGACCAGGACATCACATCCATCTCCCCCAACAGACAGTTATCGCTTGGTTGGCGATTATAGGAAACTCAATTCAGTAACAGTACCAGATCGTTACCCGATCCCTTTTTTAACGGACTTTACAAGAAAACTTGCTGGCGCAACCATATTTTCGAAGCTAGACCTCCAAAAGGCCTACTTCGCAATACCAATCGCAGCAGAGGACATTCACAAGACTGCTATTATCACACCTCTGGGGATTTTTGATTTCAAACGGATGTGTTTCGGACTACGGAATGCAGCCAGCACCTGGAGTCGTTTCATGGACACTGTATTATCAGGGCTTCCATTTTGTTTTTCATACCTAGACGATATCCTAGTCTTTAGTACTGATTCGCAGCAACATATTGAGTATTTACACCAAGTGTTTTCCCGATTAAAAGACAATGGACTAATTATAAACCTACCAAAGTGTCTCTTTGGAGTCAATAAGCTCGTTTTTTTAGGACATCACGTTAATACACGCGGTATCAAACCAATGGCTTCCAAAGTCCAGGCTATAATTGATTACCCATTGCCTTCAACTCAGAAAGCACTCCGCAATTTTATTGGCTTAATTTTGTATTACAATAAATTTGTACCAAACTGTGCGAAAATTTTGGCACCGTTAACCTCTATAGTTATTCCTGGTAAAGCTTCGCTAAAGCCTGTCCAGTTAAATCATGAGCAAATAGAAGCCTTTAGGCACGCGAAGAATGCTTTGATTACCGCTACTTTATTGGTACATCCGCGAATTAATAACCCTCTTAGTATAGCTGCAGACAGTTCGTCTTCCACTATAGCTGGAGTATTACAACAGTTTGAAGATGGCATGTGGAAACCACTAGCTTTCTGTTCCCGGAAGTTAACCACCACAGAGCAAAAGTACAGTATTTTTTCTCGGGAACTTCTTGCAATATACTTTGCTTTAAAGAAGTTTCGTTACTACGTTGAGTGCAGAGACTTTCAAATCTTTACGGATCACAAACCTTTGTGTACGGCGATCAAAAATAATGGTGATCAATATTTACCACGTGAGTTTCGAAAACTAGAGTTTATTTCTCAATTCACAAGTGACCTCCAATATATCAAAGGTCAAGAGAATATTCCGGCGGACTCTCTAACAAGAGTTAATCTTACTAACGCCCTGGACTAGATCTTAATTATGACGAAGTCGCTCTATCTCAAGAACAAGATCCCGAGTTAAACCAGCTCCGATCTCGTAGTAATTTTCAATTCATTTCCCTTCAAACTGCCAACAAATCAAACCTCTGGGTGGATGTTAGTATAGGCCAACCACGACCCTATATCCCGCTCAAATTCAGGTATCCCTTATTCCAACAACTACACAACATCGCACATCCTGGCATCCGTGCTACTAAAAGATTGATTACTCAGCGATATCTGTGGCCATCTATGCACCACGATATTCAGAAGTGGGTCATATCTTGTGCTGAATGTCAGAAACATAAAGTTCGGCGTCATACGAAAACCCCTCTACAATCTATTGTAGAACCAGATGAACGTTTTACTAAGGGCCATCTCGACCTAGTACACCTTCCTTCTTCGGGAGGTTATCAATTCCTCTTTACCATTATTGACCGCTACAGTCGGTGGCCGGAAGCAATTCCTCTGAAGGATTCTTCCGTGGAGTCAGTAATCACTGCATTTGTCGACACGTGGGTGTCCCGCTTTGGAATTCCCAAGTATCTCACCACGGACAATGCAAGAATATTCCTTTCTCATGCATGGATCAACTTCATGGCCATGTTAGGAATTAAACACGTCAAATGCGCGGCCTTCCATCCGATTAGTCAGGGCGTTATCGAACGTTTTAATCGGACACTCAAGCAATCCATTCAAACCACAGGAACTTCCTCCTGGTGAACGAATCTCACTTGGATTCTCTTGAACTTACGTGCAACACTGAAATCGCAAGTTAATGTTTCTCCTCCAGAAATCCTGTATGCTACCCCGTTACGACTACCTGGAAATTTCTTTGAAGAAGAACAACTGGCTAACGACATGAACCTCCCTAATTTCATAGACAATCTCAAACGTCGTATGAGGAAGCAGAAGCATTTTTTTACAAAAACGTATTCCGGTCAGTCCTTTGTCCCCAGCGACTTGACCAACTGCACACACGTGTACGTTCGTAATGACACGCACACTCTGGGCATGAAAGACAGTTACTTAGGCCCCTATAAAGTGTTAGAACGGACAGTTAAATACGCCACTTTAGAAAATCACACTGGCCCTATCTCTTTAGATAGGCTAAATCCTGCATATTTTTTAGATTAGTTACTTTATAATGTTAAGCCAACAATGAACTGATTTCAAATGCTACGCGAAGGCATCTTTTGAAAACCTTTTATCTGTTGACTTTGAAAATTTGAACACTTTTCTGTTTTTTCTTTCTATTTACAGGTTCCAAGAGTTGCCGTCGCAAGTTCCGTATTGTTAGTTAACTTAAGTTTTTTATTGTATACTACCTAGTGGAGTTTTTTTAGCTGGAGCATTTTACAACTTTATTCAAGTTCTTTTAAAATACTCCATTTTTTCTCCAAAATACCATTCCGTATTTTTTCCTTTTCATGTATTACCGTCGTTTCAGACCGGGCGGGGTAAATGTTGTGAATGGCTCACAACTTGCATTCATTGCGTAGATACAGAATGGTACTAAGCAACGGGAATAATAAACAAGTCGAATAAATATCTCATAAAAGTTATTACTTGTGTTTTATTACCTCCTACAAGAGAGACATATATGTAGCCCTAACACTACATTGGTGTTAACACCATCCCAACAGTACTGATCCACTTTTGTTTCATAAAGTTCTGGGATTTCAATGAATACCAACTTCGAATTTTTTACATTCAAAATAAATATAGACAAATCTTGTACAAAACGCAATATTTTGTCAGAACTTGCCCTCGTATTTGATCCATTGGGTATGTTGGCGCCTAAGACTTATCTTTGGAATTATGTTCCGCCGTCTTATTATAGCGTTTTAAGTAGTGATGGGGTCTCGACACTACCCACGTGTCGCGACACTTGAGAGTCGAAACAATATAGCGGGAGAAGTGTCGACTCTTCATGATACTTTAACGACACTTCGCCTTTGCATCATGCATGCGCTAGTGTAAATGTAATCCAATTGAAACGAGAAGCACTCAAGATTTATAGCTACATAAATCATAAGCAAACTATGGATTAAAAAACAATTATATGAGTAAATTCTGTTATGTTATATATTTATGCATTAAGTACATTAAAAGGCATTAAATTATTTATAAAAGCAAATACATATTAGGTATGAAACAGAAATTTAAAAGAAAAGAAACAAATTCTATAAATAACTTGTAATTCAAGTCTATTAATTGGATTTATTATAAAAACTATTTAAAAATGTAATTTCGCTGACGACGTTGGTGTTTAGTCGAGAACGTGTTTTTGTTAAGATTAAAGATGATACTTTTATTTTGGGTTTTCAGCAAAATAAATTGAATTAATTAAAATTAATGATCATTGTATTTATTTATAAGTGTTCGACCGTAGTCTTTCTTCAAAATACATTATAAAGTATAAATATAAGAAGCTGAAATAATAATTAGGTACATGAGGAACTTATTCAACTTCAATTATTGATTTTAATTTGATGAAAACCCAAGATAAGATTATCACCGTCAATATTATACCAATACAAAAGAAAAAAAATCCACAACAAAATATTTTATATGTACGTGTCATTCAATGATTGTTGGCCAGTTCAACAAATCTGCCTTTAATTTCTTTGTAAGAATTATGAAGCAACTTCGAATTACACTCTAATAAGAGCGATACTGTTCGACAATAGGAGTCGTGACACTTCAAGTGTCACGACCACGAATAGTATCACGACACGCGACACCCAAGTTCCCACCACTAGTTTTAACCATTAGTCGCTCACATACAACTAAGCTGTACATTAGATTTTGCTAAAGTTAAGCTTAATTCAGTTTTTATGTTCCAATATTCCTGCAATTTAGAAATTACTTTCATTTTTCTGGTCTTATATTCGCACCCGAATTTATTCTGCGCCAACAAAATTTGTGCCGCAATCAGAATATATAGAATTGCAGCGTCCTCGACGTGCTACAAAGCATCGTAAAGCAGCCAAAAGGGCATCAAAAGTAAGTTCCGAAGCGAGCTCAATATGTAAAGCCCTTCTGACCATACATAAAATAAAAGACAAATGTATGCGTTATAAGTCTTAGAGCCCCAGTGTCGAGCCACTGGTTATTTGAATGGACCAGCATAATCCACGGCGATTTCTGAAAAGCATTTAATTTGAGAAATGGGGACCGAAGGTAAGTTGATCATCTAAATATCAACCATCGGAGGTTGATAGGCGATTGGTTTGGTACAAAAGCATTTAATACAGCAAGACAGAACTGAACAAATAATGCTTTTAGAAGCAAAAATTCGAAATTGCTCCGAAATTAAGAATTGTACAGTTCTGATATCTGCGTATTTACAAGTATAAATTATCAATGTAGTTTTAACTGTGATCTTTGAGGCAGTAAAATAGGAAATTCTTAATAATAACTTAGATAGGTTGTATATTGTAGTCTTCCCCCACGGGAATGAGATAGTTGTCATCAAAAAATAAATTCAATTTTTTCAAATATTTATAGCCAGGTTTTTCTGTTTAAATTCTTTTGAAAAATTTATAGATTGTAATTATGCATTTTACTAATAGATGTAAAATATTTTGTTCTTCAGAGATTGACAGAGAATCAAATTTTTTATTTTTATATAAACTATTGTAACATTCTTTTTCAAATAATAACACAAGTGCTGTTTAAATCGTCTATTCACAAACAAATATTTATTTCTATACACTAATGAATACACTATAAATTAACGCTATAATTATAAACCATTAAAAACTATTATTTACAGACTATGAATTTCTAATACAACATTTATATCCACTATTTATTTTGTAATACACAGTTAATGACTTGCTGTTGACTGACTCCCTTTTATCCGCGAGTCGCTTTTATACCCTCCTACAATCGTACTAGAAGCCGGTAGAAACTACCATGTATTTCTGGAAGGTGCTAGATAAACAGTGCCTCGTTTACATTGTTGGTGCTATGCGTCATTCTCTCGAATGCCGCAGAATACTCCATCCGCTGCTCGAGAAGGGGTTCTTTCTTTTTCTCTCTTGTTACACTGCCCCCCTCTTCAAGTCTGTTCTGTCCCAGAACAGGTTTTATGATCTGGTTCCTGTAGAACGGGTCATGACGATATCGACAGTCTTCACCTCGACTACACGTTCCATTACGGTAGAAGTAGCAGTCTACACTCTTCGTTGGCCTTGATGCGGGCTGTGGGTCAAAACTGCAGACGAAGATCTTGACGTCCGTACCTCTAAAGATAACTTCCAGCATGTTTCTAACGATTCTCCAATCCAGCTGGTCCCGCCCACAGCCGAGTTTGGGAACTGCCAATTTGTTAATTCCCCTGGTAAGCAACTCGATCCTCAAATTCCATAATGCCCTCCACAAGTCGGCGTAACTCGGTTTCTGGTAGTAAAACTGCTTGGTTACCAAGTAGTAAATGGATCGGTCATGATCAGTCAAGCGTAAGGATTTACCAACAGAGGGATTTTGTTCTCGAAGTTCATTCAGCCGTCCAAATTTATTTCTAAACACCACTGCGATCCCCCTGGACATACGAAGATCCTCGGAGACACAGTGGGCAATGGAATAATCACCAGGGACCCGGAAGAGATCTTGTTGCATCTCAGTCGTGACTCCGAATCGCGCTTTTCTAGTTCCAGAAAACGCAGCCATAAATTCTCTAAAGGTTGGTTGATCATCTCCAGGCCTTACGGTATTGATAGCCACCTCAGCCTCATCTTCCGGAACTGCGTCATTATTTCCCTCATAGTGCGCCAGACGATTGGAGTGTACCACCTTTGGTTTCCCTCTTGGCAATTTCTGGATGCGATAAATCAAGTCATTTATTCGTTTCTTCACCTGGTATGGACCCTCCCAATTTCGCTGTAACTTTGGAGAATAGCCACGACGCCTTTGCGGGTTGTATAACCAGACAAGCTCTCCAGGTTGAAACCCTCCTACTTGGGCTCTCACATCGTACGTAGCCTTCATCCGGTCACTCGCGATTCGACTATTATTTCGGGTTCGGTCGTGAATATCCTCCAACTTCTTCTTTAAGTTGATGACATAATCATTCCCGGCTACCTCCTGCTCTATAGGTGGAGACCCAAATTCCAGATCACACGGTAACCGTAACTCACGTCCAAACATCACAGACGCTGGTGACTGACCGGTTGTTTCGTGGACCGATGCACGATAAGCCATCAAAAACAGATGCAGGTATTGGTCCCAGTCTCGTTGATGATCGGAGACGACCTTGGCCAAATATTTGCCCATTGTTCGATTCATGCGTTCTACCATTCCATCGGACTGCGGATGTAACGGTGTGGTCCGAGTCTTGCGAATGCCCAACAATCGACAGACTTCTCCAAAGAGTACAGACTCGAAATTGCGGCCTTGATCCGAATGCAGCTCCATGGGCACTCCGAAGCGACTGAAAAACTCTTTGACTAGTACGTCAGCAACAGTCGCAGCTTCCTGGTTTGGTAGGGCATATGCTTCTGGCCATTTGGTAAAATAGTCCATTGCAACTAAGATGTATTTATTCCCATCGTCAGTTTCGGGAAATGGTCCGGCAATGTCTATAGCTATTCTCTCCAGAGGACTACCCACATTGTACTGCCTCATAGGTGCTCTTCGTTTCCCCAAGGGTCCGTTGCCAGTGGCACATAGTTCACATTTCCGTCACCACTCCTTCACGTCTTCTTTACAGTTGACCCAATAAAAACGCTCCTTAGTTGTTGGTAACAGCTTCATACTTGTTCGTAGAACGTTAGGGCGTATGATGGACTTTGTCGCCCCCGTATCAATGAGTAGTGGAACAGTACGATTAGCAATTTTCCCATCTACGAACAAACTGCTGGTACTATTGTTTGATGTTGGCATCTTCACTCGCAGTCAACGTTCGCCCCCTCTTGCCAACCCTTTTTAACTTTTCCGACGGTTGTACTTTTCTTATTTTGGGACAACGGCGTTCTACATGTCCTTGTTCGCCGCAGTTCCAACAACGAGGCCCTCGAACTTCTTGATGATTCTTCTTACGGCTTTCTTCCTTCCGAAGAACTCTCAGTACTAACTCTTCTAGGTGATCTTTAGAACCTTCTTCTTCCTCCACAACGGCCCGAACACGCCCGTGACCTCGGGACGCTTGTTTTGCAGCTTCAAATTCTAAAGCGTGAGCAAGCGCATCATCAGTTGTTCTTGGTCGTGCTAGCCTCAATGATTGTTGTGTTTCCCCGTCTCTTAACCCATCAATGAAGGTCTGCACAGCGAGCTGTCCCAAAAATGAATCGGGTGCCGTAGGGTACGCCAATCGGACAAGCCGCGCAACATCGGCTTCAAACTCCTGCAGGCTTTCTCCATTCTTCTGGATACGATTCTTCACTTGCGCGTGATACACTTGTTGAAGATGAGTGTCTCCATATCTCATCTCCAATCTAGACACTAACAATTGATAATCATTTTCCTGTCCTACTGGGATTGTTTGCAGGACGTTCAACGCGTCTCCACGCAAAGCCACAGTTAAAGAAACGGCCTTTTCCTTGCCTGTCCATCCGTTGGCCCCAGCGGCCGCCTCAAATTGTTTGTAGTAGGTGGACCAAGGTATCTTTCCATCGAACGTGGGTGGTTTTACTTTTATCCCTACGGCAGGAACCTTTTCTTCTTTAAATTGTTTCTTTACTTCATTAAACGGCCACTCAGAAGTTGAGGGAAACCGTAGTTGCCTCATTCTATCTTCCAGCATTTCGATCATATCGTCTTTCTTAGTTGTTGGTGGTAATTGCATTTGGGCTATTTTCTCTTCTACCATCTTTATTACCCTATCTTGTTCCGCCAATCTACCTTCCAATAGTCCTAACGCACTGGCATTCTCCAAAAATTCTTCGAAAACTTTATCTTCCAACGCTTTGACATTTTCCAACAATTCTCCTTTAAGCCTTATAGAACTTTCCAGTAAATCTTCTTTAAGCATTTTAACATTTTCTTCCAGTGCTTTAGTATTTTCAAGTAGTTCTTGTTTAAGCATTCTAGAATTCTCTTCGGACTTTTGCAGTAATTCTTCTTTTAAAATTCTAACATTTTCTTCGGACTTTCTAGAATTTTCTTCGGACTTTTCCAGTAGTTCTTCTTTTAGCATTCTAACATTTTCTTCGGACTTTCTAGAATTTTCTTCGGCTTTTCTAGAACTTTCTTCCATTTTACTTAACAACAAACTAGTATCAATTGCGGGTCCAGGTATCTCAAAGCTGTAATTTTCAGGATCTTCCTTCTGTTCTAAAAGCCATTCTCTTAGCCGATTTATCAAAACTTCTTTCTTTCCATTACTATCCAAGTCCCTCTCGTCCAATTCCCGTTTTAAATCTATTACTAAGAGATCTTTCAATAGTTTCATCACCATTTTAATCGTTTGTTGAAATTAATTTTAACACTAAAAATTTATTCTCACAGCACTTTATTTAATTATTACGCGATTTTATTTATTTTAAAACCTCACACCTGTAACACCACTGTAACATTCTTTTTCAAATAATAACACAAGTGCTGTTTAAATCGTCTATTCACAAACAAATATTTATTTCTATACACTAATGAATACACTATAAATTAACGCTATAATTATAAACCATTAAAAACTATTATTTACAGACTATGAATTTCTAATACAACATTTATATCCACTATTTATTTTGTAATACACAGTTAATGACTTGCTGTTGACTGACTCCCTTTTATCCGCGAGTCGCTTTTATACCCTCCTACAATCGTACTAGAAGCCGGTAGAAACTACCATGTATTTCTGGAAGGTGCTAGATAAACAGTGCCTCGTTTACATTGTTGGTGCTATGCGTCATTCTCTCGAATGCCGCAGAATACTCCATCCGCTGCTCGAGAAGGGGTTCTTTCTTTTTCTCTCTTGTTACACTATCTAGAAGTTTTGGTAGAGCAGAAAATATAGTTAAAAAATAATCAAATAAAAGTGGTCTATTGGTCGTCTCACGTTGAGACTACAGTGTGTGTTCTTATGGACAACGGGGTTGCCAAACATCTTGCAAGCAACTTTTAAAAACACTTTCTAAGTATTGTAGTTGTAACTGCATAAACCTTTATAATCCTTATTGCTCGAGCAAGTTATATTGCAGGTAGTCACTTCTCCTGACAGCGGTAGTAAAACAAAATTTCAAAACTTGCTGTTCATATAGTGCGCGTATAAAGTCTGGAACTATCGAAATAAATCTTTTATTAAGTATTTTTGAGAAAAATCCTCGAACACGTCCATTTTTATCTTAAGGGAGACATATTTTAGTGTAATCGTTATTTGTAGATCGTCTTTTGTTTCCGAGTTATGGCGATAACCAAAATTTTTTTAAATGGAAACCCTAATTTTTTATGGTGGATTTGGAAAGATAATGCAATGCGATTTGAAGTATTTTTATTCTTCGCTCTTTTTCTTTGAGATTTTATTCCATCAGGTGAAATACTTTCTTGACGTTCTGAGAACAAAGTTTTTTCGCTAATACCCGTTTCTTTAGGAACTTGTCGAATAATTACTGATAATGTCTGACGGGTCTCAGTAAGAAGATATTTTATCAAATTTGACAAAATCTGTTTTTCACCAACCTTTAGTACACAACCCATTCTGTTTTTAACAATATCCGCCATACTTATGTATAATGTACTATGTGCGTTATGTAATACTACAATCCGAATAGTTACAACAAACAACACGACAATGTTAACAATAATTACAAACGATAAAACCCAAACAACTAAGCGAAGCTCTATAGACGCACAAGCTGTCAAAATTTGAAACCAAATAATTATTTCTGTATTAAGAAATTTGCTTGTATGCGTTCGGCGACTAATAATAGTTCCGACAAAAAAACGTTATACTATAATTTCAGTAAGTACATACTGTTTTATGTAGTTTCACGAATAAAAGTAGAAAAAAACCAGAAGGGTTTATCGTTTACTAAAATCCTTTGCATTTGCTGCTAATCCTAAATTTCCATTTTTGCAAGTTTTTTTTTAAACAAGTTGAACAAATGAATGATTTTATCATGATGAATCATTTTACCGTTAAAATTGCGTTTGGGACTTCCTTTATTTACCTGTGAATTAAAAGATTAAAAAGATCATACAGAAGCTAACCAGCCGTTATTTTTATTTTGAAAGAATTTGAAGACGAAAGAATTAAACAAAAAAGTATAAGTAATAAAATATCGAATATTTAGATACATGTACGATGTAAGAATCCTAAGTAATGTTTAATAAAATAACAAATACATGTTAATAAGACTTTCTTTTAAATTCTCCTTTTGTATGGTTACGATTACACTTTTTCGGTTACTGTTTTCAAAGGTTTAGAACTTCTGGAATCTTAATCCACATTTCTATAGATTCATACAGTGAAATAGGTGGCAACAACGAAGCACAAACTCCCATAAGAAATGCATTGGCTATCTTTCCTTCGCTGTAGTCCCAACGTGAGACAACCAATAGGTAGTAATCGGTTTTTCTTTTGAATTTTTATTTAATTTTATTCATTTATTATTATAAGTCATATCTATGTTTGGAAAATTAGAGCAATATGTTTCTTTACTTAATAAAAATTCAGGACCTTTCTATCACAAGATATTGAAAATTAATTCAGAGGAGCATTGTCCTCTAGAAGCGGCATCTGTTGGCTTTAAGCGGGATTCAACGAATTTCCAAGCAAAGGTTGGGAGTTTCACTATGACCAGTGAATGTTTTCCGACGGCGACTTTAATCAAGAAAGAGCGATTTGAAAATCTGACTAAGTCACAGTTTTCGTTATTAATAGTAATTTGGATCACTAGGCCAAAAACTATAGGTATGCGTACGAGTGTGTTGCAGGCAGAGGCGGTTAGCCGACGCCTGCAACTAATGATGAGTATTTGCAACGTAGTTTGTGGGCGCCTGATTCCCGTATTTTTTTGTACTGACTTTTGCAGAAATTTCTTAGATGAAATTAACTTATTCTTTTTGGTTGATTGATTTCATGTCATAACAATTAACTATTTACAGGAGGTGTGTGGGTGTGTTTTGTAGTTGGAACAACAGTTTATTACAGCTCCTCCAGTAAAAATTAAGTATTATAACATGACCGTTATTCGACCCAACGCAACGCTTCAATTACTGAATCGTTTTCCAAATTATTTGATATGCTTTCAGTAATACGTTTTCTAAATAAGAATGTCTTAGTTTTTATCTTGTCGAAAGTAGAAAAGATTTGAGCAACATCCTTCAGAAAGGAACGCGTAAAATATAACTGTTTTGAGCTAAATAGATTGTTTTAAACCAAATGCGTCAATGTATTTTGTTTGAGACAAAATTTTATGCCATAATTAAACCAAAGTGGTTTTATTCTGAGCAGTCTAAAACTATATAGCGTGTTCATTTCAAAACTTAATATCCACCCTTCAATATCTTCTAAACTAAACAAAATATCAATTTCAAAAAACACACGTCAATTTATATTTCACGGAAGGACATTTAAATATAGCATTGTCAACATTTGCATTTCACCCTCATCCCACCAACTTTAAAATGCTAAATGCCCCCACCCCCCTCATGCTACAGCACGCCACGTAATTGTGACACATCGTTTAAAAAAAATAAGGAATTTTTGGCGCGATGGATTGCTGAGATGCAGTCCATGGAAGCAATGCTTCCCTTAAGAATTTATTAAAAATAAAAACCAATGCTAACAAAAATGTTTTTATAAAAATATGGTTATCGTTTATTTAAATTTGTAATATTTCATCAACTTAAAGCTCAATATCAATTCCGTACAGCAAAAAGTGTAATTATTTAGAGTACTATTTTAAATTAGACTCATTAAACTTGCGCGGAAAGTTAATACCGATTCAAATGTGTTGCATACACTGCATATAAGCACTGATTTCGTTGCTTATTTTCTCCCCGCCAGGCGGCCAGTCATGCCTTCGTTAGTGGGCGGATGCTTTGTATATCGTAGTAAGGTCACATTATTTTTATGTGTTCCATGCCTAAATGTTTATTTATTATAATTTGGTTATTTGTTCGATTTAGTGTTTGTTAAATGTTACCTAAGTAATGTAAATCTGCAATGCGAATGAGATTGTATTTTAAAACATTTTATTATTTCAATTTATATAAGTTGGAATTTTTTAAAGACAAATAATTCTATTTGGTTTGCTCTATATGGACTGTATGCAAATTTAAAATTGCATTATCGTCATGACTCTAAATTCAGCTGCTTCGGTGGAAGGTCCGAGTACTTCCAATACAACCGAATCGCGACGATTTTGTTGTTCAGTTTGTAAATTATTAGATTTTTCTGCGTACCTTTTGAAGGGAAATTACAAATTGTTGAGAAAGGCAGATCAAAACCAGAACTTTCAAATTTAACAACAAAGATTAAAACATGCACCAGGTATTTTGCTAAAAAAACCGGAAAATCGAGTTGCATTATAAATAATAGTACTTGTTTAAATAATAGTATATTATTTTATAAGTGAGGCAAATACATCATTATACGTAAGTGAGAATTTTGACCCACGAGCGTGCTTGCACGCGAGTGGGGCAATTTCTCACGAACGAATGATGTATTTGCCTCACGTTTGAAATACGACGTTTTATCTTACAGATGCGACTCCAATAGAAAAAGAATTAAAGACTGTAAATAAAAATGAAATCACAAAAAATCGTATTACTGTAGATATGAACGTTCGTAGCAACGAAACAATTGATTGTTTTGAGAAATAAACATTGCATTTGCTTGCATTGCTTTTTTCACAATTTGAACTACATCCGTAAAATGGATTGTCTGCCAGAAAATATTAAGTTAGACGCAGAATCTGCTATCTCGAATTTAATTCCGGCAAAATCGAAGGATCATTACGACAAGGAGTATAGTTTGTTCAAAAATTGGAAGGCGGAAAATTCGTTAGGTGACAGTTCGGAGGAAGTGATGCTGGCATATTTTGCTAAAAAAGTGAGTTGAATTGAATTACATCATGCATTAGTATCTACATGCATTGTGTTTTGTAGGCACAGAAGTACAAGTCATCGTCGCTTTGGGCGCAGTACTCAATGATCAAAACCACAATGAAGGTTTATGAAGATGTAGACATAGGCAAATATTACAAATTGACTGCATTTTTGAAGAGACAGCATGTTGGATACGAGGCGAAAAAATCGTTGACGTTTTCAAGAGATCAAATCGACAAATTCCTTCAAACTGCCCCTGATGACAAGTTTCTAGCAATAAAGGTACGAGTAGATTTGACATGTGTCAACGGTATAATCAATTTTTCTACGTATTTACAGCTTGTTGCTGTTGTCGCAATCGCGGGTGGATGCAGGTGTGACGAGTTGGTGAAGATGGAGCTCAAGGATGTAGAAGTTAAAGAAGGTTTACTCTTAATTCACTTGCCGTACACAAAAACCCATAAAAAAAGGTCGTTTACTATTCTGAACAAAGGATTTGGAATTAATCCATTAGATTTGTACAGGAAATATATTAATTTACGCCCTAAAAACGGAAAATCCACGCGATTGTTTCTTTGCTACCGTGGTGGGAAATGCACAGTGCAACCAATAGGTATTAACAGTTTTGGAAAGATGCCTGCAATGATAGCTACATTTCTCAAATTAGAGAATTCAAACATGTATACAGGCCATGCGTTCCGAAGATCAGGTACAACTTTGTTAGCGGATTGTGGGGCTGATGTAAGAACGCTGAAACGTTTTGGTGGCTGGAAGAGTGATGCACTTGTTGATGGTTATATTGAAGATTCCTTACAAAACAAAGTAAATATTGCACAACAAGTTCTTGGGCTGAAAAGCAGCAGCAATACAGTTAACCAAGAGTTTAAAGTTGGATGTCAGAAGAAGGAGTTGAATTTACACGATACTCCGGTTTCTTTCAACAATAACAATTGCACAATTAATGTTAACGTTTATGCACATAGAACATAAATTACATTGTAGTTATTTCGAATAAACAATTAAAAGCAAATTTTGAATATTTTGTATCTACTGACAGTTCTACTCACTAGTGAGTAATTTTGATATATTATTTCACTTGTGAATAAATTTTGATTTCTGTCACTTAAAACAAAAGTATATATGTCAAAAACTGCATCTGTAAGATAAAGAATAATAGTCAACAAATTCCATAAGTATAAAGTATAAACGTTCTGCTTTGAAAAACTTAACGCTTAAGTTTAATAATTATAACAATGTTTTTTATTGTACCTAGCAGGGGCGGATCCAGAGAATTATTTGGAGGGGGGCATTTTTTGAAAATAATTGTTTTAAATAAATTAATAATAATTACTATACAAACATTATTTGTTTTTATCCTGTGTGCATATATATATTTATAAATGTTATATATTGCACAATATTTAATGAACTTTAACTACTTTTACATTCAAAATTTACGAGTATTTAACTATAATACTAAAGTATATATCAAATCTTTGGGAGGGAATTCCCCCCCCCCCTGTACCTAGGTATATTAAATTTAAAATCGTAGTTGCTTCCGTAGCCTAAATTGTCACCGCACGCCACTGCTGAGATGCAGGGAAAAGTCTTCTAATAACCCTCCTTCAATATCATTTAAATTATTTCGCATACAAACGTCAGACTGTTTTTTAATTTAATTTTTGTTAATTTGTTTTTGTTAATATATTTATTTGACTGTCTGAGATTGGTGGTTTCATTACAAAATTGTAAGACATGGTTGATAGAAAAATTGTATTGTCTCTAGAAGATGGTATCTCAGGAATAAGATCAGTTTTTAAAATAATAAACTTGAGTTGGCTGTAGGTTAAGAACTGAACTGACAAAATCTGACAACAGTCTGGCGTTTGTATGTGAAGTGATTTAAATGATATTGAAAAAGGGTTGTTGGAAGACATTTCCCTGTATCTCAGCAATTCATGATCAGCAATTTCATTTTTTTGCCAAAAGATTCCTATTATATTCCCTTTAAAATGAGGTACAATGGGGGACTAGCCAGTTAACATTTTAAGTGAGGGGAGGAGATGTAAAATTTTGACAAAGCTATGTAAATGTCTCCTTCGAAATGTAAATAGATGTGTTTTTGCTAAAATCGATACTGTGTACAGTTTAGGAGTATTCAAGGTGGAAAGTTTTTAAATGCACACCCTGCATAAGTAAATAAACGATATTACATCAAACATAAAAATTTATTAAGGCGTTTTTTTTGCTTATTGCTTTGTGTGGTTTTGAATCAATCCATAGCTGATCGTCAAACTCGTCAAACGGAATTGTTCCATCACTTTTTTTCTGTTTAAATATACTTAGTATTTACATATAAACTTATATCTAGGTAAAGGTATATTTACAATTCATTACAATAAATAAATTAAAAGTGTTTTGTGCAAAAAAACTTGCATTTTCATGAAAATACTAAGAATAAATAATAGCTCAAAAACCACAAAAGAAGATATGGTTAACCAAATAAAGCATCTATTTCTTTATAAATCCAGATTTCGAACTATAACCACTGGTGATCTAATCACGTCTTATTTGCTTTATTATAGCAACGATTTGATTAAAAATGGTATATATAGAATAATAAAATTAACTAATAAGAACATAGTAATAATACATTGTTCATTGTATAGTAGAATTCAAAAACCTTCTTCCATCTTGAATCTGGAATCATAAATTAAAGTTTCGATTTTTTAACAAACAAGTTTGTATTTCGTTATTTACTTTATTATAAATTTTATTATATCACTTAAGTACTATAAATTACGTTATGTATATAATTAATAAAATGTTCTATTTTATTCAAACTGGTTAAAGTATATACCTAAATATAAAAAGATTTATGTAGCCATTAACTTACCTAATATAGCATAAAGATACCTTATTTGTCTGACAAATTCAGTGTTTGTGTAAAAATTAGTATGCCCAAAATAATCCAGAAATTATTAATGGGGAAAGTTAAGACCTTGCAGATCAATGTTTTAAAAGTGGTAGCGACAGTGTCTGAATTTCTAAAATAGGACTATCATTGTAAATGATAAATTGTACATAATAGGAACAAGCTTAAGAAATAGATCTTGAAAACTTAATTTGGAAAGCTGGTTGATTTATTTATGAAACTAACTACTGTAATTGGGACACAAACTGAAATTGGATGGAATTTTAAAATTAGTTATTTAGTAGATGAAATTCGTAAAATATTCCTGAATTGTATTAAGGCTCAGTTACTACAATCCTACAATTCAATTATTTTATAATAGAAAATTTAAAAATTCATAGTAGATATTAGCATAAAAAATAGTTTACTGGTTCAGATATATTACGCTCATTAGATTTAAATATTTCACTGAAATTCATTATAAAGCAATAGGTAGAAGGTATAGTTTATTGTCACACTTGAATCGCTTTAAGGTCCAAGTATACCCAAAACAATTTAAAAATTCTAAACAAAATCACAGTAGATTTACTTATACGAGGTATGACAATAAAATTCGCGGACTTATTTTATTATGTTGTTTTGACTTGGAAGGTTGCCAGCAGTGATGCAGTGTTTGTTGACATTTCGTGCAGTCATGCAATTTTTTCCAGTTCTCTTGGAAATCTTGATTTGAGTGTAGAGCTGTTTTTGTACACGTGTGTTTTGATATTGTGACGATGGAAATCTATCGTGATTTTGAGGAGCAGCGAATTGTGATGAAATTTCTTGTGAAAGCGGGGAAAACGAACTTGGAAATTCTTGAAATGAAGAGACCTGTTTATGGCGACCGTCTTATGAAAAGAAGTTCGTTTTTCAAGTGGTTGTCGAGGTTGAGAGAGGGGAGAACTTCAACTAAGGACGATGAGCGTTCGGGGCGACCCTCCACTTTTCGAAATGACTTCTCTGTGCAGAAAGTTGAAGAAGCTATCAACGCAAATCGTCGCCTTACGGTCAGGGATGTTGCAGCGATTACCAGAATCAATCGAGAGACCGTGCGCCTCATCCTCGCGCAAGATTTGGGGATGTCAAAACAAAACACGAGCAACGAAGGAGCGAGTGATTGATTTGTGTGAATGCGTCAAAGATGACTTTAAGAACTGTATAGTTTAAAACCTTTGGGGACCAGAATATAATAAAGTATTTATTAGTAAATACACAAATTTGTCTACGTCGACAAATCTGAATTCTATGGTATTACAAGATACAAACCACACTACAATTTCGTTGCTTGGTGGCCAACTACTTACTGGTTCGATGCTGTATTAAAGCTACGACCACGCACGGCTACTTTTGCTGCAGTGCAGCATAGAAAACAGCGCAGCACAAGTGAAGCCTAGTGTGAACTCCCCTGCAACTTTAAAAGTAGCGCATGCAAGTCGGTTGCATGGAGTATTTGTTTGCTGCGCGCAGTCCAAAAAGTAGCCGTATGTGAATGGAGTTTTTAAGAGTTGCGATGAAAAAATATATATTTGGTTGAAACTTTTGCAGCGGCTGCGCCTGCAGTATCAATCTACTTCTGATGTGGAATGTGTTTTGTTTTTTATTAAAGATGTCACCTTTCTCAATAATGCAAAAATTACTTTGTTATGCATTTTTCTAAACGTAATCACGTTGCAAAGATGTTATCCTTTTAGCATGTGGATCTTGAAATTTCATTTTTATAATAAATAGTATAGTGAAATATTTTAATGCAAAGTGGAATCATTTTAATCAGATTTACTTTCATTTATTTAAAGAATTAAATAAAATTTCAAAAACAAACACCCTAAAACAAATACTGACATTTTTCTGAAAGAAAATGATCTGCTCTGTTGAACGAGGGTGTTTGTTTTTGAAATTTTATTTAATTCTTTAAATAAATGAAAGTAAATCTGATTGAAATGATTTCACTTTGCATTAAAATATTTCACTATACTATTTATTATAAAAATGAAATTTCAAGATCCACATGCTAAAAGGATAACATCTTTGCAACGTGATTACGTTTAGAAAAATGCATAACAAAGTAATTTTTGCATTATTGAGAAAGGTGACATCTTTAATAAAAAACAAAACACATTCCACATCAGAAGTAGATTGATACTGCAGGCGCAGCCGCTGCAAAAGTTTCAACCAAATATATATTTTTTGCAGCCATCGCAACTCTTAAAAACTCCATTCACACACGGCTACTTTTTGGACTGCGCGCAGCAAACAAATACTGCATGCAATCGACTTGCATGCGCTACTTTTAAGGTTGCAGGGGAGTTCACACTAGGCTTCACTTGTGCTGCGCTGTTTTTATGCTCCAAAAGTAGCCGTGTGTGATCTTAGCTTTAGTTTGACTCTCAAACGTTCTGAGAAGAGCCGCGGTAGCGAACGAGCCCGTGGTACGCTAGAAGTGACTTAGTAAAATAACATATACATTACGTGAAATATTATTACAATAAATTATACTATATTGTGGAATATAATTATGTAGAATATATTAAATTGCATAAAATAGATATGTAGTTTAATTATTAAAAGTGAATTAATGCATGGAAATAAGAGCTACATGTAACTCGCGCAACGACTTTTGCGCAAGACTTTTTGAAACGAACTTTAACAATAAAAAAACATAATTAGCCAAAATATGTAATACTGTTGCGAATTCAAAATTAACATAAAACCAAGTAGGCAATAGTATCCTTTTGTTGCAAATAGCTGGCGGTTGCACATTTGTCAGTATAGAGTCACTGCATCTAGTCACCTAGGCCAGCTGGTCGATCAGAGTAACGCAAACCGCCGCCATATTGGGGCAGAGAAGGGTGATTTTTAATAATGGATAAATTAAAACAACGTGTTTTATGTGTTTGACATATTAGAGGTTTGATCTTTCAGAATAAAAAAAACCTTTTAAAATAAACGTGGATTTGATGAAATTCAATACAGAACAAATAATGAACAATTTCGTGCTTGGTTTGCCCCAATATGGCGGCGGTTTGTGGTACTCTGGTAGACCAGCTGGCCTAGGTAACTAGATGCAGTGACTCTATGTCAGTAGAATTATTAGCAATTGCTAATCTTTCTTTTGTGATTTTTAATTTTCAAATGAGAAAAATGGCATTTTTCTAAATTAAAAATTAGGTATAATTAAAGAATTCCCTCACCAAACATTTTTTTGACTAAACTGGTGTCATTTTAACGTAAATTTTATGCTGATTCTGAATTTGTAAATCATGGCCCAAATCTGGGGATCAGAAGTAAAAAGAATGCTTAATCTCGATGGCAATGAATAAAATTATATTAAGTTTCTATGATTGCCAAATTGTGTAATTTACAATAACACAATTTAGTTAGGTTAGGTTTAGATTAGATTAGCTTAAGTTAGGTAAAAAAAAATCGAATTTGCTTTTGCATAGCGTTTTGGTTAGTAGTAGAGTTTCTTGTGAAGATTAGGTTGCTAGCATTCTCATAGGGATTCTTTAATTGTTGCAGGTTTTATTATTATAAAGTCAAATTTTTAGAGAGCCTAAAAGGGTCAGTGCTTTTTGCGTCTTTTTGAAAACGGTTGCGTTTCAAAATGTCATTAAATGCCATGTCAAGAACAATACCATGTAAATCAACGGCAAAATCGATTTGAAGAAACGGCCCCGTTGACTGGTTACCTAGGAGTCCAGATTTAACACCTATGGACCAGATTTTGTCTGGGCATGGATTAAAAATAAAGTTTGTGAAAGTAAACTTAGTAAACTGGAAGAACTCGAAGAAGCAATTACAAATGCTTATTAAGAACTTTCCCAAGATTATGATACCTGCTGCAATTCTACAGATCAGTAAAAGATCATCCACTTGCAAAAGTGCTTAGACCAGAATGAACAGCGATTTGAGTTTTTACGTTAACTTACTGTTTCTATTATTTATGGTTATTGTTATGGCGTTCTACTCAGTCTAAAGTGACCTACGTTAGATTCAACTTTAGTCTTTAACTTAAGTCTACTTAGTCAACTTTAACTTAGTCAACTTAAAGTCTTTATAGACTTAATACATATGGTTTTATGGTTACGAGAAAAGTATACATACATTCGCATAAAAAAGTGACTTCTGCTGTATTAAACTTTCACATTCTAGTCCACTCTTCTGCGTGCCTTTTATGTATATGTGTTAGGTAGAAGTGCTTTAAAAAATACAAAGCGTCACAGGTGCAGCGTCAAATAATTGTGCATTTTCAAAGAAAGCAAAAGTAAAAGTCAATCAAATTTACTGTTATCATTTCTATCTAAGAAATTATATTAAGCTACTAGCATTAAATATATGCACGAAGGACTTATGACGTTTATGTAGTTATTAAAACATACATTTTAATATGGCAATGCACTCTGATCCAAAATGAATGAGGACGGTTTGAATTACGCGCCGTAGGTTTTAGTATATTTCACGTTGTTAGTGTAGCACTACTGAACTTGTGTTGCGTCAAATACAGCGTCAATTCGTCACTTACTGGTTTACATATGTGTGCTTTGCCACGTTGTTCATTGAATTTCTGCCCATTATTATTGCTTATTTACTTATTTTGCAAAATAGTTGTTTTCGAAACAGCGGTTTGATAGATGATTTTATTGTAAGGTAAGTTTATTATTTATATTAATGAAGTTTATAAGCTATATTAGTTTTGTGGCGCCACTGTAAAATGAAGGAAGGATAATAACCTGACAATAATCTAACGTGACGGTAAATTCAAACCATCGTCAATCATTTTGGATCACTCTGTATTAACAGAACCGTAATATTGCTGTTTAGCATCTCCTCTGCCAAGGTTTCCACTCAAGTAGAACCTTCTCCACTTAAGGGCCCTATATATATTGTTGTATATCTTTCTAAGATTACTGAGATGCGCCGGATCAGCTACTCAGAACAAGAGACAATAGACTCTTTCAGGGTCTTTTAAAATTGTGAAGGTTCAAAATAATTAAATTATAGTTAAATTATCGCTCTGCAACACCTCTGTGATAACTTACAACTTACAAAAATAAATAATTTTATTTTTCCTTTGCTTTGGAAACACAATAAAACAAAAAGATCTGGTATAGACTATTGATTACTTACACTACTGATGATATGAAGACGTCCCAGCTTATATGTTGTTGCCTCTGCATACAATCTCCAGTTGAACGATGGCTCCAGGATGATATCCTTTTTGGTAAGTATTTTTTTTTATTATTACTTATTCAGGATTCCTTACTTCCAATAACAAAACTTTTTACAACAGAAATTAATTTTTATTATTTCAAACCCAAGCTTTGCACAAACAAAATCACCTTTCATAAAAATTTTCCAAAATTTTATAAATTAATAATTTTCGTTGACCCTTCTAATTTCTTATGCATCAAAATTTAGATTTAATTACACGTTGATGTAACAAATAATCATTTATAATAATGATTGTTAACTTGGTAGATTTATTATCCACTATCACTTTTTACTTCTAAATTTTATTCACTTTCTTCTCTTACCACCGTATAACTTTTATCTCGCTTATTTAATTTTTAATCACAATTATATCTTTGCCTTTAACTTATTTCTAACTTGCTCCTTACAATAACTAATTAATCAATTTTCATTTATAATTCATCCAAATACTTTAATAACTACATTTTTACGGGCATGTCTTTTCCAACTGACTTGCACCAGCTATCTCTCTATACTATCCTTTTTAAAACTCAAACATTTTTGATAACAATTTTCATATTATTGTATTTCTACACTTATCTCTTTTTATTTTTACAGGTCAACAGCCAAATTATGAAGAAGAAATTTAACAACTTAACTAAAACAATGTAAAATAAAAATTCCTTTTTACATAAAATAATGTAATCAATAAGCATACTGTAAATTAACTTGTTTAAATTAAATATAGTAATTTATTAAATTTTTATTAAAACAAAAATGTTATCAGAGCTTATAATTTAATGTTTTTATCAACATGTAAGATTTTGTAATAATCAAACTAAATAAATGCATCTTGTTTTGCTATGCTCAGACCAGCTTGTAAATATTATTGTAAACCTTTAAATAAACTTTTATATTATACGAGGACAAGTCAATAATAAATTACACAAAACTATCTTGCTACTTTATTTTACTTTAAAAATAATTTTCTTGTATAAAAAAAATAATCTCTGAAAAAAGAGAAATAAACAACTTCATCAAAGTTTTATTATTTGTACACATCTAACCGAGCAAATAATACAACAATATATTCATCTTTTTGTGCACACTGTACTATTCCGGCAGGAAAATTTCGCACGATTTTTCCCCTTTGAAAGCGGTCTCATATATTTGAATGTGAATTTCTTGAAATTTTTGATTTTTATTTTTAACAAATTTGAAGGTTTTGATTTAGTGAAAATTTCTGTAACCAGATAGTTATATTCCACCATTTATTTTATTTCTATTATATTATATTTTATTTGTTAATTTTATCTTGTGTACATAATTTTTAAGTCAAAAATGGTGTATCTTGAATAAATTATTTTTTCAAAATAAACAGTTTTTATATTAATAATAAAATCAACGTATATTATTTTATTTTTATTGCAATAGTTATTTTTGATGCGCCTATGATATTGTGCCAGTTTAATACATGACAATCATGCCATGAAAAGTCTTTTTACTCACCTAGAATTTAAGGAAAATCAGCTTCCTTGATAACAATCGTGCGAAATTTTCCTGCCGGAATAGTACGTACACTGAGTAGGTATCTAAACAAGATGTAAAACAAAGAACAATTTTGTAATTTTTATTTTAAACTTTAAAAAAATGCAACATCAGCTTGTTTAGTTACTAATACAAAATAATTAAAATAATAGTTAAAGTGTATAAATTATTACTACCTAACTATTATTAGTTTATCACATGAAACAAAAGTATACAATACAATAATAAAAACAAATTATTAGTAAATATTGCTAACTACTACAAGAATAAATTATTCTTATATGTATCAAATAGACAGTAATAACGTATATGGTATATTATCAATTAACAATAAATAAGTTATTAGATATATGTATACTATATAACGTACACATTATAAAACTAAAAATAAATACTACAATTCTATTATTTAATTTTGTTATATTTATATAACTATAATTTAAAATTTGGCATCGTGATATAATCCCATTAATACTTGAGAAGGTGCCTTCTTCTCGGTGTGACCAATATTTAGAGTTTTTGATACCTTTATCATTTTGTTTTGTGGTAGTTCGCTGTTCGTGGTTCTCCAATAAACTGTCTGAATTGCATTTCTACCAGCAATGTAACGGATGGTGGTGCCAACTATAATCGGATTGCCCATTTTTTCAATTTTGTTACTTTTAAGTAGAAAAACAAAGTAAAGACTAACTTTTCACTACAAACTTTAGTTGCAAGATGGGACAAAAAATTCTGCAATGATAATATATAGCTTTTTTAGCACCTTATCATTGATATTTGCTTACGCAGAAGGAAGAATCCGTCAAGAAATTTGTTTATTTTGTGGAAAATATTATTGTGGAAAAATTTTGTTTTTAGCAAATAATTGTAAAAACTGTTATTTAAAAAAAGATTAGATGTTTCTCGAATCATGAAATCAAAGTCCTTATTCTTATTAAACAGTAAACACCTACACCACCTTTAAGTAGACTGGACCCTCTTTCTTTTCAATTTGGATCGATAGGTACATACACATTTTCATCTTTCAGTTTCATCTTATGTTAATTAGAATTAAAAGCTATCTAATTTAGAAACAATATGTTAGTTGTGGAATTTTTTAAACGGTTATAAAATATTTCTTGATAAACTCTACAAACGGATATGTTAGTTTTCATAGAATGTTATTTAATCAGTTTTAACCAGAGTATGCTTGTTAATGTATATTTTCATTGTTGAATATGAATCATCATTTAAATCTCCAAATAATAACACGACTATTGATTGATGCAGACTGAAAATGTAGTAGTATTTAGATAATATTATCTACATTTTTTATTGAGATCAACATTAATGTTTTTGATATAAAAATTTAAAAATGCCTGTGAGTAAGAGTATTTTTGTACGGAATATTTATTTACGATAGAAGATTTACGTAAACATTGCCATGCAGTATAAATGTGAATATAAATATTTCGAAATAATTAGTTTGTTATATCAAATCCAATTATATCTCTTGAATAATAAAGAACATTTGCCAATATGTATAACTAGTATGATGCTAAATCCGGTTCGAGTACGTAAAACTATGTAGGAAAAGTAGGGGAAAATACACATGCGGTCAATTTATATGGTATAGTAATGCTGATAATGCCCATTTTCCTTGTATAATAAGACTTCAAATGCCTTGACTACTACAAAAGGGTTAAAAACACCTAATACGATGATGATGGAATTCTTACATTTTGTATGTTATACAAAATCTAAGACCTGCGAGACAGAATGATTGTAATTATTTAGTATTATTTTATACATTTTCAAGAGCAAACCTCATAAATATTAACTACGACTTTAAACGGGAAATCTAAAAGCAAACCATACTAAAGGCTATACTAATGGGTGTTTCATTAATTCCGGCTCGAAGGACCATTTTTACAATGTAACAGGCAATATAATTGAAAGCACAAATAAGAGGTAAACGTTCTTTTATAAAATCTTTATCAGAATTAGCAAATTGTATATCTCAGGCTGGTTATTTACTTTTTTAGCTTTAACTTGTAGAAGTACTAAAAACAAGAATAAGTGTACATAAAATAGTTTGAAACTATTTATTTAAACTACATTATTTGATATAATTACAATATCTGTGAATATAAATCAGAATCCTGACAAATTGTACAAATCATTACAAATTACAATGATATTAACACATTATCAATGGCTGTAGACTATAGCTTTTCACTGAAAATTCTAAATAAAGTTTTGAGACACTTGTTACTTTACAAAAACTTGACAGGGTTTTATACTAATAGCCGTAATTAAAATTTTAAAAAGTTTTTATTTGTTAAATTAATATACCCAAAAGCTTTGCACAAGGATTAAGCGTCAGTTATCAAAGCAGTAAATTTCCAAATTTTCACATAATTAATACATATTTGGACCAATACATGATATTACAAAATTAATATTAAAAGTATACACGCTGTCTCATTAAGCAATAGTCAGACTTTGCCAGTCGTTAGATAACACAGCTACACAAAAAAAAGTGTCCGAGCCAAAGCACCTGACAGTTATAATCCCATTTAATTTTCAGCGCTGAATCCGAATCCGGGGTCAGAATCACCGATTTTCCTCAGGTTTTGTACATAACCCCAAAAATGGCCAAAAATGAGATTTAACGTAAAAATTTGAAATGTCCCCCTATTATCATATATTTTGATGCGTTGAAACCGGATATGGTATTGAGAAATTCCTCTAACTAGCCAAATCAACGCTTTCACCTCATTTCTCCCCCCATTTCGCGGTAGAAAATGTATTTATCGTAAAAATTTCAAATATCCCCCTATTCTCATGTATTTTGATGTGCTGGAGCCGAATATGATGATGAAAAATTCCTTCAACTAGCCAATTCAACGCTTTCACCCATCTTCAACCCCCATTTCCCCCCATTTCGGGGTAGAAAATTCATTTATCGTAAAAATTTCGAATATCCGCCTATTCTCATGTATTTTGATGTGCTGGAACCGAATATGTAATCCGCACTCTAATTTATTTCCCAAAAAGTTTTCCACCACATTTCTGAAACTGCACCAGGCAGCTTTTTTAGTTTTATTCATTTTTGTGGTGAGAATTGAATCTCTCAGCATTTTCCTGATATCGGGTCCGTTAAAAATTCCCTCTTTCACTTTCGCATCAGAAGTGTTTGGAAACATTTGTTCAATATGCTTGAAGCAATTACCACGTGTAGGTGCCCTGGTCGCAAATACGAAAAACTTATTAAAAAAAACCTGATACTACGACCGTTTGAAAGAATTAGATAAACCGAGATATAACTTAATGTAGTGAAAAAATTTTGGCTTCTTGAGCAAAGTCTCATAAGCGATTTCAGTCGAGTAATCAATATTTGTTAACACGTTCGCTGCAGCATGAACACCCGGGGGCCCACGACGATGCTTTTCTTCAATTTTGAAATATTTGAACCTTTAGAAAACAATGTCAAAGTTCTTCTGCTAAAGAAAGCTATCTTAAATTCAGTTAAATTGTTGCTACCAAAAATTGTAGAATTATGAAAAGTCATTCATTCATTCGGTTTCAGAAACTCGTAAGCGCCTTAAAACACATAAGAATGGTGAAAAATATCCAATTTACAATCCCCAAATGGGGGTGTAATGGTGATGAAATGGGGTGATAGCGTTGAATTGGCTAGTTGAAAGAATTTTTCATCATCATATTCGGTACCAGCACATCAAAATACATGAGAATAGGGAGATATTTAAAATTTTTACGATAAATGAAGTTTCTATCCCTAAATGGTAGGAAATGGGGGGTGAAATGGGCTGAAAGTGTTGATTTGGCTAGTTAGAGGAATTTTTCATCATCGTATCCGGGTTCAGCGCATCAAAATACATGAGATTTTACGTTAAATCTCATTTTGCTCATTTTTTTGGCCATTTTTTGAGAATATGTACAAAACCTAAGGTAAATTGGTGATTCTGACTCCGGATTCGGATTCAGCGCTAAAAATTACATGGGAATATACCGGTCAGGTGCTTTGGCTCGGACACTTTTTTTTTGTGTGGCTGTGTAATCATTAAGGAAAAGACATTTCTTCACGACCACTATGGAATTTGTATATTCTGAAATTAATTTTGATAATAAAAACTTAACATTCTAACTCTTGTTTTAGAATAAATATTCTAAAACACTACCCTACTTATGTGTTTTGCGTGTATTCCATTCCATCACTAGATATGGAATGAATATTCTATAACAGTATAATACAAAAACGGTTAGCCTTGATTTCATTGTTTACATTAAATGTCATACTTTTTAAGGTTATTGTGCTAGTTTTCAAATTGTAAATACTGCTAAGTTTAAATTTTCTTGTGGTCTTGGAGAATGCACGGTCTGTTACTCAGTTAGAATCGAAATTCGATGCTCGTGGTTCCTCACGCTCGCTTTCAGCTCGCGTTCGGAATCTTCCACTCGCATCGAATTTCTTCTAACCTCGTTACAGAATATACTATTCTATATACCATTTTTTTCGCACTTCTGGAGAAAAACAGCATCAAAGTTCAGTCGAATGTTTTCAATTTGAATAGTAAGAACAAACATATATTATAGTACATGTAATGGTGACACATATTTTGAAGTTCAAGGAGATAAACAGTTTTATTTGGTTTCTCAAACGTATAAACTAGCAGGGTAATAATTTTATTGCCCTGCTACTTTGCTTTGCTACTTATATTTATAAATCAGAAATAAATACTCTACATACCGTTTTGTTATTATTATTTCAATGAACACAAACAGAGCTGCGCACCTTCTTTGTGGTATTACATTTCTTTCAATCTCCTACATTCTTCAATTTCCTGGAATTTAAAATTTAGTCTTTTCTCCTTTCATAAAAAGTTTTATTTAGTTAGAAGTGTTATTAATAAATAATTAGGTAATATTTATTTTCATAAAGAACATTAGAGTAGTAGACAAGTATTCATAAGAATTGTGACTAATAACACTGTAATACAAATAAAAAAAATAAATATACAAGACATCCCACCTACATAACTGTTTTGATAGTGAAGAATAAAGACTTTTTACAGTTGCAGAATTTTCCCATCAATTCGAGTTTTTTTTCCAGCTCCCTGAGTGTACCTCACCCAGTTTTGGTGCCTTGCGCTACTCTAATGACCACAACTTAGCCATTTCTTGTCATATTTTTCTACTGGGAAGAAAAGAAGTGCTGCTTTACAAAAGTTCAATAAATAATGAAAACCGGTAAAGAAATTACCGAGTTATAGCCTAAAACAGACACGATAAAACTTTTTTTATATGGCCTATATGTAAAGCTCTACTTTACTCCCTCAAATGAGGGGTAAAGTAGCTATTTTACTTCCTAGGGAGTAAAGTAAAATAATCGCGTTATATCCAAGGAAACCTTAAGAACCTACTATGGTAAAATTCTGTGATTTTGATGTTAAAAAACTTCAATTGTCAGAATGATGTTTAAGAGTATTTTCGAAAATTTCGGGGCCTTTAATTCTTTTAGGTCGTGCAAAAAATAGCATATACACCACAGAACAAAATAGCCTTTTAATCTCGCGTGTGTTTATTGTCCTTGCTGAAGCTCGGGAAAATAAACTTCACATTCAGGATGCACTTTAGTCCATTGGCATATAATATATTTTCAGAAAGAGTTTTGGATACGTTTTTTACGTTAGGGTCCTTATTAAAAATTCAAGTTTGCGACCCTGGTGCACCACCGCTATATTGAAAGAAAAATGAAAAGTTCGACATTTCTTCGGTTTTTGAAGAATATCTGGTAAATGATATGTTTTACAACGAAAGTGGTTATTTTTAATTTTAAAGTAGAGATGATTTGCTACACTTTGAGTGTTGTCGACACAGCTAGGATCGAATGGGAAACTGGGCTCTTGCCATTCCTTTATGCACTTTTTTATGTCGAGTATGCACAATTGCACATCTCTATTTGCAAGACATGTTGACATAATTGGAGGAAAGAATGGACGCTGCTGAATACAATACATTCACAACTGAATTTATATTTCACCATCAGATGCCCAAAAAAGTTTTGGTCCGGTATATGGTCAGATTTGATCATAGAACAAACACTGATGAAGAAGATGAAAAGCTCTGGACTGATCCGCGGTCGTGGAATCGCACACAGTGTGTTTACTCGATGGACTCTAGAAATGGTACATCTTCAAACTCTTTGATGAAGTTGGGAAATACTGTGATATTAACTTAGTAATATCTGAGCAACATGTGGATATGAAGCCTTCTCACATAACCCCAGATAATAAGAATATGGATAAGCTCAGAGATTGGTTTTATCAACACCTTTCATTTCCCAAAACTGGCTTGATCATGATGATCAGAACTACTAAAACTTTGAAGAGCTGTATCTTGGCAACTATTGGATTCCGCAAAGTCATTCTGCACTTAAACTATAGAAAATTTAGTCTGCTTTAAAATTAAAACTAACCATGTTTGTCGTAAAACACATCGCTTAGGAGATATTCTGCGAAAACCGAAGAAAGATCAAATTTTCTCTCTATTCTTCAATATATCAGCCCGCGTGGCGAACGCCATGATCGAAAGCTTGAATTTCTAATAAGGGTCCCAACATACAAAACTTGTACAAAATCCAAAACTACTTGAGTTCTTGCAAGGTAAAATGTACAGATTGACTGGGAACTGGAGTATTAAAATAATTAAAAGAAATTGTTGTGTTGCATATTATCGGCCATAACTCGGTCATTTGTTAACCAATTTAAAAAACAAAAATTTCAAAAATGAAACAAAATATATTCCTCAATAAATGAAGAGAACAAAATTTTATTTGTTGAGTAAATATTATTTTGAACCGATGAAACTTGAAAATTTTCAAAAAAAACAACTTTTTTTCGTCACTGTTTCAGGCTATAAATCAGTCATTTCTTTACCGATTTTCATTATTTTTAAACTTTTGTAAAAAGATTTCCAAAATATGACACGAAATGGCTAAGTTTTGGTCATTAGAGTAGCACAAGGCACCAAACGGTACATTCAAGAGGCTGGGAAAAAAAACTCGAAGTGATGGGAAAATTCTGCAAGTGTGAAAAGTCTTTATTCTTCAATATCAAACTTTTATATAGGTAGGAGGTCTTGTATATTTCATGTGTAGCACACATTGCAATAATAACTAAACAAATTGCAAACCCTTTGTATTGCAGTTTTTAGTAAAACGGTAACACTACTAATTTTGTATGCATTATTTTTATACTATGTAGTTATTTTCTATATAAACAAATACCCATTCATTAGGCTCGTTCTATCAAAAAATAAAACAGAAAGGTTTTACTAAAGGAACTTTTTACTGTTGTATTTAGAATTCTAATAAAAAGTAACAATACCTATTGATGGATAGATTAAATTATTTCAACATGTTTTTACTTAATTAACTATTTATTAACGATTAACAAATCAAACTATAATGCTAACTAAATGGGTCAGTATTAAAATTTTTGTTATTTTTGTCCGCGTTTCCTACTAGAACACAGGGGAACCCTCGGATTAGTTTGGACTACACTATTTCTAATAGAACGTTTTAAATTATTTCAACAACATCCAAAATGGAATGTGCAGATATCCCGTTTTCTAATGTTTCTAATGACCTGAAAAGCTTATCCTCAAAGTCCTTATCCGATCTTTGCTTATTGAATCACCATGTATATTTGATAAACATTTCATATATAAATGAAACTTAACACAAAATTTAGCATGATTAGAAATATTCACTAAATGCTTCGTTTTTGCAAACAATTTACATTTAACTTAATATTTTATAACTATTTAACTTACATTTGCAAAAAGATATTTCCAATTTAGGATATATTATACAAATATTACATAGCTCATCAATGTTTAACTTTACAATTAAAGTATGTAAAGCAGGTGACTGATTAGAATGTCACATACTAACAATTTGCACAAAGTTTTTGTAGACAATTTTGGATTTAAGCTGTATGCTCTTTTATAGAATATGGAAATGGTTATTGTTTAGTATTTATTTTAGTTTTACAAATTTAGGCCACTAAGATTAGACCCGATGGGGACCGTTGGTGGAAATAAATGTTGGAAAGCGGGAGACCGTTTCGATCGCTTCATTTGTCGTCAAATATAAGTATCCTAGGTTTGCACGGTCCCTCGACGCGAGCTTACCTGAGGGCATCAAAAGAACCACGAAATCTTCGAACCTTTTTTTAGTTTTTCGCTTATAACTCCAAAGCGTGCTTTCCAACTTCACTATTACAAGAATTAAAGAGCATTAAATTCTGCGTCGGATAAGTATCCAACACTTTAAATTCGGTGCAGTGGTATGGTCGAAATCGCCGGTAGAAAAACGACAATTTTAAAAATTTTCGATTTTCCTTCAGACCGGATGCCCAGAGGCTTTCCGTATAAAAAAAACCGTTGGACTCATTCTGATTGTTAATATAAGTCGAGAAATACCTAAGCTTTGATATTGTAACAAGAGAGAAAAAAGAAAGAACCTCTTCTCGAACAACAAATGGAATATTCTACGGCATTCGAGAGAATGACTCATCGCACCAAGCATGTGAACGAGACGCGTTTATTCTAGAAATATATAGTAGTTTCTAGCGGCTTCTAGTACGTTTGTAGGAGGGTATATAACCGACTTCGCCGATAAAAAGGGCAGTCAACAGCAAGTCATTAACTGTGTATCACAAAATAAATAGTGAATGTAAAGATAAATGTTGTATTAGAAATTCATAGTCTGTAAATAATAGTTTTTAATGGTTTATAATCATAGCGTTAATTTATAGTGTATTCATTAGTGTTTGTAAATAAATATTTCTTATTAATAGATGATTTAACCAGCACTTTTGTTATTATTTTAAAAAGAACGTTACAGTGTTGTCAGGTGTGGTGTTTTAAAATAAATAAAATCGCGTAATAATTAAATAAAGTGCTGTGAGAATAAATTTTTAGTGTTAAAATTAATTTCAACAAACAATTAAAATGGTGATGAAACTATTAAAAGATCTCTTAGTGATAGATTTAAAACGGGAATTGGACGAGAGGGACTTGGATAGTAATGGAAAGAAAGAAGTTTTAATAAAACGGCTAAGAGAATGGCTTTTAGAACAGAAGGAAGATCCTGAAAATTACCGCTTCGAGATATCTGGACCCGCAATTGATACTAATTTGTTATTAAGTAAAATGGAAGAGAATTCTAGAATGTTAAAAGAGGAATTACTGGAAAAGTCCGAAGAGAATGCTAGAAAACTAATGGAAAATACTAAAGCACTGGAAGAAAAAGTTTTGGAAAATTCTAGACAGTCCGAAGAAAATACTAGAATTCTTAAAGAAGAATTATTGGAAAAGCACGAAGAGAGTTCTAGAAAGTCCGAAGAGAATTCTAGAATTTTTAAAGATGAATTACTTAAAAATACTAAAGCACTGGAAGAAAAAGTTTTTGAAAATACTAAAATGCTTAAAGAAGAATTACTGGAAAACCACGAAGAGAATTCTAAAAGGTTTGCAGAATTACTAGAAAAATCTGAAGAAAGTTCTAGAAGGCTTAAAGGTGAATTGCTGGAAAACGTCAAAACGTTGGAAGATAAAGTTTTCGAAGAATTCTTTGAGAATGCCAGCTCGTTAGGACTGTTGGAAGGTAGATTGGCGGAACAAGATAGGGTAATAAAGATGGTAGAAGAGAAAATAGCCCAAATGCAATTACCACCAACAACTAAGAAAGACGATATGACCGAAATGCTGGAAGATAGAATGAGGCAACTACTAGATACCTTGGTCCACTTACTACAAACAGTTTGAGGCGGCTGCTGGGGCCAACGGATGGACAGGCAAGGAAAAGGCCGTTTCTTTAACTGTGGCTTTGCGTGGAGACGCGTTGAATGTCCTGCAAAATATCCCAGCAGGACAGGAAAATGATTAGCAATTGTTAGTGTCTAGATTGGAGATGAGATATGGAGACGCGCATCTTCAACAAGTGTATCACACGCAAGTGAAGAATCGTATACAGAAGAATGGAGAAAGCCTGCAGGAGTTTGAAGCCGATGTTGCGCGGCTTGTCCGATTGGCGTACCCTACGGCACCCGATTCATTTCTGGGACAACTGGCTGTGCAGACCTTCATTGATGGGTTAAGAGACGGGGAAACACAACAATCATTGAGGCTGGCACGACCAAGAACAACTGATGATGCGCTTGCTCACGCCTTAGAATTTGAAGCTGCAAAACAAGCGTCCCGAGGTCAAGGGCGTGTTCGAGCCGTTGTGGAAGACGAAGAAGGTTCTAAGGATCACCTAGAGGAGTTAGTACTGAGAGTTCTTCGGAAGGAAGAAAGCCGTAAGAAGAATCATCAAGAAGTTCGAGGGCCTCGTTGTTGGAACTGCAGCGAACAAGGACATGTAGAACGCCGTTGTCCCAAAATAAGAAAAGTACAACCGTCGGAAAAGTTAAAAGGGGTTGGCAAGAGGGTGCAAACGTTGACTGCGAGTGAAGATGCCCCGGAGATCACGATCCATGCCGTAACATAAAAGAATAGTAACGGCAGTTTGTTTGTAGATGGAAAGATTGCTAACCGAACTGTTCCACTACTTATTGATACGGGGGCGACAAAATCCATCGTACGCCCTGATGTTCTACAATCAAGTATTAAATTGTTACCGACAACTACTCAACTCCGTACAGCAACAGGTGAAGTGATACCAACACGCGGAGTGGTGAAGATGAAGATTGGCATTGGAAGTGAAGAACGTGAACATGAGGTGCTGGTGGCCGATATCACTGATGACTTCATCTTGGGAATGGACCTCCTGAGAAAATTTGGTTTTACGTTGGATTTGAAAGAGGGTGTTTTGAAGGTCGGTAACGAATAACTTCCGTTGCACCCACGAGAAGATCCGGTTGTAAGGGTTTTGCTGACTGAAGATGTGATATTGCCGGGTCAAAGCGAGATGGTTGTCGAGGCAGGTTTGGATGGAGATCTTCGGGTAGGATGTGTGCGAATGATGGAGCCTGTCTGTGATAAGAAGATCCATAGTGGCATACTGGTGGGAAAAGCGCTGATCAAGGTTGGAAAGATAGTACCGGTGAGAATTATGAACGTTAATGTGGATCCGGTGACATTGAAGAAGAGTACCCTTGTGGGACGGTGTGTGCCAGTATTCCGAGTAGCCAGGTGTATGGCTGATGTTCCAAAACCAGCGCCCAAAGACCATGGTGGTAAATTAGTGGGTATGGTTACTAGTTCGTGCGAAGACCTTAACAGAACGGAAGTGAAAGAGGTACAGGGTTTGGTTCACCGATACCAAGATATCTTCGCTCTTGACGATAGCCAGAAGGGACGAACAGATATAGTAAAACATAAAATCAATACAGGCAACTCTATGCCTGTCCGTCAGCAGCCGAGGCGTCTACCTCTAGCAAGGCGAGCAGAAGCCGAGAAGATTATTACCGATATGGAAGAACAAGGGGTCATCGAGCCATCCAGCAGTCCATGGGCATCACCGGTGGTCCTGGTCAGTAAGAAGGACGGGTCAACGAGATTTTGTGTGGACTATCGGCAGCTCAATAACGTGACCAAGAAAGACAGCTATCCCTTACCACGCATCGACGACACGTTGGATACCCTGTCTGGTTCACGATGGTTTTCGACTTTGGGCTTAAAGAGTGGTTATTGGCAAGTTGAAATGGAACCTGAAGACCGAGAGAAGACTGCGTTCACTATTGGTTCCGGACTATGGCAGTTTACAGTTATGCCATTCGGTCTATGTAACGCTCCGGCCACCTTTGAGCGTCTAATGGAGACCATCCTGAGGGGGCTGTCGTGGAAGACTTGCCTGGTCTATCTGGATGACGTGATCGTAGTTGGAAGATCATTCAGTGAACATCTGAAAAATCTGGAGGAAGTGTTCCGGAGACTGCGTACAGCTAATCTGAAATTGAGTCCGAAAAAGTGCCACATATTCCGGAGGGAGGTGAAATATCTTGGGCATGTCGTATCACAAAATGGAGTGGCAGCCGACCCCGATAAAATCCGTGCAGTCCAAGAGTGGCCAACCCCAAAAGATAAACACCAAGTTCGTAGTTTTCTTGGATTGTGTACCTACTACAGGCGTTTCGTTCCTGGGTTTGCCAATATAGCGAAGCCTCTAACAAGGTTAACTGAAGATGGGCGCGAGTATGTTTGGAGCGGAGAGTGCGAAACGGCTTTCCAACAGTTGAAGCGTGCCTTGACAACAGCACCAATATTGAGCTATCCACGGACAGAAGGGAAATTCATACTTGACACAGATGCAAGTAATCTGGCCATTGGGGGTGTACTTTCTCAGGTACAGGATGGACAAGAAAAGGTCATCGGCTATTTTAGTAAGGTTTTGTCGAAAGCCGAAAGGAATTATTGTGTGACCAGAAAAGAACTATTGGCCGTCGTGAAGTCCGTTGAGCATTTCTACAAATACTTGTACGGACGGAAGTTTTTATTGAGGACGGACCATGCAGCGTTGAAATGGCTTCTACAATTCCGTAATCCTGAAGGCCAGGTCGCAAGGTGGATCGAGCGACTACAAGGATACGACTTTGACACAGAACATCGAGCGGGCACTAGTCATCGAAATGCCGATGCTCTTTCAAGAAGACCCTGTCCAACGGATTGCCGTCATTGCTCTCGCTTGGAAGAGAGGGTTTGCCAAGTATTAAGAACTACCATCGTCGACGACAATTGGTTGCTGGAAGAATTGCAACGACAGCAGAAGGCTGATCCCGAACTAAAAATGATACTGGAATGGAAGCGCGTGGGAGAAAGGCCTGCCTGGGTGGCCGTCAGCCCTTTCAACAGAACGGTTAAAGCATATTGGGCCCAATGGGAGTCCTTGAAGGTGGAAGAGGATCTCCTGAAGCGAGTACTGGAGAGTGAAGATGGCACCACCATTAGGTCTCAGTTCGTGGTTCCAAGAAGCCGAGTGGCTACAGTATTGCGACATCTCCATGACGGTGCCTCAGGAGGACACTTCGGTGTGAAGAAGACTTTGGAGAAAGTTAGAGAGCGTTTTTACTGGGTCAATTGTAAAGAAGACGTGAAAGAGTGGTGCCGTAAATGCGAACTATGTGCCACGGGTAACGGATCCTTGGGGAAGCGAAGAGCACCTATGAGGCAGTACAATGTGGGTAGTCCTCTGGAAAGAATAGCTATAGATATTGCCGGACCATTTCCCGAAACCGACGATGGGAATAAATACATCTTAGTGGCAATGGACTATTTTACCAAATGGCCAGAAGCATATGCCCTACCAAACCAGGAAGCTGCGACTGTTGCTGACGTACTAGTCAAAGAGTTCTTCAGTCGCTTCGGAGTGCCAATGGAGCTGCATTCGGATCAAGGCCGCAATTTTGAGTCTGTACTCTTTGGAGAAGTCTGTCGATTGTTGGGCATTCGCAAGACTCGGACCACACCGTTACATCCGCAGTCCGATGGAATGGTAGAACGCATGAATCGGACAATGGGCAAATATTTGGCCAAGGTTGTCTCCGATCATCAACGAGACTGGGACCAATACCTGCATTTATTCCTAATGGCTTATCGTGCATCGGTCCACGAAACAACCGGTCAGTCACCAGCGTCTGTGATGTTTGGACGCGAGTTACGGTTACCGTGTGATTTGGAATTTGGGTCTCCACCTATAGAGCAGGAGGTAGCCGGCAATGATTATGTCATCAATTTAAAGAAGAAGTTGGAGGATATTCACGATCGAACCCGAAACAATAGTCGAATCGCGAGTGACCGGATGAAGGCTACGTACGATGTGCATAAAACCTGTGCTGGGACAGAACAGACTTGAAGAGGGGGGCAGTGTAACAAGAGAGAAAAAAGAAAGAACCTCTTCTCGAACAACAAATGGAATATTCTACGGCATTCGAGAGAATGACTCATCGCACCAAGCATGTGAACGAGACGCGTTTATTCTAGAAATATATAGTAGTTTCTAGCGGCTTCTAGTACGTTTGTAGGAGGGTATATAACCGACTTCGCCGATAAAAAGGGCAGTCAACAGCAAGTCATTAACTGTGTATCACAAAATAAATAGTGAATGTAAAGATAAATGTTGTATTAGAAATTCATAGTCTGTAAATAATAGTTTTTAATGGTTTATAATCATAGCGTTAATTTATAGTGTATTCATTAGTGTTAATATTTCTTATTAATAGACGATTTAACCAGCACTTTTGTTATTATTTTAAAAAGAACGTTACAATATTATAGTGGTTGCCGGATTAAATTAATGGACATTTTTTGTCATCCCCCATCATAGTAATCAGGATCAGTCCATATGAAGTTATGCAGTACTGGTCGCTCGATCATTTCGTAAAAAGATCATTTTTTGTGTGTTATATCACCCCTAAGTATTGGTAGATCAAAACCGCTGTTATTTTATTTTTATTCCATTTGGTTGAGATATGGCAGCCATGTTTGTTTCGTGGTGCAAGACGTTTCTTGCAGTTTTTTGATGTAAACGTAAATCTTGATATCTCAAGAACGGTTGATCCTAGAGACCTTCGGTAAAAATCATTGTGTTGTTCACATGTCACATAAACCAAAACGCAAATGTCAAAGTTTAATAATTTGTACTTTTAACTTGTTGCTATTAAGTAGGTAAAAGTGAAGCAGCATTATTTGGTATTTATTTTGTGTTTTATTCAAAAAGGCATCGCATCAAGGTGAACGGCGAAAACTAATTTCCACCAATAATCCTGCTATGTCACATAGACATCAGTTGTCAAAACTTCTTAATATTCCAAAAACTAGTTTTCAAAATTTTATTTATGCAGTAACAGTAGTCCATACTGTTAATTGGAAAACTGGATATAGAATAAAACACGATCATTTGATCAAAGAGCCCAAAGGAAAGTAAAAAAGAATGTTTCCATTAAAAATCAAAATTTTCGTCACTACAGAAATATTAATAGTAATAGCGAGAAATTTTCCATATGAATTAGATGTTTAAGCAGACATACAAAGTAACTAGATATTTTTTTTTTGAACATTATGAATGTCCCAGCAGAGTCGATAAATTTTTCTATATGAATTTGCATTCTAAATATTATTTAATGTAAAATCATTATTCAACTTAACAAAAATTAATTTCAACTAAAATTTATATATAATTAATTTCCTTTCGGAATGATTAAAAATAATCTAGATACTTTGAATATTGATGTTGTTGTCATGCGACTTGCTGATCTTCATTAATAATGTTCAAAAAAATATCTAGTTACTTTGTATGTCTGCTTAAACATTAATAGTAATATACAAGTGTTATTTAACATGATTATATTGACGGATGTTCGAGGAAACGTCTATTGTCCCTGACGGAAAACCACAATAAATCTGTGCTATTTTGGCCTGATTTTTTGGATTTGCCACTACCGTAAAGCTGCTGTACAGTTCTACGAAGTAAACGGCATCAATATTGTACCGCGGTGTACCCAAACTGCCCAGAGTTGAGACCTATCGAGAGATCTTGAGTTCAAATAAAACCGCCCGCACCCTCCCCCCACCCCGACCTCTTTCATACGGGACTTAGGATTCTTCCTCAACCTAGGTTCGGTACATCGGAACCCTACAACCCTCTTTCATGCCTTCAAAGTTTTCCTTCGCTACGCCTTAGTTGGGACCATTGCCCGATCGAATCCAACCTCAGATGTGGCGGGACTTGGTTTTTAAACGGTTTTGCCACCTCGGTCTCCCAGTTATAGTTCTGGGATGCCCCTGACAGCTTCGTTTCGAGGCTACTTTATAGGACCCATCAAAGTAGCATCCCGTTGTGTACCCGTTAGGGTGAAGTTTTCTTGAACGTGAGAGGTTATGTATCTTCGCATCAACATCCCTTAAGCGTAGATCTCTAGACAATTTCTGAGAATCCGACGACTAATTGCACAGTCAAAGCCGGACCACCATACTATCATCTCCGAAACGCTACCTGGCGTAACCATGCAGAAGATATCCTCCATCTATTACATAATGGACTAGGAGGCAAACATTGACATTCAATGCTTCAGAACTCTGAAAGACTTCCTGAAGGGCTGATTTGATTCCCTTTTGTAAAACTTTTTTGTCAAAGCGATGACAAAACAGATTAGATCATCCCTAGTAAATAGAGGGGGGGGTGCGGAATTCTGACCGTACTGCCGAGCCTCGCACCTCATGGAGGCTGGGTGAGTCACGCGGGAGCGCCCGCCATCTTGGGTTTACCTCTAATTACTCATCACCTCGTTGACTTAACCCCAACAACCATCATATTTTATGAAAGCTAGTAAGACAAGGCGCAACTTTTATTTGAACAAAAACTTGAGTTAATCATTATTTTTTTAAATATGACTTTTTGGAAGTCATTTTTTAGTAAAAAGATATAATATTTAGTCTTCATATTTTCGAAAATAAGTAAACAACAATTCTCAAAATTTGAGAAATGATTATGAACAAAGTTAAAGACGATAGAATTTGTGACAAAACTAAACTAAAATGAGCTTTCTACGACAAGCGGTTGGCATGTTACTCGTCTTTAAACAGTTTTCACCAGTTTTTCCGCTTTTCCGAGTAAAGCCGTGCAGTGATTTTCTGGGACTTTTGGAATTTTATACAACAAATTATGCTCTATACAGCCCAATAAAAATGCCTGAGTAATGAATTTGTTCTGGGTAAAACCGTAACTTGACTGGACTACTATTAGTTTGTTTATAGATAAATGTTCATGGTTTTCTTTAATAAATAATTTTTAATTTTTTTTTAATGGTGATCTGACACACGTTTGAGTTGTATTCATCGGCACCATTAGTGGTGCAATCAAATGCAATATGAAGAATTAAATAAAACTAACATGTAAAGATCATATCTAACGAATATTTTTATGATTAGAGACATAATTTAGATTTATTTAATTTTATTTAATAAATTTAATTTATAGAGGAGACTTCGACTATTTAAATTTAATTATTAATCATTATCCTCCATTTTGTGATGGATTCTTTATCAAATAATTTTTTGATGTTTTGGTGTGTTTTGACTGTTTGTCAGAATTTTGTTAGTGATAAGTTTTTTCGTGGACAGTCCTTATTATGTATAATTGTAATTAATTGTAATGTAGTAATTGGCATTGCCAAACCACTAAAGTATATTATACTTGTGAGTGATATAGGGTGGTGTTATTCTTCTAACCACAGGTAGGTGTTTGTGTAATTGTCGGGACCGACTGCTTATAACCTGCCCATCCGACAGCACGGCGAAATGTACTGAGGCTTTGAATATTGACGAGAAAAGTCTTCATCAATCTCTAGTTTTGCAATAACACTTTTGAAAAAGTCTGGCTTTATTTCAGCAACATCAATTAATTGATGAAAACTCAGCAGTATTACAGAACTCATGAGCATTGGAACCGTTATTATATTAATACCATTTTTGTCTCGCAAATAGGAAAACTGATTTAATTAGCTTCAGAAAAAAACAGTTCCGTTTAAGGAAATTTTTATTTATTTTTTTTAATTATAATTATTTGTAATTGTAATGATTTGCGTAAAAACCTCTGAAAACTTTCATTTCATTTTATAAAACGTTTTTAGACGGTTTATTGTTGAAATGTAATTGCATTTTTGAACTTGATGTTAAGCAAAAATACTTACAATAAAGTGTAGAATTGTAGAATCGAGAATCGTAAGAATATACCAGCCATATAAAACAAAGCCCTTTATATACAAAAATATTATAAAATATATAAAATATATAAATATATTATAAAATATTATAAAAAAAATAAAACTTTTCCCCGTAATTTTTACAGTTTCCTGTAAGATAAGGTACAGAGTCATCGTGAGCCACCCTGTACATAAATTAAAATATTAAATAAAAGTTAAAACGTTTTGCTGTAGTCAATTTTCGACGAACAAAAAGTTCGTCTCTGAATTCGTGATGTCTGTCTGTCTGTCGGTCTGTCGCCTTTTTCCATGTTGACTTTTTTGAATTTTTCTTTTTGGAATCTTATAGCACATCAAATTCTAAGAAACTTTTGGTTGAAACATATTTTTGTATCTCTTCGGGAAAGTAGTCAAAATGACCACCGAAAATTTTTGAAAAATGAAAATTTTGTATTTTTTAAAAATTTACGAAAAAATAAATATTTTTAGCAACTTTTTTTTAACGAAAAATTTTAGGACTTAAAATTTTAGTTTTTATGACAACGAATGTGTTACGTCAACATTAGTTTTCAAAAATAAATTAGTTTATTAATAAGTATACAGTTGTTTTTGTTCGTCATGGCAATGCTAGCCCTGCGCATTCTCACTAGTTTAAATTAAAATTATCAGTAGTGAATCTAGACATAGGGCACAGTTCTATTAACGTTCCTAAAATAATAAAATAACTAGGGAAACCTCGTCAAGACATGCCGGTCAAAAGCATTGAAGGATTTCCCTATATACAACATTCGATGTGTGATTACAATCCTGTGGATTTTCGTGAGTGATTATTTAAATAAACGCAACCAAACATAACCAGTTGAAAATTGTAAACCTAGCACTCCTCTCTCCCTGCTTACCCTCCTCTCTTCAGACTATATTCGTCTCTGGGTTACCCCTCCCCGCTGGTTTATTCTACATACATACATACGGAAATTCTACCTTACGAAATGATAAGAATAAAATCAAAAATCGACCTTGTTTAAAACATTCTTGAAAACGTCTATTAGTACATATTTCAAAAACATGACATAAACATAGTGTTGGCAAATTCCCTGGGTATTATATAAACAATATGAAACTGCTCTGAATAAGCAATTGCCATCAGCTATTATTTTAATTCGTCTGTTGTCCATAATTTTCAACTATGCAGGTTTTGTCTACGCAACCTAACAATTTTTTAAACATTAACCGCTTATTAATGATGGAAGTGGACGACTGCATCACCCTTTTATATTTATAAGCGGGAGAGCGAGAGTACTTACGAAATTCACCACTGGAGAAAGTTGAGAGGGCGTCCCAAGTGAATGTCCGATTCGTGCGTCTCAAATTAAACATTTTAGAGTTTTTCAAATTAAAAATATAAACATTAAAAAAGTATATAAAAATTAAGTAGTGTTCAATAATTTACACAGCGAAAGCATTAATATAAAAAAAAGAATCGCTCAGATCGGCCCGGTGGAACTCTCAAACGAACTGGAACAAAAACAAGCCTTGTGTTTTAAATATATAGATAGTATATTATGTATTAAGAGCTTAATTAAGTGTGTTAGAGCCCGCAGAGTCAGTTAGCGTCTGAGGCGAAAGCTGAAGGCGCTAAGACGATAAAGGACTGTAAAACACTAATTAAGTCCGAAATTCATCCGTTAGTTTATGTCCGGTCTAAGTTTAAATTAACATTTAACTTTAAAATAAAAATAATTTGAAATGTACAAAACTTCAAGTAGGTAGGTAGGTGCAGTGGTCTTAGTTACTATTACTACTATGGAGACGGCGCGACGTAAACAAGGGTAGTCATTTTTTAGCTCTAAATATTCTTGAGCGGGCTCTAAAAAGTTTTTCAGCCCTAAAGCTCTAATCGAGCGACTTACGCTCTAAAAACAGGCCCTTAAAATGGTCAAAATCGCCCGACCGCACTATGGCTTAAAACCCCAAGTTTCTGGCCAAAAGGTAACTTTTTCAACTTGGTAATGGAATCCTTTTAGCTATAAAATTTGAAAGATACATAATTCATACAAAAGGATTCATACCTGTTTCTTTTATACTCGAACCCTTACCAACACAATAGGCCATACAACTTGTCGCATCGGCTCGAGAGTGCTGGTCAGTTTACTGTTTCTCATTCTACTGTACGGGCGTGTGAATGTTTAACAAGTGCAAACGACATTTAAAAATTGAAAGTTTTTTACCCAACATTTCTACATTCTTGCTGCAGGTATGTACTATAATACTGTATAAAAAATTAGTCAATACATTCTATAAACACGGAGAACTTAAATAATACCCAACGACGTTGCCAGTGTAAATTTGTTACGTCTTGTAATGTTATAATAAAAATTTACTTAGTCCTACAAAAAATCTCATATATTTGCTTGCATAAGCTTACATGGGATTATGTAAAATGGTTCTTTGTGCTTATTTTTATGCAAAATCTAACTGCCAGAGGCTGCCGGATGGATAGTAATTATTATTTTTCTTTAAGGTATGCATCAGTTTAAATACGAAGACTTATTTAAAATCTGGCTAGAGGAAAGCAATAAGGATTGCAAAGTTGACAAAGTTTTCGAATATGTTATTTCAAATATGGAAGAAGATGTATCAATGTCAGAACTAACAAAAATTCGTGAAAAAATATAGAAATTTTGCGTGGATTTATATTCAAGGTGGCAAAAAAATAATAGCACTTTGTCACAATTTAAAAGTAACTGTAATGCTTGGTTACGGTCTGAAATGGTGTTCGAAATAGAACAATGTTCAAATCAAAGGCAGAAACATGAGAGCTTTTCTCAATCTTCAACATCTGCTACTACTGGTGGAAGACGACGGTTGTCATTCCAAGAAATGTCAAAACGGACAAAACGAAGAAAAGCTTCAAATTTGTCGCAAGAAACACAACACGAGACTCCTCTAATACTTGAAGCAGCAAGGATTTCTGCAAGAAAACAGGGACAAAAGGATTTAGCGGTAGTATTAAAGGAAGTTAACAAAACTCCAACAAGAGCCACAAAAGTAAGAAAAATTCTCTTGTCGCCAAAAGAAGAACCCAAGCCTTACACTCCAGAAGAAGCGTTACAATACATTTTAGAAAATTATTTTAGCAAGCAACAATATACTAATACAAGAGATGAAGCAATATCAAGAAAATGTAATATTTATCCACCGTACTATCTAATTACGAAAGCTAAAACTGCATGTAGGCCGTCTGGTATAGTGGCTAGTGACGTTACTGCATCGGTGCCTTTAAAAAGTTTGCTGGAACATACTTTACGGCGAATAGTTCTTCTGCAGGAGGAACCCATTTTAAGAGCAATGGAATCAACAATTTGTTAGTTATGGTTTTGATGGAAGCTCTGGTCACGCGCCATATAAGCAAAGATTTGAAACAAGTAGCGATGAATCTGATTCCTCATTGTTTGCTACAACAATTATACCACCAAGACTTTGCAGTAATAACATAATTTTATGTGGCAATAGAACACCCCAATCAGTTTGATTTTGTAGGCCCTTACAACTAACCTACATAAAGGAATCAAAAGATGTCATTCTAAGGGAAAAAGAAGAAATAGTGAAACAAATAAAGGATTTGCAGCCTTTACAACTTTCCCTTCCAGGCAGTAGGGTATTAACTGTCAATTACAAATTAACGATGGCCTTAATAGATGGAAAGGTTTTAGCAATACTAACAGATACCAAATCAAGTCAAGCGTGCCCAATTTGTGGAGCCACATCTAGTATGTTTTCTAAAATTAAAGATTTTAGGTCTGACAAATTTAAACCAAAGCCTGGTGTTTTGCAATATGGGATAAGTCCCCTGCATTGTTGGATTCGACTATTTGAATGCATTGTTCACATTAGTTACAGATACGGATTAATGATGTGGCAAGTGCGTGGGGAAAAAAATAAGAATGTTTTTAATGATAGAAAAAAAGTTGTCCAAAAGAGATTTTGGGAAAAATTAAGTTTAATGGTGGACAAGCAAAAGTTAAAATGGGTTTGGTAGCACCAACGACGGCAACACTGCCCGACGTGCTTTTAGTCATCCACAACTATTTGCGGAAATAACGGACGTTAATAAAGAATTAATAATAAGATTTAGAAATATATTAATTTGTTTGTCTATTTGCTACAAAATAAATGAAGAAAAGTTTGAAAAGTATTGTTTCCAAACTACTCACTTATATATGCAAAAATACGAATGGTTCCCTATGCCAGCAAGCGTCCACAGGGTACTGATTCATGGAAGGCAAATTATTGAGGGTCTCTATTGCCTATAGGGTACTTTGCTGAACAGGCTTCGGAATCAAGGAACAAATTGTACAAATCTGATAGGCTGCATCATGCTAGGAAAAGGGATAGAAAAACAAATTTAGAATATGTGTTTCATAGAGCAATGGATGCATCCGACCCAATACTTTCTTCCATTACTATAAACAAGCGTATCCAACGGCACAAAAAGCTAGTTATTCCACCGGAAGTTATAGCTTTACTTTCTGTCGATAATTTACCATCTGCAACAGAAGAAGATAAGGAAGAAGATGATGAGAAGACAATAATGAAAAAGAAGAAACAGATTTATTGGAACATTTAGAGTTTGACTATTTAGATAATTTAGAATTAGACGCAGAAAACTCGTAGTTTAATTAATAACGAAATTATAATCAAGTAGATAGTATATTAATTAGTATTGTTAATTAATATTATTATTATATTCTAAGTACACATGTATACAAAAATATTTAAAACAGCTTTTTGTTATTGCAAGATATCATTACTACAAAATTTGGTTGAATAATTCATTTTTAAAGAACGTACTGAAGAGTAAAGAGCCCTATTTCTCAATAAATTAAAAGAAATTGCAAGAAAAACCTTTTTATTATCACAATCTATGATAATGCACAAATTTTGGTAGAAATATTTAACAGGGTTAAAGGTTATAATGGCATCTCAATAAAGATAAATTTTAATGAGTCCATTTCTTGATTTCTATATTATTAATTAATACATATACGTACATTATTAGTAATACATTTGTATTTAGCACTAGAAGATATGATTTTAAGAATGTATGTAGATAGATAAATTGCAATAAACAGAAACGAGATAATTGTAAGTGTATCGATTGTGTATCCAAAATGTGTAGACGTTATAGGAAAACTAATGGTTTTTTAAACTACTATATTTAGTTTTCAGAACAGACGGAGACACCTAATCAGGATTATTAAGCCCTTGTATGTGTACTTTTATGTTTTGTAACTGTATTAAGACTATTCCGTAAAGCTAATAATAGTAGAAGAATGTAGAAGATTCTGTAAACAACACGAGTATTCAATATAAAAAACATCTAATAGAATTAAACCTTAAAATAATAGCTACATTTGAGATTCAAAAATAAACTTGGAACTACTCCTCCCTTCTATTCAATGTTCCGTTAAAATGACAATACTGTTCATATGTTTTAATGTATATATTATGATTTTATATTGTTTAATGCAGCATTGCCTCAATTTCAGTCATGCATACTTAAAAACTACGTGTCATAGTGTCCTAATAAAACAAAAAGAAATCACTGTGATTATACGTAAGAAACAAATTGATATCATGAAACTAAAATATAAAGGAAGTCATGACAAATCTCTTTGTCAAATGAGACAATTATTGTAATGGGCTCTTTTTAGCAGGATTCAATATGATATGATATAATTTATTATATTTTCAATAATTCTGAAATTAGCCCTGTCATATAACCAAAAATACTATCCATTTATCTTAGTATAAGTACTTAAAAATGACCTAACTACGTATTAATATTAGAAAGGATGTTGGCGTTACAGGTGTGGCAGTTATATTATTACTATTATTGTACTATATAATCAGTAATTTTCGATAATTGTATGACATCACGTCTAGAAATGATCAAAATTATTATTTTGTATGTAAGTTCATTGTAGATATACAGAATATTAGAAATTCTAAAACTAAAAGATGATTTCAATTTAATCAATCTTCTTTCTCTATTACCATTTTACATTTTCTCTTTTTAACTAATTTTTGTTTGGAAGTTTCACAAATAAATTGCAAATTAAGATTGAAAAAGAAACCAAATTTTAAAAATAGCACACGCGGAATAAGTGAAAAAATGTTAGTAAGGTTGATACGATTTAAGAAATACACAGCGTCATAGGTGCAGCATCAAATAAATGTGCATTTTAAACACTGTTAAAGGGAGTTTTAAGAATTTTATGTTAAAATTTACGTAAAAGTCAATCAAATTTCTCAATCATTTCTTCTTTAAAAGAAAGCAATTATCTTAAGCAACTAATATTAAAATATACCCCCGAAGGTCATATGACGGATATGTATTTCTTAAATCGTCCTGACCCTACAATTAAAAGACTGAACTGGGAGGAAAAAGAGGTAAGAAGAGAGAAATAAGCAATGCAGAGAACGTCGATGTATATAAAACCAACCCAAAAGCGACGTGGAAGCATTTAAAACAATTAGTTGCTCCTAGCAACTCTAAGAGTAACCTATAGATACAGTGGCGGATTTAACACTTGAGGGGCCTGAAGCGCTACAAATTTTTGGGGCCCCCAAGGATCAACATAAATTAAGGTCTATAAAACAAAAACAATAAACTATAAAAAAATAAACAATTTACCAAAATCGAAAACTTTTTATTAACATTATAATAAATTATACTTATATGAATACTGTATTGTACAAATCAATCGGTAAGTGCAGAAAGGTAACATTATGTCCATAATATCAATGTCAAATCAAATATTAATGCAAAAATATATAAAGTACTAACAAAATAATTCAAAATATCTGAACGCAACAAAAACACACGCGCAAAATATAAACAAGCAGAGAAGTGCGGTTGATTAAAATACTACTAAAACAATGGTGGATTCACGCATGCTTATATAAATTTGGATTGGCGGGACCAGGCGAGCTTCGCATCTGTAAAGTTTAATCTGTGGTCAAATCCGGCAAATAATTATCTGCCTAGTCATTTACTAAGTGACGGGACAGACAGTAAAACGAGAATAAATCTATACGATTTTGCTTCATGCCTAGGCATGAAGAGGGTTCATTGAATGAAGGTTACTAAATGTCGTTGTTTAGAACAGGCAGTTAGTAAATGACTTCATGTGCTGTGGGCAAATGAGGTAATAACATCCACATTTTTTTGCAGAACATTCTTTAGGCAAGGGTAAAGATTTTCCAAGTGTTCATCTAAAAAAATGTTCTACGAAGAAATGTGCATGTTATTACCTAATTTGCCGACAGCACATTAAGCCATTTACTAACTGCCTGTTCTAATTTAGTAAATTTAGTTAAATCTAGTAAATACCTAGGCATATAACAAAATCGTATAGATTTATGTTCGGTTTACTATCTGCCCCGTCACTTAGTAAATGACTAGGTAGATAGTTAGTTTTCCGGATTTGACTATCTTCCTGCGACATATGTACTGTTCTGGCACGATTTTTATCAAGTAGGCTGATTTTTCTTAAATTTTAGAGGAGTAACAAAGACTTTTCATGACATGACACAATATCATAGGCGCGTCAAAAATAACTATTTCAATAGAAATAAAATAATATTGGCAGATTTTATTATTAATATAAAAAAGAATTTATATCAAGACACATCATTTTGATTTAGCAACTACGTATTTTATTAAATTGTACTTTATGACATATGTAATTAAAAGAAAAATAACAATTTGACATAAGTAAAACTTGCCACTGGATGTAAGACCGTTTACAAAATGAAGAAAATCGAGTGAAATTTTTCTGCCGGCATAGTACTTAATCGTATAATTTTAGGTTTTTGGTATAATGATTTATTATTCGTTAATTAACATTATACGCACTAATAAATATTAAATAATAGCTATTTATGTAACAAGTACATAATGTAGAACTTTATAGATGAGCTCAGTTTATGGCCGAGCGAGCGAAGCGAGCGAGGCCTATAAAAAGGGCGAGTCTATAAAGTTCGATTATGTAAGAGTTGCATACAAAGCTTTATGTCGACTCCTAAAATTGGCTTATTATTAAAAAAAAATCTATTCTTGACAGAAGAAAATTTGACATGTAATATACAGTTGCCATTGGAAAACTGAATATACTACACTTTATTTTACAACTACCACTTTATTTTACGAGTACAATAATAAGCCAGTTTACTGCCGCAAAATAATACAATAAACAGTACTTTATAATGCAATAGGACATAATAGCTATTTATGTAACAAGTACATAATGTAGGACTTTATAGACAAGCCTCGTTTATGGCCGAGCGTTGCATACAAAGCTTTATGTTCGATTCCTAAAATTGGCTAATTATCAAAAAAAATCAGTTTATAAATTTGACATCTATTCTTGACAGAAGAAAATTTGACATGTAATATACAGTTGTCATACTTTTTTTTACTACTATATACTTTATTTTACTACTACCACTTTATTTTACTACTACCAATTTATTTTACGAGTACAATAATAAGCCAGTTTACTGGCGCAATACAATACAATAAACAGTACTTTATAATGCAATCGGACATAAATACATTTATTTTACAATCAGTTATTTTACAATGGAACTTTTCTACTTTTACTATACCAAAAACAATTGACAAAAGTCATTCAGGAATTTTACCCGTTGAAAAGCGTTGTAAAATTCCCCTTCACCGAACGTCTTATCAGAAACCATTAATTCAAGAAATTATAGTCATCATAGTAGTCTGATGACCGCGCTGATGCTGATTGTGCGAGAAAGCAAGTGTTCGGAGCGACAGAGATAATACATTCCTCGCAAGTCTGTTGTGAAACAGTATACTTCGTTACAATATTTTACTTATGCTTGCCTTTTCGTAGAAAACTATAATGTGTCAACCGATATGAATGATATAATCCGTTTTTGTTTCACTTTTCGCGAGAAAGTGAATTCCACGCCAATAATTGTTATTTATCGCGTGTCCAGTGCGGTCCTTGGCAGGAGGCCTCGGCGGGGCCCCCTGACTTGCGGGGCCTGAAGCGGCCGCTTCAAGCGCTTGTGCCTAAATCCGCCACTGTATAGATAGTGTAAATTATGAGGGTATAATAATATACAACAATAATCTTCCAGGTATAATGAATCAAGACATTACAATAAGTATAGGTTTAAAAAATATCAATGTTCAGAAAGTACTTCAAACTATTCCTGATACTAATTCAGTATGTCTTAATTTGTTCCTTTAACTTGGCGAGCTTTACATGACATAATAAAAACCCAAACAAAAAAAGAATATATTACTGATGGAATAGGTCTTGATGTTATAAATAATACAGCCCAAACAAGGGTCTGGATATTAGTTGAAACCTTGTTTATTAGAAAGTAGATGTTAAAAATAGAAAACTAATTTCTCGGTTTTCTCCGTTCTCATCTGGTTTGCGAGTAATGAATCTTTTACTGTTCTTTTGAGGCGATGGCTTGCTGGATGTTGACATAAGGAATTTCTTAGTACTAGCTAGACAAAGAAAGTGCATCTATGGGTTTTTGGGTATCAAGAATTCATTTTTGACGTTTGCTTTTACCTACGACGAACGCTAGGGGGCGCTAGCAAACAAGCTTTCTCAATCTTCACGTAATTTACGGTTACAGGGTGGTATTGGGAGGATTTTGAAGTCAGAGAGTTCATTATAAAAATTCACGCAGAAATTAAATGTATAAGAACTATTTTCCCAAATTTGAACGAAGTTAAAATCACAGGAGGTAAAAAATTGCGATACACAAAAAAATCTTGATATATCGTTTTTTATAATATCATTTTTACAACTGCTTTTAGGTGTTTTTAATAACGGACCCGGTATTCGGAAATAAATCAAATGTAGTTCATTTGAAGAGTGTTTGGATTTACATGAGGAAATTGCGTGGAAAGACGTGAGAACAGAAACAGAAATTGTGCTAAGGACAGTGTTGTAATAGGTACTTCTTATTCAACACCTAGGTACCAGTAGACGTACCTTCTAAAATAAGTAAATACTTAGATACAGTTCCAGGTACATGTATGTTCTAGGTACAGGTGCAGTATGAAAATACAAGAAAAAATCATACTTTAGAAAATTGTATAAAAGTTATAAGATTTACAATAAAAAAAATAAGAGGAATGCATTTTAGTTGATAAAACATTGATAAAAATTGGGGAAATTGTAAAAAGATATTACAGACACACAATTTTTAACAAAGTAGAATCTTTTACAAGAAATATCCTTTCATATTCATGAATATATGAAACATCGTACTAATCCACTCGTAAATAATCGAATATAGTATATTACATTACTAGTGTGGAAAGTGAAACTTTTCGTACGCACGAGTGTGAATTGACGCACGAGGCGTAAGCCGAGTGCGGAAATCACACGACTGCAGAAAAGTTACTTTCCAACGTGTAATGTACAATATTTTTCCTACGACCCCCCAAATTTCAAATGTTTAAAAAATTTTGATTTTTTAAAATTTTCAAGAATATAATTTTTGAAGATTTTAAAGCAAAATTTTTACGGTTAGGTTTAACAGAGAAAATCACACTTAAAGCTAATTTTCTTAAGCCATTTATTTTTAGGATATAAAGTTTAATTTTTTAAACAATTTAGTTTTACAATATGAATAATTATAACGAAATCTTTATCAAAACATTTCCAGAAAAATAAAATTAAGTTATCTTGACAACTTAATTTTATTTTTCTGGAGCTGAATTATGACAATTGTTAAAGTGAATGGGTGTTTGTTCATATTTTATTTAATAGATTCTCTTACTAAATATAAATTTCAATTTTAAAAACTCATATATTCATAACTTATTTAAACATAGTATAAAATTAAACCTTGGGTTTAGCAGCAAAATTAATTAAATGAATTACTATTACAATTTATAATATAATAATTTCAGAGGCACATAATTTATTTTTTATTTATATTTAATAATATTTCCAAAATTAACAAATATAACTTCAACTAATAACACAATGCCAGGTGTGAAGAGAGGTTGGCTAACTAAATTATTTGACATTACTCTTATTTTTCTCCCATTTGGCATCGCTGATTTTAATCTTGGCAAACTTGCTTCAATAATTTTCATGTATTATAGTGAGGTTATGTTAGGTGTAATCTATTAGATATTTCTTTTTGATAGCTAAAATAACTAATTAAACATTAATTAAAGTTATATTTATAAGAAAAGAATAGATACATAATGGTAAAAATGCTTCTCAAAATTGGATTAAACATTAATGTCATCATTTTAATGTAAACAAAATTCATGGATTTCTAGATATTGCTTATCGTGACGTATTTTCATAACACACACGTGTGTTATGTTCCTAACATACGCGTGTTATATGACTCACTTTCTTAATATCGGTAGCGTTTGCTATTGTTCACTTTCGTATGGGGTCGTAGGAAAACTATATATTCATTGAAGAGAACATAAAAGGAATTGATATTTGCTTCAAACGAAACGATATGCACAAATAGATAGGTATGCCACATATTTTTATCTTTTATTAGAAAAGGGACTTTACAAAACAATAAACAACCAATTATAACTTAGCCAATTCTATTCTTAAAAGACAGGAACATGCAAGTTAGTATGCAAGACATATTAGTATGTCAAAAAAGTTTAAACACCCCTACTGCTTCATAATAAAATGGAAATAGATGCTATAAAATGAGAAAATTTCTGCTTTTTTGAAATGTTATTCAATAATAAATACATCTAGTTCTCTGAGCAAATAGCATTTTGTTTTATTAGAATTAAGAAACCTAAGGAACAAATGATTATAATGCCATTGGCAAATAAATCAAAATAGGTTACAAAAATATTTCAAACGTTTTCGACTTTATTGCAGTTTTATTAGTTCAGTTTGACGTAATTTAAAGTTTTTTTTATTTCATCAAATTGGATTAATAAAATTACAATTTCAATATAGAAATATGGGTAAAGGTAAAAGAATTCCTGTTAGTATCCGTGAGTTGATCATAAAGCATTCCCAAGATGGAAAAAGTTATAAGGAAATTTCAGAAGTAATGTGTTCAAACACAAATACAATTTATAATGTTTAGTTTCCTCTAATAAATAAAAATTTAGAATCAAGGACATTTTCCTTAATTCTCAGACGTAACAAAAATTCACAATAAAATTCTACAGCGTAGGGGTGTTTAAACTTTTTTGACATACTGTATATAGGTGTGATATTCGATTCGAGACTAACATTTCCCGACCATACACTATAACACACAGGATAAATAAAGCTAAGTAAATGCTATTGTTATTGTAGATGTATAGTGATTCTTTAAATTTAATACTATTTACTATGTAGTATCTATCGTATGATCAAAAAGTCTTTGGATCGCAATAGCCATGGAATGTAAAAACCATTTATAGAATTATTTACTTCTACTGCCCGTAGTTTTTGTAAACTGTACAGAGTAGCTTGAGTAGCGCTAATGGAGACACAACCACCTGTGTCAAGAAAATATGACACGCTAAACAGAGCCCCATAGTACACAAAAAATGTTAGGTTAGCGTACGCTATTATTATTTCTTGTGCTTGCAGTTATTTTAAGTATTACTTAATAACATTTATAAAAAGAACACAGAATGGAATTTATTTGAACTATTATCTATTGACTTGACAGTTGTGAAGTAAATGTCAAAAATAATAGAAATAAATAATTTCATAGATAGCTTGTTAATTTCATGGCAACCCTGATCCAAGACTTTTTGATCATACTATAGTATATTTTTTGTAATTCCTTGGCACTGTTTAGTGTTATTCTAGTTTTAAACTGATTGTTTTTATGTTTATGTTTAATATACTTCTTGCATTTATTGATATTGTTTGATACTGTCTTTACATCCCCCATCCTCCTATCATTCAACTATTTAATTTCTTAATTCAACACCCTAGCATTTTTGTACTTACATCGTGCTTACATCGCATTTACATCGTTACACCGTAACTATATTTTTGTGTTCGGTTGGTTTAACACAGGTAATGCATTGATATAAAGTTTTATATTATTTTCTACACTGCAAAAGTATACCTTGTTTTAATTGTTTCCATGAATTATGCATAATTATCCATTATCCATAATTCCAAAATTATGAATTTATTAACAAAATTAACGCTTATATAATGTTCCTTCAATGCTCTAAACTAGTTGGCCGTATTTAATGTTCGAAAAGTGTTAAATTAAAGTTTTTTTTGTTTGGTACAACGATTGTTTTTCTCAGTGCAGATGTAACCAGTTTAGAAGGTAATGCTACCATACCTAGGGTGACTTTGTAATAATTTCCGCATTGTAATTGCTACTTACCCTATTGCTTGTTCCTTGCGGTTCCTATACTATTAATTTTTAGACAAAAGAGCGTTTTATTTAAGATTTATATAAAAAATAGCGAACTATGTTTTCTTGTTTATTAATAGAGATAGCGTCAATATTTCTTCGCTAAATCAACACTTTTCACATGTACACATTATTTTCTTCAGAAAAAGGTTACTAATTTTAACAATAAAAACGCAGTAACAAAAAAAGATTTTTAGTGTCAAGCGGTTTGGACAAAAATGTTTTTTTTTGTTATTGCACTTTTATTGTTAAAATTAGGAGTATTTCTTTGAGGAGAATAACGCCTACATACGAAAACTGTGGATTTATTAAAAATTACTGTTTACATTTTATTCTGGTATTTGCGTTAGTTGCATATGAGCACGATAATATGTTTTTTGTCATTTATTTCGTCATGTTTGTTATAAATAAATAGAAATAATAAAAAACAATATAAAGTTCGATTTTTTCATTCGGTAGATGACCCACATATTGTCCGTCAAATGCAGCTTGACCGGTGGAATGCGCAGATGCGGAAAAGAAAGAGTCGGTGTTCGACAAAGACAAGATCTAGGAGGTAAAGAGAAAGTACAATCTGTGGTGCATGTATTTTCAACTCACAAAAATGGAGTAAATTGTAATTTACTTTAGCGATACAAATCTTTATTATACCCTTGAGTAAAATTATCAACAATCTAAAAATAAGACTTTTCAGGTAGGATTAAAACTAACGAGTTTTTGTGATAAAATCTTAGCGTGTTTTTTTTATATATTTTATACTTTTTCATAGAATGTACCGATCTGTACTAGACGAGAACGTTAGGTGAAATGAGCTATTCCTACCCTAATGCCGCAAATATTATGCTCATGCAAACTTCGCCGGCCAAGCTGAATTTGACAAATTATACTATATTATACTTTAATGAAATATAAGAATTTTATTTAATAATTCAATACAAAATGTCGTCACAAATTTTATTAGCCCCCCCCCCACCTCCATCGTCACAATCATCACACATTTTCAAAAATCCCTCCCTCCCCGAGCAGCGTGACGTAGTTTATGGACGGTGCCTGTGATAGTTTACGTGTAACGACTAGTTTTATAAGGTTTTCTACAATTTGTACCTGCCTTCGAAAATGAATAAATCTATTTCGATTTAATCTACCTACATACGATATCATACATTTTGAGGTGTCACAATTATAGCTGCCTGAGTCGTGTAAAAAATCTCAAATTGTATTCTTTTGTTTATGAGTAGTTTTTATGTTCTGTTTTGTAAGTAGTTGGAAATTTTTATTTTTTTAGATTTGGATTTTTGGCAAGTGAATTTAGAATGTACTTGTACATTTCAACAATAACCTAATATTAAATTCTAACAGTAATCTTACATTCTAGGTTAGTTTATTGTTAACAGTAGGCATATTAGTGTAGTATCTAACTAATAAAATTTGTTAGGATTCATGTTTGGTGACTACTGTTGAAAAAAGAACCTGTTTTATACTGTTTATAACTAATAGCTAATAAGAAAACAGCCACTTATACTTTATACTTTTTATATTTGCGTGTCCTAATGAATCCATTAGGACACGCATTTTGCATGTCCTAAAGAGATTTATTAGAATACGGAAAACAGTAACATTTTATTTTTTAAAGTTAATATCAGTATTGAACAGCTGTTTTTAGATTGTCAAACTTATTTAATGCCGTAAAGAAAAACAAATGCGGAACCTGAGTTTTCAGTGTTGCCAACTGTTAAAAAAGTTAGGAGAGTTTTTAAATGATAAAAAATAAGGCAAATAGAAAAAATAGTATAAAGTATTCGTTTCATAAGACGTTTTAGCGTACTTGTCGTTTAGAAAACTCCCCACTACGCGGGTCGTTTTCTAATCTCGGACGCGTGTGCTAAAAACGTGTCTTATGAAACTAATACTTTAATATACTATTTTAACATTGCTTTGTGCAATTTTTAAGTTTTTAAACTCGACGGTGAATTACTAAATAATTATTAAATAATAATCTAATGTCACTTTAATATTAAAACCGGAAACTTATTTTGAAAAGTGGGAGACAAAATTTAACAGCGCCTCTTGCGGTGTGGTGTGCAACTAAACCTGACATTTTAAAAATATTTATAGTGGAGTGCCTTTAGAATGAAAACATCAATTATTACGGAATAATTACCCGCAGCATGAATTTCAATGAAACCTTTTCGATTATCTTGTAACGCATGTTAGAATCAAAGTTTATATATTAAAAATGAGCGCTTTTAAAAAAATTAAAAAAATTTTGAAAAAAAAAGGTTTTCTTAACTATTTTATGAAGAAAATGCAACACCTCGAGAAGTTATCAAAATTAAGCTCTGAAAACGCTTATTTTTATGTTTTTGGTGTCGCTGAAAACCAATTTGGCATTATTTTTTCAAAATTCAAAATGGCGGACTTATACTAGTTGAAAGTCCTGATTTATTTACAATTTAATCGTAAATTTGTTTAAGTAATAATAAATTATAAGTTTTAGTGGGACATCAATAATAATTTACGCTTTAGTTATCAAAATTTGAAAATTGCCGTCTAATTGTTTTATAAATACTATTCAAAATATATACCAGTCAAGGTTTACCCTGATTGCCCAACTCACTCGGTGGAGAAGGGTTGGATAAAAAGAAAACTAAAGAGGTATAACACGTTTAAAAAAAGCTTGGTAAACCGCTGGCCTCAAACGGTTAAATGTGAACCCGCAGCAAATTTTTTAACCTGTAAAGAAAAGATAAACAAGTCTTGAATAATACTTCTAACTCAAGAAAACAATTGAACAATTGCTCAGAAATTGGGGAATAACTTAAAATTGGTATATAGACTTAAAATGTGGTGCTGAAAGGCATATCAAAGCTTCGCATGCGTACATAGGTGATGAGTCGGCTACGCCATCTTGAAAAGATTGCGAATAAAATTGCTTTTTGCTAATATCACAGAAAGTATTAATTTCACGAGCCTCAACGTTTGGAATGAATATGTAGCTGACGCACAATTTTATTTTTATCGAACCTTGTACGTCCAATAGTTTCTAAAATAGAACGTTTTTCAGCAACTGTCAGTTTTCGACATTCCGACAAAAATGCCGTTGCTTTGCGCATTTTAAGCCTATATACCAATTTTCAGCTATTCCCCAATTTTTCCCTTTTCCAAACGTTATTTACTTGGGTTAACACCTAGCCGCTGGCTACTGTTTACTGTTAAAACAAATACAGCGTTTCTATAAAAGACTGTCGTCAAAGTGTGCATTGGAAATATTCGTTTTGCCGCTCTCTACATAAAAAAATTAGTCAAATTATTTGTCTGTCAACTGTGACATTATCATTATCATTAGTTGTGTTGTGTTTAGAGAATAATGGTGAACATTTTGAACAGTTTTTGTAGTTATTGTTTCTATTTAAATTTTTTTCTCGTTACATTATCCAGTTTATGAAGTTACCTTAATCTTTTATTAAAACTGTTTAATTGGTTGCATAAGCATTAATTTATTTCTATCCACTATAGAGAGCAGGAGGCACAATTCATAAACCACTAGACCGGACAATCTTATAGAAACCCTGTACAACTAAACTAGACTGAGATCCGAGATCGTAAAGTATCTCGAATTATTACCCTAAAATAAACAGATGTGCATCTACATAATGTACAAAACAAAACAAATCAACAAAAAACAAAATAAAACAAATGAACAGAAAATTATGTACGGCTCTTAGAAAGTTTGAAGACAAAACGAAATTAGCAATAAAATGGTTTTCATGGCAATAAGCGTTCAAAACGTTTACCATTAACTGCAAGGCAGTGGCCCAACCTATCACGAAAAGCGTGAAAAGAATTTCTGAGCGATCTGGGAGAAATTGCTGCAGTTTCATTTTGTATTCGTTGCTCTAATTCGGCCAGATTCTGGGGTCGGTTTGTATACACTTTTGATTTTAAATATCCCCAGAAGAAGAAATCGCAAGCTGTAAGATCCGGAGATCGGGAAGGCCACTCCACAGACCCTCTTCTGCCTATCCAACGGGCCGGAAATACCACATTTAAATATCGGCGTACATCTAAATGATAGTGGGGCGGTGCTCCATCTTGTTGAAACCAAAGATCATCAAGATTTGCTTGGCAAACTGGAATAATTTGCTGTTGCAATAATTGCAAATAACGGTCACCAGTTAGAGTACCACGAATAAAGAAAGGTCCAATTATGTGATCTGCACCAATTCCCACCCATACGTTTAATTTTTGTGGTGTTTGGGTATGATCTTGGATCATCCAATGGGGATTTTTAGCGGCCCAATATCGACAATTATGCCTATTTACATTTCCATTTAAACAAAACGTAGCCTCGTCAGAAAAATCAATATTATTAAGAAAATTTGGATTGTTGCTGATTCGCTCCATCATAAACTCACAAAATTCAACACGTCGATCGTCATCTTCGGATAATTCTTGCAATAAAGTCGGTTTGTACAGATGTAATTTTTCTGAATGTAATATTTTCTGTATTGAACCTTTACTTACGGCATGGTTTAAACTTAACTGACGAGTTGAAATGTTTGGATTTTCTTCGATTTCTATTAAAACATCGAGCTTTTTATATTCATTTGTCGCAGACCTCTGCGGACCAGTCTTCACCATCACCAGATCTTTAACATTGCCAGTTTCCCTAAACCGTTTCAAGGTTTTGCTAACTACTGACTGGGTGATTGGTTCTCGATATGGATAACGCTCATTAAAAATTTCACATACTTCTAATTGTGTTCGTTTGCGATCCCCATAACCGACCATAATTAAAATTTCTATACGTTCAGTTTCTGTTAAATGAACCATTTTTATTTTTCCATGTACCAACAACTTAATTAAATAAACAAACTTCTGTCACAATAAAAGCCTACAATCAATTGTTAAGACAAATGAAAGAGATCTCGGATATCTATAGATTCATGTTATTGGTGAAATTAACTTAATAAACATTTTTTACGTTTTTTTCAAAAATTTTCTGATATAAGGGTACTAAGATTTAGGTCATCGAAAAGAGAAAAAAAAATCTCTATCAAATGAGCCTAATGAAAGGGTACATTGCTATTTAAAAAAATGAAAGTGTTATTCATTACTCATTTGTTTTCTGAAATAAAAACAATTGAATGCTATCTTATTATGGAAAATGTTAAACAACTTTTATATAACAAATTTTTTTATAAAGTCGATATTTACCGAGATATATACTATATTCTATACATAATGGGCACCCTGTATACATATATAACCTATGTGCGTTCATATAGCGCGCCTTTAATTAAGACGAGAGTGCGCGGTAGTTTCGAGAACCCGATCTAAGAGCGAGCGCGACCGAGCAGCCAGAAAGAGAAGTGAACAAGTACTCGATATAAAAAGACGTTCTAGAAGTAGTAATTAATGTTTATATGAAAAATACAAGTTAATAATTAAAGAATACCACAAAACAAAACGTGTTTTAATGTGACGTAGCGATAGTCACCCACATTTTGGCCTTCGGCCGCATGGTAAGTAAAAACGAGAAATACAGTCCAAGAAAGAAAACAAGAAAAGGGTCGTCCATTGTTGAGGACGCCGCAGAATTAGAAATCATCAACTGCAAGAAAATCAAACTGTACGGTAAGTCCGTTCCTTTTTCCCTTTTATTGAGCTATTAGTTATTGCCTGCATGCATACCGGTTTGCTTGGGTAGTAGTGTAGTAAACAATGTATTATACGAATAAATAATGAGCAAGAGCGAGGGGATTCCCGAGGACGCCGCAACAATGAGGTCGCTCGCGGAAAGAATCAAACAGTTGAGAATCGAAAGAAGGCAAATTAAAAGCTCTTTAACGCGATTTGTTAATTTTGTCGGAAAATTTACCGAAGATAATATTGTAAATTTAGAAGTTAGGTTAAAAAATATAGAAGCCGGTTTGTTAAGAGATTTCCACGCGGTTCAAAGCGAATTGGAACAACTTGATGCAGATGAATTGAATAATCACTCGCGAGACGAGTTTGAGAACAAATATTTTGATATAACGGGTAAAGCGATTGATATTATCAAAAAATATAATTCGAAAAAAACAAGCAAATTCAGTTAATTTGTCTCAAACCGCAATTGTTAATCAAAGTGGGAGTTCGTTTAGCAATAATAAAGGTTTTCCACCAATCGAATTAATAAAGTTCTATGGGGATTATGATAAGTGGGAGCAATTTTATGATTTATTTTTAACGTTAGTGCACAATGATCAATCAATCGACAAGATTAGAAAATTTTATTATTTACTGGAGATCTTTATTAATTAAAGATTTTTAGATTCCATCAAGGTAACTGAAAGTAATTATGACTTTATTAATTATGTAATTATGTAATTATGAATTTACTTAAGGAGAGTTTTGAAAACAAAACACTGACAATTAGGAACCATGTTAAAGCATTATTTAGTTTACCGACCGTTTCCAAGGAATACAGCCTTAGAAATCTTTTAGATGACTTTCAAAAACGTTACAGAGCCTTAGAGATTTTAGGAGAACCGGTAGAACAGTGGTCCATATTGCTAATTCACCTAATAACAAATAAATTAGACAATAGATCATTAGCGCAGTGGGAGGAATCAGTAATTCACAAAAAACTAACAAGTCCAAAGCTCGCAGACTTGATCAGTTTCTTGTCAGATAGGTGCAAGTTGCTTGAAAATACCGATAACCAATACACTAAATTCGTAGATGGTAAATCAGGTAGTTTTGAGAATAAACAAGTTCAAAAGAAGAAATCATTCCATGCAGGATTAAGTAGGTCTACAAACAGAATGTTTTTTCTGTAAAGAGAATCACCCAATCTATAATTGTAAAAAGTTAATCGAGTTACCAGTTACCGCACGCGGAAAAGAAATTAACAAATTAAAGTTATGTCCAAATTGTCTTAGAAATAATCATACTGCGGAAAATTACAAGGCGCAGAGTTGTAAGGTGTGTAGCAAAAAACATAACACGCTTTTCACATCGAGAATAATAAACATGCAAACGAGACCAACGAAAATAATCGCGTCGTGGTCGCAACTTCGGAAAATTCCGAGCCAAACGAGATTGTTCGAGATAATGCAAAGGTAACGAGTGTATCGCTTTATCATAGCCGTGATAGTAATTTGGAGATCTTATTTCCAACCGTATTAAATGTATTATAGCTGTACGATTAATACAAGACGCCAATGGCGAATGGAAACCATGTCGGGCATTATTGGACATCGCTTCACAATCTAATTCTATTACTAAAATTCTTGTAGATAAAATTCAGTTATCGTGTTCCAGGGTTAATGTTCCTATTGTGGGAATTGGTAACCACGAGAATAGCACTTCTCAACGAGTACACGCGCGAATAAAATCAAGTAATGATAGTTATGATAATGGAATAAGCTTTTTAGTCTTTAGATGTAATTACTGAAAGACTACCGAATTTGAATCTGAAAAAATCTGATTTAAATTTACCGCGAGATATCGAGCTAGCGGATAAAAACACCGGAAGGAACCTTTTTTACCATCCCCATCATGGAGTCATTAACGAAAGTAGTAACACAACGGCTTTGCGAGTCGTATTTGATGCAACTTGTCCTTCATCTACAGGCGTAGCTATAAACGATATTTTAATGATTGGGCCATCAGTTCAGGACGAATTATTCGCCATTCTTATTAGATTTCGTCAGCATAAAATAGTTATAACGGCAGACGTGGCAAAAATGTATCGCAAAGTTAGAATAGCGGACGGCCAGAAGGATTTGCAAAGAATCGTGTGGAGAGAAAATTCTAAGGAAGAAATATCCCATTATCAATTAGTAACGGTGACGTGTGGGACGGCTCCTGCCTCCTTTTTAACGACTCGAGCATTGCAACAAGCGGCTGTCGAAAATCGCGACACCTATCCAAAGGCTTGTGAAATTATCTTAAACGATTTCTACGTTAATGACCTCATTACAGGCGTTACCAATATACATGAAGGCCTTCAATTAAAAAAAGAAATAAGCCAAAATTTGAATCAATACAGTTTCATACTACGTAAGTGGGAATCAAATTCAAACGAGGTTATCAGTTTTGAAAATTCTGAGGATAAGTACTATCTTCACGAAGGGGAAATCAAAAAGACGTTAGGTTTAGTTTGGTACGCAAATACTGATATGTTAACTTACGCCGTGAAAAGTTCAAAGAAGTTGAGAATACAATTACAAAACGTATGATTCTATCGACTATTTCCAGCATCTTTGATCCGTTGGGATTAATCGCGCCGGTTATAATTCGTGCTAAAGTATTTATACAAAGGCTGTGGCAAACCAAAATGGGATGGGATGATCCAGTGCGAATAGACATTTACAATGAATGGTTAAGTTTAGTGAATTTCTTTACTATTATTATTATTATTAATATGTTTATATGTTGTATTGCATGTACTTATTGGTACCTTGTATTAAAATAAGATTATCCTGTAATTAGTAGATTAGTAGTAGTAAGAAATGGTAATAATAATTGAACAGTGTTTTGGACAATTTAAACGACAATTTCCAATTTTAAAATATGTCTGTCGTGTAAAAGTTGAGAATATTCCAAGCATAGTTATAACATGTTTTATTTTGGATAAGATCGCTAAAATGTTGGCAAAAAATGATGTCCTGTCCCTGAAAATTTCGAGAATCTTAACGTTCGTGCCAGAGGATAACAAATAAGACAACAGACAACATCTGGCTGAAATAGTACACAATAATAATAATGAATATATTTAATCGAAAAATGTAATTTATAAACTTGTAAACAAATGTTTATGCTCATATTGATGTACTGTAACCTTCTATGTAAGAAATAATAAAGTTTTGACATATTTATTTATTTATTTAGTTTATTATAGTTACAAGTTACAAAATTTTTATTTTAAGTTAGTATATGTTTTTTCGCCTTCAAAAATACCAGCATTATTGTCAAGTAGATCATTTTCTGACATTTTTTTTAACTTTGCTTCAAAATATTTGCTTTGAACTCTGGCGGTATTTAGTTGCTCCAATAAAACCAAGCGTTGTAGCTCACTAGTTGTCAAATTCTTGGTTTCATCCGTATCATACTGGACCAAAATGAATTTGTTTCGAGGGGGTAGTGCAACCGGATTAGTATGTTCTAATTCTGTTGTAATCCATGTAGAAGACGAATTTGCTAAATTGACTTCTTTTTTGTTGTCATCTACAATACCACAACTCTTGGCCCCTGTCAATAAGAAATATGTTGCCTTTATTTTATTTACTTATTACTCTGAGCACAACAATTATCAGAAGAGAACCATCCCCAAGACTGTACTAAATACACCAACTGACTATTTTCAAAGTCTATTGGAAAGCGAAATCAATCTTGCCATTCGTATTAAAGACACCCAAGATTTGGACGAAGCAACCCAATACCTAACAACATCGATCCAAAACGCTGAATGGCAAGTTACGCCCAGTCCAACAAATAACTATCCAAAAGATCTTAACATTCCTCATCAGATATGAGACCTAGTTGATGAGAAACGTAAGGGCACGGATGAAGTGGCAAAGAACCAAAAACAACAAGACAAAACTTCACTAAATAGACTAACTCATCAGTTGCATAATGCATAACTACAACCTCGGAATGACAAATTTAACAGTTCATTACAAAACTCTCGCCTGATGACCACACAATATGGAAAGTAACAAAAAAATTTGAAAGGCTGGTCATAATGACACCTCCAAATAAAAAACATGACGACAACTGGGCTAGAACAGAAAAAAAAAGCAGACACATTCACTGAATATCTCACTAACCTTTTCAGCATACTACAATCCACCAAAGCCATCAAATTGTTCCCATATTATGGAAAGCGTAGAGATAAAAAACATATGTACCGGTGCAGTCCTCGATATAAGGCAGGCTTTCAATAAAGTGTGACATAAGCGCCTGTTATACAAAATCAAGTTGCACTTCCCAAAACAAACTGTACTTTGTACTTAAATCTTATCTATCTGAGTTAAGATTTCAAGTTAAGATTAACAACACAGGTGTCCCAATATCACGAAATCACCTCTGGTATGCCACTAGGTAGTGTATTAAATATATATACACAGCACTAAAAGGCCTAATGGCCCATGGCTTCGATGGCATGTTTCCATGCCTTCCTATCTTTGGATTTAGTTTTCCAATCTGTTAACCCGTGCGTTCTGATATCTTGTTGTACATCATTCCACCAGGTCGTTCTTGGTCTTCCCTTCTTATTTCTTCCTTCTGCTTCTTTTTCTAGGCATATTCTTACTGGATCTTCTTTCTCCATCCTGTTTATGTATCCCAACCATTGTAGTCGGCATTGTTTAATGACTGGAATTAATTTAGTTTCTTGATATAGCTCTTCTATTTCTTGGTTGGTTCTTTTTCTCCATTCTTCATCCACTTTTATTCCTCCAAATATTTTTCTTAGTATTCTTCTTTCCCATATACCAATCTTGCTTTCATATAATTTTGTAATCACCCAGGTTTCTGCACCAAAAGTTACTACTGGCCTTATTATTGTTTTATAGAGCTTTATTTTTGTCTTTTAGTATTTTGTCTAAGGCTGCTGACATCTCGTTCCCAGCATTAGTCTTCTGTCTATGTCAGAACTTTGTTGACCGGTGCTTGTTAGTTCCACCCCTAAATACACTACTCTGTTGACTAATATGAAGTTATATACTTTTCACGTGCTTGTTTGGAATGACAGTAATTGATTCTCTTCTTGTATTCTATTTCCGAGTATTGTATAGTTGGTTTTATCTTCATTTATTTCTAGTCCTGCCCTCCTTGCTTGTTCTTCAATGCTTTTGACTATTCTTTTTAGTTCCTCTTTAGTTCTAGTTAATACTACTAAATCATTGGCATAGGCTAGTACTTGGTGGGGCCCTGATATAATATTTTGTTTTAAGTTTATTTTTGTTTCTTGTAATATATTCTCTAATACTATATTGAAGATTGTCGTGGATAAAGAGTCCCCTTGTTTCAGGCCTAAGTTGCTTTGGAATTCATTTGATAATATATTTTTGTATCTGATTGTGTTTTTTGTGGCTTTTAGAGTCATTTTTACTAAGTTTATTATTTCTTCCGAGATTCTTAGATTTTCCAGTGCCTTGAAAATTTCTGATCTTTTTATCTTATCGTATGCCTGCTTGAAGTCGATGAAGAGTGCGTGTATGGTGATATTTTTCTTACTGCATTTTGCATGGCTTTGTTGTATGATGAATATCTGATCTGTTACTGATTTGCCTTGTCTAAAGCCAGCTTGGTAACTCCCAATTTTGTGTTCCGATTCTTGTTTTAATCTTCGGTTAATCAGGTGTGCTAGTATTTTATATGCCACATTTAGCAATGCTATTGGTCTATAGTTCGATACTTTGTTCCTGTTGCCTTTTTTATAAATTGGGTATATAATTGCTTTAGTCCATTCCATTGGAATTTCTTTTGTTATCCATATCTTAGTTATAAGTTGGTGTAGTCTTCGGAGTATTCTTTTATCTGCATGTTTTAGTAATTCTGCTTCTATATTGTCTGACCCTGGGCTTCGGTTATTTTTTAGTTTTGTTATTACTTCTGTCATTTCTTCATAGCTTGGGATTTTTGACATCCCAAACTGTCAGCACATATTTTGAATCTTCTTGCTAATGACTGTCAGTTTCCTAGCATCCAGGAACATGTTCTTGTTGTTGTCAAATATTTTCGTAACAACCACTTTGCAAATGCTCTCTATAAGCAGTCAGGTGCTCCGAAGCTTATTATGCCAGCTGAAACTCGTTGGAATACTTTAGTGGATTGTCTGGAGGCTTACATCAAAGGCTGGCCTGTGCTTCTGAAAATCTGTGAAGACAATCGAGGTAAAATTGATAGTAATGTTCAAGGAAAAGTTGCCAATGTTATGTTGAAACGGAATATAGAAGATATGATTGCCATTTTAAAGCCTATCACTATAACACTTGATGAAATACAAAGCAATGAATGTTCTATTGGCCATGCTGTGTGTCTTTGGAAAAAACTAAAAAAAATTTTGGGATGCTACACAAAATGAAGACCTTAGAAAAAAATTTGTCAACAGATATAACATGGCTTTATCTCCAGCTCATTTTCTTGCATACATCCTGGACCCAAAGCAGATTGTTAACAATGATCCCCATTTGCAACTTGATGAAACTGAGAACAAAATGGGACTGGATTTCGCAAGCTCAAAGTATGAATCAACTTTTCTTCTCCCTTTAATAATTAAGCTTCAAGCAAAAGCTCCTCCATTCATGGAATCATTTTTTGACGAATCTGTGGTCAAACAAGTTTCTGCATATGAATGGTGGAAAAGCCAAAAAAAGGCGATTGAAGCTGTTAATGCCGATGTTTTTTCAATTATTGAACAACTCCTGACTGCTCAGTCGTCATCTGCGAGTGTCGAAAGAACTTTTTCTTCTTTCGGTGTAGTACAATCAAAACTCAGAAACAAACTGGGAACTGAAAAGGCCTCTAAACTAGCGTTTTTATTTAAAATGTTTAATAACAGTGCCAATCCTTAATTCTTTTGTAAAAAAGACCAAAAAATCGGGTTTTTTGGTTTTTTAAAAAAAAACGGTTTTTGCCAACCCTGCTTACGGGGAAAGCGGCAATGGCCATGACACCCCACATGACATGTAAAACCATATACCATTTACTTATTACTTATTCAATAAGTAGATTGTACATATGCAAATAAATTTTTAAAAAATTTCATTTTAATAAAAAAAGTTTTTTGTCTTCGCTGTTCTTTCTAACTATTTTCCCAAGGTTTATTTAAAGAAATTATCGCTTTTTAATTTTATAGAATATTTAAGATAATGTAAATATATTATTTTTTTATTATAGCAAGATAATAATAGGTTAGAAATAATTACAATAAAGACGTATTGTTTCAAAAAGAGCTTACCAGGAACTCTGGCAACTGTTGGGTTTGTGTCTCCTTGCAGTGCTTGAAACATAATCTTCTTCCAATCCAACAATTTTATTCGCTTATTTCCCATTTTATTTAAATCAGTTTTCTTCTTCAGTTTTGTTTTCATATTATTGATTTTTTTAATAGCTTTGATGCATTCATTTTTTTACCTAACGTAATTTCGTATTTCTTTAATATTTCTCGAATAGCAACATCTTTTTTATTTTTATTACTTGGTACTTGAGATTTTGATAGTACTTCGAGTGCAACCCACATTTGTCTGCAGTAAATCTAATTTTGTCTCCACTAGCAAGCTCAGTTTAATTTTCACTAGATGACATTTTTTAAATAATTCCAGAAAAAAGAACAGTAACATAAGCAACTTATAAAAACTGTTTGCAATTGCAAAAAAAATATGCATTGACTTAAGAAGCTAAAGGGCGATGCATAAATTGTGAGACAAACTTTCAATAACTCTAGAATCAAATTTAGTTTTAGTTACAATAGTTTATACAATTACGTAATTAGTTTTCATTCATACTATTTGTTTAAAACTGATAGTGGTCCAGTGCAAAAAGTCTCACGAAGCTTTGACTTCAGCCTGTCCATTAACGCCGCTACAGAGTTTTCAGCTACTGATAGAACAGCCCTTTGACGCATTTTCTTAAATTCATTAAGTGTTGAAGATTTTATAGAATATCCTTTTTTGTATTCGGCCTTATACAGTGCCTACTATTAGTCTATGGCAGTGGTGGCGAACCTATGACCCGCGGGTCAGACACTGACCCACGAACGATTTTTAAATGACCCACGAATGATTTTTAAATGACCCACACGTTGATTTTTATAAACTTCTTTTTTATATCATAAAAGAGAACAGACAATCGAAAATATTAAAGTATAAATATCTAATGTCGAATTTATAAAAATATATTTCCAAGTGTATCTTGGCTGACTGATTTTCTATCGTATCACTGCATCTGTGTATAACTTATGACAGTCGGTCATAAATTTAGCGCGCATATTCGATGCATCATATAACGGGGATGTACCAGAACCTAACTATGTTTATTAATAAAGAAAATTTCGTAATACATATGTTCTTTTCTTTATTTCTTGTTCATTCAAATACTCAGTGCAGAGGCGCCACTGATCATGTCACCTGCTGCGGTAATTCATGGTGTCATCCCGTTATATCAATTTTTTGACATCAACCTTTATTTTTTGGTCTTCACTTGCAAAAGTAAAAGTTGTAAAACAAAAAGGAAACGTAAACCTTTTTAGAGGATTTTAAAAGTGAGAACCAAAAAAAGGGTCAACTGTCAAGTTTTTCTGTTAACAAATTTTCGGTGTTTCCAAATTATTGGTACCCTTTTTACCCCCCCCTTCCAAGTGACGCCACTAACTTAGTGACCCACAGGCTAGTGTTAAAAAAATAATGAACAAAATTTGACCCACCTCCCAAAAAGGTTCGCCATCACTGGTCTATGGACTGGCACTGAGGCAAATTGAGCGTGTTATTCTCTTTCTATTTTGTATTTGGTCTTAGATTTAGCTAAATATTTTGATCTGATGGATTTGAAGCACTTATTGGACGTCCAGTTTGCTTCAATTTTTGTGTACGCCTACTGGCTTCGTATATCTGAAGAGTGCGATACAGAGTGAATCACGGATAATCTAAATTCAGATTTATTAAGCACATTTTATATATAATTTTGAAAAAATTAGGTGACAATAAAGAATACTATTGACAACATCTAACGATGCTAGCAATGCGATTAACATGCATGTAACAGGTGCTTGCTCAGATTTTAACACCTTTAAGTATTGTCCCAGAATTTATATCGCAGCCTTTATTGCAGATAGGTTATATGTACGACCAAGTATCAACAGGTTTCTGTTTACTCATTTGTCACCCTTTTACTTATTTCTCACAAGCATTTGCTTGTAAGTATAAGGTTAAACATTATTCATATAAAACGAAGGAAATGCTTTTACGTATACTTTATGCTTACGAGCATTGCCTTCATTTTTATTCATACCGGCCAATATGTAGGATAATTGAAGGTATTAACGCCATGCAGGTTACAACGCCATCCCAACAAGTAATTCTGGTATATTGGAAATATTGGCGATGACAGAATCTTGCAAGTGGCTAGATCTTTGTACGTGTAGGTAATGTTATAAAAAAGATTTGTTGAAAGAATATTGTTTAAATTGATGTTATATTTTAACTCTTGTATATGATTATTTACATTCTTTATTTAAATATTTAATACAATAAGTTTTGTTAATTTATTTTGTCAGTATACAGTGAAAACTTTATAAAGACACATTGTTCTGAAACTGAATCTTACACAATACGTTTAATGTCTTTGCTTGAGTTTTTCTAAATATAAATATTAATTTGTGTTTATACTTTCACTCAACATAAAAAGAGAAATTTTCAGTTTCTCTTGTTTTCCATTTATATTTTAAAAACTATTAAATAATTGCAAACTCTAATAAGTGGAATAGCTAAGCATTGCTTTAAGAAGTATCTTAGCAGAAAATCAGAACATTCAGTTGTGTCTTTAACAATTGAAAGCTAATTATAGCTGAATTGATGGGCGTTACTATCTTCGGTTACCCTACATAATATTATCTTTCTCGATGTAACTGAGTAACATCTTTCATTTCTTAAAATAAATACTAATGAAAATGTCATTTAGCAGGTATTAAACAAATTATGAAGCATAGTGTGTAAGATAGCTGTTTTTATTTAATAAATATTATACAATTTACCCATTTATTATCATGCTATTAATAAAAAAATTTATTAAAATTGAATATTCAATTGCTATTTAGAAAATTTATAGTAAACAATTTGTTCTTTGATCACACAGATTTTAAAATTAAATATTTATTAGACTATGTACCATTTGTTTGTAATGGTTCCCATCGAACACTATAAGGTCTAAAATCTAGTAAACTGTTATTAGCTACACTATCTTTTATCCATTCTACAATAACATGTCGAGCATTTTTTGGACAAGAAATGACCTGCTTTTTCACACTATCTTCTAAATGTAGCACATGTGTTGCCTTTTTCCATTCTTCTGATTTTAAGATAACACCGCCATATGCAGTGAAATATCTCAACCATTTTTCAAATTCTTCTTCGCTCCCATTTTCCATCAAAAGTTTAATATTATCAAATATGTTTGGTAAAGGATCCTTAATTTTAGTGAGAGAATCAACTTCATTACTATTACTTACATCTTCTTTTTCTACTTGTTTTGCTTTATGAGATTCTTTTTTAATTTTCGATTGCTTTGGTGACGAAGACTGACTCTTTGTTTCTGATTGCTCACGTTTTCGTTTGTTCTTACCCTCAGTTTTGCTTATACTATGTTCCCGATGCTTCTTTGACTTCGAAAGTGGTTTATCACTACTACTTTTACTGCTGCTACTTTCATCATCATTCTTGTCGCTAGTATTCAATAATAATCTAACATCAATGTTTTCTTTGGAGTTTTTATACAATGTTTTTAATTCATCTAATGTAGTAGCCGATTTCCAATCTTTATCATCTCTTATTTTGGTTACTCTTGGAAATCTTATGGATATGCCATCGGCTGTATGAACTTCATGCTGAGTAAATTCAGCTCCAGTAATTTCCCAAACAGGTTGTTTTTTTGGATTTTCAGCAACAAAGTCTGGTATCATTGTTTTTGTGCATTGTAACCAACTAGGTACTTCTGCTGGATTCTGACTTATTTCAACCATTTTAAGTTCAGTTTGAAGCTGTTCTAAAGTTTTATCATCATGACCTGTGTGAACTTTTGTTACAGTACAATACTTTTGAGTATTTGTATCATAACATCCCATAAGAAAAACTGACATCATTCCGCCTTTCTTTCCAGTACCATACCAGGCTCCCAACACTATTAAATCTGCACTATCAGCCATTGCACCATCATGCAAATAATCTTTCTTTACTTTTAACCAATGTCTCTTTCCTGGTTCATATATACTTTTAATGTCTTTAAGAACTAATCCTTCTAAACCCTGCTCTAATACTCTAGCTATCATTGATGATAATTCATCAGCTTTATTAATAATCTTCATTTCAGAAAATAATACCCTGTTAGGAATTTCGGTCATATTTTGTTGAAGAATTTTCTTTCTCTGTTGAATTGGTTGCTTTACCAAAGATTCCCCATTATAATATAAACAATCAAAAACAAACAAACATACATTAGCATCTTTAAATTCACTCTTTTTATGAACACCAAGTGTACCAAAAGGTAAAGGATTACCTGTATTTGTATCTATCATAAGAATTTCACTATCCAATATTAAATCTTTGGCATGGGGAAAAGCCTTGGGAATGTAATCTTTAAAATGTGAAACCTTATGAGGAAGAACAGGTTTCAAATTTCTTGTAAAATACTTAAACTCACCACCCTGTTTATGTAGTTGTACTCTTTCACCATCATATTTTATTTCAGCAAACATCCCATTTGGACACTTTTTCATTGCTTGCTCTATTGATTTGCACGCCTCTGCTAACATTGGTTGTACTGGAGTCATTACAGTTATAGATGCCTTTACTCTAACAGAACCGTCCTTATTTTTTAAACAACGATTAATAACTGCATCTATATCCCTAGAAGATTGATATACTGAATAAGCATCTGGATGAATTCCATCTAAAACATGTTTTGCTCCTGCATTCATTCGTAAATCATGTGTGACCAAACGAATTACAATTTGTAAATCATTCCCTGTGCACCTAATGATAAATGTTTTAAAATGGTCCATTTGTTCATCTTCTTTTGTCAGTTTAGATAACTCTTCAAGAAAATCATCAACTTCTTGCATTGTGAGAATACTCTTCTTAGCTGCTTTAACTTTCTTACTTTCTTCAAAAAATTGAGAAATTGTATCAGCTATATCGCCTTGTTTAGAATGTTCCATCATGGCGGTTTGGTCTGTGTGAAAAATTTTACTAAACAGTTTAATCAGTTGTTTATTCTGTAAATTATAAATTCGTTTTATAACTCCTGGAAGTAGCAAACGAACCCATTGTGTAATGTTTCCTTTAAAGCCTTTTCCATCAGATCCTTTAGTAAGTATGTTACCTACTATGTTACTTTTCTCGATGTAACTACTAACATTTGTCACATCTTTTACCAGTCTACGAAATTCCCTAAAAAGCAAGTCTTTGTGTATGCCGTCCTTATGAGTACTTGAATGAATTTCAGAAGGAGTCTTCTCTTTATCTGAACTCTTAGTAATGCCAGTAGTGCTACTACTACTACTACCACCACCACCACTAGTAGAATTACGTTGAACAGGAGTTTTGTTTTTAGGTGTTGTTTTACTGGGAGAAGCAGCAGGTTTCTTAGGTGTCTTAAGCCCATACTTCTCAGCTACCAATTTTTCAGTCTCTTCAATTTTTTTCAATATTTCTTCTTGATCTGCTTCATCTAAATCATCCCAACCATCCATATCATTGGATGACTCGATTCTTTTTGTTGTTGCCCGTTGTTTTAAAAACTGTTCAAAGATGCAATCTAGATGATGCCAACTCTTCATTTTTCCAGAACCAAATGGGCTTGGTACTACTTTGGCTATTCGTATCTCGCCAGCGAGACATTTGTCTTTGCACTTTTTACATGCTGCTCGTCCTTGTTTTGCACGATCTACACAGAATGGTTTTTCTTCAGATGCAGTCTCTTCATTATCTGACATCTTGCTTTATGACTTGACTAAAATTTAAAACAAAAGTATGAAAGAAACATTCTTTTTATATGAAAGATTATATTAGAAAAACAGATCATGTCTGAACAAGTTATTTGTAAGATAAAAGAACAGAATAGTAAATATTATTCATACAAGTATTTCCAAGAATTTATAATCAATAAAATAAATCATTATGAGTAATGCATGAGATAATATTAAAGAATAACTGATATAAGATTATATTTATAGATCATAAAAATATCATCTTCGCTTAGCAAGTTCCTTGATTCAACTGTCTGTCTATTGTAGATAATATCAGATTAACAAATTTTTTTGAAGTTTCCAATGAATTACGATAGATATCAAATAAATATATTAAACTTGAAATGTTAGGTAGTACCAGGTAAAAACCTTATTCTTAGATTTGAATATAAAATTACAAAAGCAATGTGGTTTTAATATCAACTTGTAGTGAAAACTAATGGAATAATTATAACTAAATGCTGAATAACTTCTTACAAAAAACATTTCAATTTTCAGGTCTGACCTGCCGTGTGTTCTCTAGAAGTGAGATAAGCAAATGGATCATATTTTAAATCAATCACATTTTCTACACAATAATCTCGGCATAATTCAATTGTTATTTTGAAGATTTGTTAAATTTGGCACTACCGAACACAACGATAATAAACCTTACATATTGAAATTTCTATATACTATCTAATTTCGTTATTTATAAATGAGTGGTAGAGTCCATACAAACTCAACAATATTTATTGCAAATTAATAGCAGTTTTATAAATTAAAAACACTTGATGAAAACAAATATGCCATACGGCCATTATTTTGTTCAGGATGCTACGTGTGGATGCAATTTTCTGGTTCTAGCGTAGAAGTAGTCTTTTAAATCAGTACTACTTCTATTATAAAATGTGAGCTAAGAACTGGAATACTTTAATTCTAATCTCTCAAGTATAAAGTAGAACTGTTCCGGACACTACTCTATTTAGACGTACATTTTCTAAGATACATTCTAATCCAAGAACCTGCTCTTATACCGATAGAATGACACTGAAATTGGAAAGAATTTTAATTTAAAATTTTCATTGAATTTCTGATACCTGGAAAATAATATTATAGTAATTTAATAATATGCTATCTGTTATGGACCCTACATCTTTTTTCCATTATACAAAATTGTTAGAAAATATCGACTTATTATTTAATGTTATAACTTTTAAATTTAATTAACTAAAACAAAACTCAGAGACTTTATAAATATTCAAAAATGAAAGTTTAACAATAATAACATAAATTCTAAATATCTTTTATTTTTAACATTTAAAATTGAAATATTTTTCCAAAATGATTATGAATAAAAAACATCTTAATTATACATTTTTGATAATAGAGGGACTCAGGACTCTCGTGAAATCACCTAACACTATTGATGTTTTTTAATTGGGGTTATTTGTTTTAAACAAAAATATATGTAAATAAATACGAAATTTAAAATATTTTAATTTTTAACATTTCCGATTTAGATGTTTTTCAATGTTTTTTTTACCCGTTTTGACAAACATCATCCATGTAATTTTGCACAATGCCCCACTAAGTTAAAAATGTGTACAGCAAGTGCAGATTCAAAGGACATTATTACAACTATTACCAAACTAATCTCAGAAAACGTTGTTAGAATAATGCCAACAGTCAGAGGTATGAACCACAACCAGAATAAACCAAATAGAAGATATGTCTTTGGAAGCTCTTAGAGACACAATACCGCAGTAGACAGAATCGATTATGATTATGATGATAGTATTATTATTCAGTGTAACCTTGACAGGGTTGCCGATGACATGTACATCGACTGTGAAAGCTACTTTGGATGGTATAACATGGACCGAATTGAAAAGCCATTACCTTGTGGCGATAACAAAATTATTATGTGTACTTACCATTGTGGTAGTACCCTTTTAATAAATTTTTCGTACGTCAAGCAGTATAAAAAATTATATTTTCGAGAATTTATATTAAAGAAATCTAAGCCTAATAATTGCTGTATTTTAAAAGATGGAAGTATAATTTTGGTTAACAATTTTCGTATGACTTCTACTGGAAATTTTATGTCAGGGCAAAAATTTCATGATTGTAAGGACTTTTACACAGAACCATGCAACTCTTCATTATTAGAAATTTATAGATTAGACAAATTAGATAGTACTGAGTTATGGCCAATAGCTAATGTAGCATTTAAGGATCTATTTCTAGAATTAAATGATAAAAAAGTAGTTTTTCCATTGCATCACCTTCATTAACTTACCTACTTATAAATATAACAAATTACAAACTAGCTCACTCGCCAGTAATATTTAAATCAATAAAAATAAATACGTAAAGAGAATTTCTTGACCGACTATGGGCAAAGGACTATTGTTATACCATTGTAAAAGGACAACAATAAGTATAATAATATCATTTTCCAAAATGATTATTTATGAATAAAAAACATCTTAATTATACATTTTTGATAATAGAGGGACTCAGGACTCTCGTGAAATCACCTAACACTATTGATGTTTTTTAATTGGGGTTATTTGTTTTAAACAAAAATATATGTAAATAAATACGAAATTTAAAATATTTTAATTTTTTTATATTATTTACATAATTTAAATTTGTTGTTTTAAAAACTTTGGTGACTGGACTATATTCAATATTTTGATGCTGTTCAGATTTTTTTTTCCAGATAAAACTCAATTTTGTGCTCTTCTTTTAATAAATAATTGAAGAATTCTAGGAGAGACCAATACCTGAACCGTGGTAAAATTCATTCAATATTTGTACGTGGCCACCATATTGCCATAAGAGCGAGTTAATAAACTCGAATAAGAATTAAGCAGAACCAGACGATGACTGGACGGAACAGGGAATAGAATTGCTTAATAACGGCATTTCAAGTATGTAAATAATTAAAGATACCTACTCATAATTAGTTTAAATAATATTATTTATTTACATCCATAGAAAGTTATCAATCAATCAAGAAGACGAATTTATGGAGAAGAGAGAAAAGAAGTGGATAAGTTCTTCAGATTCGGATGAAGATGTTAATTTGATACCAACGTGACCGAAACCACTTAAAAACTTAAACTTAAAAAAAAACTGAGAAGAAATTAAAAAAATGGTTACAATTGGTAATTATTAATAGTACAGTGTGTTTCACTTAACAGCTTGACACCCACGTATTTTTGTTATTTATAATCGAATCAATTTCAAATTTTTATCATGTATAGAACCCCTTAAAATAAATTTATGGAAAATTAAAAACCCCATTTATTATAAACCACCAGCCTACTACGATAGAAGATAAATGCAAAAAATTAAAAAACATATTAAGCCTTATTTAATCGGAAATGTCGTTACAGAAATTTGTTCTGGGCCACTTGAAAACCCTAAAACCAAATTTTGGTTAAAAAGTCTTGACTAATAATTATTTGAAATCTCATTTCTACAGCCCTGCATTTTTCTTCTTTATAAACGAATCAATTCCAAATTTGTATCAGGTATGAAACCTCGGAAAAGACTTTGTCTTTGTGTGTAATTAAAAACACCATTTATTACAAACCACCTACCTACTACGATCGAAGATAAATGCAAATAATCGAAGAAACATAGTAGGCCTTGTTTAATCGCAAAAGTCGTTACAGAAATTTGTTCTGGGCCACTTGGAAACCCCAAAACCAAATTTTGATCAAATAATCGTCAATAATAATTATATTAATGCATTATCAAGAATTGTATTATAGTATATTATATACCAAGGTTGTGAAGAGTTTTTTCTAGAGCCGAGCATTATTAGATCCCGAGATGCGCAGCATCGAGGGATATAAGATGAGAGGCTCTAGAAAACACTTCACAACCGTGGTGTATATATTATTTTTTTCACTACTAGTACTTTTATTCCTTTTATTCTTCTCACATAAAAAACGTACTATCGCGATCACGGATTTTTTCCTGGATGCCAGTGTATAATGGGATGAATTTTTGCCCCGTGTTACACTAAAATCTGGATTATTGACTAGTAGTCAATAATAAAAAATTATTTACCATGGGCAAGAAGGCTAACTTCACAAGGTGACAACAGACTAGATAATAGTATGTTTTAAAGCTAGTAGTGAAAAAAAATTTTTATTTCAGCTTGATACCGCTGTATCTTTGTTATTTATAATCGAAACAATTCCAAATTTTTATCAACAGTAAAAACACAAGAGCTTTTTTTTTATCGGATAAATTTCTTTTTGTAACGAAATAATTTTGCAAATCAGTAATTTTACGAGAAAAACTGACATGGCAAAATCGCGAAACCGAAGGTAGAGCGATTTTGTCAAATGTCAGTTTTTCGAGCAAAATTACTGATGGAAAAATTTTGAGTTAAAAAGAAATTTATCCTTAAAAGAAAAGCTCGAGTGTTTTTTGGTAAGAAAAATTAACGACTGAAGATATGAATGAACAACAACAATAATTATTTTTATTGATACAATTAAATTATTTGAATGAACAGTTATTAAATACACAATTGTTATAAATTGTCTGGTTTGGTGTACTGATTTCAAAATCTTCTTCTCTGTATCAAGTATCAACAATACTTAATAATTATAACTGACAGGGCAGACATTAAAGTGACGTAAGCGTACTAGATGTAGTCTGGTTATGACGAACAGGCGTTTTTATTGGTGATAAAAAAGGATGCACCTTTTTTATCGCTGTCAAAATGACAAAACTGCCATGATTAAATGACACATTTTATATAGGAGTTAATTTATCAGATATAGAAACCCTTTAAAGAGATTTTTTGTGTCATACTACAATCAAAACTAAATGTAAAAAATCGAAAAAACATAGTAGGGCCTTGATTAATCGTAAAATTCGTTACGCGAATTTGTTCTGGACCATCTGAAAACCATAAATCTAAATTTTGGTTAAAAAATCTTGTAAAATTATTATTTTAAATAAATTATAGAATAGAATATAATAGAGAATACTTTATTGTATTTGAAGCAGTACAGCTTATTACAATGTCAAAAAAAGGTTGGCAGTGAAATAATAACAGATTCTAATACTAAAACAAATAATAATAGTGCATAAATAGTTGTATACATATTATCAGTAATAGAAAATAATATAAGTTAATTCACACATGGTATGGTGTATCTATACCAGAATTGTACTTTATTCATCTAAATTAACGATAATAATTTATTCTAAAATAATAATACTGATTATAATAGAAGTGTAAATATAAGTAATGATGAACATAATTATAATAATCTAAGTAAAATACTTGAACAAAAACAGATTCATATCAGAAAATGATAATAATAATAAAGGACAATTCCGTATGATGGACCAAGCAAAGTGGTACCCTATATTCATCTAAATTAATGATAACAAAAAATTTTAAGATATTATTACTGATTCTAATAGAAGTATAAGTAGTAGATGATAATAATCAAAATTATATTATTCTTGAAAAAAAGAGATTTAAACATTCTTGTATATTTTAATTCTTAAGTAAACTTAAAAGAGAGGATAGCATTATCCGCTCAAAAAAAAGAGAAAAAAAAAGATCATATTCGTAGTGCTCCATCATAGAAATGAAAAGCTTATTACAATTTTAAAATGGTTGTCAAAGGAATACTAATAATAAATTCTAGTAGTAATAGTAATAATGTGTGCTTATACAATACACAATGTTACTACTAATAAAAATAAAAGATAATACTTTAGTCATCTAAATGAGTAATAACAAAAACAAATTGATCATATTGTAATAACACAGATTCTAGTATAGGTATAAATAGTAGATAATAATAATCACAACCATAATAATGTTGAAAGCGAAAAAATTTAAACAATATTTTACATATTAATGTCTAAGTCGACCTAAAAAGGTAGCGTTATTCATTCAGAATAAATGATCTTATTCGTAGAGCTCCATCAATGAAATAAAATACATCATTCAGTTGATGTATATTCGCAAAGTTCAACAAAATTTCACAATAATTATCAATATTTAAAGGTGCTGAGATTACCAGATATTTTTGTAAATGACAGGATCTCATAGGCTCGTAGATTGGGCATTCCACAAAAATATGGAAAATTGTTTCCTGTTTTTGTAAATTACAAATTGTACAGAATTCATTTGGATTAATCATGTAGCTATTCCTATTAATATAGAAAGATAATATACGATTATTAAGAGTTCTCAGTTGAAAAATGACTCTGAGTTTATTTATAGGTACACAATAATCAAGGACTGAACTGTGAATGATGCGATTATATGTAGGAACATAAGACGAATTTGAAATTGATGCAAGATCTTGTACCCGATAATGCTCCTCAAGATCCAATATGAATCTATCAATATTACTTCTGATGTAATTTGCGTCTTGGCTCAGCCATAAATTTTCTTTGTTTAATAGTATGAAAAAACTTTTTAATTGCGAAACCCAATTATATTTTAGTCTGTTACTTTGAGTACTACTAAGTGACAAAAGTTTATTATAACAAATACGAGGGAATCGTTCCTCATCCATATTAAGGATTTTACAAAGCCATCTCAACGATCTCTTAACAACGAATACTATTAGCTTATTTAGTTTGAATTCTCTACGAATAATATATCCTGGAGTTGAATTATTTAGACAATACAAAGATTTAATAAATTTTACTTGAGTTTTTTCTATTACATCTGGGTAACGCAGTGCCCAAATTTCTGAAGCATAGAGTAATATGCTTAAAATAGTAGATTGGTATAAGACCATTCTTGCGTTATGTGATTGCATTCTTGTTTTTATCATTAGACTTTTTACATTTGTCATGGCCCTGTTGGCTTTGAGTACCATATCATTGCTAGTGTTCAAGAAAAGACCAGAAGTACTAAACGTGATACCTAGGTATGTATATTGGCTTACAATGTCAATATTTTTTGAATTGTATTTAAAATTTAAATCTTGTTTGAGTCTGCCTCCACCATTAAATATTAATATTTTACTTCTGAATATTAACTGTAAGATAATTATTCTTACAATATAATTCAACAGCATTAAGAGATTGTTATAATTTACAAGGTGTATCTGAGACTAGGACCAAGTCGTCTGCATAAAATAGGGTTGAAGTATTATGGTGTTCATCAATATTTATTCCGTTTAACCCTTTACTAAGTAAAAAGACATCGAAATCTGCTATGAAAAGTGCAATCGTAGTAGGCTGGTGATTGATAATAAATGGGATTCTTAATTACCCACAAATCTATTTTATTTCATACTGTATCGTATTACCCATGTTTACGGTAGTAATTGTAGTCCAGAAAATGGGATTTCATGGTCTAGTATGACTGTAAAATTTTTTACCGGAGTCAAATAAATAAATCTGCTGAACAATGCTTTAGTATTCAGTTACCATGGGTACTCGTTGTATGTTTTGAATTCAACTAATAGTTGCCATAGATGCACGTTGTTCATAGATGTCCATATTTTAAATTCGGAAATTTATTTTACATAATTTTTTTAAATGAAACCAATAATTGCAGTATGAAATAAAACGCATTACGTCATACGTCCTGGAAATGTTCTTACAGTCTCGTTTCAATGTTCCGGACTCGGCTCCTTCATCGCCTTGTCCGTAACATCTTACTCGACTGTAAAATTCCATTTCCAGGATTTATAACGTAAATAACTATTAAGGGGCTCTATACCTGATAAAAATTTGGAATTGATTGAATTATAAATAATAAAAATACAGGGGTGTCAAGCTGTGAAGTGAAACTCACATATATACCTACTCGTAAATAATAATTTATATTTTTGCAATTTTCAGAACAAACAGCTGGTACTCCTAATACAGATATAAACATCGATGGTACCTACTTATAATTAGTTTAAATAATATTATTTATTTACATCCATAGAAAGTTATCAATCAATCAATCCAGAAGCGAATTACGGAGAAGAGAGAAAAGAAGAGGATAAGTTTGATTTGATACCAACGCCACCGAAACCACTTAAAAACTTAAACTTAAAAAAATGGTTACAATTGGTAATTATTAATAGTACAGTGTGTTTCACTTTACAGCTTGACACCCATGTATTTTTGTTATTTATAATCGAATCAATTTCAAATTTTTATCAGGTATAGAACCCCTTAAAATAAATTTATGGAAAATTAAAAACCCCATTTATTATAAACCACCAGCCTACTATGATAGAAGATAAATGCAAAACATCAAACAAACATATTAGGCCTTATTTAATCGGAAATGTCGTTACGGAAATTTGTTCTGGGCCACTTGAAATCCCTAAAACCAAATTTTGGTTAAAAGATCTTGACTAATAATTATTTGAAATTTCATCCCTACAACCCTGCATTTTTCTTTTTTATAAATGAATCAATCCCAAATTTGTATCAGATATGAAACCTCTTAAAAGACATTTTTTGTGTGCAATTAAAAACCGCATTTATTACAAACCACCATCATACTACGATCAAAACTAACTGCAAAAAATCGAAAAAACATAGTAGGCCTTGATTAATTGTAAAAGTCGTTACGCGAATTTATTCTGGACCATCTGAAAACCATAAATCCAAATTTTGGTTAAAAAATCTTGAAAAATTATTATTTTAAATAAATTATTAGAACTGAATTAACAGTATATTAAAAAACGAGTTTCATAAGGCAAGATTTATTGCACGAGTTCAAATTCAGAAAACGAACCGCTTGCGGCGAGTTTTCTAAAGGACGAGTGCAATAATGACTTATGAAACGAGTTTTTTATGCTATTTTTTTCTATTTTGCGTCTTTTATTCCCTTTTTAAATAAAAAATCGCAATTTCAAAGTTTTTGGATTTTTGTGGTAGTTGACAACTGATGTGACATTTGAAAATTCATTGATTGACACAGAAAATTGAGTGGAGTTTTGTCAATTTTCTGTTTTTTCAATTATTTTTTCAATGCTTCCAACTTTGCAAAAGTTGGGCTATTAAAGCACTCAAATGAGTTATTAACGCACTCTTTTGGGTGCTTTAACAGCTTTATTATAGACGCAAAATAGAAAAAATTTCTTTTTTGTTGGATTTTAACCAAAATTTGGTTTTGGGGTTTTCAGGTGGTGCAGAACAAATTTCCGTAACGATTTTTTCGATTAAACAAGGCCTAATATGTTTTTTCGATTTTTTGCATTTATCCTCAATCATAGTAGGCTGGTGATTGATAATAAGTGGGATTCTTAATTACCCACAAATCTATTTTATTTCATACTGTATCGTATTATCCATGTTTACGGTAGTAATTGTAGTCTGGAAAATGTGATTTTACGGTCTAGTATGACAGTAAAATGTTTTACCGAACTCAAATAAAATAAATCAACTGAACAATGCTTTAGTATTCAGTTACCTTGGGTACTCGTTGTATGTTTTGAATTCGACTAATAGTTGCCATATTGAATAGTTGACATTGTTCATAGATGTCCATATTTTAAATTCGGAAATTTATTTTACATAACTTTTTTTAAATAAAACCAATAATTGCAATATGAAATAAAACGCATTACGTCATACGTCCTGGAAATGTTCTTACAGTCTAATTTCGATGTTCTGGACTCGGCTCCTTCATCGCCTTGTCCGTAACATCTTACTCGACTGTAAAATTCCATTTCCAGGATTTATAACGTAGATAACTATTAAGGGGCTCTATACTTGATAAAAATTTAAAATTGATTGAATTATAAATAACAAAAATACAGTGGTGTCAAGCTGTGGAGTGAAACACTCGTATATACCTACTCGTAAATAATAATTTATATTTTTGCAATTTTCAGAACAAACAGCTGGTACTCCTAATACAGATATAAACAGCGATGGTTTGGACATAATTTACTACCTATCATAGCTTTTGATTTAATGTGATCACTAACAATATTATTTTTAATTTATTCTTGATAATATAATATTTAATTAAAATATAATATTTAATTAACACAAACAGTGAATTTGAATTCTCCATATACAGAAAACCTACAAACACAGATATCACAATTCCTAATGATTCATGTCATCATAAAATACACAAACTAGCAGCTTATAGGTCTTTAGTACAGCGAACTTTGACTACTTCTATGAACGATCACATATTGATAAAGAAATTTCAATCATCAAACAATTAGCACTTGCAAACCATTACTAGTGGTCCCAATTTTGCCTATAATTTTGAATGTCATAACACAAGTAGTTGATCGAGATGGAAATTGTGATGAGTGCAAAGCACATCTTGCACTTATCGTCTGAATCACTACAAGTATAATCTAATATGATGGCCAAGATTACCAAAAAAATTGAAACCAAAAGTGAAATTCATGTGACAATTTTACAAATTATCACTAGTAATATCCCGAGTGCATGTCAAATTGTCGATAATTTAATTTTCTCGAGTGCGTGAATGCGCACGAGAGAAAATTAAGAGACAATTTGACATGCACGAGAGGACATTTTGGCAGACTATTTCCCGAGAAAAATTTAAATGGTACAAAGAAACTTACTTCTGTGTTAAAAAAAAGTTTTTTCTTTGAATTATTGCACCGTCGGTGATGATCATGTTGGTCTTGAATCGGTATCTAGTGCAAATTATCGATAATTTGCACTAGTGCAGTATTATCGCTGAAATTTGATCGTTGCTAGGTTAACGTAAAACATTACAGCTTTTTGGTTGGCTTAAATTTTTCGAGGGAAATAGTCTCTGTAATTACCACCAATGGTGATTATTGTTGTAATCAGCATGCTGTTAATTGGTTTGACTAAATTTATGATATTTGATTAGTTGATAAATAATGTGTTGAATTGTCACTGTAATATAATTCAATGTTTTAAAAAGTATCTACTAAATATTTAACTTTTGCAGTAAAACTAAATGACAGTAAATATATTAACCTATGCCCTGATCTTGCTACAAGATTTTCATCTTTTTTTGTTATTTATTGATTTACTAAATATAATAATCCTCACCATCAGTTTGAATCTTAAATTGAAGGTTATAGGTCATCGATATGTATATTTGAAAAGTAATCAGTTGGTTTCTTGTTTCCCTAATCATTACAAGAAGCTTTTATTATTAAGCACCCGTCTGCTGAAAAAAAAACCAGAAAGTGTTTTTTTTTTAAAAAAAACAAGTTTTTTTCATGTTTTTTATTCAGTCTGAAAATAAAACCGTGTTTTTACATCACTAGCATATGGTGGATCTCTTAGAATCAAAGCCATGCTGTTCTTTAATTATTATGTTACTTACAGCTTATGATAACTGCTTTAATAGAATAGCATCGAACATTTTTGTCATTGTAGATTGTAATAACATAATTACCTCAACAATTTTTATTATAGAAATTTGTATTATATTTAATTATTGCAAATAAAATGTAAATTCATAGTTAAATTTTTTCTCCACGGTACAGTGTTTATTACTAAAATAAATATCATCAGTACAATTAATTTCATCAGTAGTATTATATGTACCATATTCAACTTGCCCTACAGGCTCCTTGAACTGCAGTTTGGTTTCACACGTACTTGTCATTGATAATTTTACCACTTGTTATATTACAGCTGACAATCCTCTCAAACAGAAAATGAACAATAATGAACATAATATGTAGAATATAATTTAGAAATTTCGACATAAGATACAAAGAATACTACAAAGAATAATAATATAGAGTTAAGGTAGAAAGTCACATAAATCTAAAGTCAAGCTAGCTGCTGTATATGAATAAAATCAACAAATTTTAATTCACATATGAACATTATAGAAAATTAAAAAATTATTTATTTCTTGTTTAGCACACAAAAATTGTCATTTAATATCAGAAAACAAATTAATAATGATAACATCGTTGTTCGCTTTACTAACGTAGTATACATTGATGCGTAAGATTTGGCAACGCAATGTACGATCAGTATTTGACGTAAAACCAAAGTGAGGTTAGAGTTTGGTAAAAATTATTGACTGCTGCACCTTAAATAGATTTATGCGGTGTTAGGAATATGATTGTGACTAAAAATTATTTTTTGATGACATCATAAAAGAACAAGTGTGTGGTATAGCTTCAATTTGGTCGATTCGCTGTCCTTGTGGATTTCTGTCCAAGTTGTCAAATACGTTCACACATCAGAAACATACTCCCCCCATGATGATTCTACAAAACGTCATGTTTTGAATATAAAACTTGCAGCAGGTAGAAGATTCTTAATACTATTTCCTATTATCATTATCATTTTTTGTGTATAACATTAATTAATCAAAAATTGATCTTCAACGATGATCCATGCCGGTATTGGGGCAAGTCAAATCAACGCGATTCTCACATCACTTGACATGTCTGCTGTGAGCAAAACAACGTTGAAGCAAGCAGAGGGCATATTATAGGGAAGTCAAGTAGCGAGAAAAAGTTGCGAGAAAGCTTTGCTTCAAGAGCGGGAACTAACAATAAAAAGGCCGTTGTAAGTTTATCACTGTTTTTCAATATTGCAGTACAGAACTTCGATCCTTTTTATACACATATAAACAAACGATTACTAATGAACTTCATATTTACTCACTTATTAATCGGAAATTAGACTGATTTGTCCACTTAAAGTGTCTCTTTAATATAGAGCACGCACTCAGTAGTCCTCGACCACATCGCCGAACCACGTCTGGGATCACGTACAAGTAATGAGAAAAATCAATGTTAATACAATTTTCATTTTATTATCATTTTATTTTCATTTTATTAACCGACAACATGATTTACATGAATGTTTTACGTTGGGTTCCCGTGTTAACATACCCCCACATTCCTTCCTTGGGGTGGAAGTAATTGAGATACGCTCAATCAGCGCGCAATTGCTCCCAGTTACTCACTGATTGGAACGAGGTTGCCTATCCACCCTCTACTAGCTAACCAGGTTAGTACTGGAGCGATTAACTTAATACGTGCTCACCCACCGTCCTCTTTCATACGGGGCCAAGTGCCTCGTCCAGTAAAAGGACTATTCCCCCAACCTAGGTCAGTACATCGGAACCCTCAAGTTCCTTCACCGAGCCAGGGTTGGGGCCACTGCCCGATCGACTACACTACATAATTACCAGAAACTAACTAAATTAGACCCAGATTTTCAATTCTTTATCATCTCAAACCTATTTCAGATTTAAATCAACATTTTTAGAATTATCCTTCTTTTTTTCTTTAACAAAATGCGATAACCAGTATGGTATAAGAAGAACGGTGTCGCGTTCCGAAAGATACGCAATACACTGAATTTTCTAAAGTAATCAAATTTGGTCGAAAGTTCAAACAGAAACGCATGCAACATTAACTGTATATTCCGTAACTTAACCAAAAGTAACTGCATTTTGGTTCTGGTTAGTCTTTGGTAACAAATGGTCACTGAAAAACTTATATAGTTTTGAAACATCTTAACCTTGTGGTGTGTCAAAATTGAATTCTGCACATAAAAGGATTTGAATAAAATATTAATAAAAGCATAACATTAGTGGTTTAACCTATGATAAAAAATTTCATACTATACTTATTAATTATAAGGTGACCAGATTTCTAAATTAATAAAGCGGGACACATTAGGGATGCCCCTATATGCTATTGACATATCTGATTTGCTATAGCCCCTTTATTTTCAAATAGTAGCGACAACAATTGATCTCGCCGCTGGAGCAAAATCACGTTGGCGACATTGAATGTTACTAGATTTGACATTCTGTCACAATAAATCTTAGGTTTAATAATAATCATGTACAAAAATATTCACAGTTTAACATTAATTTGATAATGGGCATTCATGTTCTGTAAAAATGACCATATTAATATGACATATACTTCTGTAATTCTAATTTTTATTAAAATTTTCACAACACCATGCATGTAGTAATTTTTTATTTATTAAAGTTTGTATGAAGTTTGCTCCATGATGTCGCTACTATATGAAATAGAGGGGCTATATGATTTGCGTGACGCATGCGCCATCTACCGAATGACGGAGTAAGTAAATCATATACAAATTTTACATTTGACATAATGCAAATAAAATTAACGGAACATAAAAATTGTGACTATTATTTGCTATTATTCAGCGAAAAGCATGAGTATAATTGTATTGCAAGTAGTATACCTAATTCAAGCTGTAAATATAAGTATTTGCCAAAAAAAAGTTTATCGAAGTGTTAAATGTTAGTTAAAGGCCCCCTGAAGTCATGAAACAGCTAATTCAAATATGATATAGTTAGTCATCAATTTGTTTTGTGGGGTACCCTCCCCGCATAAGTTCGTAATAACCGTCAATTCTTATAAGATAGTCTTCGACAACATCCATTAATAGAAAAGATGATAAAAAACAATTTTCATAGCTATGAAGGACTATCAGGAGATCGAACCTACGACCCTTGGGTTATGAGTAACTAGGTTGTAATACCTGCTACGCGGGTATAAAGTTTTGTTTATACAGTACCAAAAAACTTTAGGAAACATCTAAAAATGACTTTAGAATATTTTAGAAACCATTAAAAACGTAAATAAAAAAAGCAAAAAATAACGTCCCAGCCAGGGTTCGAACCCCCAGGGTTCGAAACCCCAATAGAGTCACGCCAAGAAAGAAAGAATATAGAGAATCAACGTATATAAAGAGTTGATTGTGCAAACTATTAATGTGTCGTGACTGGCTAAACAATTGGGACACACCAATAAATTCGCATTAAAAACCGTACTTTTCATCATGCAAAATAAAAGAGATATGAGCATTTCAAAAATCTTCATAATGTTGTTTCTACCAATACAACCGGGGCGTCGGAGTGTCGATGCTCTGTCTAATGCATTCCTGGCCGGTAGTAAATACCTCATTACCCCACATGGCAACAGGTTTACAAGAGTTTCTCGTAAGAATATGTATTTTAAACAAACCGTTTTTTTCAACAAACTAATTTCTTTTATTCCTGACTATTAATAACCTGATCAATAAAATAATAAATAACTCAAATAGACCTCAGACTTAAGGGGGCCTTTAACAGCCATCCTGTAGGGCATGTGAAAGAGGCGATCAAGAGAGTAACAATAGTAAAATAAGTGGCACTGTGAAAAAAAGTGATGATCCTGAAGAGATAACGAGAGTAAACCACGCGCCCTAACGGTTTTTGACTTTTTTCTCGGAAAAAATCGTTGAGAGCCGGACGCGATTGAGGTCCAGTCATCTTTTACCTTAGCATCTCTCGGCAAAATCGATCAGCCGATATTATTGTTATTCTTGGTGCCAGTCTTAGGAGACTTCATTCTTAGGAGAGTACAGTGTACTAGTCATTTTTTTATTCAACCCAATACGTACAGGGAATCTCGCCTTTTTTGAAATCCTAATTTCATTTATTTATAAGACCTTGGTATCGAGTAATTTTTTTCTAGAAAATGAAAATAAAAAGAAACGAATAGAAATGAACACTTTTATTTTCGCTTACACCCCAAGACATAACAACCACGTGTAAAACTTTTTTTTTTTTTTGCTGAAATGATTCATTCTTCAAAGCTGCTGCAGTGACATTAATGATAGTTTGTACTTGTGTTGATATTTTGTAATGATATTGCGAAGTATTGCCAACAGAGGTGTCACTATCGATGTGTCAATAGGGTATATAAAAATGATTTCTTAAGCAAGCTTTTCGAACAATTTTTGAATGATTTTGTAGATGTGCAATCCATTGACCAGAAACTTTGATTTTTATTAATAGTATTTAATTCAAACAATCCTTCAGCTAACCCTAATTGCTTTTTTTTGTTTCCAAAATTACTTTTACGGAAAAAACTTGTAACTTAGAAGAGGTTAGAAAAGGTAGCAACATTTAATGCATGCCACAATTAATATTCTAAAGTGAGAACGATGGCATGTAATAATTACGTGCCTCCTGGTATATTCTTAGCACGTTAAAATTAGTACATAAAAATTTTTTTTCCATGTCTTCGTCATTGCCAAGAACACAGTTGTTAGTTGAATGGACTTTCCCTATTTAACAGATTTTACTTAGTTTGATAATAAGTGTGATTGGCATTATATTGATGCCACTAAGGTAATTTGTTGTAATTAATGTTATTTCGCCACTTATGAAAGAAGCCAGACAGAAGGGACAAAGAGCAGTACTCAAACGCGATAAACTTATAATTAATGGTGTAAAATACGAATGAGAAGACTTTGGAAAGGTGGATAAGGAAAAACAAGAGGGTCAGAAACATACAGTGTCAGAAAGGTCACCGGAAGGCTATAATGAACAGCAAAGAAAAATCACGAGAACAAATCCAAAAAACTAGTGAGCAAAGATGGGATGGACAAAACGGTAAAGACTACGGCAATAGACAGGCTAGGATATAAGGGAAACAAGAAAAATACAAAAAAAAACAAAAAATAAAAAGAAATCAATTATAAGAATTGCGACATGGAACGTAAAAACGATGTTGACAGTAGGAAAAATGGAGGAAATTGCAAAGCAAATGAAAGAATACAAAATAGAAGTGATGGCAGTACAGGAAATTAGATGGAAGGGAGAAGGAAAAGTAGATAAAGAGAATTATACACTATACTATGGAGGGGAAGAAAAACAAGGGCACAGAGGAACGGGTTTCCTGATCAGCGAAAGCTTTAAAAGGAAGGTGATCATATATAAGAGAGTGGATGGAAGAATATCATACCTGAGGATTAAAAATAAAATAGCAAATTTAGCACTAATAAACGTGTATGCACCGACGGAGCAAGCAGACGACGAAGATAAAAATAAGTTTTATGAAACGCTAGAAAAAACATGTAAAGAAATACCAAAACATGAGACCGTCATAATATTAGGAGACCTAAATGCACAAATTGGTAAAGAGTATATAGAGCAAGTGGCAGGAAAGAACACAGTGCACAAGGAAACAAATGACAACGGGATGAGGATATGTAACCTGGCAACAGGAATGAATATGTATATAGTCAGTACATTAATAAAATTACATGGATGATGCCGGGGAAAACCACAGGAAATCAAATAGACCACTATATAGTATCAAAAAAGAGAGAAAGAACGATACACGACGTAAGATCATACAGAGGGGCAAGCATAGACACGGACCACATAATGGTAGTAGCAAAGATCAATATAGGAAGAATAGACCAAACAAAGAAGCAGACAGGTAGGAAAAAATGGGATGCAAAAAATATTAAAAAGCAGAAAGGAAAATACCAGGAAGAAATAAAAAAGCAACTAACAGAAATGGAAGAAGACAACGAAATAGAATCCAAATGGAACAAAATAAAGAATGCAACAATTAAAGCCACAGGAAAAGTAGTAGGAATAGAAAAGAGAAGAAATAAAAGCAAATGGTGGGATGAGGAATGCGACCAAACAATACGGAAAAAGAAAAACGCCAGACTTAAATGGATAAGACTGATGGAATAAAAAAATGATAATTAAAGGAATAAATAAATAAGGAATAAATAAAGGAATGAAATGGATAATTAAAGACTGGGGAAGATGCAGACTATAAAAGATATAAGGAAATAAGAAAAGAAGGAAATAGGATAATGAAAAAGAAAAAGAATATATGGGTGGAACAGATAATGGAGGAAATGGAGAGTGAAAGCAAGAATAATGCTAAACTATATCAATACATCAGGAAACAGAACAGGAAACCAAACATGGCAAGAATAGAAAACAAAGAATGGATGGAACACTTTAAGAAGCTGCTAACAAAACCAGAACAGGAAACGAATGAAACTGAAGAGGAGAACGAGCATAATACAGAAGAACGGCAAGATGCACCATCGGAAGAAGAAGTGACAGAGATCGTAAATAATTTAAAGCATGGTAAAGCAGCGGGACCAGATGGCATCCTGAACGAAATGATACAGTACGCCGGAGAAGAATTAATAAGGGCGATGCATAAAATAATAGAACAAATATGGGAAACGGAAAACATGCCTCTAGAATGGAATGAAGGGTTAATAGTACCAATACTTAAGAAAGGTAACCCATTGAAATGTGCCAATTATAGAGGGATCACCTTGCTGAACACTGTATACAAGATACTAACGAATACAATACAAAAAAGAATGAGGAAAGTAATAGAAGACAGGATGGGCGAATACCAGTATGGTTTTCGACAGGGAAGGTCAACAGTAGACGCCATCCAGATCCTGAGCCAAATAGTTGAAAAATGCTACGAGTACGATATCTGAGCACAAATACTATTAGTCGACTTTAAACAAGCATTCGACACTCTCAATAGAAAACAAATTAAATTAATACCAAAGAAAATTATAAATCTAGTGGAGATGACAATGAAGAACACGAAAGCAGCGATACTAACGGACGAAGGTATATCAAAGGAGATCAAGACCAATTCAGGAGTGGGACAAGGAGACGGACTATCGGCAACGATTTTTAATATTGTAATGGATGGAATTATAAAGGAATGCAACATAGCAGGAACAATAAGGAATAAAAAAGTACAGATAGTGGCATATGTGGATGACGTGGCAATTATGGCAAGAGACAAGGAAAGCTTGAGTGAGACACTACTACAACTTATAGGAAATGCCAAGAAGAGAGGATTGGAAATAAATGATGAAAAGACAAAATTTATGGAAATACGGAGAAGTGAAGACAAGGAAAATAAACAGATAACAATCGATAAATACAAATTCAAAGCAGTGATGAATTTCAGATACCTTGGAAAAAATATCAATTACAAAAATGACAAAAAAGTTGAAATAACACCTCGATTACAGGCGGGACATCGAGCCTACCATAAATATAAACAAATAATACAGAACAAAACTATAAAAAGGGAAACAAAAATGAAAATATACAAGACAGCAATCAGGACGGTAGTTACATACGAGGCCGAAACAACAACACTGACAAGCGGAGAAGAGGAGAAATTAAAAATTTTCGAAAAAAACATCATAAGAAAAATATATGGACCAAAGAAGATAAGAGAAGGGGAATATCAACGACTAATGAATTTTGAAATAGAAGAGATACTTCAGAATGAAAATATAGTAAGAACAATAAAAGCGGCAAGACTGAAGTGGTATGGTCACGTAAAAAGGATGAAGGATAGCAGTGAGGTTAAGAAGATTACAGAATGGAAACCAGATACAAGCAGACCGAAAGGAAGACCGAAGAACAGATGGAGCGACCAAATCGAGAAAGACATAGAGATAATGGGAATTACAAATTGGGGAAGAAAGATACAGGACAGGAATGAGTGGAAGAAAATAGTAGAGGAAGCAAAGAAACATAGACAATTGTAGAAGCACAAGCGAAGAATAAAAGTGGAGTGACACACCACAAAGCAAATGCGTCTGAGAGCCTCAAAGAAGAGGCGGTTATTATCCTGAAAAGGATGTATAACCTTGTATATATATATATATATATATATAATGTTAATTCAGTGCTTGTATTTAAACCCAAATAAACTGTGCGATATTTATAATTGGCACGGTCAAATTAAAATAAGATAATGATATTTATTTGAATAGAAGAACTCCGTTGTAATCCATAAAAAGCGAGACATTTTGAAGATTTTATGGGCACTGGGGCAGCTGAAGCAAAAGCGGGACTTCTGTTCACCTTAATTAATACCCTCAGAAATCTTACTCGTTATTGATAGTATATAAGTATTAAGTAATAAGTTTAATATTTTTATACATCTTACATCTATTTTCAGTTAAAATAGTGACAAATGGTTTATTTATTTGCAACAAAGTCAAACTTTTTTGAGGTTAACGGTACCATACTACTGTGGAATACAAAGTTGTGTTAAACTAACCGCAAACAACCACGATCTCTCTGCGGTTGTAGTGGTTACCGAAAGAAACCATTTTTTAGGAACCGTGTTTCATAATTTAACTTTTTTCAGGAAATGGTATATTTTAAAACACAAAACCAAGCTTACGGTTACTGTGGTTAACTTATGGTATATACTATAAGTGGAAGTTTATGTAAAAAGTGTTAACCTCAAAACAATTGCATGTATTCGTAATTATTTAAATAATAATCAATTAGTCTGGTTCATTTTAATGAGTTGTGTACAACTTATTACGAATTAACTCGTATTTATTTAGTTTATATGCATTTAATTGTATTTTATTTTCATTCTTTTTTACTTGCTTTTGAATAATTTCAAATTAGTGCAACTTTGCGCCCTGCACTTTCGACTAATATTCATTGGTTCACGGATTCTGTCCCTATTTTCTTTTCATCAATTGTTTTCATACACCATTCATGATCACCAGTTATATTAAACATATTTTATCAACTGGCACCCTTATTTCTATAATATGTTTTCTATATACTTTTGAGATATTCTTGTTTTATTAAATAAAATGTAGGAGCATGAGATAATCGTTAAACCCTGAAACATATTAATAATCGCGTTTACTGTCTCCAGCCTTACTTTGTGGAACTCCATAATCATGAAATATAATATAAATACAAAGATTAGTTAAAGTTTCACAAGTTTTATTAATATCTTAACCTGGCAATATTGTTTCGACACTTTGTGTCATTATCAAAGGTAGATAAGATTGATAAACAAACACGTTGCTAAGAATAAATACATACAGAAAATAGGTAACTAGATACAATACATAACAAAAACTAAATATCTAACACTTCTAATAAAGGAGAATTACTAAGCTCAGTTTGTTCATTCATTAAAGGTACTGTGCGTTTATGTCTGTATATTTCAAAAGCTTCTAAAATGTCTAATTTGTGTTTGTTGTTGCAAAAATGTAAGAATTTAATGTTGTTTTGAGGTGTCATTGGGTGGTTCTGTTCCAAAATGTGTTTGGAAATAAAAATCACTAATAAAAATGCAACTCTCATCCATGATCCATATGCCTATGCTTATACACAATAAAAAGTGAGGTTATGTTTATACTTATTCCTAATAAAAAAACTAATAAATACATAAAAATTACCTCTTGTCGGACTACAATTTGTATAAAAGCCTTAAATTTTGATCAAAGTTGTTTACATCAAGCGTCACAAAGAATCAGAAAATGTTTTTAATAAACGTCAAATATTAAAGTGACATTTTATAAAAATTGCATTCGTTCATATTCCCATTACATCAAATTTGCTTCAGCGCTCAGCTTTTGCGTTTGCCCAGTATCGGCAGTATCAGGTAGTAGATTAAATCATACCTGGTGCGAGAAAGACAAAATTTCGCGCAGTCGCTAGACGTAATTGTTGTGTGGTAGTTTAATCAGCTGTCCGCTACTGCGGCCCACAAAAATGCTTTCCTCCTTGCCTCGATTCATTATGTGAGTAGAACATATATATTTTGTAGATACAATTTATTTAGATGTAAATTTCTGTTTGAATTTACTTTTTCGTTTTCACGTAACAAAATATTTATAGTCTTCACAAATTGCATGTGCAGTTCCCTAAAATAGCGCGGGTAGCTAGATCAATATAAAGCGCGCTTTTAAATTAAATTTTATTGTTATTTTATTATATTATAGAATTATATTTGCTACATAATTAAAACAGTTATATTTCTGTAAGAACACCAAAAGAATTATTGCACTTTTATAAATGCAGGAAAGTAGATCAAATCTCCCAACAAACGCATAAAATTGGGTCAGAAAGTGGTGGTTACGACCTACTTTCAAGAATTTGTTTCAGTTTATCCTGTAGGAACACATTTATTCTTTCTATAATAATTAAAATCAGAAGTTTGTTGTTATTATGAATCGAATTTATAAAGGCTATCCGGTTATTGTAGGCTCTAATGTTTTTTCTATACAATCCGTGAATCACTTTCATTAGATTATAATTTGATACATTTTTACATCTCGTTTTATAATTGCTTGCAAATTAATAATTATTTAGCTTATATGCAATAAAAATTATGAACATCTGTTATATTCATTTTGTATTATTGTCGCGAAAATTAACACCTTATTACGTAATATTGAATGGAATTCACGTGTATTTATACGTGTGAGAGCACTTACATCTTGTTAAGCAAATAACTAATAAGCGTTTTTATGTATTTTTAAGCGCTCGTCGGGAATGTAAAGTTGCAATAAATGGAGAATATATTTATTAGTAGTATTTGTTTAATAGAAATGTAGAAATAGTTTCGTTGAAATATAAGATTTTGGCTAGATTCGGCGTATAACAATGCAACCTTGAATTTGAAATCACTTCCTTAAATAACTATAGCCTCTCCATGGACCCATCTCTATTGTTTTAAATTTAAACAATAATTGTACTGGCCGTCTTATTATTATTATTATTATTATTATGCGGTGCATTATTATATTTATATTTTTTACATAACTTTTTTTTACTAATTTTCTACAAAAGCTATTATCTTTCTAATTACTAAAGCTTTCTTTTCGATCTAGATTTTACAGTTCATTTCTTAAGTAACTAATCTCTTGGAACATTGGTTTTCAAATCATTGACTTTTAATTTTTAAACATGAACTTGCAATTTTGGAGGTTATTGCTTGCTTTATAGAGAACGCTATTTTGAAATATGGAAGTACATATTAAAAGTTCCGAACGGTTTTATGTTATTAAGCTTGGCGGAAAGTACTATTATTACTATATAACGTAAAATTATGAAATCTTTATTAACAAATTAAACCAGTTACAAAACACAATAATATCAAGTTCACATCACTGTACAATACAAATTCATGTAATGAAAACTTTTGAGAGATGACGTAGAAATTGCAATGATCATATTTTTGATTCTTCTTGTGCACACTTTTATTATGCAATATTAAATGATTTCAGTCAGAAAGAGATATCATTTTAATTGACATCATCAAAACAATAAGTTTACAAACATTTATTGTTCTTTTTGAGAAACGTTTATTGATTTAGGATATTCATTAAACGTCCTACATCTCTTATTTAATAAACGATTAAAAATATTTCTTGTTACGCCACTGGTAATTCATGTAAGGTCGTTGACTAAAATAATATGTGAACTGGCATTACCTGGAATAATGGAAATTTCCATTACCCCCTTTGGATGAATTCTCTTTATAGGTAGGTATATACATAATAGTAGGATATATTTTCAAGGTTATTCTTCTAAGCAATTTAATTTTACTCTTGGAACTTATTTTACCGGTATTGGTATACCAGGATCCAGAAGAGAGCAAAGGGGGCTATTTTTTTATTGAAATTAGCAAAATAGTAAACCTTAGCCCCGTTGCACATGAACGCCGACCGTCAGCCTGATGATCAGTGCAATGGAAGGACTGCAGTTTTAAATTGATCTCTTCACATACACGCTGACGGTCAGCGCGCTAACGGGCCATTGGAGAAATGCACCTTTTCACCGTATACCGAATCAGCGCGCTGAAATTATTTAAAAGAACAATATTGTCCAGTCCCGTTCACATGGGCGCTGACCGTCAGCGTGCTGACCATCAGCAACCTACAGGCTTACCCACAGATGGTAAGCCTGGCGTTTTGTGTTCACATGATCAGGATGAAAATTGTTTATTGTTTCCAGCCTTATTTTGTGGAACTCCATAATCATGAAATAAATAAAGATTATTAAAAGTTTCACATGAAATAAATAAAGATTATTAAAAGTTTCACAGTTTTATTAAAATATACCTGACAATATTGTTTCGACAGCTATGCTGTCATTATCAAAGGTAATATAATTATAAACAAACACGTCGCTAAGGTAGATACAAAATAGGTAACTAGATAAAATAATAATAATAATAATAATAAAAATTAATAATAAAAATCATAATTAAACATCTAATACTTCCAGTAACGGAGAATTACTGAGCTCAAGTTGTTCATTCATTAAAGGTACCCTGAGTTTGTGTTTGTATATCTCAAAGGCTTCTAAAATGTCTAATTTGCGTTTGTTATTACAAAAATGTAGGAATTTAATATTATTTTGAGGAGTCATTGTGTGATTTTGTTCTAAAAGGTGTTTGGCGTAATTCGATTTTTCAGGATGTTTATTTTTGTAATGACGTACGTGTTCTTTATATCTTATGTCAAAATTTCGAAGTGTTTGTCCAATATATACCGAACTACAAAAAGAACAATTTAAACGGTAAATGCCCGATTTCATGATATCATGTGTTCTGTCTTTAGCATTAAATAAAAATGAAAAAGTGTTAGTGTTGGTTTTAAATGTTATTTTATAATTGTTGGTTTTTCTTAGTATATGTGCAATTTTTTCTGATATTTTGCCAAAATATGGTATAGATATGTAATTTGTGTCTTCTGTTTGATTGTCAATGGGATATATTCTTTTGATAGCTAACCTATAATCTTTTTGTTTAATTAAAGTGTCAATCATGTTCGGATTATAATGATTTGCATGTGCTAGTTGTTTAATGGTTGATATCTCTTTGCTAAAATCTGATTTTGTTAGTGGAATAGTTAAAGCTCTGTGTACTAATGATCTGTATGCTGCTATTTTATGTGTATTGTGGTGACAAGATTCATTTGGTATTGTTATGTCTGTTTGTGTTGGTTTTCTGTATATGGAAAATTCAAAAAGATTGTCTGCGTTAATCTTGATATTTAAGTCTATATATATATATATATGATATTTGAGCTCAGTAATTCTCCGTTACTGGAAGTATTAGATGTTTAATTATGATTTTTATTATTAATTTTTATTATTATTATTATTATTATTTTATCTAGTTACCTATTTTGTATCTACCTTAGCGACGTGTTTGTTTATAATTATATTACCTTTGATAATGACAGCATAGCTGTCGAAACAATATTGTCAGGTATATTTTAATAAAACTGTGAAACTTTTAATAATCTTTATTTATTTCATGATTATGGAGTTCCACAAAATAAGGCTGGAAACAATAAAAAAGTTTCACAGTTTTATTAAAAGCAATATCTGCTTTTCAGAATTAGAAAAGCAACAAATCATTAATAAAAACCCACAAATACCTAAACTGTATGGATTAGTGAAGACCCACAAACAGAATATGCCAATAAGACCAGTTGTATCATACATCAATGCACCTAATCACATTTTATCCAAAAAACTGAACCAGATTATTAACACGATAGGTTACAAATCGAAATACTCTGTTAGAAATTCATTAGAATTAGTAGATAAGCTGCAAAACATACATCTTCCACCACATTCAAAACTTGTTAGTTTTGATATTTGCAACATGTTCTCCAGAATACCACCACAAGAATGTATTCCTTTATTAGATAGTTTCTTGATCAATAGTAATATAGAATTAGTTAAAAGGTTAGAGTTAATTCAATTATTTGACCTTTGTATAAGTCAAAATTATTTCACTTTTAATAACATAATTTATTTACAAAAGGATGGTTTACCTATGGGTAATTCTCTAAGTCCTCTATTAGCTAACATATTTATGGACAAGTTTGAAGATCGAATATTTGAATTAAACCTCTCTAAACACATTATCTTCTGGTTTCGTTATGTTGATGACATTTTAGCTTGTTTCGACAGTTCTTTTGAGGTTATCAATGAATTTTTAATTCTTATAAACAATATCCATCCTAATATAAAATTTACACTAGAAACAGAACAAAACAGGGCTATAAACTTTCTTGACTTAAATATCAAGATTAACGCAGACAATCTTTTTGAATTTTCCATATACAGAAAACCAACACAAACAGACATAACAATACCAAATGAATCTTGTCACCACAATACACATAAAATAGCAGCATACAGATCATTATTACACAGAGCTTTAACTATTCTACTAACAAAATCAGATTTTAGCAAAGAGATATCAACCATTAAACAACTAGCACATGCAAATCATTATAATCCGAACATGATTGACACTTTAATTAAACAAAAAGATTATAGGTTAGCTATCAAAAGAATATATCCCATTGACAATCAAACAGAAGACACAAATTACATATCTATACCATATTTTGGCAAAATATCAGAAAAAATTGCACATATACTAAGAAAAACCAACAATTATAAAATAACATTTAAAACCAACACTAACACTTTTTCATTTTTATTTAATGCTAAAGACAGAACACATGATATCATGAAATCGGGCATTTACCGTTTAAATTGTTCTTTTTGTAGTTCGGTATATATTGGACAAACACTTCGAAATTTTGACATAAGATATAAAGAACACGTACGTCATTACAAAAATAAACATCCTGAAAAATCGAATTACGCCAAACACCTTTTAGAACAAAATCACACAATGACTCCTCAAAATAATATTAAATTCCTACATTTTTGTAATAACAAACGCAAATTAGACATTTTAGAAGCCTTTGAGATATACAAACACAAACTCAGGGTACCTTTAATGAATGAACAACTTGAGCTCAGTAATTCTCCGTTACTGGAAGTATTAGATGTTTAATTATGATTTTTATTATTATTATTATTTTATCTAGTTACCTATTTTGTATCTACCTTAGCGACGTGTTTGTTTATAATTATATTACCTTTGATAATGACAGCATAGCTGTCGAAACAATATTGTCAGGTATATTTTAATAAAACTGTGAAACTTTTAATAATCTTTATTTATTTCAGGATGAAAATTGATATCAAAGCTGATGCATCAACCACTGTTGTCATATCTGCTACTTACATATGGCAGTTTGCAAATTTTATTACCTTTTTCCTTCTTTTCTGATATTTTCTGTTTGAAAAAAGCAGGTACTAAATCATAATTCTAGAAAACCCAAATCCTACCACTGTTTTCTGTTACTATTTATAAAAAATTTTTAAATTAATTTTTAAAAAATATTTCAAGTGTTTGCTATAAGTACTTTATGACTGTTGTTGCAAGTGCAACCCCTAATACAGACGTCATTGGGTTTAAAGGGGTGTCATTATTCCTTTCTATTCACCGGAGGGTATATATCTGCAAACTGACAACATTGTTTTTTTAAATAATTTCGGTCAGCGCGCTGATTCGCCATACGTGTGAAAAGGTGCATTTCTCCAATGGCCCGTCAGCGCGCTGACCGTACGCGGAGCTCACGGGCACGCGTACGGCCGTGCTGACCGCCAGCGTGTATGTGAAGAGATCAATTTAAAACTGCAGTCCTTCCATTTTTAACAGAAGTACTAACATATTATTGAGAATAATTGATACGGTGGCTTTTGTGGTTCTGAAACTGATGTAACATGTATCCATTTTAATAAAAGTTGTAAATTCATATTTGATCATAAAATCCAGAGATTCAAAATAGGTATCACTTATTAGTGTATTATTATTCAACGAGTGTGTAACGATGAATTCGGATGAATTTTATCATCCTCATGGGTTATAGCCATTAGACGCTAGTAGAATACTATACTTTTTCTACGACTATCCAATAGAAAATTGCACTTTGCGGTCTAAGACAATTAATTATTTATTGTTTCGAGCTTTATTTGGTGAAACTTCATAATCGAAATAAATAAATCAGATTAATAAAAATTAAATAATTGTAGATTATACTAAAAGTAGATTATAATAAATTTGTACAGTTTTGAATAATTTTTATACTGATGTTATTATGTATGTTTATGCACAGATGCATTATAATTAGACTATTATTGCAAGACTCATCTAAACATAAACGTCTTTTTATGGTCCAAGGGCCTCTTTATGGTCAGACGGGCAATAACGAAACGTCAATTAAATGTTAGAAGTTTTTTTGTAGAACTTGATTGGTTCTTAATATAATTTGTAAACTTCTCACCAATGAAAATATGCTGAAATTAAATATTTTGGAATAGTAACTATAGTAACGTACTTCGTATAAGCACATAAGTATACGCACAGCGGCTTGATGTACCTGCGTACTCATTTAATTATATTTTTACACAAAAATAGATTTGACATACAAACTTAATCTGTGCATAAAATAGCGTATGTATAGCGGGCATAACTTGTTTTTATGGCCCTACAGCCTTTTCCTAATAGAAATAACGCTTCTGGCCATAAAAGCTTCATTATGCCCTTAATACATAATAGTAATTTATGTATTAAGGGCATAAAGAAGCTTTTATGTCCAGAAGCGTTATTTCTAGCCCGAGGCGTCACCCGAGGGCTAGGAAAAGGCTGTAGGGCCATAAAAGCAAGTTATGTCCGAAATGCATACACTATTTTATGCACAGATTGTTTTTATCTCAAATCTATTATTGTGTAAAAAACATAATTAAATGAGTACGTAGGTTACATCAAGCCGCTGTACGTATACTTATGCGCTTATATACGAAGTACGTTACTATAGTTACTATCTAAAATACTTAATTTCAGCTTATTTTCATTGGTGATAAGTTTACAAATTATATTAAGAACCAATCAAGTTCTACAAATACAGCTCTGACATTTAATTGACGTTTCATTATTGCCCGTCGGATCATAAAGAGGCCCTTGGGGCATAAAGAGACAGTTATGTTCCGATAAATCTAGCAATAATAGTCTAATTATAATGCATCTGTGCATAATAGTAATTTATGTATTTAGTGTGTAAAGAGAGCCATTTTGGTATGAGGATTAGCGAGGCACGAAACAGCAACTGAATACCAAAATGGCTCTTTACACACGAAATACATACAAAATTTTTTCTACGGTCCTAGATATCTGATAAAATTGTTACATAATTGAAACTTCTTTATTATGGGCAACCAGAAATACATTTGTGTGTATGCGTAGCATTGTAGGTTGTAACTACCTACTACCTACTTGAACAAATTGAATTTGAAGTGAATTTTAGTGGAACACGAGACATTTTAGGCAAATAAATATCTATTGTTAAACTAATATACATAATAATAAAATTATTTTCAACGAGAAATTGGTTTTAACATTTGTTATTAATGGTTACGTTAATAGTAAAATTAGAACACTGCTGGATATTGACCCCAGAAGCACTCAGTGTTTTTAAGTTAGGATCAACGTTGTTTGTAATCGCAGTGCTCATAGAACTTTGAATGCTTTGGTTTTCTGCAGGCACTGAATGTGTATTAACTTCATTGAAATGATGGATGCTGGATGAGGTCCCCGGAATAACACTACTTGAACTGGGCCCCAAAATCTTTTGTGCTGCTTCAATTTTATTTGAAAGGCCTTCCTCAATGTACCCCTCCGCAACACAAGCTGATCGCCAACCCCCCGTGTCTTTTAATTCTAGTAATATTGGCCCCAGAATTTGCCAATATAGTGGCCGAGGTCCTACGGAAACAGTGGCCTGTATAAAGGTTGGAATCTTCCAGATTCAGGTAATGAGCAATAATTGATGACAGTCTACCAAATGTGTTTATGCCAACCACCTGGTTGATGCAACGGCCGTTGGCAAATTTAAAAAAAAATCGACGAGAACCCGCAGATTTATTGGCACGTAAATTGGCATATTTGCTGAACAGTCCCACATAATCAACCGCAACATTTTCGTCATTAATTATTGTGAATGTTCGCGACTGATAAGTTTTAGTATCCGGAATTGTTACTATAATCATATTTTCCATGGTTTTTATATTTTTAGCCTCTAGGTGATACAACTCTTGCCGGCGGCAAGCTCCAGATATTCCCATTATTAATGCAACCTACGAAGGACAGAAATTAATTTAACAAATGAAGGAATTTGATTGCTTACTTTTATCATTAAATAGGTGTCATCGAGGGTCTCTTCCAAAAATTTCAGTACTTCCGTTTTAGATAACACCTTGGATTTCTTAGGTTTGTAGCCAACATGCTTTTGCTTTAAAAAAGCATTCACTTTTTTGTAATTGCCAGCATTCACATTGTGTTTTGTCAGGAGTGTTGCTTTTATCATGGAAAATATGGACCACAATGTAGGTGGCTTCATCACTTTTGATAACTCGGATAGATAAGCCAACACCACGTTTTCTGAATATTTCGTGATTTTCTTGGATTCACACCATTTAATGAACTAGTTGTACCGCCGTTCATAAAGGCCGCGCCGCGCGATTTGGCCGGCAACAACTCATTGGTTGCTGCCTGGGCCGCATCAGATATTTCCGGCGGCGTGCAGTTATCTTCAGATTCAAATGATTCCATCTTCAAGTCACAAAACTCGATAAGAAATGTTGCGGATCATGGACGCGCCGCGATACAATTACTAATAATGATTTTTGACAGTTCCTGACAAATGAGGAATTACATTAATAATCAGGTAGCCATGCGGTGCGTAAAGTAAAATAAAGCCACGTGATCATCTCATTTCGACATTGTTTACGTGGTTGCGATGTTATAATGGCTGCTAGGGAAAAAATGTGTGAATCGCTAACTTTACGCATTGACAATGAGCTTTTAATGGTCAGTTTTAGAGGTGACCGTAGAAAAATAACTATTAGTGTCCGTCGCAACATAGAATAACGCGCTCATAATGATAAAGATTTGTATATCTCCGATAATTGTTCAAAAGTTACACAGCACGTTCTCAGTGAATGCATTGACATTTTATAGGCTTCGCTAATAATAAATGCATAAAGGCTTTCTACACCACTTCACTTTTTTTTTTTATTTTTCGGCAGTTTTTAATATGTCTCTTTTGCCGCTTGTAAAATATCTGTGGCGTACAATTTTCATCGGAATTCATTCTTTAATTCTTTTTATTTTTTAGAAAATGTAAACAGACTCTCAACAGACAATTGTAACCATCAGCATCAAACTATTAAAACTGCTGGTTTTTCAATTTTTTGCCAGCATTGTGTACATTGAATTTCCAGTTTCTTAATACATTAAATACACGAAATATGGGTTTTCACATATTTTATTTGTAAAAACACTAGCTACGAAAGCTCCCTTTGCTTCGTCTCTGACCTAGCTGCAGTTGCATACTGGACTATTAATTGCTATGGGCAGTTAATTGACTTACATTTATTGGTTATGTATACAAAATATTAGTTTTGTATTTAAAAACCTTTTCGTACTGCTGTTTAATTTGTGTAATATATAGTGTGTCGTGATGCTTGAGGAAAATTGATCCAGTAGAGGAGCGAGCGGTGATAAAATACTTACAGAAAAAAGGGATGACGCCGCACAGTATACGATTTGACCATTCTAGAGGGACAAAAGTCGGAGTTTCAATTTTTTTTTTTAATTGAAAAAAAACTACATTTTACTAAACCCTACAAACCAGTTGTTTACAAACAACTACTAAAAGTTCCAAGACGTACTGTTTGTTATCTTAACAATGACACAAACCACTCTTCCTATCTCAGGTAGAAAAGAGGATGTTTTGTGTTTTTGAGGGTGATTTGTGTTATTTCAGTGATGGCTTCGTGTTCCACAGGTATTAAATTATATATTTAAGTTAATAATTAATTGCATTATTATTGAATATTGAAAATAAAACAAAATATAGGCATTTAGTAACTACCACTTGATTTAAGTTAAAAATATTTTAGTTTAACTGGGAATAAATGTGTCACACAGAGTAACCATATAAAACCTACTTTAAAATGTTCAGTAATTCATCTTAATTTAAATAAGTATTAACATTGAATGCGTTTTTTTGCGATTTCTTAAATAGATGCATTTTCCTTTATAGAGGCACGGCTTACTAGAAGAGATATTTTTGAGGTATGGCGAACCAGTGCGCCTAAGGATCGTATAAAGCGAGTTTGTGACTTTGTAAAGACATTCTATAAAGCTGACGTAGATTGGGAAGAAGAAAATAAGCCACTAAAGTTTATAGTAAAAAATGAATGTGAGAAGATTCGACGTAAATGGGCGCGAAAACGAAGGCGTTTGGATTTGTTTATAATAGCTCACCGAGCTTGGCTAGCTGAGCAAATAATCTTCAAAATTACCCCAAAAGCTAAAGAAGGTACACCGGCACCTAGTGTGGGCCGGCCAAGGAAATCATTTCAAGAAAGTTCAGCCAAAACAAAAAGGAGGAGAGTTCTGAATTTAGTGAATACTTATGAACACGAAGAAATAACCTTTGCAGCAGCAGTAACTCTTCGAGCAAGCGGTAAACGCGATGGTGCAAATATAATTAAAGAAATATCTTCTTCACCACCAGGAACAGCTACTAGCTATAAAAAAGCAAAGGAATGTGCTTCAACAACACCAGAACAGCATCCTTACACCTCTGAGGAAGGTTTAGCTTTCTTTATTGCTCACAAGCTTACAGTTCAACAGTACAAAGCAATACAGCAGGAGGCTTCAGAGCGAGGATTTAGTTTATATCCCTCTTACGACCGCATTCTTAAAGAGAAGAAAATCTGCTATCCACCAGTGAAAACCATAGTCATAACGGACATTTCAGCAGAAGTATAACTTCAGGCATTGTTGGATCACACTGCAATCAGAATATGCAGTAAAATTCTCGAAGATTATTTTTTAAGACAAGACCTTACTGATGAATCATATACACTTATATATAAATGGGGCTGTGACGGGTCATCAGGGCATAGCATTTATAAACAAAAATTTGAAAGTGCCAATTCTACGGATGAATATATGTTTATCATCTCTATGGTTCCTATAAGACTGATTACCGATAGTAACAAAAACATCAAATGGCCAAACCCACGACCTTCCTCGCCACGATTTTGCCGAATCATAAAGTTTATATACAAGAAGGAGACAAATAATCTGATACGTGAAGAGTGCAATTTAATCAAAACGCAAATTGAGAATTTATCTCCAACATTAATTCATTTCAAAGATAGAACAATTACTGTTCATCACAACTTGATACTATCTATGATAGATGGAAAAGTATGCAATGTGTTATCAGATACAAAGAGTACTCAAAAATGTTTTATATGTAAAGCCACTCCAAAGGATATGAATTCAATGAGTGTAATCAGAGATCCAGATCCTAACATGTACTAATTTGGAGTTTCCAGTTTGCATGCTTATATACGCACAATGGAATGCCTGTTAAATATATCCTACAGATTAAAAATAAAACAGTGGCAAGTTCGGGGCAAAGAAAACAAAGGTGTTGTCGAAACAACAAAAGAAGAAATAAAAAGAAAATTTAAAGAATGTGGGCTTATCATTGACAAAGTTAAACCAGGCTTTGGCACAAGCAACGATGGTAATACAGCTCGTCGTTTTTTTAGCAACTATAAAGATACTGCGAAAGTAACAGGTCTCAATGAAAATTTGATTTATAGATTAAGTATTCTTTTAAAGTGCCTATCATCAGGCTATGAAATTGACACTGAGAAGTTTGATAGTTACGCAAAAGAAACCAAAAATCTATACATTCAGCATTATTCCTGGTACAATATGCCTGTCACTCTTCATTAAATTTTAACACATGGAGCAGATATTATAAGATTATGCATAATACCTATTGGCCCAATGTCTGAGGAGGCATCAGAAGCTAAAAACAAAGACATTAGGAAAATAAGAGAAGGCCACACGTTAAAGATTTCGCGCGAAAGAACCAATTACGACCTGTTCCGATATTTGTTAGTGTCTTCGGACCCACATTATTATTACGAAATTGCCCAAAAAAGAAAAACATCCTTTTGATGAAGAATTTTTATCATTAATAAAAAATTGAAAATTGTATATACCTGTTTAATAAATGGTTGATTTATTCAAAACGTCTCTTATTATGCTTTTAGATTTCTTAACTAACCCGTTTACATCATTTTCGTACTATATAATATACTTAGGAATTTTGTCCCTATAGATTGATCAAATCGTACACTGTGCGCCGCTTCAAATTTACCAGGATATTGTAGCAACCGTAGGGGAACCTACTGTGTCTTATGACATAGTGAAACGCTGGTGCCGTGAGTTCAAGTACGGAAAAACTTCTTGTGAAATACGCGACAAATACGCAATAGCAGTGGCGGATCCACAGAACTAATTTGGGGGGGGGGGAATTTTTGGGAAAAGATTTACAGTTAATTGTAAGTATTTTTGTTTAATATACATAGGTACTATATGCTAGAACTACGCAAAGTTTTTGAGTAAATCTAATTTCTTTATTTTTTAAGAATGCGACATTTAATAAAAATTATGTAAATTCTCCCTCTGCAACTTATATGTATTTAACTAATTATAATAATACATAAATAATAATACATGCTTATTTCTTTAAATGTGACGCTAAGTATGGAAACGATAATTTTTAAACTGTGCATTTTTGATAATAAGCAATATATAAATTAATAGACACTTAAAAACTAAATCATATAAAATATACAGTGTGCTGAATTTGAAATGAAATTTTATATATATTCAGGTATATCATTCAACAATAAATTTATAAAAAAACCTTTCCTTAGGTATTTATAAGCATCGTGTATTATTATAATTAGTTAAATATAAGTTTCACTGGGTAAATTTAATTTTTATTAAATGTTGCATTTTAAAAAAATAAAAGAAATTAATTTTATTCAAAAACTGTGTGCACTTCCGGTATATATAAAACTGCTCGGTCAAATATGCGATAAGTACATACATTTAAAATAAGCAAATATTGAGGACTTCAATTATTAAAAAATATACAGGGTGTTCGTTTAAAAAATAACACATTTTCTATCTCTCTGTATAATATACGAATTTTTAAAAAACTACTAAGGGATTAACATATTCTTGAATCACCCTGTACGTTAGGTTGATTCAAATGTGTGCACCCTTTCAGCGCATTCTATATGCGACGTTCTCGGAGTTTCCTGTCAACTCGGCAGGCTATTTAATGCATATCACATATCAATTTACAATGTTTTGACTGGATGACTTATTAACTACTAGATTGATGTAAAATATAACGCGACTGTATTAGCGAATCTTCTTTAACCCTCTGTGTTATTGCTCGTTGATTTTGAAATACCGTGTATGAAAGAATATTTTTGTTATAAATATTCAGTTAACAGATAAAAATGCACCCACACAGAACACTTAGGCTGCGTATACACGTAGACATTTTTGTGTTGACACTTAGTGTATAGACTGCTCTAGATTGTTTACATCAAATCTCTGATCTAGTGACACTGCTCTCGACGGTATACAGACACTGACATCTGGTCTAATAGACCTTCTCTAGATACAAAAGTGTCGATATGTATACGCAGCCTTCAAAACAGAATAATCTAATGTGTTCTGAAAACGGTAAATAGAATTTTTGATTAACGATGTTTCGTCTAACGATACTCTTGCCTAATGGAATGTAAGTGTACTTAATGAAATTTCACCTAACCAACGAGATTATCGTATTAACAATAAGTCACATCTCCTTAGACATTAAAACAAAATTGTTCTTTATGTTATCGTTATTGTTTATTAAAAAGCTAATTATTATATACATTTCTTTGTACTAAACTACTAACAAATAGTTTTGTTAGTGTATGATATAGTGGACTCTTAGCCGAGACTTCATTAGGAGAAATTTCGTTAGACGAAGATTCAGCAATCCTCTGAAAAGGTCAATGTTGAATGTATTTGGTTAGTGTTTATCGAGGCTTTGGTTTGTTTAAACCTATGATAATTATTGCGTTTTTAATTAATAGTTCATTACGATAAGGTATGGAAGGTGTGTTTATCTATTTGCAACAATTTAGACTGATAAGTAGTTTTCATGGAATCGTAAACTTATCGTCAAGTGAATAGTTAAGTTTTTCTTATATTTTGCACTAAAAACACGTTTAGTAATTTTTTTTTCAATTGTAATACTAACTATACATAGATGTAATTATCATAACCTTAACCAGTTTGCGATAATTGCGATTATGTGTAATGCTCTTCCTGTTTCCTTTATTATATATATACAGTGCGCGTCTAAAGTCCGTTCCCCCCCTACTAATTTTTGAACCACCTGGTATATCGCAACGAAATTTGGAGGGCTTAAACAGGAGATAAGAACCTAATTTTTTATGGAAAAATGACAGCTAAAAGTTTCAAAATGGCGGCTGAGTGCCCTCTTGAATTACTTTTTTAAATAGAACACCCTGTATATTATTCCGTTATCGAAATCTGCTCATAATTCTTAAAATTTTTCTCTAATACACTTTACTTCTAAATTTAATTGATTTTCAAATATTAACGTTTGAAAAGTGACATTTCAATTAATTTCAAATCCAACAAAGACACGAATTCTGCTATCAATCAAGTTTGCATTGGAAACAAAAATCGTTGTTGGGGTATCTTACATCTTGTTTACTGTCAAACTTAACTGTTAGCTGTCAAATAAAATTTAGTTAGAGAAATGTTTTACCGGAAGTGACCAAAATCCCTCGCAAAATCCATACTTCATTTTAAACCTGAATGTCACTTTTCAAACGTTAATATATCGAAATCAATTAAATTTAGAAGTAAAGTGTATTAGAGAAAAATGTTAAGAATTATGAGCAGATTTCGAAAACGGAATAATATACAGGGTGTTCTATTTAAAAAAATAATTCAAGAGGGCGCTCAGCCGCCATTCTGAAACTTTTAGCTGTCATTTTTCCATAAAAAATTAGGTTCTTATCTCCTGTTTAAGCCCTCCAAATGAAACAGGTGGTTCAAAAATTAGTAGGGGGGGGAACGGACTTTCGACGCGCACTGTATATATAGATTATGTTAAGATAACATTTTTTGTTTTACTTTTTTTTTAAATTTTGATTTGACTTGAACTTGCAGAAACTACAGGGCTCCCACTTGTACTAAACCACCTAAAATATTGGCGTACTAAAAAGATCCTAAAAAAACTAAAAATCTAAGACATTTTCGAAAATACTTAAAAATTGATATTTTTATTGTGATCTCGTTTCAAATACCCTATCAGCTGCCACACACTATGTATTAACTTTTTAAATACGAGTACGTGTTAATACATTGTGTCTTTGGGTGAATTACCATGTGTGAGCGAAGGAAAAATAGTGAATAGCATCTGAGAAAGATAGATACATATTTATCGTCTACTTGATAAAGTCGTACAATAAGTAACTTTTTTTGTACTGTTGGTGCTATACTGCTAGGTAAAGCTTTTTTATTTTCGAATATCATAAGGAAGGACTTATATGAGTCAGTTGGCAAGGTATGTCATTTCTATGGCATCACTCTTGAGCGGCATATAATACTTTTATACTCCGGCGGAGTATAAAACATTGTTACCAAGATGTCCATAGCAACCACCAGAATCGACGCAAGGCAAATTACCAGTATTTCCATTTTCTTTTCTTTGAATAGTCCGGTTTTAACATCACGCGTTATAGAACGAATCGTTTGAAAATAAAATATTGCATTTTATTTGGAGTATAAGTGACTTTATGTGACTTTGTATGGATTTAATTCGACTCGCTTCGCTCGGCGATAATAATCACGCTCACATAATCAACATTTGTCAAAAAATATTTTAGTTTAGAGAGATGTATATAGTTTTATCTAACATCTTTTTTAATTTTTAATTTCTAAGCAATTAAAGTTGAAGTTTACTAACTTGTGGGTAGGAAAACATTGTTACCTACTTTAGAATGGTGAGTGGCTGCTATTAGAAATAGGTAGAAACCAATCACCAGCTTGCATTGCATAATATTATTAAAATCCAGTCATCGCCCTAGAGTATTAAATTTATTACCGTCAAAACTACAGACTAACTATACATTGCAAATTCGATAAATAAAGAGGTGTTGGATAAAATTTTGTATGGCACACGTGAGTTAAGGATATTATCCACTCAGAAAAATTAACCCACTCTTATAATATCTTACTTAACTCACTTGTATTTACCATAAATAACTATTAAATGTTCAGTTAACCAAAATGACAAACATCTAGTATTTTTAAGATTGTTTTACCTAGTACCAACCTTGCAAAAAATATTGTATGTTACTATATTGTAAGACTTGGCAATTATGCGATCCCATTTGCTATTTTTCGTTTGCTCACACATCCAAGATTCAAACCCAAAACCACATTTTACTAACGCAGTATAAACAATTATAAGAGAGCTGCAATTTTGTTTATTTATTAATTATTTTTATATAAAACGAAATTAAATTTTGTTTATGGTATGTACAATCGCAGCCAAAAAATGGTAACACCAATGGTTGTCACTTTTCTTCTATAATTTTACCTAATCTAAGTGTTGATTGCATCTTACAAATTACGTAAGGTTATTTAAATATCATAGAAATTTCTACAATAAAGTCCACTAAGCACTTTTTAATCGTCTTTTCAATTATTTAAAAAGTGTTGGTCTTTTTATTGTTTTGGCCGTGATCGTACTACTACTTGTTCTTCACACGGCTGTGCTGTATGGTATAGACTAGCGTTTCCCAACCGCTGGTCCGCGGACCGGTGCCGGTCCGTTAGAAATTTTTGGCGGTCCGCAGAGAATTAACAGTATTTATCAAAATTTTACCGAAAGAAATTTTTTTATTCGTGTTATCCTGAAGATAACGTAGGGTCAAATTACTTATCGGAGCTGACCCTGAGAATAAACTGTGAATACATTTATACGGAGCCGGCGCTAAGTACATACATACGTGATATATAACGCGAGTGCTCCATACGCATGTGGCGGGGTAGTATCCAGTAATAAGTAATAAGGGGGATCTCCCAATTTATAATTACCGCCTTACTGTTGGTCGGAGCAAAGATCTGACCGTGGAATCTCTGCCATCGCATTACCGCAATCGTTTCTATTTCCGTATCTCTAGCCTTCTCCGCTCTAGGGGGCTGCGCCCGTTTTTGAGAGGCGGTATCTCTGAACCTATAGGAGCCAAAACGACTATCTTGGCGTCAAACCACGGGCAATCTCAAAATGTTTCCTATTCAAATGTGGTGCAAAACCACAAGAAAAAAGTTACAGCCAAAAACCCGAATCATAAAATATAATAAGGTAGCAGCAGTAGAAAAAGTTGCATGCTGCGCGCTACTTTTAGAATATGTGTGAACACTACGCGAAACTTTTGCCGCCGCAACTTTAAAACTGCGTTGCAAATGTAGCCGTGTGTGATCTTAGCTTAATTTGATAGATAAATACTATATAGGATGTTTCACTAAGATTCGTATCCTTTGAACAGGTAATGATACTCGTCAATAGGAACAAAAAACCCTTATACGATTTTTGATTTTATGCACATCGAAAGAAATTTGCTAAAAAGGTCAGCTTTTGGGATCCGTTGGAAAAATAGTCAAACCTAGCAGTTAGGTACATCCAGCTTCAACTGTGATTAAGCTTAAACCAGTGACGAACAACCCACTTTTCAAAAACAATTTTTTACTCGATTATTATGAAAGATAGGCAATAATGATATTAAGCTTTTTTGTTGCGTTTTATGTATAGTATCACCTGTTCAGATTACGAATCTTCAATGAAACACCCTGTATATTAAATTGTTCTACAGCTACTACTCAAAGCTTTCCAACACCTAATAACACTCATTCTGGTTTAAATAATCGTGTTTACTGTATCAACTTCAACTTGGCAGAAATTTTGACCGAACTACGCCCAGTATAAGTAAAACCATTACAATCTCTTCTGGTATCTCTTCCTGAAATTTTTCATTTACATTTTGTAGTGAATCATCAAATGGTTATTTCCCATAACGACTCTATAGTGTATAGTCCCATTGCTTTACAAAACCGATGGCTATTTGTCCCTAATCTAAAAATGATGGAAATTTAAATGTAAAAAAAGGTAGTTTTTCAATCGAATTATAAAATTATAAAAATTGACTACAAACTGTAAAACTATAAGGTTTTTCGGAATATTAATAAAACAAACAGTGTTTACTTTCATTTTCTTTAGCAGACACCGACACTAAAATGTTTCCTGAATAAAACTTTTGTAGCCTATAAAATAACTACTTTGACCTATAAAACGTTATGTTACAGCTGTTTTTGTGACGTATAGCGCTATAATCGAATACTAACTAATGCATTATTAATAATAATCATTCGTTTTTGTATGATGTAATCAGTAGTACCTGTATTTGGAACTAATAAAGAAAGGTTGGGTGCCTATTGAATGGGAATTTCAGTATAAAATTAAGTTAGCGGTATTTAAAAAAGCCAAGTAAATGCAATTTTTATTGTTCAGATTTTTGTATATGTGACGTCAGAACCATATGGTACTAAATGACGAATTAGAATATATCTTGTATGTTAAAGAATTGTTAAATACTGTTAATACAAAAACTTGTAATATACAAATCTTAAAATTAAAAATGTTATTAGAACCAAGGGGAAAATCGATTGTCCAAACTAACGATTGTTGCCTACGTCATCAACGTTCCATAGATATTGAGTTACTAAGAATAAAAAAACAAACGGTAGAGATAATGGATGTTTTTGGCATTTTTCATATTTGTGGGTTGAGTTTGAAGAACATCCTTCGATGATTGTAGTTCAATCCTAATTTCGACTATTTTGGGACGTTTTACTAAACTCCGAAAATCAACGAGATTTCTTTTAGAGATTTTTGATTTGTACTAGTTATTTTCGATGTAATTGCAATTTTTTCACTGGGTTGGATATAGCTTAATATATACAAAAAATTACATTCAAATTGGTTCATAAATTAAAATGTTACACAAGAAATAAAAACCTGCGAGAATAACAAAGAAAGTGAATTTTCTTTGGTAAGCTGGTAATTCGCAATATTAATCTTTGACGTATTCTTTTTCGTCGATTTGATCGGCCACATTATATAGGTAGACACCCGATCTGTCACAGTTTTACTTTAAGTAATGCTGAGAGCAAATAATATAGGTTTTCTCCTCGGTTTTTTCGGAAAGAGAAACTTCTAATTACGGATGAACCAATCTTCCAGCAAAATCGTTTTTATGTAATATCTCCTTATTGATGGACTGTTTCTTAACTCAAATAACCATAACATGTAGTACACTTCTTTAGAAGCGTCTAGGGCCGAATCACCCGCCCAGTAACGTGTAAGGAGAGAGAAAAGCAGATTACCTAGGTTGCCTGATTAATAACTACAACTTATGTATGGACATGGACATATATTGGGCTTTCAAAATTCTGATCTCCAAGAGTCATCAAAATCTAGATTCCCTCTTAAAACCATTCCCCTTTTTGACTACCCGGAAATTCTGTATCTTGGGTCTTTGGAATCATTAATCAAAAATGTATTCCTTTGAAATTGAGATGAAAATACCAGGCATGAAATAGATAATTTATTTATTTCAGCTTTTAAACAATAAAAACTCTAGTCACATAATTTCTCATAAATTCCTACATTTTTTCGCAATGTTCATTAAATTCTTTTCGATTCTTCAAAAAATTTTTAATTCCTTGTATATTACCTACAATGACCCAAGAATGTGATGTAAAGTAAAGCTCTACAAAAACGAGAATTTCACCAAGAAGAGAAAGTTTCAACCATTCTCTCTTTTGGATCATTAAGTAAAAGTTTGTTCCTTTGAAATCTAGACGAAAATACCAGGCATGAAACGAATAATTTATTTACTTCAACTTTTAAACAATAAAAGCTCTACCACATAATTTCTCATAAACTCCTACATTTTCTCGCAATACCCATTTTCGATTTTTTAAAAATTCCTTCAATTTTTTGAAAATTGTCTAAAAAATGAACTAAGATTATGAGACAAAATAAAGATGAAGCAAGAACGAAAATTCCTTTTTGAACTCACTATCTAGAAAGCAGTGTTCGACGCACTGTCTAGTCAACCGGGAACACTTGTTTCCCGGTTAAGTAAACCGGGAAACACTCAGTGGTGCCAACTGCCAACCCTTGCAAAATTTAAATACCTTTTTTACTGCAAAATTTCTGCCGAAAAACAATCTGTCACATTTGTCAATTGCAGTCATGACTTGCTTTGGTTTATTTTTTTAAATAAAAGTTGTGAAATCAGATAAAAATTTTATTTGACATTTATAACAATGACTACGTTCGTTTCAAAAAGTATTGTACAATTCTCTTGCGTGAACAATGTTCCCGCGTTCACGCATATGAAGGCCCTCGCTCCCTTCGGTCGCTCGTGCTTCAAAACTGCGTTCACGCGGGAACATTGTGTTCCCGCACTCGTATCGTAAATAACTATTTGCTACCCGGAAATTGGGTGTCTTGGGCCTTTGGATCCTTTAATCAAAATGTGTTCATTTGAAATCGAGTCTAAAATCCAAAATGGCATGAAATGGATAATTTATTTATTTCAGCTTTTAAACAATAAAAGCTCTAGCCGCATAATTTCTCATACGTTCATGCATTTTTTCGCAATATCCATTAAATTCTTTTCGATTTTCCGTTTTCTTTATTTTTTTGAAAATTCCCTAAAGTAAAGCTGATGCAAAAACGAAAATTCCATCAACAAGAGAAATTCTCAACTTTCTATTATCTTATTGGCTACCCGGAAATTCTGTGTCTTAGGTCTCTGAAATCTTTAATCAAAAATGTAGTTCCTTTGAAATTGAGTGGAAAATGCCAGGCATGAAATGGATTATTTATTCATTTTAGCTTTTAAACAATAAAAGCTCTAGCCAAATAATTTCTCATAAATTCCTACATTTTTCGCAATGTTCACTAAATTTTCGATTTTTTTTAAAATTCTATAATTTCTTGAAAATTCTCTAAAATAACCCAAGATTATGAGACAAAGTAAACCTAATACAAAGACCAACAACAGAGATTTTGTATAAAACAGACTGGTGGGTGTACGAGGGTGGTCTGAAAAGTTTCCGACCTAACAAAGATACAAGACATTTTTTCTTTAAATTTATTTTTATTTTTCTACATAGTCTCCTTGTAAGTCTACACACTTCACCCAGCGATGCTCCCATCTCTTTAACCCGTCCAAATAGTACTCGGCGTTTTTCTCTGCAAAATAATTGTTCACGAAGGTGATTGCCTCCTCATTTGACGAAAATCTCTGTCCTCCGAGCGCAATTTTTAGATGAGGGAACAAAAAGAAGTCGCTTGGGGCTAGATCTGGTGAGTAAGGAGGATGGTCAAGCAGTTTAAACCGTAATTCGTGGATTTTTGCCATGGCAACCGCGGAGGTGTGAGACGGCGCATTGTCTTGGTGAAACAGGATTTTCTTTTTCTGTAAATGTGGCCGTTTTTCCGCAATTTCTGCCTTCAACTTGTCAAGTAATGATGCGTAGTATGCTCATGTAATGGTTTTTCCTGTTTGAAGATAATCGATTAAGATAACTCCATGACTATCCCAAAAAACAGTTGCCATCACTTTCCCAGCCTACAACAGTTTTTGCTTTTTTTGGAGCCGATTCCCCCTTCACAGTCCACTGTTTTGACTATTTTTGTTTCGGGCGTATCCAAGTTTCCAATGGTGTATCCAAGTTTCATCTACAGTAATTAATCGGCGCCAAAACTCTGATTTATTGCGCCTAAACTGCGCCATCAGAGCGTTGGAAATGTTTATTCGAACACGTTTTTGGTCTAACGTGAGCAAACGCGGCACCCAACAGCTTTCTAATGCCTAAATCTTAATTCAATATGTGACAAACACGTTCTTTGGACATATTCATAGGCTCTGCTATCTCTCTCACTTTAATTCGACGGTCGTTTAGCACCATTTGGTGAACTTTAGCGATGTTATCGTCAGTGGTTGCAGTTTTTGGACATCCCGAACGTTCATCGTCTCCCAAGCTGGTACGCCCACGTTTAAATTCAGCTGCCCAAAATTCCACGGTGGTAAATGATGGCGCAGAGTCTCCATACACAGAGTCCAACTCATCTTTGATTTGCGTAGGCGTATTGCCTTTCAAAAGCAAATATTTAATGACAGCTCGATACTCGATTTTTTTCTTGGTGAGTACCTGTCAAAAGATGCACAACTACATTTCCTAGCTTTTATCATAGACAATTCAACTCACATTTTTTCGACTAATCAAATTCAGTCATTTTCAAAAAATGGACCAATCACGTTTGTATTTAGCGGCAATTTTCACATGTAAAAATTTCCGAAATAAATTTCCACCACAAACATTTTTATTTATCTAATTCATTGTTGACATCACAATGACAATTATAACTATTAAAAGTACAATTATTATACACATAACTGGTTGTACCGGAAGAGGAAGACATCATACGTTTTCATGAAAACGGCAATGAACTTAAAACGGCACAATTATATTTTGGAGTATTTTATTTTTTTGAGAAATGTCAGTTTCAATGCCCACGTGATTATATTATACAGTGCTATTAAATTAAAATGTAATATGCGTACTATATTGCAAAAGCAAATTAAAATAATCATTTCAAATGCAATCAACAATATGTAAGCGCTGAAAATGCGCTAGTCGTTTAACCTTTCATTTTAATTACACTGTACAGATATTATGTAAACAGCATTGATACGGTTTGTCACTAAGTTATAGAGCAAGCTGTAGGTCTAGTAGGTCCATGGCCAGTTGCATCGGGTCTTGGCTTTATTAATGGAGATGGTCATGGTAGACCGCATTACAGGTGCCTTCTGTATTTTTGGTGCTAAGCTCATAAAATTTTGATTGTATTCAGTTTGCATTCTATATACGTAGTATATTATTATATTACCTATGGCTTTTATCACGGCCTACTAGATTCATATAAGCTTCGCTTATATACGGCCGTCTCATTTTCAGTTTTTTCATTGTTGAAAATTATTACAGATTCCTACGTTAAGTGGCGCCCACTGGCGGTAACTTTAAAACTTAGATATTTGAAGTCAGAGCTCAGTCGTTAATTTTTAGGTTATATTTTATGTCAATTGTGTCAAACTGCCTCCGATTAAAGAATTTCTACTCGAATATTAACAGTAATTATTAACAAGAAATTTATTAGCAACGATCAAATATTATTAAATTATGCATTAAAAAACAATAGGTACATTATATTACATTACAAAACGTTACATTAAAATTTTATTATTTTAATTTATTATTCTTTCGATGTCTTTATTTTTATAAAAAAGGCTGTCAGTCCCTAAATAAAATTGATAAACTATTAAAAAAGTTACATTAAAACTAAAAAACATACTTTAACAACCACTTTACAAATACACCTATTTTTATGGTATTTTTCCGGTATGCTGTCAGTCTTTTCCCTAAAGTCAATTCTCTATAGCTGGAGCAGCCTAAGTCTTCTTTTATTTGAAGTATAAATTGCAGTCTAGGTTTAGCTAGGGTGTTCTTTCCTTCGATCATGCTTTCTATTACTATTTTTAGATAATACCCGAATGTCTTAAAGTGTCTTATTAATCTATCTTTGCTTCTCATGATCTTCTTCATTAACTATCTTTCTTCTTGTATATTATTCTATCTGCTTCACTAGTCTTTTTTCTTGTTGTACTTTTTCTAGTATCTCGTTGTTCGATATTCGGTCAATCCATGTTTCCTTTAGCATCTTTCTATAGCACCATAATTCAGAAGCCTATCCTACGTTTTTTTTGCATTCTTTGCTATTGTCCAGTTGCGTTTGAGACCCGTATAGCGACACTCCATGCGAATATGTGTAAAAGTTTGATAGTATTGACTTGATTTTATACCTTTGTATAGATTATTATGCATTTAGTTAGTTCAGAAAAGTTCTCGACTCCATCTTCTTCCTGGAACACTTCCTCATTCAAGACATGATACCAAAATCACTTAACGTACCGATCTGTAATTTTTGGATCCTAATTTCAACAATGAAAAAACTGGAAATGAGACGGCCGTATATAAGCGAAGCTTATATGAATCTAGTAGGCCGTGCTTTTATTGACGACTGCTGCCATCTTCACGTTAAGGTCGGAAACTTTTCAGACCATTCTCGTACAAACTGGACATTGCGCAAAGACATGTCTTAAAGTTTATTTTCATTTTTACCAAGCACGGCTCCACGGATATAAAAGCTATAGAAATATCAAAAAGAAATTTAAGAATTTGTCAACTATTATAAAAAAAGTTCAAATCATATTAGAAAGAATATGTACAATTGATTTAAATCGAATTTAAAATCTCTATGGCCGACTTCACCCCGAATATCGATTTTTATTAGTTTGGGGTTGCTTTAACTCCCCTGATATTCATGCTAAAGAAATGTGATAGTAGTATACATCATTTAACTGGAATTTAATTACAGAATCCTACGAAAACTGTCATTCTACTACAAGCTAATCAAACCGACGTAAGTACAAGTATAAAAGTTACAAAAGTAAGGTACCTACAAAATAAACCCATAAATAAGTTTCAAGCAGGAAATCAGGCCCAAAACTGGAACTACCTGTAATAAAAAAAACTATAATGTAAAAAGTTAAATATACAAAATGAATAACCAATCCACAGCCACTGATTTACTAAAAGACACAGCTCTTAATAAATCTGTCAAAGATTTGTTAGTAGAGTCCTAATTTTGATAACAGCAATTGAAAAGTATATCCCATACTGACCACGGTAGCAGCAGATGGAAAAGCACGCGTCGTCCGTTATGACCTAAGTCCCAAAGCACAATCGGTCAAGGAATGTACCTTCAAAGGCTGCAATAAAATCAACCCTGCTACCAACAAACCTTAACAAGTTGACCCAACCCATAAATGAAACCCCAACAGTTGAAACCAAATCAACCCGTATAAAACAAAATCACCGGAACCTCTGAAAGGACAAATATAACACAAAAGATAAGGGTAGGTCTTTTTGGCACCTTGCGGGGGGACTTCCTAAAAACGCAAGGAAAAAGTTTATCACTGGAACGTATTATCGTCATTTACAAGATTTCTTTGCAGCTTTCAACTCAGCATAACTCTGTCCTCATGCTAATATCAAAATTAAAATTTTTACCACAGCTTGTCATCATATAATGCTTCACTCGCTCTGACTATAAAGAAAATCCATGCATGCCCATCAGAGATACTGAGGTCCAAAGTTGCCCAAAAATAAAGAAAACAAGAATTTCAAAACCCCATAAATACTAAAATAGTGAAGTTTCCGATTTCAAATATTTTAAATATAAACTATTCTTAATTGTGCACCTTCTTAGAAAAAATGAACCCTGAGACCTCACCTTTTCCTGGAAGTGTGGCACTCTAAAAAGTGGGGATTTTGCAGAAAAGGTGTTAAACTTCGAGCTTAAATTGCACCCATAAAGAAGCATACAAAACTTATGTTTAAAATAACAAATGTAGTTCGAAGTGTGAACAATACAACGATTTTTACCACACGTCCCTAAGACCATCCATCCTTGAGATATCGAGATTTTCGTTTACATAGAAAACTGCTAGAAACGTCATGCTCCACGAAACAAATATGGCTGCCATATTTAAACCAAAAGAAATAATGGTGGTTTCGAACTACCAATACATAGGTGTGAGAACACACAAAAAATTATTCTGTTCTGAGATGGTCGAGCAACCAGTACCGGACTACTTGGAAAGTTTTTAGGTTATTCGAGTTTCACCGTATTTCTCGATCTAAGCGTCAATTTCTAATTGATAAAGGTTTTAGTATTTTACATTTACATTTACATGATTTAAAAAAAAGTATTGTGAAAATCCGAGTAGTTTTTACCGGTTCCGAGATAACGCTCTGTTTCGTTCCTCCACTTCCCTAACTTTCCTCCACTAATACACAAAATACAGAACAGAGAAGGAACACAAGGCCTAGATATAAGGGTCGGTTAATATGCCCAGAAAAAGAAAACTAGACATACCCACTACGGTGCGAATCGAGACACCCCTAACCAACCACCCTAAAAGGCCCCCAACGCCCAACCAACCGCCCTATAAAACCTTGTAACAAACTTAATTGTTGCAATGCGTAAAGTGGAATACACTGCATAAAAACTTAGAATTCTGCTTATTATGCACTTGACTGAAGATAAGATCTGAACAAATTAATTAATTAAATAGAATCCGCTCATTAGCCAACTGCAAGTGGCACTCTAAATGATAAAATAATGATTGGCGGCGGATGAAATCGCGATAATTCAAATATAATTATTTAATACCCAAATATGTTAAATTAAAGTATACTGTCACTGCATAGTAGTATCTACTGATTTTATCCACTCTGCAGATATCGAAGCTATCAAGTTTGATCACTTGAGTACGTAATAAGGAAAATGAGAAACAAAAACTCATACAGTGTGCAGTAAAGAAAAAAAATGTAGTTCAGGCTTGGCATATTGACAAACCTATTGATACTTACCATTCCGAACTATTTTTATAGTGTCCACCTATTTTAAATTAACAGTTAAAGTTTCCCAACGGTTATTAAAAGAGTAAATTTGTTTGTTAAAAAATATTCAAGGTGAAGCAAACAGCTTTTTCTCGGGTACAGTTTTTTATAAATTAAAATAGTATTTAAAATTAATAATTGATTCGAAAAGGGAGACACAGGTTTTAGAGCCATTAGCTTTGTACATATATACATCTTTAACAAAAAGGGGGTTTCAAATCAAACTTGTTTTTTCTTTTCAATGAAATGTGTGTGGAAAAACTGGTATAACGAATCTTTCTGACCCAGAAGCATCTAAATATAAGCTTTATAATAAGATTGGGATAGTGTAAAGGTATAAAGAAAGACTGATGGTATAATCTGCTTTGTTAATGTTAGCTTATTGTAGAAAAGGAAGGGCTGCTAAAAGAAAGAGGTGAGATAAATAAACAAGATCTGTATTGCTAGTTATTACTATAATTGTTTAATTTATAGTTAAACAACAAATACTTATACAAAATGGAAACATATCTAATGGGCACCATACACGGTCTTCCGACGACGTCGAGGAAGTGGTCAAGATAATGATGCAATGTTTAATTTATTGCATAAACAAGTTTGACTTCGAAGCTCGTTTGTAAATAAAATTATAAGTATCGTTAAAATGTTTTTATTACAATGAAAGACATTGATTGTATAATACTAAATACTTCTAATTAAAGAAAGAGATTTCAGTCGACTTTTTATTATGAACTCAATAATTGTTTCTTTCTTTTTGATATACACGTTTTAAAGAAATACGATACATATAATTTTATTACACAACTATGCAATAAATTACAGCAAATGTAAACATTGCCCCATTATCTGGACCACTTAGTTGGACGTTGTCGGCGACTTGGTCGCGCAAGACCGTGTATGCTCTACATTAATGCAATAAAAGGAAATATTATTTATTTATTTACACTCAATTACTATTATTAATGATGATGATGAAATCATGCTCAGTGAATGCTCTAAATCAACTTTGAGGCAGATGGTTTTTGAACTTTTTTGTTGTCAATTCCTCAATTTAAAATTCTTAAGACTTTATTTAATTCTGAAATATCTTCATCATTAGGTGCGATGTTGCCAAATTATGATTTTTTAAATTAAATTATTGCATAGGATTAAATAGTTCTTTTCCAATAATTATAAGTTATTTTATAAAAAACAGAGATAAAATAACTTCATTGTTGGAAATGTCTTTTGTCATTTTGATTTATGCACTTTTTAAAACAAGTAATACAATTTTCTTTAACATAAATCAAAATCGCTGGTGTAATACTCTGGAGAACTTCCCTCAATCTTACTTTCATATCATCTCTGATTATAGAGGGTGTACGATATACCAAAGATTTTAAATATTTCCTGTCGGGAGACAATTATTATAGCTTCGGTGCCTTTCGACGTATCCATTTATGCGAGAAAGCTTGATTCAGATGTTGAGTCCTTTATGAAAATGTGCAGGAGCACCATCTAACTGAAACCGCATATCTGCTTTAAAAATGCTGAAACCCCAAAAATTTCTTATGAAATACTGCTCAAAAAAGAATTGCCCAATTTACATAATCTTGAGCAACATGAGGGTGTTCGGTAACATAAACGTGAAAATTACAAAACGTCGATTCGTCAATAAATACCACAAATTTGAAGATTTCGTTTTCTATCTATTTACAAAATGTTAGCCGATTCTTTAATAACAAAATTTCTGCATATAGTGCTATTAAGTTAAAATGCAATATACCCTATTACTCTATAGTATATTGTATTTGAAAATAACCAAGTAAAAACATTAGGTTAAATTGGTTGGTTGTTGCAAGTACGTATACGTTTTACCACGAACAAACGTAGTTTGTTATAAAAAAAGACACGTTTACATCTTTTATTTTACAATAAATGTTATTTTAATTTACGTATGTATTTTTAATAAACTCAATTAGTGTTATATTATCCCAAGTGAAATGAAAGAGGTTAAACGGCTAGCGCATTTTGAGCTTTTATGCATTGTTGGTTACATAAACATACAGTAATACTAATGTACTAATGTAAATACAATGGTGCTCAGTAAGTCAGCACTGTATGTTTTGAAACATTTTTTGATGTGCCTTCTTTTTCCAAATTTCAAGTAGGAATTTTTGATCGTATACATTCATACTACGTAAAGACAGTTTTCATCGTTTTCTCCTGGAGCAATTAACTATGCTATGCTATAACTACACTTAGATGTTAATTCTTCTAGGGAATAGTTCATTTTAGAGACAAGAGAAATATCATGAAGAAGAATATCAACTGTCAAAACTAAAATAAATGATAATAATAAATAACAATAAAGTGTCATTGAAACGATAATTTATTTTTTCATGACTACCAGGATGGCTTAAAAGTTCAGACTTTTTTGAAATTTTGAGAAAATAAAACTCATCAATGTGTAGTACAATTCCCAACGAATATTAATTCGTCTACTTTAATTTTTTTTGTTAAAAGTTATCCAGCAATCTTTACTCCGAAATTCTCTTCTGGTCTAAAAAGTGACTCTTGTTTGTTGCTTGTGACTGCAGTTTGGGGAAAATACCCTACAGAACTTCATGAAACTTGGTATAGAGTAAGTGCTGGAGAAATACTTCACTCTACCAATAAGAAACATCCACCTCAAAGAGCAAAAGAAAAATGCCGGATAAAGATTGCTGACGACCCTTCAAATCAATGGACGCCCCGCCATTTTTACCCCGAAATTCTTCTTTTGGTCTACTAGTAGCTGTTTCTTGTTGCTAGTGTGAAGTATTACTCTTGCGCATACGCAATAACAAGTTTCATGAAATTCTGTAGGGAAGTATCCTCACACCGTTTCGAGATTGACAAAAGTTCCCAAAAACCTTGTAAGAAGCGGTGTAAAGAAACCCCCTGATAGAATTTTATGAAACATCGCATAGTGTAGATGCAGATGCAGTACTTCTCTTCCGGCAACAAGAAAAAGTCACTTTCCAGATCAGAAGAGAATTTTTACCAAAAATGAAAGTAGACCTTAGAAAGTAGAATATAAAACTAGGAAGGAACATAATCATCTGTCACATGCGACTGGGATGGAGTCTCAATATGGCGGAGTAGGTGTTTTCGGTTTTGTAATGAGATATTCCCATTGACGGTTCTCACTGTCTCGAAATACGCACATAAACTATGAGGTTATGTAACCTCAATTTTAAAACATAGTATTTTGAAATTAATCTTACAATATAAATTTTATATTTAATATTTTAAACAACGAATTCTCACTTATGAAATGTAATTCCCTTCTTCGTATTTGTCGGAGTTTGAGAGAAAAGCAGATTTAGGTGGTGTCTAATGGCGGCCAGTGTGGCGTCATAACCGTCGCTTTTGAAGCTCATTGCGCCGGGTAGTTACGCTCTTTCCTACAGTTTCATATTCTAAGAAGTAGGCGAACTAATACGCATTGGGCTCGTACTATGGATTGATTGTCGCAGATTGAAAATATTTTTAAAATTCAACTAAATGAATAAACACTGTGACTTATTTATTAAGGTCTTACAAAAATCAGGGATTTATTTAAAAAATATATAAATTGGCAACGTCGCAACTGATTCTAAACAAGATAATGTTGAATAAATAACTAATAATCCATTCTGGGTAAAATATAGAGGGTCTTCCTTAAAAAACTTAAAATAAGCGCAGTTAAATTTGCCTCCCTCTTCTGAAACAGTATGTATCGAATAATTACACGCTCGCGTTTTTGTCTCAATGTAAAAATCTTCTCTTTTATGTTATACAGATAAGTTCACAGAACTAGGAAGGTGGCAAGTGTATGTACTATGTATGCTCCTGACGCAACTTCTGCCCTATACTAGTAGTTGGAAGAAAAGATCAGTGTATTAATGCAGTTGCCTGAATACATATGTATTATTTGTGCCGATTGTAAAAAGGGAATAATAATATACCCTTACAGTATAGCGGATAGAATATATAGTTAATAAAATTACTATTATTATAAATGGACACCCTGTATAACAGCACTAGTATTTAAGCTTGCCTTCGTTAGGTGAAGCCATCAGTTGGATAAGTTTATCGTTATTGGCCACAAACCCGTATACCCGATTTCACGGAAATTGGGAAACAACAATTTCAGCCCGTATTTGGAAAAACTAACAGGGTGTGTTTAACAGTGTTAAAAACAGCTTCCGAAAATGATTTTCGGCGCAATTAATTACACTTTATTTTTTGGCACTTTGGAATAATATTTCTAGGTTCACAGATTTTGGTGGTTCTAGGCTCCTTTTAAAAATTTCCAAATGTAGACATTCAGGTTAGGAGTTAATCTTTCATATCATTCTGGGTTGTTCAGATAATTCCATGCCAATTTTCAACGTTCTAGTTCACGAGAAAACTCTGGAACACACCAACGAACTGGAGAATGTCTGGAAACATGCAAATAATTTCTTTTCTGTGAATATTTTCGAGAAAAATCGAGACAGGTCAATTTTATTGTTTGAAAAGACACTCTTCGACAAATTATTTTTTTCGTGAATTACATCACATACATTTTTCTTGAACGCTACCCCCTACATTTTAACTCATGTCCCTTTGATCGTGAAGCAAGTTCTCTATAACTCTCGGCCTCACAAGTATAGTATAGACTAGTATTTTTATAGACTACAAAAGCACTTAAAACTGTTTTATCTATAGCATTATTCCCATTCATAATGCAGTGAAATCAGATTATCATACGCCCCATACCGTTATTTCATAATTTTAATCTACTCATAATACAACACTAGATAGTTGATAAAATTTCTATCATTCAATTTATATTAATAAGCAAGTATTGTTTATCAAAGGTAATAGGTAACTCTTTATTGATTTGACTGATATTTTAAACATTGCATTGTTAAGGTTTTACTGAAAAAAGATTTTTCTTATTTATAATACATAAGAACTAAAAATAATGATACGTAATCTGTACTATAGAAAATCGCGTCACTCTACTGCTAGTCTTTATCAGCATATATTTTTGTATCAAAACTAGTTTGTAATTGTATTAATAATCCAGCTAGTAAAGCTTCCTCGTTTTTAATCAGTTGATTACTTATTCATTTAAATAAATTAGATCCTTTATGGTTGTGTCTGTTATAGACACGTGTGATTTTCTAGTAGATAAAGCATGTATTATGTAGATCAGACACCCATAAAACTAGTTTTATTTGGCAGCTAAGAAAGAATTTGTATGTCACTTAATGAAAATGAAAGTAAGGACGCTTTCGCTGTTAATCAGGAACTAAAGAATTTATGAGTAACCTTGTGCATAAATTTTAATTTCAAATTTCATTGACTAATGAAATTAATTGAGTACCTAATAATATGGATAAGCTTTTGAAAATACGTGGGGTACCGAAATTTTACATACAATGGAACGTTTTTTGACACTTTGACTTTTTTCAAATATCCCGTGAATACTCTACATATAGGTCAGGAAGATTAGGTCGAAAAATGACGAAACTTCTGAAAAATTCCCACGCCAGATTTTTGTATGGAACTTTATTTTGAGGTTATAAACAAGCTCTCAAAGGTCCTGATGCATATTGCATCGGCAAACTTTTTTATAAGGGCGAAGGGGGAAAGATTTACTCTTTTCCAATTATAGAAAACTATCAGGTTTTCGGAAAAAGTGGTTAAAAGGTCCTATGACTTTTCTTCATATAGCTAACCCTTTCAGTGATATAAGAGTCTGAAAGTACTGATTCAAAGGAACAGCCGAATTCTTGTGGGAAATGTCCGAATGTTTTTTCGTACCTCGCCTTCTTTTTGTGTTATCGAAGAAAGAAGATATGTCATACATAAATGATTAATTTGCTCCAGTAAATTTGCTCAAGGAACTTTCGGACGTAACTTTTTGTGGTCTCATATTCATTATGGAATAGTTAAGAAACATTCGTTGGGAACCGGACGCGATCGTGGTTCAGTCGTATTTTACCTTTGCATCTCTTCGGCAAAATCCATCAGGCGATATTATCATTATCCTTAGTGCAAATCGAATGAAAATTTCGTATTGGCAAATTAATTTTTAGGAGAGTACACTGCGATAGTCAATTTTTGTATCCAACCCAATACGTACGGGGTGTTTCGCTTTTTTAGAAATTCTTAGAAATATTTATGTAGGTGCAATTTTGTTGTAAACTAGCAACCAAGATACTAACGCAGAATGTTTTGTATCTTAAAACGTCTATTAACAGATAATTATAAAGATTTTGCTCCACATTTAACATGCATGCAGCGTACTGTATCAATATTAAATTGTAAATGTCGACAATACCAAGATCTTAGAAATAAAGGAAATTAGAAGGATTTCTAAAAAAACGAAACACCTTCTACGTATTGGGTTGGATACAAAAATTGACTAGCACAGTGTACTCTCCAAGGAATTAATTTGCCAATACGAAACTTTCATCCGACTGGCATCAAGGATAACGATAATATCGCCTGATGGATTTTGCCGAAGAGATGCTAAGGTAAAATACGACTGTCCTTTGGTAAGTGATAATCTTCCTTTTGGTTTCGGAAAATTGTACATCGTTTGCACACTGGAACTCGGAATCCTAAATCCTGCGTTTTATCTTTTTATCTGGTTACCTGTTTTTTGTATTATCCTTAGCGACGTGTTTGTTTATATTTACTATAGTACCTTTGATAATGACAGCTTAGCTGTCGAAACAATATTGTCAAGTTATAATTTAATAAAAACTGTGACACTTTTTATTAATCTTTATTCCATGATTATGGAGTTCCACAAAGTAAGGTTAGAAACAATAAACAATTTTATTAGTTTATTAAGCTAAATGGCGAGCCCAGTAATATTTCGTAACAAGCATTTTCACCAACGTTAAATAGCACATACACGGTCTTCCCCGACGACGTCGGCGAAAACGTCGTCGGGGACAAGGTCGAAATAATGAGGTAATGTTTACATTTACTGTAATTTAATGCATAAACAACTTGTAACTTCCAGCTGGACTGTTATAATAAAATTATGAATATCGTATTTCTTTAAAACATCAAAATGAAAAAAAGCATTATTGATAATAATCATTCATAATAAAATGTGTACTGAATCTCTTTCTTTATTTAGACGTATTTCGAAATAGCTTATGCAATTAACAAAAGTCTTCATAAACGTAATAACCTTGATGTCACCTTTCGGTGGAATTACAAATCAATCTTTTATTATGAAACGAAAACTTTAGTTTTTTTTTATTTCATTTAGTTCAAAAATGGATATAATTAATTAACGCAGGATTTAGGATTCCGAGTTCCAGTGTGCAAACGATGTACAATTTTCCGAAACCAAAAGGAAGATTATCACTTACCAAAGGGCAATGGTAAAAATCTGCTGATTGTTATCATATCTGTCATCTTTTATTAATAGTAGTAAAAGCATTTCCTACATTTTATAAGTTGGCTAAATAATACCTACTGTAGTTTCAACATTTATAAAATATTGTACATAAATAAAATTAATCTTTCAAAAAGTATAAAATTCTCAGTATGTACTTATTTCCTGTTATACAAGAAAATAGATGGCATCAAGTGTTCAGGTGACAATTATTAGTAGTACAGTAATTATCTTCCAAGGTTATCAGGTTATGACCCATATTGTAAACATGATTTGTAAAATTAAGAATCAGTTTACATCAAATTCGGTTGAATTTATTAAACGGTCTCTACAAATGCAACAAAATATTTATTTTACTAGAATCAGCACATTCTTGATGAACAACGAAAAAAATGATATTTGATACCTATATAATAATTTGTCCATTGACGTCTCTTATACCAAAATCAGCAGATTTTTACCAGTGTTCTTTTACGGAAAGTCCTTTATAGGAAATTATTGTACATCGTTTGCGCACCAGAACTCAGAATCCTAAATCCTGCGCTAATTTTTAAACTAAATTAAGAATGAAATAAATAAAAAACAAAAGAGTTGATTTGTAATTCTACCGATGGATATCAATATTATTCCGCTTATGAAAAGTTTTGTTAATTGCATAAGCTATTTCGAAATACTTTAAAGAAAGAGATTCAGTACGCATTTTATTATGCTCAAAAATGCTTTCTTTCAGTTTGATGCATTAAAGAAATACGATATTCATAATTTTATTATAGCAGTCCAGCTTGGAAGTAGAAGTTGTTTATGCATTAAATTACAGTAAATGTAAACATTACCTCATTATTTCGACCTTGTCCCCGACGTCGTCGACGACGTTTTCGCCGACGTCGTCGGGGAAGACCGTGTATGTCCAACATTAGAACCTTTTGCAATATCAGTCAATCTTCTTGAAACTAAAATGGATAATTTATAAAAGAGTATAATTTTATTATGATGTAACATTCCAGAAATTACAATAACTGCTTGAGTTGAAATATCCACATGGCATATTATATAGCCAAATAGTATCATCGAGATTGTGGATAATCCAATACGTCACAAAGAACACGTATTTTATAATAAATAATTGTTGGTGCTGAATCAGTCTTTTTTAAAAACCATAAATAAAGTAATGTGAGTGATGTTAATTGTTATAGTAATAATAATAAATAAACAGCAGTGAAACAATCGAATTGACTGAACGTTGCATTGCATAATCGTTATTATAGAATTTTAATTTTCAAAACATAGTTTAGCATTCCTTTAGCTTAATAAAACCTTATTATTTGTTGATGACATCGTTTGTTCACCACAAAACCCTATTAAACAAGTACCATTCAGCGAATGAAGAGGGGAACATTGTTGGATCAATATCAAAATGAAAAACTACTATAAAAATGAAAATTATACCTGTTTGAATTAGACTGATTATCTTAAAAGTTTGTTTAACTGAATTAATGCTAAAGGCCGTATTATTCCACTCCGCACTCGTCGTGTTCAAGGCCGCACTCCTATTTCATAGTTTGAATCAAGACTAACATAGTTTACACAAGGTCTCTGAAGATAAACGAGCAATAACGCAGACGGTTAAAAAACGTCAGGGATAGAATCTAGTTAAAACTGAAGAAAAAAACTCTAGCTTGAAAAAACATTTTTTCAATTTAAAAAAATTGTCTGCAATACTTTTTGTTAACACGGTCCTGTTATATTTTGCATCAATTTAGTTAATAAAAGTCATTAAGTTAAGGTGACCAAAACATTGTAAATTGATCGAGTTGACAGGAAATTCTGAGAACGTCGAATTAAGAAGAATATTGGTCGATGTCAAGTTTTTGTAAAGGATGATATCAACGTAAGCGTTCTTATTATTATAAACTTCAACTATCACAAACTGATTTTTTTCATTATCTAGAGTTTATTCGATTGCGTTTTCTGTTTTAAATAAAATGGACTCGTGGTAAGAATCTGGCACTTAATTTCAAAATCGCTGATACTTAATTTAAAAGTCGCCTTTTAATTTAAGATTTAATTTACCTTTTCCGGTTAATTTTCGGTTTCTCTAATTTTTTTTGTCCTGTTCAAAAAATTGTGCCGCGCGAAGTCTGATTTTATTGTAATAACTAATAACAGCAAGAAACTATTTACACTAATGAGAATTAGATGCGTCATAAGCCAGAACGAAATATTTTATTTACAAGCACAGAGTACGAAAGAAAGGTTTGCTAAGGAAAGTTTTCGAAAGGAGACGTTTAATGCAAATTGCCGTTAGCAGATCATAAACAGTACCTATATAGCGTTTTTTGTTACTGACACGTACCACTTGCATTCATTGAAAAAGTTCGTTCCCAAGATCGAATCGACATTTTGTGAAGTTTTACAAGTTTAATGTATATTTATTTCTTGATAGTTTCAGTTTTACTGAAAAGGATTACTGGAATCGAGTAATTTTTCAGATTGTAAATAATAAACCAATTCAAAGCCAATTCAAATAATTTAATGTAACAAGAGAGAAAAAGAAAGAACCTCTTTTTGAGCAACAAGTGGTGTGTTCTATCGCATTCGAGAGAATGACGCATCGCACAAGCATGTAAACCAGACGCGGTTTATTCTAGCGCTTTCTAGAATACATAGAAGGTTCCAGCGACTTCTGGTGCGATTATATGAGGGTATAAAAGCGGATTCGCGGATAAAAGAGAGGTAGTCAACAGCGAGTCGTTAACTGTGTTTCACAAAATAAATAGTAACTGTATAGATAAATGTTATATTAGAAATTCATAATCTGTAAATAATAGTTGTAATGGTTTATAATCATAGCGTTAATTTATAGTGTATTCATTAGTGTATAGAAATAAATATTTGTTTGTGAATAGACGATTTAAACAGCACTTGTGTTATTATTTTTAGAAAGAACGTGTTGTCAGGTGTGGAGTTTTAAAATAAATAAAATCTCGTAATAATTAATTAAAGTGCTGTGAGAATAAAATTTTTGGTGTTAAAACATAATTTCAACAAACAATTAAAATGGTGATGAAACTATTAAAAGATCTCAAAGTAATAGACTTGAAACATGAACTTGAAGAATGGGACTTGGAAACAACGGGCCTCAAAAGCGTATTAATAAATCGGCTAAGAGAATGGCTTTTGGAACAGAAAGAAGACCCTGAAAGTTTCCTCTTCGAAATACCTGGACCCGCAATTGATACCAACGTGTTTTTAAGTAAAATGGAAAAGCACGAAGAGAATTCTAGAAAGTCCGAAGAAAATGTTAGAATGTTAAAAGAGGAATTACTGGAAAAGTCCGAAGAGAATTCTAGAAAGTCCGAAGAAAATGTTAGAATGCTTAAACAAGAATTACTTGAAAATACTAAAGCACTGGAAGAAAATGTTAAAATGCTTAAAGAAGATTTACTGGAAAACTCTAGAACGCTTAAAGAAGAATTACTAGAAAAGTCTCAAGAAAGTTCTAGAAGGCTTAAAGGAGAATTGTTGGAAAATGTCAAAGCGTTGGAAGATAAAGTTTTCGAAGAATTTTTGGAGAATGCCAGTGCGTTAGGACTATTGGAAGGTAGATTGGCGGAACAAGATAGGGTAATAAAGATGGTAGAAGAGAAAATAGCCCAAATGCAATTACCACCAACAACTAAGAAAGACGATATGGCCGAAATGCTGGAAGATAGAATGAGGCAACTACGGTTTCCCTCAACTTCTGAGAGGCCGTTTAATGAAGTAAAGAAACAGTTTAAAGAAGAAAAGGGTCCTGTCGTAGGGATAAAAGTAAAACCACCCACGTTCGATGGAAAGATACCTTGGTCCACTTACTACAAACAGTTTGAGGCGGATTCTGGGGCCAACGGATGGACAGGCAAGGAAAAGGCCGTTTCTTTAACTGTGGCTTTGCGTGGAGACGCGTTGAACGTCCTGCAAACAATCCCAGCAGGACAGGAAAATGATTACCAATTGTTAGTGTCTAGATTGGAAATGAGATATGGAGACGCGCATCTTCAACAAGTGTATCACGCGCAAGTGAAGAATCGTATCCAGAAGAATGGAGAAAGCCTGCAGGAGTTTGAAGCCGATGTTGCGCGGCTTGTCCGATTGGCGTACCCTACGGCACCCGATTCATTTCTGGGACAACTGGCTGTACAGACCTTCATTGATGGGTTAAGAGACGGAGAAACACAACAATCATTGAGGCTGGCACGACCAAGAACAACTGATGATGCGCTTGCTCACGCCTTAGAATTTGAAGCTGCAAAACAAGCGTCCCGAGGTCACGGACGTGTTCGGACCGTTTTGGAAGAAGATGAAGGTTCTAAAGATCGCCTAGAAGAATTATTAATGAGAGTTCTTCAGAAGGAAGAGAACCGTAAAAAGAATCCTCAAGAAGTTCGAGGACCCCGTTGCTGGAACTGCGGTGAACAAGGGCACATACGACGCCGCTGCCCTAAACCCAAACAAGTTCAGCCGTCGGAAAACTAAAGGGGGTCGACGAGAGGGGGCGAACGTTGACCTTGAGTGGAGATGCCCCGGAGATCACCATCCATGCCGTAACATCGAAGAACAGTACCAGTAGTTTGTTCGTAGATGGGAAGATTGCTAACCGAACTGTTCCACTACTTATTGATACGGGGGCGACAAAATCCATCGTACGCCCTGATGTTCTACGATCAAGTATTAAGTTGTTACCCACAACTACTCAACTCCGTACAGCAACAGGTGAAGTGATACCAACACGCGGAGTGGTGAAGATGAAGATTGGCATTGGAAGTGAAGAACGTGATCATGAGGTGCTAGTAGCCGATATCACTGATGACTTCATCTTGGGAATGGACCTCCTGAGAAAATTTGGTTTTACGTTGGATTTGAAAGAGGGTGTTTTGAAGGTCGGTAACGAAGAACTTCCGTTGCACCCACGAGAAGATCCGGTTGTAAGGGTTTTGCTGACTGAAGATGTGATATTGCCGGGTCAAAGCGAGATGGTTGTCGAGGCGGGTTTGGATGGAGATCTTCGGGTAGGATGTGTGCGAATGATGGAGCCTGTTTGTGATAAGAAGATCCATAGTGGCATACTGGTGGGAAAAGCGCTGATCAAGGTTGGAAAGAGAGTACCGGTGAGAATTATGAATGTTAATGTGGATCCGGTGACATTGAAGAAGAGTACCCTTGTGGGACAGTGTGTGCCAGTATTTCGAGTAGCCTGGTGTATGGCTGATGTTCCAAAACCAGTGCCCAAAGACCAGGGTGGAAAATTAGTGGGTATGGTTACTAGTTCGTGCGAAGACCTTAACACAACGGAAGTGAAAGAGGTACAGGGTTTGGTTCACCGATACCAAGATATCTTCGCTCTTGACGATAGCCAGAAGGGACGAACAAATATAGTAAAACATAAAATCAATACAGGCAACTCTATGCCTGTCCGTCAGCAGCCGAGGCGTCTACCTCTAGCAAGGCGAGCAGAAGCCGAAAAGATTATTACTGATATGGAAGAACAAGGGGTCATCGAGCCATCCAGCAGTCCATGGGCATCACCGGTGGTCCTGGTCAGTAAGAAGGACGGGTCAACGAGATTTTGTGTGGACTATCGGCAGCTTAATGACGTGACCAAGAAAGACAGCTATCCCTTACCACGCATCGACGACACGTTAGATACCCTGTCTGGTTCACGATGGTTTTCGACTTTGGACTTGAAGAGTGGTTATTGGCAAGTTGAAATGGAACCTGAAGACCGGGAGAAGACCGCGTTCACTATTGGTTCCGGACTATGGCAGTTTACGGTTATGCCTTTTGGTCTATGTAACGCTCCGGCCACCTTTGAGCGTCTAATGGAGACCATCCTGAGAGGGCTGTCGTGGAAGACCTGCCTGGTATACCTAGATGATGTGATTGTAGTCGGAAAATCATTCAACGAACATTTGAAAAACCTAGAGGAAGTGTTCCGAAGACTACGTGGAGCCAATCTGAAACTGAGTCCGAAAAAGTGCCACATATTCAGAAAGGAAGTGAAATATCTCGGGCACGTCGTATCACAAAATGGAGTGGCAGCCGACCCCGATAAGATTCGTGCAGTTCAAGAGTGGCCAACACCGAAAGATAAACACCAAGTTCGTAGTTTTCTTGGGTTATGTACCTACTATAGGCGTTTCGTTCCTGGGTTTGCCAATATAGCGAAGCCTCTGACAAGGCTAACTGAAGATGGATGCGAGTATGTTTGGAGCGGAGAGTGTGAAACAGCTTTCCAACAGTTGAAGCGTGCCCTGACAACCGCACCAATATTGAGCTATCCACGGACAGAAGGGAAATTCATACTTGACACAGATGCAAGTAATCTGACCATTGGGGGTGTACTTTCTCAGATACAGGATGGACAAGAAAAGGTCATCGGCTATTTTAGTAAGGTTTTGTCGAAAGCCGAAAGGAATTATTGTGTGACCAGAAAAGAACTATAGGCCGTCGTGAAGTCCGTTGAGCACTTCTACAAATACTTGTACGGACGGAAGTTTTTATTGAGGACGGACCATGCAGCGTTGAAATGGCTTCTACAATTCCGTAATCCTGAAGGCCAGGTCGCAAGGTGGATCGAACGATTACAAGGATACGACTTTGACACCGAACATCGAGCGGGCACTAGTCATCGAAATGCCGATGCTCTTTCAAGAAGACCCTGTCCAACGGATTGCCGTCATTGCTCTCGTTTGGAAGAGAGGGTTTGCCAAGTATTAAGGACTACCATCGTCAACGACAATTGGTTGCCGGAAGAATTGCAACGACAGCAGGAGGCTGATCCCGAACTAAAAATGGTACTGGAATGGAAGCGCGTGGGAGAAAGGCCTGCCTGGGAGGCCGTCAGCCCTTTTAACAGAACGCTCAAAGCATATTGGGCCCAATGGGGGTCCTTGAAGGTGGAAGACGATCTCCTGAAGCGAGTACTGGAGAGTGAAGATGGCACCACCATTAGGTCTCAGTTCGTGGTTCCAAGAAGCCGAGTGGCTACAGTATTGCGACATCTCCATGACGGTGCCTCCGGAGGACACTTCGGTGTGAAAAAGACTTTGGAGAAAGTTAGGGAGCGTTTTTATTGGGTCAACTGTAAAGAAGACGTGAAGGAGTGGTGCCGGAAATGTGAACTATGTGCCACTGGTAACGGACCCTTGGGGAAACGAAGAGCACCTATGAGGCAGTACAATGTGGGTAGTCCTCTGGAAAGAATAGCCATAGATATTGCCGGACCATTTCCCGAAACCGACGATGGGAATAAATACATATTAGTGGCAATGGACTATTTTACCAAATGGCCAGAAGCATATGCCCTACCAAACCAGGAAGCTGCGACTGTTGCTGACGTACTAGTCAAAGAGTTTTTCAGTCGCTTCGGAGTGCCCATGGAGCTGCATTCGGATCAAGGCCGCAATTTTGAGTCTGTACTCTTTGGAGAAGTCTGTCGATTGTTGGGCATTCGCAAGACTCGGACCACACCGTTACATCCGCAGTCCGATGGAATGGTAGAACGCATGAATCGGACAATGGGCAAATATTTGGCCAAGGTCGTCTCCGATCATCAGCGAGACTGGGACCAATACCTGCATCTGTTCCTGATGGCTTATCGTGCATCGGTCCACGAAACAACCGGTCAGTCACCAGCGTCTGTGATGTTTGGACGCGAGTTACGATTACCGTGTGATCTGGAATTTGGATCCCCACCTATAGAGCAGGAGGTAGCCGGGAATGATTATGTCATCAACTTAAAGAAGAAGTTGGAGGATATTCACGACCGAACCCGAAATAATAGTCGAATCGCGAGTGACCGGATGAAGGCTACGTACGATGTGAGAGCCCAAGAAGGAGGGTTTCAACCTGGAGAGCTTGTCTGGTTATACAACCCGCAAAGGCGTCGTGGCTATTCTCCAAAGTTACAGCGGAATTGGGAGGGTCCATACCAGGTGAAGAAACGAATAAATGACTTGATTTATCGCATCCAGAAATTGCCAAGGGGGAAACCAAAGGTGGTACACTCCAATCGTCTGGCGCACTATGAGGGAAATAATGACGCAGTCCCGGAAGATGAGGCTGAGGTGGCTATCAATACCGTAAGGCCTGGAGATGATCAGCCAACCTTTAGAGAATTTATGGCTGCGTTTTCTGGAACTAGAAAAGCGCGATTCGGAGTCACGACTGAGATGCAACAAGATCTCTTCCAGGTCCCTGGTGATTATTCCATTGCCCACTGTGTCTCCGAGGATCTCCGTATGTCCAGGGGGATCGCAGTAGTGTTTAGAAATAAATTTGGACGGCTGAATGAACTTCGAGAACAAAATCCCTCTGTTGGTAAATCCTTACGCTTGCCTGATCATGACCGATCCATTTACTACTTGGTAACCAAGCAGTTTTACTACCAGAAACCGAGTTACGCCGACTTGTGGAGGGCATTATGGAATTTGAGGATCGAGTTGCTTACCAGGGGAATTAACAAATTGGCAGTTCCCAAACTCGGCTGTGGGCGGGACCAGCTGGATTGGAGAATCGTTAGAAACATGCTGGAAGTTGTCTTTAGAGGTACGGACGTCAAGATCTTCGTCTGCAATTTTGACCCACAACCCGCATTAAGGCCAACGAAGAGTGTAGACTGTTATTTCTACCGTAATGGAACGTGTAGTCGAGGTGAAGACTGTCGATATCGTCATGACCCGTTCTACAGGAACCAGAGCATAAAACCTGTTCTGGGACAGAACAGACTTGAAGAGGGGGGCAGTGTAACAAGAGAGAAAAAGAAAGAACCTCTTTTTGAGCAACAAGTGGTGTGTTCTATCGCATTCGAGAGAATGACGCATCGCACAAGCATGTAAACCAGACGCGGTTTATTCTAGCGCTTTCTAGAATACATAGAAGGTTCCAGCGACTTCTGGTGCGATTATATGGGGGTATAAAAGCGGATTCGCGGATAAAAGAGAGGTAGTCAACAGCGAGTCGTTAACTGTGTTTCACAAAATAAATAGTAACTGTATAGATAAATGTTATATTAGAAATTCATAATCTGTAAATAATAGTTGTAATGGTTTATAATCATAGCGTTAATTTATAGTGTATTCATTAGTGTATAGAAATAAATATTTGTTTGTGAATAGACGATTTAAAAAGCACTTGTGTTATTATTTTTAGAAAGAACGTTACATTAATTAACTTACTTTATTAGACCTTGAATTTATTTTAAGATCAACTAATAGTCTTCCATTCTTAGTATTATTCAGCATAGACAAAATCGTGCTTTATTGACAAATTATTTCAAGTTCAAAAACTACAGCCCTCAGTATTATGCGACATAAGGAGAATATCCAGCATAAGCTCATGGTCGGACTGACAACTTGGAAAGTACATTTTAGAAAAGAAATTATTAGAAAAGTTTTCTCAGTAAGTACATCATCAATTATCTCTTATACAAGTATTCTTTTGCGAAAAGAAGACTGCGACGCGGTGCGGTGGTGACGAAGACTGTGACCTTATTTGAAGTTTGTCACCTCGTCACGTGTCAAATCTTGTGTATGTTGTAACGATGTACTTTCTTAACGTGCTTAGTTTTACTAATATAAGTTTGATAATAATAACAAACCAGTAGTGACGGCAAGTAATATAACAATTGAACTGCTGATTATGCAAAAATAGTTTAAAACTAATAGAGCAATTATTAAGTTTAATTTTGCATATTAGGCTTGTTTTACTATGTAATAAGTGAACACTGCGTATTTTGTTATTAAACATGTGTTTATGTGAAGTCACGTTTTAACGGACCTCCCCCTTCTCGTCAAGTATTGTCAAGTTAGATTCTAACCCCCCCCCCCTTTAATGCGTACGTATTTTATGGACAGTCCCTTAACTATAAAATGTATGACTAGAAATCGAAAGATTATATATGATATATATAAATTAAAAAAACATTTCTGCTGAGACGAAGAGCGTCAATTTTCCTTATTTAACTTGTTCAGGAAACGGTTAAATAACGATTAATCTGTTAAACTGATTTTTAACTATTCTAGATAATCTCCCTTACATTTCAAAACCTATAGAAACGCTCGTTTGCATATTAACCGCCTTTGGTAACAGGATCTTCCTTTTAAAACACACCCGCTATCCGAAAAGATTACGGTAAGGGTAACTCGAAAAGACTTGTACCTGTTTACATTTAAGTGTTTATTTTTATTCTGCTAAATCTTTGCAGTAAAAAAGTATGATCTGGAAATTATCCATTGAAGTATATCGTTAACATTTTATTTACTGTTTACCGATGTCTTTATCAATACGTTGATTTTCATTTTCCTTTAAATGTTCATCGTCACATACTTGGATATACAAAAAGCTACTATATACAGATATAGAAAAACAAGTTGGAAGTATCTACGAAACCATATGTATGATAAAGAACGCGCTAGTAAAATAAAAAAGGGTTAATATCGGGTCGCGCCTGTGCTCTTCTTAGTTTGTGTTAGTATGGGAATATTCAAGCATTAAAGTTGTTTAGTAAACTACAAACCAAGCATTGGTGTAGTTATTTGTAATTGGAAGAGAATTTCATGATATGAAATTTTCCCAGAATTAAAAAATTTATTTGGCAAATTAGGACCAAATAATCACTTGCTTTTTAAGTAGCTTACAATATTTAGCCATAATGATTGAAAATAAAATAAATATTCTTATGCTCGAATATTCTCTCTCTAACACAAATTAAGAAGAGCAAAGGCGTGGCCCGATATAAACCCATCTTTATTTTACTAGCGCGTTCCTTATCATACACACATATGGTTTCGCAGATACTTCCAACTTGTTTTTCTATATCTGTATATAGAATATACAAAGGAGAACAAGTTTCATATCATATCCATGAGAGAATTCGCTTTTTGCCTGTTTTTATAGTCTTATTTTATCAGTCACGTCTCAATAACATTCTTTTTTATTTAGAGAGAATGGTCCTGCTGGCCGTTCTACCGCCGCAGCAGTATGTAATTGCATCTTACGAAACTTGAAACTAACAGAAGGCGAAAATGGAATGAACAGAAGTAAACGAAACTACCAATCCGTATCAGGAGATGTTATCACACCATCCCAAGTTATGGGCATTGACCATTTACGAGATCCGCGCCTGAATAAGGTATCAGTCCCTTAAATTAGGTAATAAATTATTGCTTTTGTTTTTCTTAAGAAAAAAAAACAATTAATATAAATTTTATCATGCAATAGTACTTAATTTAATTTTGAATGTATGATTTTATGTATTTGATTATAACTTTGTTATTAGTAATTCTTTTAGGGTTTGGCTTTTACATTAGAAGAGCGACAAGCATTAGGAATTCATGGCCTTCAACCTGCTCGCTATAAAACCATGGAGGAACAGTTAGAGTTATGCAAGATTTCAGTAGAACGATATCAGGAAGATCTTAACAAATACCTCTATTTAACAGAACTCAGTGATCGTAACGAGAAACTATTTTATCGACTTTTAGCTGAAAATGTAGAACAGTTAATGCCAATCGTCTATACGCCAACAGTCGGGCTAGCCTGCCAAAGATTCGGTTTAATTTACCGTAGACCAAGAGGTCTTTTCATAACAAGTAATGATCGAGGACACGTTTATGATGTTATTAAAAATTGGTAAGAAATTAAATCTTTGCAGATTAAGCAAAGTAAATTTCCATAGATATTGATATTTATTTTCAGGCCTGAACCTAATGTTCGAGCCGTCTGTGTCACTGATGGTGAGCGAATTTTGGGTCTCGGTGATCTAGGAGCTAATGGAATGGGCATTCCTATCGGAAAGTTGGCCTTATATACTGCCTTAGCAGGAATTAGACCACATCAGTGTTTGCCTGTTATGTTAGATGTTGGCACAAACAATCAGGTTAGTATCGGGATAGATTGATAGATGAACTAAAGTCTGTTCGCCGAGACCTAAACGCAAGACGTAAACACGCTTGAAGTTAAGCTGATCCTTGAAGCTTCATTTACGATGACGCGCGTTTGCGTACCGTGTGCCCTTAACTCGCTTTTACGGTTGCAGCGTAATATGGAATGGAAAGTGATTGCATTATACGTGTTTCCGCATTTATGTAAAGTAGTTTAAGCGTTAACGAGACCACGTGCGCGCCGATCAATAGCAACGCTTATAGTTTGTTTAGTGCTAACTTCAAGCGTATTTACGTCTTGTGACAGGTCTCGGCGAACGGACCTTAGTGATTGTTAACAATTTTCAATATTACAGTTATATTTTTATATTAACTTCAAATTGACATATTCACATTTTTAAATTTACAGAGGTTGTTAGAAGATCCTACATACATTGGGCTTCGTCAAAAGCGAGTAACCGGTCCAGAATATGACGATTTTATTGATGAGTTTATGCAGGCAGTTGTAAAACGTTATGGACAAAATACCTTAATCCAGTTTGAAGATTTTGGTAACCATAACGCGTTTAGATTTTTGGACAAATTTCGTGGCCAGTATTGTACTTTTAATGATGATATTCAGGGAACAGCCAGTGTTGTCGTCGCTGGTTTATTAGCATGCAGAAGAATCACTCAAAAACAAATTTCTGAAAATAAGTTTATGTTCTTGGGTGCTGGGGAAGCAGCAATTGGTATTGCCGACTTATTAGTTAAAGCCATGCAGTCAGATGGCGTTTCAGTAAAAGATGCCAGAGACAAAATTTGGATGATGGACATAGATGGTTTACTAGCTAAAGGACGTCCTGAAGGGAGACTAGAAGGCCATAAAACATTTTATGCTAAGGACCATGAACCCATGAAAGACTTGAGAGCAGTTGTAGAAGAAGTTAAACCTTCGGTGTTAATTGGTATATTCACTCATTAAGTTTGTAGATTGAGATTCAGAAAAAGTTAATCAGAGTAGCTTCTGGTTGTGATCTGTTGAGTGAGATCTGTCAGTACTCTCTGTATGTATCATCGACATTTCTTTATATGAATAATTTATCCACAAATACGTTTTTTGTAAATCCATAGCTAACTGTGATTAAATTATTTTTAAATCTCACTATACAAATACATGTAAGAAATCTGTATCTTATTTGAATGCTATTTTAGGAGCATCTGCTGTTTCTGGTGCATTTACACCTGAAATCTTGAAAAATATGGGACTAAATAATGAAATACCAATCATCTTTGCTCTAAGTAATCCTACAAGTAAGGCAGAATGCACAGCTGAAGATGCCTTTATTAACACAGAGGTAAGTACTTTCTATTAGAGTTTTTTAAATTTTTTCTTTCTATACTAAAATATATACGGCTTGCCTATAACTCTGGCCTATTTTCATCTGTCAACACAGGTCACAGATCAGGAACAGATTTTGGCCCCTTACCATGTAGGTACATTGATAAAGAGACTAGGTGTGAGCTCTACTGAGCACAAATTCGTGCTCTAATTTGATTTCTATCACATAACTAATAGTATAGAATGCCACAGCCCAGCCAGCACACTGACGTTATCTTTAAGTGATTGTTGATCGGCGACGTCATATGAATAATAAATGATGTCCATAAGACGTCCTGTTATGGAACGTATATAGATGTCTTCAAAACGACGTCTTTTAGACGTACAATAAGGTCGTTTTTAGGCTTCTAATATTATTAATTATGATGTGTCTAGGTAACCAAAAAGTGATATATTCCATAAAATATTTTTCTTTTTACATTTGCAGAATGTAAATAGAATACATTATTTTACTGTTTTCAATATTCAATTACACTATTTTTGTATTGTCAGGTCCACTGATATACGAGAGACAAATCTAGCAACACTGTTTTACTTTATTTTTTTACTGAACTGCACGTGACCACATGCCGCAATACAAACAGCAACAACGTCTTTCGTGTATTTGTTTTGCTCTTTAATTGGTAACGTTTCTACTTATTATTAAAGTCGTTGACGTACCTACATTTATAGTGTATGTATAGGTGCAACTACTGCATAATAACTGTGTGGTTTGTCACAAAGAGCGAGTATTAATAATTACTTGTCCCATCCCAATACTACATAACCTATACAATTTTACCCGTTCGACGATTTTGTGAGATTACTATTGTTAATAAATTAATACTAATGCAATGGTTTCTCAGTACTTACTAATATTTTAGAATCATCAATTATTCTGCATATTGTTTTAGCAGCTTTTCAGTTAGTAAATGTTTAATTTTGTTTAATAATTATGTATGAAATAGTATATAATAAATATTATTTCCATTATTCAACTATTTATTTATAATTCATGTCCTAGTATAGGACGTTTTAATGGCGTCATTGAACAACGTTTTGATGACGTCGTTGAACTACGTTTCAATAACGTCTTATATTGACGTCCTTGGGCTGTGACATAATGTTGTCAGTTTGACGTCATTTTAATACGTCATTTGACGTCGTTACTGCCGAAAAAACGGCGACATTATGACGTCAGTGTGCTGGCTGGGAGAGGAAACCTTTTCCATTAGTAACTAGACATAGCTGATTTTTGCAAATAAGCTTAAAGGATACTATCGGCTTTCATCCAAATCTCGGCCCCGGTTGCTATAGTTTCTATAGTATTTGCATTAAAATTTCTCGGCCCCGTTTTCAGGCTGGGAATGTATGCAAATTATGATATTTAGCACTAATATTGAGTTTCTTACAGCATTTTCGTTAATTTTTAGTTATTTCTTATTTTTTTTATCATAAATGGTGAAAAACATATCAATTTTAAAGACTTTAATTATTCGGATACTAGATGGAGTTAATGGCACTTAGATCATTCTTTTACATAAGAAATACCCATCCATTGACAATTTGATTGCTAATGTCACTTTTACATTTGTCAATCTGACATATAAAATGTCAAAAATGACATATTATACTAATATTGTCAACAGAGTGACTTTCGTATGTAGAAAATAAATTCGATGTTTTTGACACCATCTAGTATCTATCTGATAATTTATATGTCACGTAATGTTAAATTCAGCCAATGAGAGTTAATTAGATCTAATGAGAGTTAATTTGCTTAGTTACAAAGCTATCACAGCAATAATAAAAATCAAGTGATCATATTACCTTATGTTGGTCTCTTTCTAAGAATATAATTCAATTGTCCAACTTTGAAAGTTATTCGTGTATTGACGTAATTACCATAAAATGTAATTTAACAAAAATACAGGAAAAATGTTTATTAATCGATGGGAAGACGCCTATGAAGGTGAAATAAATGATGAGTCACTCAATTTGTTAGAAAAATACACTTATGTAGCAACAAGACATTCTAGTAGCGGCAATATGAATTTCTGTAAATAAAGAAATTATACATTTGACGGGAATATAACTCCTGAACTAGCTTTAATCTTGAAAGATTGCGCATTTAACTGATTACAAAGAAGAGGTAACAAAGCTGTCTATGCAAATATTGCATCACTTACAAATTGAAGCATCCATTTGTGTAATATCAACAGACTGCATATAATGTAATCCAATACCAATATTCTTCAAGATAAACCATAGAGGTACTAAGTTTTGTAGCAGTAGTAAATAGATGATTTAAGATTCAGATCAAAATATTTGTCCAATTCGTCTCTATAAAAAAAAAACTATGGAAAGTTATCCCAGAATTGTAATAATTGATGGTATTTCCTAACTGCGAATATAATTTGGTGTCTACATCTACATAATTCAAGCTAGTTCATGAATGACCACATTGAAATAAATAAACTATCATCATGCAGCATGGACAAACGAAAGTATTGAAACAATTCAGTTGGAATAAACCGCAAAGTAATTCACAAATCATAATAACAGATCTACTGCAGTATCACTCCTTGCAAACGCTAATGTTCCAACAACAATTACTAAAAATAATTGGACACACGAATTCGAATTCTGTTCAACCATACTAGTAAATGCAACTGAATCAGCACGAAGAATTTAGCACCTCAATGGGAGACAACGGTTGTGCAGAAATAATGAGAACACTCAACACAACAATGCAACATTTATACAAATATATACCAAAACTGCGTTTTTAATGTACAAAATATGTATTGTGGTCAATAAATTATTTTTATGACTCTATGTTATTTTATTCTTAAAGGTACAGTTGATTCATTTTGATTTGATAAGAACCAACCGTCAAAAACTTTAATTCTTCTGTGAAATTGGGGAATTCCAGAATATCATTCTGATCTGCAAGCTTCCATATCATTCTTTTCAGTTCCAGGTTTTCTTCTTCAATACTACATATAATTCGTTTATTTTGAGTGTATAATACAGACTTCTACTGAGCCACGAACAGTGTACAGTATACACTAACACACAAAGTTGGTAATCTGAAGGACATACTACTCACGTCACTGTAGAATATGTGTGCAATGCTTAGAATATAAAACTGTAGGAAGGAACATAATTATCTACCACATACGACCAGGATGGGATCTCAATATGGCGGAGTACGTGTCTCCGGTTTTGTAATTAGATATTTCTATTGGCGGTTCTCACTGTCTCGAAATGCGCACATAAACTACATAACCTCAATTTTAAAACATAGTGGTTTGAAATTAATCTTAGAATATAAATTTTATATTTAATATTTTAAACAAACGAATACTTACTTATGATATGTTATTCCCTTCTTCGTATTTGTCAGAGTTTAAGAGAAAAGGAGATTTAGGTGGTGTCTAATGGCGGCCAGTGTGACGTAATATCCGTCGCTTTTAAAGCTCATTGTGTAGAGTAGTTACGCTCCTTCCTACAGTTTTATATTCTAAGGTGCAATGAGTATTATCGTATTCAAAACATTTTTCGTTCTTTAGAAAGAAGAAATGTGGTTTTACTGCCTTTAGAGAAACAAGAGAGTACGCATTTGTTGAATAGTTCGAATTAAAAAAAGAAGCTAATTTAACATAAGTATTCTACTACATAAGAAGCATGGAGGACCACTGCACTGGTTTAAAGTTTTAATCAGCTTTGGTTGGTTATTCTAGCGTAATTCACAGTAGCGTTCCAATCCTGCCGGAAGTACCCAAAGCTGCTTCAGCTTAAAGACTGTAATAAAAGGCTGAAAACTAGGATATTGCTGCCATAAATCCCAAGAACACCTACTTTAATTTAATCTATTCCCCATTCCTAAATCCTAAAGATGTTTTCCTTCACATTGAACCGTTAGATTGAGCTCGTTTGAGTCACAATTTTTGTGTTAAGAATTATTAAATCTTTGGTCATAGTATATCCTGCGAAATTAAATAATGGCCTGCCTTCGTAGTTTAATAGATATCAAACATATACAATTATAGATAGTTTGTATTTTATTGAGGACTGGTTTTTCAATCTTTGGTTAACATTAACTGGAGGTCAATCGTTATAAGATACTTTATCAATATAATTGTACCCGCAACTACTAATTTCCACTTAGCCCTAACCAGAGGTATAGCACACATTGAAAAATCGACTTTTCGACATTTAATTATGATACAAAATATGGAACCGATATTTATTTACCTTATATTGGTAGTACTGTATCTATGGCTTTCTATTGATACTACTTTGTTAGGTTATAGTAAGCTGTTAACCTAAGTTCAGCTTTATGACATGCGTTTTTTTACCTTATTTTTATTCTACCTAATTCTCATTTTACCTTATTTTCATACTACGGTTAGATGTGTTGCCTATACGAAAACATTCAGGGGTAGCGCGCAGATAAAAAGATACTTGCAGCTTTAAAAGAAAGCAATGATGCTATTACATCTCCGTTTTAGTAATTATTGTTGAATGTCAACAATAAACTTCATATATTTCTATTCTTAAATAAAGAAAATGGCCTAATCTTCAAATTGGTTGAATTGAAAATGGTCCACTTCTAAGGTAACTCAAATAAGATCCTTTTTTTTTCTTAAAAAAAAATCTTACACAAATGTACAAATAAGATAATTGTAGATAATTGTCATACGTATCATAAATGATGAACCTGGCTGTTGTAACCTACTGCAAGACGTAGATACGAGCTTTTCTTTCAATTTCTCTATAGCTTTCCATACTGATCAAAAAGTCTTTTTGTTAAAAATAAAAAATCTTACACAAAATTGGTAAGTTGTATTAGAAAGCTTGTAGTGTTTCCTACAAGGGATCAAAAAGGTTTTTTTCAAAATGTACTGCAATGAAGAGTTATGAGGGGGCCGAAATATCATATAAAGCCGATAGATGCCTTTGCTTCTTGATATTAGTCATGTTGTGACTATCTTAAAAGTGGAGTTAGAATAAAAATATATTAAGAGTTTCCGTTGTTTCTTTTGATGCTCTCAATCCATTTTATCACTTTGTTGCTAAATGTGCAAATGGGTGTTAGTGGATCAACTACCCATTCTAGAATTGCCAAGTAACAAGGAGGCATGTCAAGAAGCTATTCTCTGAATTGGAACAAGCAGCAGACAATAGATTTCACACAAATACAAAATTAAAGAATATAGAATATCCAATTATTTAACAACTAGCAGTAAAATCCGCTTCATTTAATAGAACAGGCCCTAAAATTCTGTCAGTCTATCTGTTCTTTCTTTGCCCTCAGTTTACGATTAAGGTCACATCAAAATACAAGATGTATAAAGTATATATGAGCAATCTTCAAGCTTACGACTTTAAATCTGGAGTATTTGTTGGCGTTTTATGTTGAGTAGTTTAATGCTAAAGTTGGTGAAGACTTGTCCTTCCCTTGACCACAGTTTCTGACCTTTTTCAAGTTCAAGTTCATCAAAATGAAAAATATCATATGGGTACTCTTCAAGATTAGAGCTTTAATGTGATGTATTTCATTTGTTCTATTTGTGCCTTTCTGTGTTGACTAAGAAGAGTTTAATGCCACAGTTTGAGACGACATGTTCTTTTTCTTACCACAGTTTTTTACTTTCCAAAGGTCAGTCGCATCAAGATGGAAAATACATATGAGTGATCTTCAAGGTCAGAGCTTTCATTTAGTGTAGGTAGATATGTCACCTTTATATGTCCAGTAGTTCTGTTGGGTTATAATGCCAAAGTTGGAGAAGACCTGACCTTTCCTTAATCAGCGTTTCTGACCTTACTCATGTTCACATCTAAATGGAACATATACTATATGGATAATCATTAAGGTTAGCGTTTTTGCATTTATGCCTTTGTTGCCTTTCTACATTGAGTAGTTTTAAAGGAGTTTAATGCTAAAGTTGGTAAAGACCAATGACAACAGCTTTTTATAGTATATTTAGATAAAACTATGATGTTATGTCAATTTTGTTAGGTAACGCCCATTCTCCACCCAATAGACCGATCATAATTCACACATGTAATCAGGGTTTGATACAAAGCAAGAGGCGGGAGCTTAATTCTAAAATTGGGAGGCTCCTCGTCTAAAATGAGAGAGTTGCCAACCCTAATCCATTTTGATAACAGGAAGCAATTAAAGTCTATTTGAGAAAAAATTTCTACCAAACCAAAAAATGAATGTATCAAGCAATTAATTTTCCTTATAAGCATCTCTTTAACTTCAAGGTGACTATACTCAAACAGCACAAATACGTCTTAAAGACATCCAAAAGATGTAGAGTTTAGATATTCCAGATGTCTTATAGATGTCCATTTTCGCCTTATGTTGTCTTAAATATGTCTTTAAGACGTCCATTGTTACAAAACCCAACGTTTTTAAGATACCTTCATCACAACATCTTAAAGACGTCTTTATTACAACATCTTAAAGATGTCTTTACAAAATATCTTTAATACATCTGCTTGAAGATCTTTATTTAAGGAAATGTTAATACTAGACATAGAAATAAAATTCACAACATCAATCAAAAAAATATAATATATTTTTTTCTTAGAATACAGAGTTACATTTTTTTAATAAAGATGATCTATCTGAAGGCCTCCATAATCATGTCGTTTGGTATTTTCCGTGTCTTTTTGGAACCTGACAAGTCCCGATTGCTCTGCTGAGTCTAAAAGAAGATACATTCATTTACTATGTATTATTTACATTAATTTATTATAAGGGTGTCCATTATGTATGGAATATAGTATATATCTCGGTAAATATCGACTTTATAAAAAAATTTGTTATATAAAAGTTTAACATTTTATTTTCCATAATAAGATAGCATTCAATTGTTTTTATTTCAGAAAACAAATGAGTAATGAATAACACTTTAATTTTTTTAAATAACAATGTACACCCTTTCATTAGGCTCATTTGATAGAAATTTTTTTTCTCTTTTCGATGACCTAAAATCTTAGTACTCTTATATCAGAAAATTTTTGAAAAATAAGGTAAAAAATGTTTATTAAGTTAATTTCACCAATAACATGAATCTAGATATCCGAGATCTCTTTCATTTGTCTTAACAATTGATTGTAGGCTTTTATTATGACAGAAGTTTGTTTATTTAATTAAGTTGTTGGTACATGGAAAAATAAAAATGGTTCATTTAACAGAAACAACGTATAGAAATTTTAATTATGGTCGGTTATGGGGATCGCAAACGAGCACAATTAGAAGTATGTGAAATTTTTAATGAGCGTTATCCACATCGAGAACCAATCACCCAGTCAGTAGTTAGCAAAACCTTGAAACGGTTTAGGGAAACTGGCAATGTTAAAGATCTGGTGAAGACTGGTCCGCAGAGGTCTGCGACAAATGAAGATATAAAGCTCGATGTTTAATAGAAATAGAAGAAAATCCAAACATTTCAACTCGTCAGTTAAGTTTAAACCATGCCGTAAGTAAAGCTTCAATACAGAAAATATTACATCCCTACAAACCGACTTTATTGCAAGAATTATCCGAAGATGACTACTATCGACGTGTTGAATTTATGATGGAGCGAATCAACAACAATCCAAATTTTCTTAATAATATTGTTTTTTCTGACGAGGCTACGTTTTGTTTAAATGGAAATGTAAATAGGCATAATTGTCGATATTGGGCCGCTGAAAATCCCCATTGGATGATCCAAAATCATACCCAAACACCACAAAAATTAAACGTATGGGTGGGAATTTGTGCAGATCACATAATTGAACCTTTCTTTATTTGTGGTACTCTAACTGGTGACCGTTATTTGCAATTATTGCAACAGCAAATTATTCCAGCTTGCCAATCAAATCTTGATGATCTTTGGTTTCAACAAGACAAGGTATTTCCGGCTCGTTGGATAGGCAGAAGAGGGTCTGTGGAGTGGCCTTCCCGATCTCCGGATCTTACACCTTACGATTTTTTCTTCTGGGGATATTTAAAATCAAAAGTGTATACAAACCGACCCCAGAATCTGGCCGAATTAGAGCAACGAATACAAAATGAAGCTGCAGCAATTTCTCCCAGATCGCTCAGAAATTCTTTTCAAGCTTTTCGTGATAGGTTGGGCCACTGCCTTGCAGTTAATGGTGAACATTTTGAACACTTATTGCCATGAAAACCATTTTATTGCTAATTTCGTTTTGTCTTCAAGCTTTATAAGAGCCATACATAATTTTCTGTTCATTTGTTTTATTTTGTTTTTTGTTCATTTGTTTTGTTTTGTACATTATGTAGATGCACATCTGTTTATTTTAGGGTAATAATTCGAGATACTTTACGATCTCGGATATCTAGATTTATGTTATTGGTGAAATTAACTTAATAAACATTTTTTACATTTTTTTCACCCCCTACACCATATTGGTAAATGGGGAAATTGATTATATATATATTACATTTTTTCAAAAATTTTCTGATATAAGGGTACTAGATTTTAGGTCATCGAAAAGAGAAAAAAAATCTCTTATCAAATGAGCCTAATGAAAGGGTACATTGCTATTTAAAAAAATTAAAGTGTTATTCATTACTCATTTGTTTTCTGAAATAAAAACAATTGAATGCTATCTTATTATGGAAAATAAAATGTTAAACAACTTTTATATAACAAATTTTTTTATAAAGTCGATATTTACCGAGATATATACTATATTCCATACATAATGGGCACCCTGTATTATGAGAAAATTTAGCAATCCTCAAGCCACATATATTACTATAGAACTTTTATAATATTTAAATTGCTAAAACGCTTTTTTTGTTTTCTTACCAGTTAACTGTGTTGTATAGTTTGGTCATAAGTGAGGATTAGGGTTAAAAGTCTTTTAACCAGATCATAAACAGAAAATCCTCTTAACTTAGTTAATTCTTTAACCTAAAAAACAATTACTCAAAAAATATACAAATCTATGAACGATGTTGAAAAATGAAGTTATAAGATACTAAAAGAAAACTTACTACTAATTATGTTGAACTTCGGATGCCACGAGAAAGCAAAACTCACAGGTATCAAAAAATGTTTTATATTTTAATATAGTGCGTTACCTCTATACACTTAATCGCCAGAAATACAATAAACATGCGATAAACCCTTGGATAAATCATAAACAAACAGTACACAAACCACTTTAGTTTAGACATGAAAGATGAAAGTTCTCTGTATTACCAACAAGTATAAAAAAAACAAGTATTAAAAACCTTAGTTCAATGCTTAATTATCAACATCTTTAAAATATAAAAATTTTAATAACTAAGTATACCTACAATCTAAGACAATTAAAATGGGTACACTCGGAATAAACGGTAATTATAAATAATTGAAGTAGCGGCTTCAGGAATTCTAAAGTTTCTTCTTCTTCTGTGCCATCACACGGATGTGATATCAACTTCTAGTAGATATCACGGCACGTAATTCAATTTAATTAGTTTGATAGTTGAGCTTTCATGCACAAGCTCAAATATAATGTCGATTTTAACTTTTAGATTTTAATAGACTATTGAAGAATGATAGGTAAAGACCCAGCCAGCAGTTTTTTCGGTAGTAACGACGTCAAATTGTTGTAAAGCTGACATCATTATGTAGCCCAAAGACGTCAATACAAGACGTCGTTAAAACGTCCTATACTAGGACTAAGACAGGAATTATAAATAAATGGCTGAATATTGGAAATAACATTTATTATATACTACAGTCAAAACATCTCTATATTGTGACCACCTGCTTACTATGACCAGTATTCCTTGGCCCCTGCTAAAATAATATCTTTTTAATTAAACTTGTACGTATTGTATTGTACGTCTAAAAGACGTCGTTTTAAAGACGTCTACGTAAGGCCCATTATGTGACGTCTTATCGACATCATTTATTAGTCATGTGACGTCGTTGACCAATAATGACTTAAAAATAACGTCATTATAACCTCAGTGTGCTGGCTAGGGAATAATTTTATTACTATTAGATAATTGAAATAAGTAACTATACATATATATATAAATATTTAAAATACACAAGTACCTATATTATTCATAAAACTAGGATGCGTAAAGTTGTTTAATATTAAATTGTTATAAATAAGCAAACGTAGGAAACAGAATAGGTGTTTGGAAATACATGTGTTGTAATGATATGTATTATTTCACTTTATTAAAAGAACATAACAGACGTTTTAAAAGACGTCTTAAGGTTGTCTAGTTTTTGTTGCTTTAAGACATCTTCAAAAAGATGTCTTTAAGACGTCATTTCTTGGTGTTCAGGTGTTTCAGATATAATTCGGACATAAAAAAGATGTCTTTAAGACAAAGTGTGCTGTCTGGGTATAGATAGTTAAATATATGCATTTGCATTTTTGTAATTGGCAATTACATAAATATTGTTAGTTTAAAATATAATATGAAATCAACCCTAAGGCCTTTAATTTGACACTAAATATGTATTACAATTATGTTATACAAATTACATATTTATTTTATATGACTCGATGCCATGCACCTATTTTGTCAAACAGTTGCCACAGGTATGATAAATAGCTCTACCAGCATAGTTGCATACTGGCCATTTTCAGTATGTGAAATGCTTTAAAAACAGGGTTTTTTAATCATGACAATTGAAGGGTCAGCCGTAACAATGTTGTATGTAATAAACAAATTTGAACAGCAACACGAACTGACAACAGACTACACTGTTGTTACACGCCATACTGTAAATTCACACTTTCAAAATCAGCATTCCGGGAATCTGTTTAAGAATATTTTATATCTTTATGACACCAACACCTTCCAATAGAGATATACTAATTAATCTTTGGAAGACGAAATGTTGGTTACTTAGATAATGGCCGGAGTGCAGTACATTTTGCACCCCAACATAATTTTGCTCACAAGTTTTATTTTTCTGAACAAATAATTTCACTCAATAACTTCAGTTTCAATAACATCCTATTGCCATGGAAGGCCCTCCACCAAGCTAATTGACTACAATTTTGCGACAATCTGTAAAGCATTTCTGACTGTATGCTATTCCTGGTTTTGTGGAAAAATCTGCTAATTTTCATTTGTGCTAACACTACTGCAACATTTTATCATGTATTTTTTTATACAAATAATTAAATTAATAATATCTCTCTCTTATTAGGGGCGTTGTATATTTGCCAGTGGATCACCATTTCCTCCAGTATTATATAATGGTGTTGAATACAAGACAGGACAAGGAAATAATGCTTATATATTTCCTGGAATTGCTCTAGGAGTAATCACTACAGGAATGTACCACATCAGAGAAGAAGTCTTTTTACTCGCTGCACAAACAGTTGCTGACAACGTAAAAGAAGATAATCTGAAACGTGGAAGTGTTTATCCTAACCTTGGGGATATTAGGGAAGTTTCAATGCAAATTGCAACACGAATTTGTCAATATGCATATGAAAAAGGTAAAGCATTCTTAATCTGGAAATAACTGATTGTTGTCAGTTACTTATGTGAAAAATTTTCCAGATACATATATATTAATATTTTTTAATTCAGGTTTAGCATCGATTTATCCCGAACCGCAAGACAAACGTGCCCATGTAGAATCATCATTGTACAGTTTCCGTTATGAACCATCGCTGCCTGCTACATATCCTTGGCCTAAATCTCCAGAGATTAAACTAAAAGCCATGGAACCTACTATTTTGCATGGGTAACTTATATTGTATTATTTTACCAAATATTCTAGAGCGCACACAATCAATACATTACAGGGACAACTTGTAGTAGTATATTGTGCACAGTTTAAGAACTACGTCGACGTCATATGAGCTTCGCACATATATTTAATGCTAGTGGTTTAATATGACAATAATAATAAAGTTGCTTGACTTTTATTTAAATTTAAACAGAATTCTTAAAACTTCCTTTGAAAGTGCTTAAAATGCACAATGATTTGATGCTGCACTTATGACGCTATGTATTTCTTAGATTATGTTCAATCTAGCAACGAATCTGTAATCTTTATTATTCTTATAGCTATTGACAGTGGACCAGATTAAGCTGCCCCCCCCCCCCTTTAAATGCTTACATCTTTTTTATTCTGTCAGTTTTGCTGGTTTCTGAGCAAGTTATAAACTAAACAGTTTTAATTTGTTTTACATTGAGATTTCTGTGTTAGTTTAAATTAGGTACCTATTAGTAGCTACCAGTTCTGTAAAGAGTTGTTCAAAGTTGTTGGGGAAAATAACCATTCTTTAACTCATTGGAAAATACACAAGATCTTTAGGAAAGTTTTATGTACCGTAAAGTGGGGCGACTTGATCAGTGTTTTCAACAATTGGTTGCTGTAGCACAGACACAAAAATAATTACCCTTAAACAAAAAATATTTTATTTTACTTTGTCACACTAGGAAGGTAACCCACTACATTAAACAAAAAATGTGACAGTCAGTTTAGGGGAAAAAAATATAAAACGGTTGTTTTCATCTCGCCCCACGATGGGGCGAATTGAAAACACCATACATTTTCGTGTATATTTCAATTATGCTCGCAACGGGGGCAACTTGAAACAAAATATATGTTTTTGCAATTGAGGGCTAGTTCGCTGATTGCTCAATTTTTAATAAAACAACATAATTTGATCGAAGAGCCTTTATTATATAAAAACTAATAAAAAATCATTACAAATTCTTATTAAACAATACAAACATGAACTTAAACAGCTTGGCAAAAAATAAATTTGAATTTAAAATAAATAAATAAAAAAATAGGGCTGAATCAATAGGTAGCTACCTATTGAAAAAGAAACATCAATTGTATTAAAGTTAATACTTTAGGATAACCCACACCTTTACATGTCCGCGTCTTAACACCTGAATTGATGAAAGTTTTTGACATCTTGTTTCACTATAGAAATATCTTCTACTTGTGGATATATATATATATATATATATATATATATATATATATATATATATATATATAAACTCCAGTTGCTTTGCTGCTTGGCCTTAAAAATTTACATACATAGGTTTGATAATCTTCAACGCTTAGTACCCTGGCGACATATTGTTTAGTAATATCATTTTTTTCAGTTTTTAGATTCACCAATTCTAACATTTCACACAAAGTCATCACAATCACTATAAGGAACGTTATCAAAATTTATATTATTTTCATCATTATCTTAATAATCGGAAAACGATTCTAGTTCATCATCAGTATTCGCAGTTAAAACTCTTTCGTCAATATCGCTCTCTGAGGAACTATCGTGTAGAACAAGTTTCTTGTTTGGTTTCTTCGCCTTCACAGTTTTTGTAGTTTGAGTAGTGGACGTTGAAGGTATCTGTAGGTCTTTTTGTGATATGCTTTTGCCTGCTTCGACGTTTAATTTTTTTTTCTGAACTCTGGATGCTTTCTCAGTACTGAATCGAGATTTAATGAAAGCATCTTTTAAGGATACCATCATATTATTGGTTTGCTGTTCATTTTCTATTTCAGTCTCGGGTAGTTTGTCTAAAATTTTGTGTCTGTTGACCGGCACCAAACCAGTTGCTTCAATTCCGGATATTATATTCTTTGAATTTGTTGCATCAATCTTCTTTAGAGCTTGATTTAATAGGCGAGGAAATATATCTTTTCTAATTACTCCCTTATTGTGTTTCTTCCATGCTCTTAATATTTCTCTCCATGCTTCTTTTATTGGCTGAAAAACGCTAATGTTTAAGGGTTGCACTATATGGGTGCTTAATAATATAAAACGAATATTATTCTAATAATCAGCTAATGATATGTGACTTGCCAAGTTGTCACCAATAAGAATTTTCGGACCAGATTGCAATTTCTTACAATATGGAAGAATGATGTTCTTAAACCCGGTAGTAAAAGACCCGAACCTGATTACTGAAGTTGCAGACTTGGAGCTATCCATAACTTTTTCAGCTCTTTTAGATGTGCGACATACAAGGACTTTTACACGACCAGGGTTGTCTGTGAAATTGATTTAATCATAATTGATAATCGCCTCTGGAGGAACATCTTTAAAAGTTTCTGATATATTGTCGAAGTATTTATTTATTGTTGTGTGATCGACTTTGGCACGACTTTCTTTAATAGATTGTGAAAATCTTTGAGACAATTCGGCTTAATGCAGGTTGGCCACCAGGTTTTTTAGAACAAATACCTTTGATTCTCTTATACAAAGTCACAAATGGAATACCATATTTCTCGCTGAGTAGACGTAAATTGCCTTATTGCACTTATATCATGCCACAGCTTCCTCTATTTTTTCGGGATCGTAATCACGGTATTTATGGCTACCCAACTTCCATTGATAATTTCTGACTATTATCAAGTCGGCCCTGAAACAACAGGAAAAAATAAATTGATATGCCCCTGCAACTACGCGAACCAAAACTACCGATTGAAGTTAGGCATTTGTAATCACATAAATACAGGTCCCAACAGTTGATCAACCACTAGTGCCAGCTCTACACGGTAAGCAAAGGGTACGTCACATTGTGGCGCCGTACGCGAAGGGCGCCGAAATTATCTTGCGAAACACTTTAATAATGTAAAAATTTGGCACACCAAGAATCTAATGTTAGTATAGTATTTTCTACTTATAGTCATATACGCCTAAAGTGAATAAAACTGGCGACATACTACAAAGTATTGTATGTTGCCGTTCTTGCCAGTTGCAGTACTGGTTCAATAGAGCACTTGTTTAGTATTCTTCCCAGAACTAGATATCTATAGCGCCTCTGTAAGAGGGGTAATTCCATCAGAAGTGATCCAATTCTTCTGAGGTTTTGAACATGACTCTTTGATTTTATCTAAATTTTGCACAACTGTTATACTCCTAAAGATAAGTAAAAATCTGAAATATTATATTTTTTATGCAAGTAGTTCATAAGTTAAGTTTTCCTTTATAACTTTGGAACGAAATAAGATAAAGCAATGAAACAAAAACTGTTCAGTTTTAAAGTGCATTTTGGGCTTTAAAAATGATGGGTCGCATGCCATACTTTAAGATGAAAAAGTTTTTTATTTCAGACTCTGAATTTTTTACCTTAAATTTTTCAAAAAACATATGATTAAAAATTTTGAGAAAAAATTAGACATAGAGTTGCATATCTTTTAAATATGTGTGCCTTAATGGGATCATTAGTAATAAATTTTTTAAACATTTTAAAGATATGGCTTATTCTGTATGTATGTTCGTCTGTGTGCACATGCTACTTTAGTAATTGACTGATTGACTTCAAATTGGTTACAAAATATTTCTAGTTTTCCAGGCTTCCTCTATCTATCTCACATTTATGATATTCCCCGTTGGGGAATACAATAATTGGTTTTCTTCGGATATTCTGGATTTTTTTACCTATAGGTTTTCCTATTTGCCACATTGCCTTGGGATCTTGAACAAAAAGATAGTGGAGGTCAAGATGGCCAAAAAATGTTCATTGATCTTTTGAGCTAGGCGAACGTTTTGAAGGGAAAACCCGGCTTTTAGATTGGGAGAGGTAAGTCGGATGGGAGGCGAGTGGTTGGATAGATAAGTCTGGGAGACGTGAATTCTGAAGTTGAGGGCAGATCGGATAAGGTATGAGTGGGTGGATAGGTAAGTAGCGGGGGCGAGGGGCATTCATAAAACAAAATTGTAATTTTGCCAATTTTGATAAAACATTTAATGTTAAAATGTTGAATATTGTAATTATGTTAAAATAATTTAGTAGTGATCTACAGATTCAGATCAAAAGACCAAAAAAACCGGAGAAAACCGATTATTGTAGCCGCCAACGGGGTATTATCAGTGTAATACTATAATGAAAATGTGACATAATAGGGGAAGCTCAAAAATACAGAAATATTTTGGAATCAATTTGAAAACAATTGGTCAATGAATAGATCCAAAGCTGAAATTCGTCATATACATTTAAAATATACGCAACTCTAGTGTAATTTTTTCAAAATTTTTAATCAATTGTTTTTTGAAAAATTCAAGGTCAAAAACTTTAGGGGTCGAAATAGAAAACTTTTTATCTTAAAGTATGCTATGCGAATTGAAAAGCCCAAAAGATGTTGTTTAAAACAGTTTTTGTTTCATTGCTTTATCTTATTTTTGCATAACAAATATAATATTTCACTTTTTTACTTATCGGTAGGACTCATTCGATCAGTTGACATGGGATTACCCTGAGACGGAAACATTTGAAATAATTTCGTTTTATTCATTTCTAGTTGTATTTCAGTGAAAGAAGATCGATTGCCTGCAAATTTTGTTCCTAAATTGAAATTTTTCTTTGTTATTAAATCATTAAAACAACTTCAGAACATGTTAATGTATTGATTTACTTATTTATTTAACACTCTAAATATAATATAATAATAATACTAATTGCTACAACCCATAACCTGGAAACCAGGCCCCAGAAGCTATAAGCTTGTGCGGGAGGGAGGGGGTGATTATTATTATTACGTAGGCCCTATGTGCGGCTGCAGCCGACTTACAGATGGAACAGCGCAAATCACACATTTGTGTCACAGCTAAGGAAAACTGCAGAAAACCTTAACCAGATCTGCCGGCACCAGGAATCAACCCCGGGCCGCCTGGGTGAAAGTCCGGCACGCTAGACATTACACTACCAAGGCTGTTGGTAGTGTAATATAATAATATAAATACTTCTATAAATATAGAAGTATTTATTAGAATACTTCTAATAAATACAGCAATGGAATAGAAGAAAAAATTATGAGGATCCGAAAATCGAAAAAGAAAGGCAGAGAAAGAGTATTTTCTTATTACCTGTTTTATAGTTTCTAATGAAAATATATTGTGTCAATACATTAATTAAGGGCGCCTAAACAATCTTTGCATCAGGGCGCCATAACCCCTAGGGCTGGCACTGGCACCTACTTATAGAATATTTAATAGTAAGCAACACTGGACTGCTCACTACAATTGCAGACCAAAATTTGCATCCACTAGAGGGCAACACTATTATTTACAGTGGCACGTCATAAAGTTTCAACTCGCCCTACATTTTCAAGTCACCCTACTTTACGGTATGCTGGAATATTTTCTTACAATAGTAATTTTTATGTCATGTGCCTATTTTATTTCACTTGAAATTGCTATAAATTGACATTAAAGAATGCACATATTATTACCCATAACAAGCAAACAAGAATTGGGTTTATTGAGATTTTTGCTTATTTTTTTCAAGAAAGACTTGTTTACTTTTCGGAAATGAGTACTATTAGCTAAAAGGATAGAATTTTGATACCATCCATGAAAAAGTAATTCCTGTGCAAAAAATCAATTAAATTTAATCATTAGTTATTTTATAACAGTTTAAAAGAACTAAGGCAGATTGCATGTCCAAACAAATATTTATATTTTTATTCATAATTCCTCAAAGATGTATAGTCTTTTCAGAAAAGTCTAGTCTAGCGACTGCAACCTATAAATTTTGCCTATCAAATATCCAATATTCATTGGAATCAACTAAGAAATAAAAAAGATATAGGCAATGAAGAAAGGGTGCAATTTAATTTCGTCCACAGTGTACAGCCGAGTACATTTGCTTGCAGAGCTTAGCATAATCTTTATTTGCTATCATCATGCTTTAAAGTTGCTTTGCATGTAAACTATAGTGAAACCTGTATAAGATGAAAACAAGATTTAATTTTTTCCATTTTAAGCCTATTTTGTATTATTAAAAAGTAAACTATTTTAAGCATGTCATAAATTTATGTATCTGTTTCTTTGGCAGCAAAACAAACCTTAAGCTTAATTTTTTTAATTATGTACAGGGGAGTTCAAACGTTTATTTCAGTAAATATTACCCAGCCAGCACACTGATGTCATAATGTCGCCGTTTTTTCGGCAGTAACGACGTCAAATTGTTGTAAAACTGACATCATTATGTCACAGCCCAAAGACGTCATTAAAATGTCCTGTACTAGGACTAAGACCGGAATTATAAATAAATAGTTGAATATTAGAAATAACATTTATTATATACTACAGTCAAAACATCTCTATATTGTGACCACCTGCTTAATCTGACCAGTATTCCTTGGCCCCTGCTAAAATAATATATAATAGTATAAGACGTCTACGTACTGCAATGGTCACTTTTGCACTAAAGGGTAAATAATATGAGAAAATACATTCGGTTATAAACTTTGGAGAATCATTGTTCAGACGTGGTTCTTGGATATCATTAAATAAAACATAAATAATGTCTTAACCTTATACCAAGATTAGAAAACTCAATATATAATTAAAATACGATAAATCAAGTTGGAATAGCATATCTTTATTAAAGTATAACAGTTTACAATATTAAATACAAATTAGGATGGTAAAGGAAAGGAGATCTTAGTCAAAGTTCAACCTGAAAAAGAAAATTATGTATGTTAGTTAAGGATATTAAAGGATCATATGAAAATCAAAACTGCACCTTCAATAATAATGCAAAATTGGAATTTTAAATAAAGAAATTAGTTTATCATATCTATAGTGATAAGCATTGTTATTGAAAGGGCAGTAAGAATGATCATAGAAGGGTGATATTTCTGGTGAAAATAAATATAACAAGTAAAATAAATGAACTAGAGGTTTCTCAGAGAGATTAATAATAATAAGTTTTTGTTTTGATGAATATGGATGAAATTGTAAAAAGTTCTTGAAAATAAAATATTATAAGTTGATAAATATTAAAGGAAAGTCTAGTGTTTTATTAAAAAGGAAGAGTTAAGTGTAATAGTTGAAAGAAAAAATATAAATTATTAAAATAATACTGAAAAGGGAAACATAGAAGAAAAGTTAAAATAAAACATAAGGGGGAAAAAGTTAACACAAATAATAAGTAATAGAAGAAATATACAGAAGAGTTGAAGAACAGTATTTTTAAGTAGTTCATGGATAAGTAATGAACCATAAGGGTGAGACAATTTAAGAGAATCATCAACAATATTTACTGAAAAAGTTGATAAAAATATTTCTAAAGTGTTAGTTCTTAACAAAAATTTTAATATTTTACAAAATTTTCAAAATTTTACAAAATTTTGGATACAAAATCCACATAACCTCAGTGTGTTGGCTGGGAAGAGATATCAGAAAACGAGTGGTGCAGTTTCAATCTCTTGCTTCTGAAATGTTCAATTACCAAGGACAGAAATTTGCCGTTTGTTTTTGAGTTACAATGGAAAATTGACTTTTATAACAACCTCACAATTTGCTTGTTATTATAGATATAAAAAGGGGCTGCTTTAATATTAAGGTACTTTATGAGAAGAATCGATTGATTGATGACATCGTTTTATGCTGTCTTTAGTAAGAACTTACCAGAAGAAAAGTCTCTGAAGCTAAGCCTACATTATATGACATGTTTGTCAGTGCTACTTCCAATTTTATCGTTTTAATTGCTGTAGAAGACTTGGTTGAAATGGAGAGTCATTTAGAGGTAGCGTCATTGTTGTCAGATACTGAAATTTTAGTAGTGCAACAGCACGAATTAATGAAGAAAGTGATGATGAAGACGTCAGTATGTCTGATAGTCGATTACATCATCATTTCATGTTCATACACAATTATTTTAATGTCCATTTCCATGGTGAAATATCAGTGTAATAGATAAATTGGAACACTTGGTTGGAAATGAAATTTAAAAAAATTTCTATCAAAGCAATTGAAATGATAAAATTGAAAATAGCATATGAAAACGTGTTTTTTAATGTAGGCTCAGCACTCAAAGGGCCCCCAATAGGGAAAAATTTATTTAAAAAATAAATTTTGGGGGCTTCTTCATGACAGACTCTCATTCTCAGAGATTTTGTATTTTTATACTTATAAATCATTTGCCATCGTTAGTCCATTTTAGACCATGCCCTTTTAAACTTCTCCCACCAAACATTACTTGCAGAATTAGGCTTTTGATTGTTTCAGGTCAAAATCTTAGTGCAACATGTACTTGCTTTATCATCATGCTTCCAATTTTGAACCCGAATTTCAATGAAAAACAATTTTTAATTTGCAATAATTGATATTGTACAGGGTTATTCAAAAAGATGGAGCAGATTTCAAACTTTAATTTCAAATAAACTATTTTTTTTATTATTAGCCTATAAGCATATCCCGATTGTCGGGCAAAGGCCTCCTCCTGTATCTTCCAATGATTTTTATAGCCAGCTGCTCTCATCCATCTTTTCCCATCATATACTTCAATCTCTTCTCCTCATCGTGTTTTTGGACAGCCTTTCTCTTCTTTTTTGTAACACTGGCATCCATCAGGTTGTCCTTTCGGTCTAACTTTTTTCATTCGTGACACATGTCCGGCCCAATGTCACTTAAGTTTTTTACACTTTGTTATTATGTTTTCTGTTTGGTATCGATTTCTTAAGTTCCTATTTTTACCCAGTCACTTACTTTTATATTTATGATGCTTCTAATAATTTTATTTTGTGTGGTTTCGAGTTTTTTAAATTCTTTTTTGGTTAATGTCCATATTTGAGCATCCTAGGTTAAAGTTGGGATTACGCACTTATTATACACTTTATTCTTCAATTTTATAGATACATTTACTTTTAAAATAGTTTTTATTGACCAGGATTTCTGCCCTTGAGTAATATGATGTTGATTTTCTTTGCTGTCTTTGTTTTCAAAGGGTATTTATTAGCTTTCAAAGATAAACTGATTCTTCTGTGTATTTGATCCCTTGCCCTTCTAATACAAGTAGGTCTTTGTTGTTATTGGTGAGTATGTTTTATTTAGATTAATTTTTAGATCAAACTTTTTACATTGTTTGTTTAGTGATTGAAGCATTTTTTTCTAATTCCTGGGAGTTTTTTTTGCAAAAATTGCGACATCGTTAGCAAATCATAAGTTCATCAGGAATGATTCTGAGATGTTAATTCCGCATTTGTTCCAATTTAAGTGTTTAAACAAGTATTCTAATGTAATGTTAAATGGATCTGAAGATAGGGGGTGTCCTGGCCTTACTCTCTTTTTGATTTTGAATGGTGTTTTGAAGAATATGCTGGATGATTGTTATATTTTTTTATTTATTTTATAGAAATTAGAAAACAAACTATAAAAGACAGACACATATTCCGCACATCACGATAGAACAAGATTTAAAATTCTACGATACCTGGGCCCTGCTCATGCAACCATCTTCTACGAATTTTTTTATGCCATTGGTAAATTCGCTTATGACGAAGTGACTGTGAACGTGAACAGTAGATTCACATTTCTCAAACTGCAGCACACAAGACTTCTCCTGTGGCATTGCAATTTTCCTATAAACCAGAAACAGCGCCGCTTTGTGGCATTGAATGGAACTTCTAAGTGAACTTTTAAAATTTTGAACCTTCCTCTATTTAGTGACGTGCGGAATGTGTTTTTATCTTTTATAGTTCATTTGGAATAAAAATTTGAAATCTGCTCTTTCTGAATAGCCCTGTAGTTTGATTGTTTCAGGACAAACGGCAGTACTCACAATCGTCTTATCCACCTTTTTTGTTGTTCTTGACCTTGCACCTCTTTCTTCAAAGTCATCTACATTTTACAGCCTACCCAATTTTTAACAAAATACTGCAACTTCTTAATATATCTAGCAACCTCAGTAATAAACATTTTCGAATATTTTGGACGAAATACCAGAAACATGACTTCAAAATGCTTCGTAAACTTCGCACTCATTGCAATAACACACAAACTTGTTGGCAACATGAGATATACTACCGAAAACCAATATAGTACCATAGGGATAACTTAAAATAACCCCTGTACAAGGGGTGGGGTACAGTGTACATGATACACAATGCACCAACTTTTCTTAATGAACATACTGTAAAAGTGAATTACAACGGATAACGTACTGATGATACATGACCTTTTAAATAATATGATAAATATATTTTATAATTTATTTTTAAGAGCGCTCTCTACGCGGCGTATCAGCAAATTACCTATCACATCGTTAAAAATTGAGATAGAAAGATGCGATTTTTAACAAAATGTTTTAAAAAATTTTCTTTATGTGGCAAAATATCTAAAGAAAATTTTTATTAAATTTTTGATTTTTATTTTGCTTATTTTTAAATATTTTTGACTTTATGACATTTTGCCACATGAAGGTATTCATTTTATAATTTTCGAGCGGAAAATTTTGATCAGAAACCTTTTAACAATTAAATAATAAGTAATTCCCATAAATTTCTTAAGCGCTCAATAAAGTGGCGCCATCCTGTTATATTTCGAAACTAAACTCGGGTTAATTTTATGTGGCAACACTGGACATGAAGATTTGGCGTTGGCAGCTTAAGCGATAATTTAAATGTGGTTAGTTGCAGGATCACCTTTCATTAGTTAATTCATAACAGTTATATAAATGTAATATCAAACAATAACTGCAGTTTAAAGATTTTATTTAAAAACACCTAAGTATTTTGTTCCTGCTTTTACTTGCAATCATAATCTTTTTTAATTTAGACGCAAAGAACTCCTTTTTAGCCATAATTTTACGATCTCGGTACTTGAGCATAATATACGAATTAACTACTATTAACAGCAAATGAAAACATTTATTAAACGTAAAGCGAGAGTAAATTAATAGGGTCGAATAAAAGTATTTAGTCTCGTCTCCACGAAATATATTTAAAACAATAAATTTTAGAGTTGACTGCAGTTTCGGCTTACTTAAGATGAAGTCATTCCCAAAACATTTTAAAACCAAAATATTTATTAGGAACAAGAAACATTTTTTGAACAGTCTATGTTTTGTTATTAGCAAGTTGTAGAAGACTTGCACTTCTCATGAATTTTCTTTAATTATAAAAATCATGAGAAAAAACTTTAAAAAGAGAAAGAAATACAAGATATCAGATTATTCTATTTCCTGATCATGTAGTAGTTTTAATTTTCTTTATATATTTAAACATGGATTGTTTAAAAAAATGTTTCTTCTTCCTAATAATACATATTTTTGCAGTCAACTTTAAAATTTATTATGTTTTAAATTATTTCGCGGAGAAGTTAAAAGCTTTTATTCAACCCTATTTATTAACATTCAACTCCATTAAAAGAAAACGATGGACACTTTCGAAGATTTAATAAAGCGATAAATTATAAGCCACTACCCACAAGGTGCAATGAGTATTAGTTTATTTAAAAACTATAATTTTTCTACTCCTGGTGCCCATCGTATAAGCAATTTACCTATAACATGGTTATAAATTGAGATAGAAACATGCGGTTTTCAACAAAATCTTTTAAAAAATGTTGTCTATGTGGCAGAATATCTAATACTTTTCTAAAATAAATTCTCGATTTTTATTTTCGATATTTTTAAGTATTTTTGACCAAAACATTTTACTGCAAGGAGGTATTATTTTACAAGTTTTAAATCTAAAAACTTGTCCATAAAACGATTAGCAATTAATAGTTATTTATGTATTAAGGGCATAAAGAAGCTTTTATGGCCAGAAGCGTTATTTCTAGCCCGAGGCGTTAAGGTAAGTACCCACAGCAGTGGATCCGCAGGCGGATGTCATACGATTGGTCGGTTTGAGACGATTTGACTCAAACTGACCAATCGTATGACATCCGCTGCTGTGAGTACTTACCTTTAGCCGAGGGCTAGGAAAAGGCTGTAGGGTCATAAAAGCAAGTTATGCCCGCTATACCTACTCTGTTTTATGCACAGATTAGGTTTTTATCTCAAATCTATTGTTGTGTAAAAAATATCATTAAATCAGTACGTAGGTACATCAAACCGCTGTGCGTATACTTATGTGCTTATACGAAGTACGTTACTATAGTTACTATTCCAAAATTATTAATTTCAGTTTATTTTCATTGGTGATAAGTTTACAAATTATATTAAGAACCAATCAAGTTCTACAACAAACAGCTCTGACATTTAATTGACGTTTCTTTATTGACAGTCGGACCATAAAGATGCCCTTGGGCCATAAAGAGACGGTTATGTTTAGATGAGTCTAGCAATATTAGGCTAATTATAATGTATCTGTGCATAATAGTTATTTATGTATTAAGGGCATAAAGAAGCTTTTATGGCCAGAAGCGTTATCTCTAGCCCGAGGCGTCAGCCGAGGGCTAGGAAAAGGCTGTAGGGCCATAAAAGCAAGTTATGCCCGAAATGCATACACTATTTTATGCACAGATTGTTTTTATCTCAAATCTATTATTGTGTAAAAAATGTAATTAAATGAGTACGTAGGTTACATCAAGCCGCTATACGTATACTTATGTGCATATATACGAAGTACGTTACTATAGTTACTATCTAAAATACTTAATTTCAGCTTATTTTCATTGGTGATAAGTTTACAAATTATATTAAGAACCAATCAAGTTCTACAAATACAGCTCTGACATTTAATTGACGTTTCATTATTGCCCGTCGGATCATAAAGAGGCCCTTTCTTGCAATAATAGTCTAATTATAATGCATCTGTGCATAAACATATTAATTTCCCTTATATACTGATTATATGGAATCTATGATTTTGCTATGCTAATATATTAGTTTATGTTCTTCTATTCTGGTAGAACATAACATGAAGATTTTTTGAGAAGTTGAAGTGTTTCTCTTGAGACTTACTTTTATATAGGGTGTCTCTAAAAGGTCTGTACAAATGCTAAGACATATTCCTGAGACCAAACTAGGACGATTTAACCAAACTCTATCCAAAAGTGCTTCGTTAATGCGCTATCGAATGTCAAAGATCTTGAAAAAATTTATATTTTTCTAAATAACAAAATATTGCTTTTGCGCAAGATGAGAGTATGTACTGAAAAACTAGTTTTTTGACATTTTTTTAATAGTGGGTGTTACGTAAGATGGTCTACATGTAAAGGAGCTCAAGTTTTTTTTAACGGTTTGATCAATATTTTTGAAACTTTTTCTACAGATAGAGATATTCTAATTTCCAACATTTTTTGTCTGTTGTTCCATCTTGCTGTCTACCATAGTTTAGGCAAACAGAATTAATTTGATTTGCTTGCTATTCACTGCTGCCATACATTATAGTTAGTTAAAACTTTGCCGAGATATGTTTTCATGCATGGTGGGGCACGCCTTCATTTCACATTTATTATCCGTAACCATCTAAATCAACTATATCCGAATAGATGGATCGGTAAGTGAAATCATGTTCTCGTAAACTGGCCACCTCGCTCTCCTGATATGATGTCTATGGATTATTTTTTATGGGGAGCTTTAAAACCCATAGTATTCTCCAGACCTGTAAATACAGAAGAGGAATTGTGGAGACGAATTCAAAATACGACACACTAAACGACTAAAAGACGATGCCGAAATGATGAAAGAGTATAGTTTAATTCTTTATGTCGTATTAATTTTTGTATGCATGTAAATGGTAGCCACTCTGAACATTTTCTGTGTGTTTGCATTAGATTTACCAAGTAAGATAGTTATTGTTTTATTAACTTTTCTTGAACGCCAACACACTTTAAATTAGATACATTATGGCTGCAGTGCATGGCATGCAAACCAAATTAATCTTTCTTGCCTAAACTATGGCAGATAGCAAAATCCAACAACAGACAAAAAAATGTTAGAAATTAGAATATCCATCTGTAGAAAAAGTTTGAAAAATATTGACCAAACCGTTAAAAAATCTGAGCTTCTTTACATGTGGATGACCCAATGTTTATCATTCAATTTTTTGAAGATCTTTGACGTTCAATAGCGCCTTTACGAAGCACTTTTTGATAGAGGTAAGTTTAGTTAAATCGTCCTATTTTGGTCTCAGGAATATGTGGTAGCGTCTTGCCAAGACCTTTTTTATAAGACAGTTGGTAATATTTAATAATAACTAACATGTAGGTGAAGCGATGAAGACAAGAGAGAAGCGACGAGATTCGAATATTGCAATGTATTTTGAAAAGAACTGCTGGATGTCATATAGTTGGACAGTAATTTTGAATTACCACTCAGTCACTGAGTCGCATTACCTGTTGAAAGTCCATTCCAGTTTGTAAAGCATATGTACTAAGGTTTACAATACAAATACTTTATTTTAGCATAAAATGTGTGACAGAAGTTGTGTACAAAATTATAAAAGTATTATTAAAGAATGTCAAGAAATAAGAAATGTCGATTTTAAGATTAAAGTCTTTTAGTGTTATCAACACAAAAACTCTAATGCCGAATATTTATGGCCATTTGCACTAGCTTCGGTTAATCCTAATCGAAGATTAATTACCATATAAGTAATATACGTTTATCAATACAATCATATCCATAATAATTAGGGCTAGCGTGCACTATGAACTTTTTTTCAGTTTTTCAGTTTAGAACAGTTTAGTCGACCGAGTGAGATAGTTGCAACATACGGAGATGCGCACATTTACTCAACTTTCCTGTTGAATCTTGTCAGAAACCAGAATACGACTGAACTGTTGGCCGACACACACCTGGATTTGAATATCTCGTGTGCGCACTAGATGATTACATAGGCAAGGAACTTCGCTTGGACACTCATTATTACTGTGCTTGAAAATCTCTGCGAACATTGTGGAACAATGTGACTGGATCAAAAATGTATTTATTTATTGCTTATAGAAGATCCAGTAACGTTTAATACTTCGTCAAAACTTGTGATGCTCATTCTATGGAATCCCAAAAAACTCTCAACTCCTCGTAGAGTTGAAACTGACCCTCCAGTAAGCGTTGGCAGGTTATTGGATGAACCCAATATCTTCTGTTTTGATTTTCTCGGTGTCTAAAGCTAAAATCGCGAAGCAAACTACCTCTACCAAGTTCATTTTGAGAATGGAATACATGACACAACACAACAGTTTACCCGCATTTGTACCAACCACACACACATAGTGTCCCCAGGTGCGGTACACAAGAGGAAAAACTTTTTTATTATTAATTTTATAACAAAGTCATTCTCTATGAAAATTTTTGCTTGGTTCAAGATTACTAAAAAGTATAACGGAATTTTTATATTACTTATAATAAAATAAAAAATTTAAGAAAATGCATTTTTTTCTAAGGAAAGAAACGACCAATGTAAGTCTGTATTTACTATATTTTTTATCATGATGTCTTGCTTGAATCAATGCAGTAACAATCAAATAGCAATATTAATAATATTGAGAAATATTACCTTATTTCATTTTACATACGATTTATTCAAGCAACGAGATTTTATTTTTTGAAGAATATTGAACTTAGTTGTCTTTTCTTTAAGAAATAATGCATTTTTTTATTTTCTACTTTATTCTAAGTACCTAATATTAAAATTTCGTTATACTTTTAAGTAGTTTTAAATCAAGCAAAAACTTTTATAAAGAATGTCTTTTTGTCATAAAATTAATAATAAAAGTTTTCCTCCTGAGAACCGCATTTGGGGACACACTGTATGTACTATTGGTTTCATAACTATCTATATCGGACAGCAAGGCTCATATGGTTATTTTTCTTTATTAGAAAAAAGGTTAAAAAATAGCATCATATTAGCATTGCTGTTCTAGATCATTATGATACCAGTTAGTGGCAATAGTACTCAAAATGCAGTTTCAGGATTAGTAAATATAAATAATAATAATTGTTGATTGGTCAATCAACATAGAATCACTGTGAATAGAAACAATAATATTTCGACTGACAAGCTCATTATGGCTTTTGTACGAACATATTTTTTGTTTTAGTTTAAACGAGTGAAACAAATTTTTCATATGTGCTGTAACTTTCTTGCAGATTGATATGATGATTAGGTTGATTGTAACGCGAAATTTGGTTAAAAAGCTTTAGAATTTACAACTGTCAAATGATAATTATAAATTTTTTGTTTACGATTGATTTCAAAAAACTTGCCTACTATATAACCTTGTATATAACTAAAAGTAACCAAATAAAGTACATATATAGTAGTCCTTGATAGTCACTATAGTCACCTACAGCGAATTCCAACGAGATAAAGATGTAAAATAAAATAATATTCATTTAAATAGTTATAACAGTGCACCTAATTATGAAAGTCATAGTTTAAAGAAAAAGAGACTTTCATAACGTGCTGTACACGACACTTTTTTGCATAGGTATTGTAAGCTGAAAAATTTGTCTTAAAAGGATTTATGCAAAATTTAAAAAATCAGGAAAACATATTATTCTTTGTCAATAATCTCCAAGGAGATTGAAGTTTGTTTTTTACAAACATAATTAAAAAAGGTGCTACTTTCATTAGGATTTTTCGTTAAAAAAACTTTCATAATCAATATGCAAAAAAGTTTTACTTTATGTTTAAAACTATGATTAAGAAAATGAGATTTCGTCATCAATATGCAAAAAAAAGATATTTTACAATACTTTTTGTTAGGTGCTTATTACAACTTAAATAAAGTAGTATGTATTAAAAGGTTCTTTTTATAATTTGTCTGTTTTGCTTTTTCTATTTTTTCAATATTTTATGGTAAGCTGGAAGAACTATTACCTAGCATTTTAATTCAATAAGGAGGACGCTGCCACCTAATGACCTAAAGTACATTTTATGTATACTCGTATTAAAAATTGGTTAAAATCTCAAATCCGCAATACGACATCCACTAATAAAACAATTAGCATAACCCCAAAAAGTTTCAAGTGTTACTGAAGTTTATCGAAGGATATAACGATATAAGATGCAGATTGCAGTCACGTGTTTGCGCTATTGCCGCTGTAACATTGACGGCCTTGCATCCGAACAAAGAAATTTAAACGTTACGCGTCTTCAGCACTCGATAATTTAAAGAGGAAGAAAGATGCCATAATACAGCAAACGTCTTTTCTTAATTATTGAGTTTGTGGATGGTGAGGGGTGTATTGGTGGCTTTCCATACTTTGATCAGCTGAGCTACAGCGCTCTTAAGTCATCTTAAGTTAATTTAGACTTTTGATTGTTTCAGGTGAAAACCTTAGTGCAACATTTACTTGCTTTATCATCATGCTTGCTTTGCACGGAAACCATTTGTAACTTGTAATAATTGATATTGTATTTTGATTGTTTCAGGCCAAAGAGCAGTACTCGTTAAATGAATATTTTGATACAATTTTTTTTTAAATTATGATGTCAAAAAAAACACCAGTGTCTGTTGTAATCTCACATTTTCTGTTAACATATGGTACTAAAAAAGCGATGTTATATATAAAAGTGAACTACAACGGATAAAGGACAGTATTTTCAGTTCTGGTCATTTTAAAATAATATTACACATAAGTTGTATACATTTAATGTGATTGTATATGATTGTAATTTAAGAAATATAAGTAATTGTTAATTATTTAAACTTCATTTTAATTTATATGATGTAGTAATTTTATTAAATAAATGTTAGCTACCTCTTACTGTTAAGAGTACAACATGTTAAATTAATTTATTATTAATCCTATCGCTAGCCAAATACGGCTAGACTTCAGAGCAGAGGGACTACCATACATTTGAGTACCGAACTGTGCAGCATCTTACAAGACAGACATCGGTACCATAGACAGCATGATTTTAGAAAAGTACTAAAGACCGATACTGCATACCACAAGGTTTTTAGTAAAGTACAGATTAGTAGTGTTGCAGTGTAAGCTTCATTAGAAATCTTTTGATGATTCTTTCAATTAAAATTTTGAAAAACTCAGTATTTTGGTGAATACGTTCATAGGCGCCGACTATGTGGTGGCCCCCATTAAAATAATGTAGTGAGGGCTGAGCCCTCAGAGCAAATATCTCCACTGAAAGAAGTGGTAGTCTAAAAAACGTGTTTTCTTCAAAATAAAAGCTTATTATTTACTATTATTATTTTACATAATTAATTCAAATGTTTCTTGTTAACTGTTATTATTAGCATTATTATATTATTGAGATGCACCAAAGATTGACCTGCATCCTAGCGGAATTTTATTAAAATGTTGGATGACTTGATGGTTCAGCTACTACTAAAGCATGCATGTATGATCAACTATCGCATATCGTTATTCTGTCTAGTTTTTTTTACTGTACAATGCCGTCTACATTTATTGACACATCTCAATACCTACATATTTCTAGTTTTCTGGGATCCTGTAAGAGTATATTTTCTGTTTTTAATACTGTATGTCTCATTTGGAAATCGAATATAAGGATTGACCGGTGCTTTTAAAAAATACATTTTAAAATCTGCTCAAGTCAATGAAGTTATTATCTCTGTTTTATCATTTTGTTTATTAGCTTAAACAGTACTCTTATCAAAATAATGAAGAAAAAAATCACATTTAGTCTCTTTTAAAGAAAAATATTTAAATTGGAACAACCTACTTTTAAAATAAGTATGGGGTGCTCAAGCGCCAACATGATACGAGGGTGGTTTAATAAGTCGGTGACTTTTTGAATTTCCCGCGCAGTAACTTTAAATGCAACACTGCTAGAGTCACTGCATCTAGTCACCTAGGCCAGCTGGTCGATCAGAGTAACGCAAACCGCCTTGAAATTTCTGTTTATTTGGAAATGTGTATCGTACGATCCAATTTGTAGACATCTCTTGGCTTAATGTTTGTATCCATGTTGAGCTCCATTCATTATAAAAGCTCGCATCTCTATTATCCGAATAGTCCCTTTTTGCCTTTTAAAGATGTAATTATCGACAACGCCTCCATCTCCACTTAATTTTTGCAGAATCGTAGACCTAGGCGAAGCAAGCTCGGCGCGTTGAATCGCGGTAAAATATGTCTTTGGAATACGCGCGTTTCGACAGAGCATTGCTTACTACATTTCAACGCGTTCATGCGTTGTATTGCAGTAAGATTTATTTTCGTATTAGCAGCTCTCTTGGGGCTATTTCTTACCGCGTTTCAACGCTATGGGTGTGTTGTTCTGTAGTATACAATGCCAATACGCAGCCGGAGCGGAGTGATAATAACCCAAAGTCACTGTCAAAGTAGGTTTGATTCCAGCTGGCAGATTTTTAAAATTTAATACTTTTACAAAACACAGTTAGAATGTAATCTTTTTCTTTGAAAAGTGTTTTCTGTATAATTCTAATAAACTAAGCACAGTTTTGTTTATTTCTCGTGTGACTGATAGTTTTATTAAATATTTTGTTTTACTGCTTATTACAATTTTTCACTTTTCTGGTGTATTTTACTAACTTGTTTAATTTGATAAGATAAATACATTTCGTTAATTAAGTACCTATTTAGGTTTTCAATGCAAAAAAGATCACCATTTCTACTTAACCTGTTTTTAGTTGTGTGCAATACTGTGGATAAGAATTACAATCTATTAAAATTATGTGCAAAACGAATATTATCGAAGAGAAAAATTGTTATTTTATGTTTTCTAAAAATATATAAAAATAACTACAGCTACTTGTAGTTATTATCACCCCTCTCCAGCTAAGTGAACTATGGAACCATTTTGGCGCATCACACTTATTTTAAGTTGCATTAATTTAAATGTTTTTTCGTAAAAAAAAGACTAAATGTACTTGTTTTCATTTTCGGGGTGGGGGTTCCGTTTAAACTAATAAACAAAATGATAAACAGAAATAATAATTTTATTTACATGGAGAGTTCTTATAAACGATTGTTTAAAGTCATAGATTAATCTCTAAATTCGATTTGATTATTTTGATATTTTACGTTGTATTGTTATTACAGAATATTTATATACAGTGCTATTAAATTAAAATGCAATATGCTGGGTAGTTTGTATGTTGCAAACTAAGATAATCATCTCAAACCATTGTATTTACTGTATGTTTATGCAACCAATAATACATAAACGCTCAAAATGCGCTAGCCGTTTAACGTTTCATTTCACTTAAGGATAATTTAATTCTAATTGAGTTTTTAAAAATACGAACGTAAATAAAAATACCATTTATAGTATAATAAAAGATGCAAAAGTGTACTTTTTATAACAAACCAAGTCTGTTCGTGATAAAATGCATACGTACTTGTCACAATTCTTGATTATATTCAAAAAATGCAATATGGAGCATATTGCATGTTAATTTAAGAGCACTGTATACAGACCGTGTTTAGTACGTAGTGTTGTAAATGGAAGAACTGCATACCTACCCAAAATGTACACGTGTTATTGGGAGGTACTGTCGGCATCGTGTATTCAAAAGACAGACACTTTTATAAGCATAATTTGCACAATTTATGCCTTTAAAAGCATTTACAAGAAATTTGGGTTACCACCCGTTAGAACCGCTTTGGTTTTTTGTTCTAGTTATGTATGAACTTTTTATTTAATTATTTTATATTTTGTTTATACAAAAAGTAACAAATGTTTGTAAAGTTTTTAAAATGTATTACTTGTGCACGCGGTGGCTGGACACTGGACGCCGTTCGTGGACGCTACACCGACTGGCGGTTTTGGACACTTTGCCGACCGTGGAGCCGTGGACACTACGCCGACCGCAAATGGTGATCACTTTGCCGACTTTTCCACGGTCGGTAAAGTATCCAGTAGCAGAATTTATTTTAAGGGTCGGCGTAGTGTCCGCGGTAAGCGTTGTGTCCGGTAGGCGTAAAGCTTCTAATCTAAATACAGGGTGGCTACGAAAATTGGAGTCATTTTTCTTCAAATTGCCAAGAGATGTCGCCGTTTTTACAAAAAAATTGCGGTTCAAAAAATTATATTTGATTAAATGGCAACATGGAATTCAATTTCGTGTAATTGTCAACAATTGTCAAACTATTGTCAATAATTGTCCATTATGAATTTCAATGTTGAACAGCGAATAAACATCGTAAAATGGTATTATCTTTCTAAAGAAGGTCGCTCTGGTAGAATTGCAGCATTAAGAGTGCAGGATCGTTGGCGTGTAACATATCCTAATCAGCGACAACCAACGATTGGTGCGATTATTTAAATCGTTAAAAAGTTTGAATTGCATGGGGATGTTAAAAATCAGCATAAGAACAGGAGTGGCAGATCCAAATATGTTGTGACTGTTGAAAATGCAGCTGAAATCCACAACCGTTTGCTGGAAGAACCAACAACATCTCAGAGGCAACTTTCAAGAGAGTTTGGGATTTGCAGACGATTGATACAGAAAATTATTGGTGAGATTGGATTAAAACGTTATCGACCAAGGTTAGTGCATATTTTGAACGAAGATGATCCCGATCGAAGATTACAATTTTGCGACGAATTTCAGAGTTTGCTGGTCGATGAAGTTGATCGAAATTTTTTGCTTGATCGTATTTTGTGGTCTGATGAAGCTAAATTTCATTTGTGTGGTCGAGTTAATCGCCATAATTGCGTTTATTATTCTGACGAAAATCCCCATGTAACCATTGAGAAAGATTTTAAATCGCCTGGAATAAACGTTTGGGCTGGAATTTGGAGTGGAGGAATTATTGGCCCATTTTTTATTAACGTTAATATTACTGGAGATGTTTATTTAGCTCTGCTCGTAGAACAAATAATGCCAGCTATTTTGGTACACTGTCCTCTGGATATAATTCTGCAACAAGACGGCGCAACACCTCATTATGCTGTACAAGTTCGAGAGTTTTTAGACGATCATTTTCACCAGTCTTGGATTGGTCGAAGAGGTCCGATAGAATGGCCTGCGAGGTCATGTGATTTAACACCGATGGACTTCAGTGTTTGGGGAATTGTGCGGGATTTGGTATACCTCTATAATGCTTTTGAGGACTTGGAAACTTTGAAGGTGATGATTGAAGAAGCATTTCAAACGTTCACTCCTGAATTATGCAGTAAAATTTGTAGATCTTTTCAAAGGAGACTAGAATTATGTACAGAGAATGGTGGTCATCAATTCGAGCACCTTATGTGTTAATATTAGGTAGTAGATATTTTTGTTGCATCGCTTTCCATTATGTTTATGTTATTTGTTTTTGAAACCGTTCGTTAGGTATTTAATTTTAAATAAAATATTTCGAAATTTTTGAAGACGCAATTAATTAGCTACATTGTTTGAAAGCATGGTTACGTTACGTAAGCAATGTTGCCATCAATTTCATTTAATTTTTTCTTGTAGTTCCCTCTTTTGGGCAAAAGTGGAAAAGTGATTCCAATTTTCGTAGCCACCCTGTATAATGGGACGTATTCACATTAAAGGTGTCTCTAACTAAAGTTCTAATTAAAGTTTTATCTCATTCTAATAGGTGGAAAAAGATTAGAAATGGTCATCATGGCAATTAAACACGTTGTTTTAACTTAATAGTGAGATGTGAATACGTCCCAACGAGTTTAATATTTTTTATTATTACATTACTTTTCAACACATTACCTTCCAACAATCAAATTAATTACAACTAACATTATAAATGAGAAGAGGAAAATTGGAGAATATTCAAGCATTTTACGCATTTTGAGAATATTTCAAGAACTTTTGAAATTGTCCTTATTTTGGGTATATCTTTGGGTATATTCTTCAGTACGAGTCACTTTTGAGGGTTTAATCTCGTTTTTTCTCATTTGTGCTCTGGGAATATTCTCCAAAAATAAATGCTCGAGCATTTTCCAACACTATTAGTACGGTTGGTAAAATTGTAAATTGGCCAGCCCTCGTTAAAATTTTGTGAAGTCGGCTTCTATGAATACGTTAATTTCTATAAACTAAGTTGATAAAGATTTAAGGCCAAGATTCGCTATAGCCTGATATATTTTGCAACGAAGATCAAATAGTTAGAAGTGAGACACACATAGCTGACTAATAAATGCTGTATGTATTTGCAGATCTAACTTGCAAGCAAAATTTAATTGCTTCTAACGTGAATGAGTCACAACAAAGTTGGGACTGAAATATGATATACACTGTTACAATGGAATGTTCATTTGCTTTAATAATTCTGTGTATAAATAGTAATAATAATGCGTATCTATAGGATATTCGTGATAATGCACCTAATATTTAATTAAAAGAAAAGTAAAATATAATATTATCAAGTATAAGCGATATTGTTCATTTTCTTAATGTAATTAGTAATTATGATGTTATCGTCGTTTGCGATCATGGTTGAATTACTAAAACAAAATTTATTTGGTAGGTAATTTCTTAAATAATTTGATATGATTTAACAAAATTTTCTTGCTACATATATTATCACTAGTTGGTGTTCTAAGTGAGCGTTGAAAAACTGCACTTTACCGAAAGTATGGGAGAGCCGCCCAAATTGAACCTTTTTTAGAAAAAGTTGGTATTTCAGGTCATTGTCGGTTATTTAAATTAAAATTCACACTAAGGCATACTTTATAATGTTTATCATATATTCAATTAAAAAATATATTGAAAAAAACATAAATTCTCTATTAAAATAATAAATTAGAAAAATGTGGAATCAGTTCGATTTAGGGAACCAGTCGCCTAAATTGAACCAAGAGTTCCCTAATTTTAACGACTAGCAGATATTCAAATAAACATCGTTCTAAATAATAAAACCAAAAAAAACTTAATTATTTACTATGACACTGGGTAATATTATACTAGAAATCACAATAAACCTGTTAAGTCTAACGACTGGAAGATGGAAATCCTCATCTTCTACCCCAGCACATTCTTCGTAGGCCCACTATGCACTACTTAGGCACCGTGCATTCATTTTCAAGTGAATTCAGGTAGTTATATCCTTACAATAAAGACATGAAGCATCTTCTGCACACGACTTTGCCAAACCATCAGAAGAACTGTTTGCCATTTGTCTTTTCAATGAACCTAACCAGTTCAATTTAGGCAACTCATTCGTTTTATTCAATTTAACCTGAATCTTTTTTTTTTCAAATTATAATCAGCGCCGAAATTGCGCGAGACTGTTTAAAATAGTATAACAAAATAATGGTATATACTGCCTTCCAGACATTTCCGAAATTTTCTGCACCAGTCTTTACGAAACATATGGAGAAAATTACATAAATGAAGGCATAAACATACAATTTGCAATTACATCGATAATCGCGGGAACACTGTAGTCATATTGAAACTACAGCATTCTATAGTCCTGTTACTATTTTCGACGATAGATGGCATTGCAATATAGTCTTTAATAGAGTCACTCTATATTACTTATAAGAGTTGGGCCAACGCGGGAATTGACGCTGATTGGTTGGATCCATTTGCACTAATGCCAATTTAAAAACACGAAGTTTGATAAAATTATGTAATAATACGACAGGTCTTTTCACTTCCTCATAAATTTATGTGGAAGTTACTTACTATGGTTACAACTGTTTCTGCAATTGTATCCATAGGATAAATTGTATCCATAACAATTAACTGACAAATAAAGTTACAAGGTGGTGAAAAGATCGCCCTTAATTTGACAAATAATATGATGTTTAGTAAGAATTTTTATGTATTTCTCTTCAAGTTTTTAAGAAATATAAATTGCAATTGAAGGGTTGATGTCAAACACGGCATTTGTCAAAAAACTGTAACCTTTAGGAGAACCAAAAACTAATGTAAGGACAAAGTTTTTATTATTTGGAACTATGTGCAGTTTATGAAACATTCTTACACAATCCAAAAATCTGTGGTTTTTGACGAAAATTTGGCAAAACAGATTTGTTATTTTTTTCTTAAACATAAGATACATTTTAATTAAATCGGTCTGGCAGATTTAAAAAAAATTAAAATAGGTATGTATATACTTTTTTAAACAAAAGATTCATATCTCTAGCATGAAAAAAAAAATATATGTAAGCACTGCTGTTGTCGTCCTCGACAATGTCACCTAGGTCTTCATTAGTGCCCAGAATATCATAGAAACCACGGTGTTCTCGATTAGATAATACTGCACAAAGGGCTTGAAGATCTTTTAGTTTTGCATGATTGATCTCGATAGGTACACGTTGTAATTCACTAGTAATATGGTCTTGCTTCTAATTATGCATTGTCTCTACGTTCCAGAACAGCTATCTCTTATTCTATAAATTTATTTATTTAACACAAAAATGTTATTGCCTGAATGTATGCCATACATTTGCGAAGACTTTAGTGGAATAGGTGGTCGACTATTCTTTACAAAAAACTTATCAGTCGACAGTTTGAAGTTAAAAATATCTTTCTTGGTCGCCCCATTTGATAAAATATGCAAAATATGTTACTGAGTAATAACTCTGAAATAAAACGATTTAAAAAAGCAAAATATTTTCACTACTTTTCCAGTGTTTTTGTTACGGAAATAATTCAAATGGAAATTGATTTACTAGAGCACAAGAGACATTAACAGTTTTTTTTGTAGCTGAGAGTAGTTTCTTCTTTTCTCAATTTTGCAAATAATATGAATATATATATATATTACTCTATTTAGGAATTTTATTATATTAATCAATTCAAATAAACTATGGTAAATTATAATGAAATAAATGTCAGGTTATGAAAAATTTGACATTTGCCAGGCAAACATAACCAATCATTTTTGCAATGTATATTTTTGGATCCAAAATGGCGGATTGACATTCGCGTTGGCTCAACTCTTATAGGTAATATAGAGTGACTCTAGTCTTTAAAAAGATAATTGACTGGTTCAATTTAGGAGGCGGTCCAATTGGGGCGACCCTCCCCTATATTGTCTATTAAAAGAAATTCTTCTAGGGAATCCTTCGTTTTCGGCATTTTGTAAAGGGCACAATACCTTCTGTTCACATAAACCGACTATTATTGTAGACTTCTTGCAAACCCTATCGTAAATTTGTAAATTATCCCAAAGCCTGCTTTATTATACTATAGCGGTACTTGCGGTACGGGTCTAATAAAAATGACAAAGTCTGGGCAAAGATAACTAGGTACTTTATAATAATAGCGTTTAAAGATGCATTACATCAGAACTAGTCAAAAAGCAGCCTGTCCAGCCACTTTTAACTCAACCTTTAAAACAGATCATCGGCATGTAATTTTGTAATCGCAGTTTTACGAATCCGTTTGAAAATTTGTTGAGCTTGGTTGTTGCATTTTTATGTACAGTTGGTTTCAAAATAATCGAGTACAGCCTTTTTAAGTGGTATAAATCATGTTGTCACAATGACAAATAAAATGTCAAAGTTAGTTGTCAACTGATGTCACAAAACATAACCTAAATAAATAAAGATCATTTTACATTGTAAAAAATTTTCATAATCATGGACTACTGATTTATAAAGTGTATTCGATTTTTTTGAAACCAACTGTACTACAGACAACGAAATTTTTACATAAGTTTACAAATGTTTACCGTACTGCTATAGTTTTCGTGTTAGTACATAAGTACGCTTACATAAGTAAGCGTAGCAAGTATTAATATAGCGTAGTGTAATTATCGTGTAGTGTATTCTAGTGTAACGTAGTGAAGTGTAACAAGTACTTATATACCATATTGTACGTGCAATTTATTTATGTAAGATTATGCCACGATTAACGGTATCAGCTAGAAGAAAGAGCATACGTCGAAGAATGCAAAACGTTTCTGGTTTTACAAGGTCTTCCCAAAAAGTACAATCAGCAGAATTTGTTTCTGTTGATTAACCTTTAATTTCATTAGATCAAACTTCATCTTCATAAGATCAACCTTCAACTTCAACAGGTCAACCTTCAACTTCATTTGATCAACTTTCAGCTCCAGCACATCAACTTTGTACTTCCACAAATAGTAGCCACAGCCCAGAAGAAATTCCACCTACTTATACTACTGACGTTGAAAATGAGGTGTTCAATGTTAAAAAAGAGCACGAAGATGTCAGTGGAAGGAGAATTGTGGAAATTCCTAATTTTTTAATGCAATTATACATTTTTCTCATGTTGGATTGTTTTCGCGTAGAAAGGAACATCTGAAAATGGTTTCTGAGCAAAGAATTGACCTGCAAAGTAAAATTGTTGTTCAATGTGAGATGTGCGGAGTTAACATTGTTATATCAACTGACTGTAATGATCAGGCAATGGATATTTAAACAAGGCAGCAGTTCTAAAAAGTATCGCAACCGGAATAGGATGTACTCACAATTGAAGAAAATGTTGGCTAATTGTGATATTCCTTGCATGGGCCCAAATCTTTATGCAAAAGCAGAACAACTTCTTGCTACTTATATTGAAGAAACTGCATGGGAATATATGGAAAAAGCTGTTTTAGAAGAATCCCGTTTAGCAATTGAAGAAGGCCGAGTTGATTCAGACGGCATTACATTCATTACTGTTATTGCAGATGGATCCTGGAGTAAAAGATAATACAGAACCAACTATAATGCAGCTGTCGGAGTTGGCGTTATTGTTGGTAAAAAAAACGAAAAAAAGGTGTTATTCTTAGGGATTACAAATAAATACTGTTGTATGTGTAACCATGGTAAATCAAAACATTCTGAAGCTCCCCCGCATAAATGTCTTAAGAATTGGAAGTTCGTCCGTATGGTAAAAAATCCAAGAATGTTTAACGTGGAGCACCTGTCGTTAGACTTAATCCCGACGTTCCTTCCAGAAGGAAGCAATTGAGTATGGACAGAAAGTAATTAAAAAAATCGAATGTCGTAACCATCTTCTACGAAATTTTTGTAGTAAATTAAGAGAACTGACCCAAAAAATAATAAGCAGCACAATGATAATTGTTTTTTGTTGTATAATATGAATAAGCTGAACAACTCTATCAAACGAATGAAGTCGGGTATACAAGGTGTCGTTCATTTTTATATTACAAATGCAACTTTAAGTCAACAACAACTTAACAGAGAAATGACATTTTGAACTGTTCTCATCATGTTTTTGGGGATCACAATAATTGCGCCACTTACTTTTGCAAGGACCCAAACGTGAAAATGAAAACAATTGGATTATTGACTTCAAAGACTCGGGATAATATCAAGACATAATGGTTGTTACTGACAGAGTAGCGCTTAATTCTGAAAGTTTTGCCATGAAATATGGACAATAACGCTGTCGAATGTTAAACTCTATAGTTGCAAAATATACAGGAGGTAAACGAATTACCTTTACGGGAAATAGTTCCTATAAAACACGATGCGAAGCAGCTGCTTTAACTTTCAATCTTGAACCAGGCCATATTTCGAACGTAATCCATAAAAAGGTAGTTGGCAAAAGTCCTGGACAATTTACAAAAACTACGTGAAAGCTGCGAAAACCAAATAAAAGTGGGTTACATGTCGAAAGAGACCGTTTAAGTGAAAAATCACAAAGAAGGAAGACTTACAAGTCGGTACCAGCCGATAGCGAATATGGAAAAGTAGAGGAAGAAAACATGCAGGTTATCGGCAGAAGAAGATTCTTTAAAAGAAATTTTACAAGTAATGAAAAAATTAAAGACGAATTACATCTGATACAGTTAGAAACAACTGGTCAGAATAATAATCTACTTTGGCGTCAAGAAAGATCATCGCGAATAACAGCTTCTAATTTTGGTAAGATTTGTAAAATGAAAAGCTTAACACATTGTTAAAAGAAACCATTAGAAATGAAGAGTTATGGAGAAGAACAAACCAAGCAGATATAAATATGGAGATAAGAAGGAGAAAGTATGGCTGGCTGGGGCTCACTCTGCGTAAAAATGGAAATGAAATTGGTAAGAAGATACTAAAATGGAATTCTGAAGGAAACAGAAAAAGGGGGCATCCAAAAGGTACCTGGAGAAATATAGCAGAAAAGCAAACGATGACGATTTCGGAGCTGGCACAAATAGCAGTAGACAAGAAGAGTTGGAAGGACTATATTAAAACCCTGTGTCCCTTAAGGGAATAATGGGACCTATTATTATTATTATTTATTATAACACATTGTAAAAATATAGTCAAAAATCTGTTGTATAGCACTTTTAAAGGAAATCTTGCTACACGATGGGGACAAGATCATGAAACAGTAGCACTTAGAGAAGTTCAAGAGAAATCTAATATCCAAATTCGACAATGCGGACTTTTTATTGATAAAGATGATTTCTTTTTGCATCATCAGACGGACTATTAAGCGATGACGGATTAATTGAAATCAAATGCCCTGCATCAGCTGCAAGGATAAAAGTTATAAGTGTTGTTAAAGAAAAGAAAATTAAATTTTTGGAAAACCTGGCTGGTGAAATCTGTTTAAAAAGAACTCATAATTATTACTTTCAAATACAAGGACAGTTACATATTACGAACCGCAATTATTGTATATGCGTTGTATGGACACCTCAAGCAATGATAAGTGAAAAAAACTGATATACCTTTTATTTAGTAGGACGTGTAATTTCCGACAGAAATTTGATTTTTGTTAAAATTGCAACTTAGTATACCCTTTTTGCAATCAACGTTTCAGTTAAATTAAGAAATAAGATTCAATTAAATTAAATTAAGGAATAAAATAAAATACCATAAATAATAATAGACCGCGCATAATATGAACTTATTTTAACAGTGTAGCCTGCATGAGTAATTAACCATCGAAAACTATTGCCATTGCGCCTGATAGTTAGGCAATTGTATTAAGAAAAAACCCGTATCTTATCATCGTAAATGTAAGATATTTTAAAAAGTAGAAGACATTATACGATGGGGTTTTTACTAAATGAAAGAAAAAACTTAAATTGAAGTACCTACGACGAGATTTATTTAATTTTATGTTTATCAGGCCTGCTTTGATTAGTCGAAAATATACTAACTTTAGCAATTTTTTTCTAAAACAGATTACGTTTTGTAAAGATATTCGAGTCGTAGGTACCTACAGAAAACCTATCTTAACAAATTTCTTTTTGTCCCGTGTCACTATTTACATAAATAAAAAAGTTATTTTGCAGATACAAACACATTACTTTTCTATTAGCGAATCTTCCCCTTAAGTATTGTGATTTTTTTTAATAAATGCATAAAACCGTAAGGCATAAACTAAATGAATTCAAGTAACTCTTTTGTTGTTTAAAATGTAAATAGTAATAGCATATTATGCAATCAGCACATAATCACAGTGATTAATGCATGAATATGACATTTGACATAAGTGTATAAGAGTATTAATAACTTATGTACGAATTTTGCACGCTATCTTTTCTACGGCCATAATTAATTTATTACTTCTAAGTGTACTTTTAAATCTGTAATAAGTTATAAGTAATTAAATATTTTCTTGACTCTCATTGCATTATGAAGACCTGTAACGAATTTAATTATAAGCAGCGTTTCCCTAATAGCACACATTGCCCGTTCTTTTTAGGTCCATTGTAGGTACTGCAGGTCCGAGGATGTAAAATGGACGTCTGCTGGACACTCGCACGAGGACGTTTTTCAGAAGTACAACAAAAGACGTCCAGCGGAGGTTTGTTTTGGGTCCATAGTAGAACCTTAAATCCCAGGACATAATAAGGACGTCTGGCGGACGTTCACACGCGGACGTTTTTCAGAAGTACAACAACAGACGTCCAGCGGACGTTTGTTTTGGGCCCATAGTAGGTCCTTGAATCCCAGGACATGATACGGACGTCTGGCGGACGTTCACTTGAGGACGTTTTTCAGAAGTACAGCATAAGATGTCCAGCGGACGTTTGTTTTGGGTCCACAGTTAAGCCCTTAATCCCAGGACAAGATACGGACATTTGGCGGACGTTCACACGCAGACGTTTTTCAGAAGTACAACAAGAGACGTCCAACGGACGTTTGTTATGGGCCCATAACAGGCCCTTGAGTCCCAGGACATGGCACAGACGTCTGGCGGACGTGCACATGAGAACGTTTCTCAGAAGTACAGCATAAGACGTCCAGCGAACGATTGGTTTGGGTCCATAAAAGGACGTTCATAGGGGAACGTTTTACAGAAGTACCTACAACAAAACATGTCCGGCAGACGTTCGATTTGGGTCCATAATACGTTCTAATAGGAATTACAAAATGATTACAAACAATTTGTAGATTAAGATTAACAATTATTCTAGAAATCTATTTTAACAAAAGATGTCCACTGCACGTTCAGTTTAGATCATGGTAGGCCCGTGACTTCAAAGTCATAAAAAAACCGGTTTGAACTTCAGATAAGGATCTTTTTTAAGAATAGTCTGTTACATATACATATAATTTTGAGAGCTTAACAAGGACCTCTATGAATACACATTTTTCTTATTGTTATTAAATACTACATTATGTAGTTCTCTAAACAAAGAATTAAAACTATTATGGAATATCCGAAAATTGCTTCTCCCGTGTTTTAAATTAATTATATTTTCTGTACTTTATGGAATACTCTTTAATATACTAAAGTATATTAATATAATAATAATAATCGCCCCCCTTCCTCCCGCACAAGCTTATAGCTTCTGGGGCCTGGTTTCCTGGTTATGGGTTGTAGCAATTATTATTATATTATTATATATTTCATACGTTCATACCATCATAAACTCATTAAGGCGAGTCGCTACCTAAAAGTCGAACGACCTGTCAAGCTGGGAACCGATGCTGTAAACCTGTCAGAGTCGCTCAACCCCAAACAACCCTCCGCAAATAATTGATATTTACAACCCGTTTTATGACGGGAACTGCAGGAAGTGCAGAACTATTGCAAATAGTTCTGCACTTCTGCTGACGTTATTAATTAACAAAAAAGTGTCGGATTTAAAATAATTGAAACAGAGGAGTGAAATCTTTTATCTAACCGAGCTACTTTTGTCATAAAATTCGTGGTACTTCTTATATTAATACTTTGTGAATATCCGACATTTTCTTAGCATTATTTCATACTTTACAACAAATATTTCGCAATTTTGGCTCGGTTATTTCATTGGAAATTGTTCCTTCTTTCATATAAGACTACTTGCACCAAAATATCTTTATTAGATTTTGTGCTACAGGTGCAGGACTTTACATTGGAAACCCCATAAGAGATTTCGGTAGCGACTCGTCTTAAAAATATTTTCTTTTTAATTAATACAGCTATTTAAATTTCTCCGCTAATATAAAAATGAGACAGCATGTTATGCACGGATCATAAAAGACGTACTACGCAAACTCAGTGCCAACAGTAAATCACTGTAAAGCCATTATAAGCCGCCATTTGGTTTTCGGTTGTTCGGTATTTGTTTTCATCGTTGTTCTTGCAGTTTCTGTTTGAACTAATTATTTATATATGCATTTTTAACATCTATTTAATTAGTGTTTTACGTTATGTGTTTTTAGTAAATAGTGTGAAGTGCAAGGGTGATTATTAATATTTTATCACATTCGTTTATTATTATTATTGTGCAGTAATAACGGTAATAAATAGTTGAATGAGTAACTCACCAGCAAAATATTCATGGTAACCTGCAGTTTTATAGTATTTTAGATTGTTAAGTAATAAGGATTTATTATTATTTTCAGAATATCTAAAGCAAATTATATGAAGGTTGAACATGACTGAAATAATAATCTCTTCACTTGAAAAATGAAATATAAGGTATATAAAAAACACAACATAATGAAGAAATCAGAAAATATATGGGAAAATTTGAATTTACCTTTACTATGTGAAAATAATGAACTACTGGAAGTTGAACAGTTTTTGGGAGATCCCTTAAATATGCAAAAATCTGTAAGTAATACTTTTTAGAATATCACTGTACAAAGTCAATAGAAAAACTCTTTGGATAGCATTTATGACAACCAGCAGTTTTTTTGAAAATCTATGTACATGTTACCTGAAAAAAATTAAAAAGTGGAAATCTTTTCAGAAATCGTTCATTGGTGTAAAAACAAGTGTTTTATGCTTATTTTGCCGTATATGTCGTATGATACTGAATTTGCCTTCGAGGATTAATTCTTTTTGTAAATTTTACTTTCTGCAACGTTGCAGAAATCTTACTCAAAAAATCAATGCACAATGATATTATTAGTGAGAGTTTGATGTGTAGGGTGTCTTATATTTTTTTTATGTTCGCAATATCATGTCATAACATCCTGCACATACTGACCTTTTCGTTCTTCTATAATTCTTTCTTCTTTTTAGCACAAATTTATTTAACACTACTGAGTGTCTGATTTTTTTTAGACTGATCTGCTTTCCAAAGTTGGAGGAGACAATGTGAACGAATTTGTAAAAAGAGCTTGGAAAAGATTGCTGACAAATCATGATAAAAAATGAAATATTTCTGAATAGTTTTCAAACATAAGAACTTTTCTGCTCTTTTTATGGCCACGCTAATTAAGGGTAAGTAACATTTTTAATGTATCATGATAAGAGGGAAGCGTAACCTTGCCAAATGTATAGTTGATGTTCAATTTTGTGCAGTCGCACGTATAAAATCTTGAAGAGCGACCATCACATCATAATTTTATAGACACAGCTGCACAGGATAGCGTAGATAACTGCCCTTTAGCAAGGTCTGCCTCGCTCTGTTTATGATCAAAGATGATAATAAATGTACAGAGTAGATGCTAAGCAGTTGTTAACATAGGGAATATGCATATTATTGATTTCTAAAAGATTGAAATTTTTAAAATTTTCAGTTTTCTCAGAAATCCAAGGTAGAGGTAAGAATGTTACTTCCCTATCTCAATTTTCTATTCACTTGTGCTCCTTTCAATTTAACTAAATATAGTATGAAAATTTAAAGTTCTGGACAGACTGGAAATTGGCACCTGCCGATAGAGGATTAGAAAAGCTAGGGGAGGGGCATTTATTTCCCGATGATTCAACAGTTTTCTCTTTGTGGTCGTTCAAAGATCGTAAAGTAGGAATTCAAAAACAAAATAATATACAGGCAGAGCTGTCACGACGAATCATGATTTAAATCTTTTTCGATTTAAATCACTATTTAAAATCATTATTTGAATTAAATATTTTGATTTTAAATCATTTGTCCAGTAACGATTTTTGATTTACAATTTAAAATCATTTTAGGAAGTATCTTTGATTTTCTTTCGAAAAAAGATCAGATTTAAATATTTCAAAGTGATTTTAAATCATTTTTAATGATTTAACTCTTTTCTAAATATTTAAATAGTTAAAAACTATCTTAAATCATTTTTAAGGATTTAAATCTTTTCTAAATATTTAAATGCTAAAAGATGATTTAACCTTTGCAGGTCTCATTATTGTGTACGTCTCCTTTGGACTGTTGCTTACTCAGCAACCTTGCTCCTGCTATTACAATTTTTACTGGTATTCTAGTATTATACCGTTTATGAAAATCTATTACTAAAAACCGCGTGTTGCGGCTGTATGTTCAGTTCCGTAATTCAGCTATCCCACATATTTTTCTTAAATTATAAAATCATCAATATAATTTGAAATATGATTAAAGCAATCGGGAACTATTTTATTGCCAGTCAACAATTTGTAAGTGTTTATAAACAGATATGTAGGTACCTGCCTGTTAATAGCATAATCTAAAATGAGACATTGCGTAATTTGATATTTATCTACTCTCGCAAAATAATGCAGTTTCAGGTTTCAATTTCTAAAATGTGTCGAGAAGTAATTCATAATTTTTAAGTTATCTATCATACATGATGCATCGTTATCAGAACAATTTTTTCATGTAGGTTTCGATATAAAGTTTGTAGCCCTTTTTCTGAAAAGAATTAAAATTAAACACATTTTTGCAAAACATGGCCTCTTACGGGAATTCTAAACTTTAACTGCCCGTAACTTCGTTTCGGATCTTTCATAATTTAATTCATTTAAGGGTACTGTCGCGTTTATCAACTCATATCTCAGAAACGACGTCTTTAATCGAAAAAAAACGTTCTTATAAAATTGTAGAACGTGATCTTTCGCTTCCAACGATGTCACTTTAATATTTTTAGAGATTACAATAATTCCGTAAAACAATAAAATTTAACAAGAAACACAATTTAAACTGTCTCGACGCGAGGCCGTCGAAAACCCGCGTCTATGTTCTTGGGCAAAAATACACGTAATTTCGTTTTTCTTAAATTAGTGCATATGTGACTAGTGTATGTTTAATTTAATTAATTTACATAATACTTAGACACCTTAATTACACCAATTAACCAGGAACGAAAAAAATGTACCTGTGTACTATTAATCAACATTATTCACTGTCGACCTCGCTTTCCTCATCTTCATTAGATTTCGGATTTAAAGGGCTTATTGTATACATTATTTTAATTTATTAACAAACTAAGCGACTTTTCGGCTAGTGAGCCGAAACGAAGAGGATGTGATATTTTAATTTTATTTAGTGTAATTGTGTAGTAATGTATTTATTAACAAATTTTTTCCAACAATTATTTCAATTTATCACCAAAATTAACTCTACATTACATTAACCCAAAAGTATAAAAATACAAAAGATTTTATAACGATTTAATTAAAAATCTCTGAAAAGGTTTTCGTTGATTTTACTTAAAATCTTCAAACAGACTCTCAAACGAACTGGAACAAAAATGAGGCTTGTGTTGTTTTAATATCGATTTGTATTGTTTATTCAGGTGGATATGAACTGGTTATTATGTGGGTGACTCATTCTTGTATTTTTGGACGGACTTATACGGACAATATATATGTAGAAGATATGATTTAAGATCTTTTTAGTATTTAAAATCTTTTTCAGTTTAAAATCATCTTGCAAAAGATTTAAATACTTTTTATTGATTTGAATCATTTTTAGGGATTTAAATCTTTATTAAATGATTTAAATCAATAAAATGTATTTAAATCTTTTGCAAAATGATCTTATTGTAACAAGAGAGAAAAGGAACGAACCTCTTTTCGAGCGACAGGTGGTGTGTTCTGCAGCCTTCGAGAGAATGACGCATCGCACAAGCATGTAAATTAGACGCGGTTTATTCTAGCATTTTCTAGAATACATAGAAGGTTCCAGCGATTTCTGGTGCGTTTATATGAGGATATAAAAGCGGATTGCGGATAAAAGAGAGGCAGTTAACAGCAAGTCATTAACTGTGTATTACAAAATAAATAGTGAATATAAATGTTGTATTAGAAATTCATAGTCTGTAAATAATAGTTTTTAATGGTTTATAATTATAGCGTTAATTTATAGTATATTCATTAGTGTATAGAAATAAATATTTGTTTGTGAATAGACGATTTAAACAGCACTTTAATTTGAAAAAGAATGTTACAGTGGTGTCAGGTGTGGGATTTTAAAATAAATAAAATCGCGTAATAATTAAATAAAGTGCTGTGAGATTAAATTTTTAGTGTTAAAAATAATTTCAACAAACAATTAAGATGGCGATGAAATTGTTGAAAGATCTGAAAGTAATAGACTTGAAACATGAACTGGAAGAACGAGATTTGGAAACAACTGGCCTTAAAAACGTGTTAATAAATCGGCTAAAAGAATGGCTTATAGAACAGCAAGAAGATCCTGAAAGTTTCCTCTTCGAAATACCTGGACCCGCAATTGATACTAGTTTGTTGTTAAGTAAAATGGAAGAAAATTCTAGAATGTTAAAAGAGGAATTACTGGAAAAGTCCGAAGAGAATTCTAGAAAGTCCGAAGAAAATGTTAGAATGCTTAAACAAGAATTACTTGAAAATACTAAAGCACTGGAAGAAAATGTTAAAATGCTTAAAGAAGATCTACTGGAAAACTAGAACGCTTAAAGAAGAATTACTAGAAGAGTCTGAAGAAAGTTCTAGAAGGCTTAAAGGAGAATTGTTGGAAAATGTCAAAGCGTTGGAAGATAAAGTTTTCGAAGAATTTTTGGAGAATGCCAGTGCGTTAGGACTATTGGAAGGTAGATTGGCGGAACAAGGTAGGGTAATAAAGATGGTAGAAGAGAAAATAGCCCAAATGTAATTACCACCAACAACTAAGAAAGACGATATGGCCGAAATGCTGGAAGATAGAATGAGGCAACTACGGTTTCCCTCAACTTCTGAGAGGCCGTTTAATGAAGTAAAGAAACAGTTTAAAGAAGAAAAGGGTCCTGTCGTAGGGATAAAAGTAAAACCACCCACGTTCGATGGAAAGATACCTTGGTCCACTTACTACAAACAGTTTGAGGCGGCTTCTGGGGCCAACGGATGGACAGGCAAGGAAAAGGCCGTTTCTTTAACTGTGGCTTTGCGTGGAGACGCGTTGAACGTCCTGCAAACAATCCCAGCAGGACAGGAAAATGATTACCAATTGTTAGTGTCTAGATTGGAAATGAGATATGGAGACGCGCATCTTCAACAAGTGTATCACGCGCAAGTGAAGAATCGTATCCAGAAGAATGGAGAAAGCCTGCAGGAGTTTGAAGCCGATGTTGCGCGGCTTGTCCGATTGGCGTACCCTACGGCACCCGATTCATTTCTGGGACAGCTCGCTGTGCAGACCTTCATTGATGGGTTAAGAGACGGGGAAACACAACAATCATTGAGGCTAGCACGACCAAGAACAACTGATGATGCGCTTGCTCACGCTTTAGAATTTGAAGCTGCAAAACAAGCGTCCCGAGGTCACGGGCGTGTTTGGGGCCGTTGTGGAGGAAGAAGAAGGTTCTAAAGATCACCTAGAAGAGTTAGTACTGAGAGTTCTTCGGAAGGAAGAAAGCCGTAAGAAGAATCATCAAGAAGTTCGAGGGCCTCGTTGTTGGAATTGCGGCGAACAAGGTCACATACGACGTCGTTGCCCTAAACCAAAACAGGTTCAGCAGTCGGAAAACTAAAGAAGGTCGACGAGTGGGGGCGAACGTTGACCTTGAGTAGAGATGCCCCGAAGATCACCATCCATGCCGTAACATCAAACAATAGTACCAGCAGTTTGTTCGTAGATGGGAAAATTGCTAATCGTACTGTTCCACTACTCATTGATACGGGGGCGACAAAGTCCATCATACGCCCTAACGTTCTACGAACAAGTATGAAGCTGTTACCAACAACTACTCAACTCCGTACAGCAACAGGTGAAGTGATACCAACACGCGGAGTGGTGAAGATGAAGATTGGCATTGGAAGTGAAGAACGTGATCATGAGGTGCTGGTAGCCGATATTACTGATGACTTCATCTTGGGAATGGACCTCCTGAGAAAATTTGGTTTTACATTGGACTTGAAGGAGGGTGTTTTGAAGGTTGGTAACGAAGAACTTCCGTTGCACCCACGAGAAGATCCTGTCGTAAGGGTTTTGCTGACAGAAGATGTGATATTGCCTGGTCAAAGCGAGATGGTTGTCGAGGCAGGTTTGGATGGAGATCTTCGGGTAGGATGTGTGCGAATGATGGAGCCTGTTTGTGATAAGAAGATCCATAGTGGCATACTGGTGGGAAAAGCGCTGATCAAGGTTGGAAAGAGAGTACCGGTGAGAATTATGAACGTTAATGTGGATCCGGTGACATTGAAGAAGAGTACCCTTGTGGGACAGTGTGTGCCAGTATTCCGAGTAGCCAGGTGTATGGCTGATGTTCCAAAACCAGCGCCCAAAGACCATGGTGGAAAATTAGTGGGCATGGTTACTAGTTCGTGCGAAGACCTTAACAGAACAGAAGTGAAAGAGGTACAGGGTTTGGTTCACCGATACCAAGATATCTTCGCTCTTGACGATAGCCAGAAGGGACGAACAAATATAGTAAAACATAAAATCAATACAGGCAACTCTATGCCTGTCCGTCAGCAGCCGAGGCGTCTACCTCTAGCAAGGCGAGCAGAAGCCGAAAAGATTATTACTGATATGGAAGAACAAGGGGTCATCGAGCCATCCAGCAGTCCATGGGCATCACCGGTGGTCCTGGTCAGTAAGAAGGACGGGTCAACGAGATTTTGTGTGGACTATCGGCAGCTTAATGACGTGACCAAGAAAGACAGCTATCCCTTACCACGCATCGACGACACGTTAGATACCCTGTCTGGTTCACGATGGTTTTCGACTTTGGACTTGAAGAGCGGTTACTGGCAAGTTGAAATGGAACCTGAAGACCGGGAGAAGACCGCGTTCACTATTGGTTCCGGACTATGGCAGTTTACAGTTATGCCTTTCGGTCTATGTAACGCTCCGGCCACCTTTGAGCGTCTAATGGAGACCATCCTGAGAGGGTTGTCGTGGAAGACCTGCCTGGTATACCTAGATGATGTGATTGTAGTCGGAAAATCATTCAACGAACATTTGAAAAATCTAGAGGAAGTGTTCCGAAGACTACGTGGAGCCAATCTGAAACTGAGTCCGAAAAAGTGCCACATATTCAGAAAGGAAGTGAAATATCTCGGGCACGTCGTATCACAAAATGGAGTGGCAGCCGACCCCGATAAGATTCGTGCAGTTCAAGAGTGGCCAACACCGAAAGATAAACACCAAGTTCGTAGTTTTCTTGGGTTATGTACCTACTACAGGCGTTTCGTTCCTGGGTTTGCCAATATAGCGAAACCTCTGACAAGGTTAACTGAAGATGGGCGCGAGTATGTTTGGAGCGGAGAGTGTGAAACAGCTTTCCAACAGCTGAAGCGTGCCCTGACAACCGCACCAATATTGAGCTATCCGCGGACAGAAGGGAAATTCATACTTGATACAGATGCAAGTAATCTGGCCATTGGGGGTGTACTTTCTCAGATACAGGATGGACAAGAAAAGGTCATCGGCTATTTTAGTAAGGTTTTGTCTAAAGCCGAAAAGAATTATTGTGTGACCAGAAAAGAACTATTGGCCGTCGTGAAGTCCGTTGAGCACTTTTACAAATACTTGTACGGACGGAAGTTTTTATTGAGGACGGACCATGCAGCGTTGAAATGGCTTCTACAATTCCGTAATCCTGAAGGCCAGGTCGCAAGGTGGATCGAACGATTACAAGGATACGACTTTGACACCGAACATCGAGCGGGCACTAGTCATCGAAATGCCGATGCTCTTTCAAGAAGACCCTGTCCAACGGATTGCCGTCATTGCTCTCGTTTGGAAGAGAGGGTTTGCCAAGTATTAAGGACTACCATCGTCAACGACAATTGGTTGCCGGAAGAATTGCAACGACAGCAGGAGGCTGATCCCGAACTAAAAATGGTACTGGAATGGAAGCGCGTGGGAGAAAGGCCTGCCTGGGAGGCCGTCAGCCCTTTTAACAGAACGCTCAAAGCATATTGGGCCCAATGGGAGTCCTTGAAGGTGGAAGACGATCTCCTGAAGCGAGTACTGGAGAGTGAAGATGGCACCACCATTAGGTCTCAGTTCGTGGTTCCAAGAAGCCGAGTGGCTACAGTATTGCGACATCTCCATGACGGTGCCTCCGGAGGACACTTCGGTGTGAAAAAGACCTTGGAGAAAGTTAAGGAGCGTTTTTATTGGGTCAACTGTAAAGAAGACGTGAAGGAGTGGTGCCGGAAATGTGAACTATGTGCCACTGGCAACGGACCCTTGGGGAAACGAAGAGCACCTATGAGGCAGTACAATGTGGGTAGTCCTCTGGAGAGAATAGCTATAGACATTGCCGGACCATTTCCCGAAACTGACGATGGGAATAAATACATCTTAGTGGCAATGGACTATTTTACCAAATGGCCAGAAGCATATGCCCTACCAAACCAGGAAGCTGCGACTGTTGCTGACGTACTAGTCAAAGAGTTTTTCAGTCGCTTCGGAGTGCCCATGGAGCTGCATTCGGATCAAGGCCGCAATTTCGAGTCTGTACTCTTTGGAGAAGTCTGTCGATTGTTGGGCATTCGCAAGACTCGGACCACACCGTTACATCCGCAGTCCGATGGAATGGTAGAACGCATGAATCGAACAATGGGCAAATATTTGGCCAAGGTCGTCTCCGATCATCAACGAGACTGGGACCAATACCTGCATCTGTTTCTGATGGCTTATCGTGCATCGGTCCACGAAACAACCGGTCAGTCACCAGCGTCTGTGATGTTTGGACGCGAGTTACGGTTACCGTGTGATCTGGAATTTGGGTCTTCACCTATAGAGCAGGAGGTAGCCGGGAATGATTATGTCATCAACTTAAAGAAGAAGTTGGAGGATATTCACGACCGAACCCGAAATAATAGTCGAATCGCGAGTGACCGGATGAAGGCTACGTACGATGTGAGAGCCCAAGAAGGAGGGTTTCAACCTGGAGAGCTTGTCTGGTTATACAACCCGCAAAGGCGTCGTGGCTATTCTCCAAAGTTACAGCGAAATTGGGAGGGTCCATACCAGGTGAAGAAACGAATAAATGACTTGATTTATCGCATCCAGAAATTGCCAAGAGGGAAACCAAAGGTGGTACACTCTAATCGTCTGGCGCACTATGAGGGAAATAATGACGCAGTTCCGGAAGATGAGGCTGAGGTGGCTATCAATACCGTAAGGCCTGGAGATGATCAGCCAACCTTTAGAGAATTTATGGCTGCGTTTTCTGGAACTAGAAAAGCGCGATTCGGAGTCACGACTGAGATGCAACAAGATCTCTTCCGGGTCCCTGGTGATTATTCCATTGCCCACTGTGTCTCCGAGGATCTTCGTATGTCCAGGGGGATCGCAGTGGTGTTTAGAAATAAATTTGGACGGCTGAATGAACTTCGAGAACAAAATCCCTCTGTTGGTAAATCCTTACGCTTGACTGATCATGACCGATCCATTTACTACTTGGTAACCAAGCAGTTTTACTACCAGAAACCGAGTTACGCCGACTTGTGGAGGGCACTATGGAATTTGAGAATCGAGTTGCTTACCAGGGGAATTAACAAATTGGCAGTTCCCAAACTCGGCTGTGGGCGGGACCAGCTGGATTGGAGAATCGTTAGAAACATGCTGGAAGTTATCTTTAGAGGTACGGACGTCAAGATCTTCGTCTGCAGTTTTGACCCACAGCCCGCATCAAGGCCAACGAAGAGTGTAGACTGCTACTTCTACCGTAATGGAACGTGTAGTCGAGGTGAAGACTGTCGATATCGTCATGACCCGTTCTACAGGAACCAGATCATAAAACCTGTTCTGGGACAGAACAGACTTGAAGAGGGGGGCAGTGTAACAAGAGAGAAAAAGAAAGAACCCCTTCTCGAGCAGCGGATGGAGTATTCTGCGGCATTCGAGAGAATGACGCATAGCACCAACAATGTAAACGAGGCACTGTTTATCTAGCACCTTCCAGAAATACATGGTAGTTTCTACCGGCTTCTAGTACGATTGTAGGAGGGTATAAAAGCGACTCGCGGATAAAAGGGGATCAGTCAACAGCAAGTCATTAACTGTGTATTACAAAATAAATAGTGAATATAAATGTTGTATTAGAAATCCATAGTCTGTAAATAATAGTTTTTAATGGTTTATAATCATAGCGTTAATTTATAGTGTATTCATTAGTGTATAGAAATAAATATTTGTTTGTGAATAGACGATTTAAACAGCACTTGTATTATTATTTGAAAAAGAACGTTACACTATGTACTGTTTTGGATATTCTGTTAGCATCACGGATGCAACCCGTGTAATCGGCTGCTAAGCAACCAGTTAATATATACTTGCCGTCTGCTAACAGAACATCCAAAAGTGTACAAACCGTCATTGGTTTAGGCATATGGCATTTTTCAATCTTGAATGCTGGTATTGCATTGATAAAAGCTATGTGCACAATATATTTCTTATATTTGCATTTATTTTTAGGTGCTGCTTTAAAACCGTTGCTGAAAAGTTGCACCGAAAAGAAAATAGAAGACACTTTCAAAAGATACTTGAAAATAACCTCTGAAGTGGCTAAAAGTGAAGATAGAAGAACTTAAATTTTGATAATGATTCCAAACAGTTGAATTTACTTTTTATTTTAAGTTTTTATGCTGTATGTTTACATCATATAATCTATGTAATAATTATATTATTGTAGAAAAAGCATTTATATTTGTTAAAAAATTGATTTTTACCAATAATTAGCTTGCCATTAATTAGATTCCTATATAATTCGAAACAACCTGAAAGTTTTGCAACTTTGAGAGTTTGTAGATTTTGGTGTTCTAAATGAAATTACAAAACTTGATTTTTCCAACGAAAGACGTTCTTAAATCCCTTTAACAGTTTTATAATTTTTTATTATTATCAAGTACATATTGTAACATAGCTAAAAAAAAGGATGCATACTGATAAAAAACGTAGTTAGATAAATCGAAAAATTATTCAATTTTTAAAATATTTATTACCTAAACCTAAAATCTATATACTAAAATCCAAAATTTGTTTGTCAGTATGTTTGTCCCTTCATAAAGTCGCCCCATGTAGGTCTCACTCCCCAAACCACATATGGCTCAAGGCATGAACCAGAGTGGTGCAAGAGATCAGTCTGGAAGGAATGGTAAGTAAACTAGAATTAAAATTGTAATGTCTAATTCCAGTTTATTTTCTAAAGAATTTATTTTTGATACCAATCAACCTGTAATTATTTATTAAATAAAGTGAAATAACTATGAATAGTTGGACTGGAAGAACTTGGGACTGAAGTCCCAAGTTAAAAGTTCGTTCTTGAAAGAGAAACCTTATATAGGAATCGAAATTACTTTTGTGTACAGGATATGACGTTTAAAAATAACTTTCTTTTATTTCCTCTTGTGTGGTTTGTTTATCTTAGATCCGTGCACTGGAGGACTGTAAAACATCTTTGGGATATTCGTCAAGTCGGCGGCAAATATCTGTGTGGTGTAGGGCATTGAGTCGAGGATTCATTAGGTCTCCTTTGGACTTAACACTCAACACTCTTAAAATATCTGGCAAATCCTCGGCTGACGTATGCAGAACGTCTATCTGAGACGTTTTAAGCACATCCAAGTTTATGACGATTTAACTTCCCATGGACATCCATAGAACGTCCGACCCAGTATAATCAAAAGTCTATTACGTCTGTTGGACGTATAATGGAGGCTTTTAAAACGTCCGCCCGGGACATTTTAAAAACGTCGCAAGTTCGTGACATTTGGACGTCCATGTAACGTCCCACGTTGTGTAACTCGAACGTCTATTATCACCCTTGGACGTTTTTAAAACGTTCGTCAATTTCTTGGAAGACGTACACAAAACGTCCATCTGGAAAGTTTTAATAATGTCCAACTTTGTGACATTTGGACTTCCCATGGACGTTCATATAACGTCTCACGGACTATAACCGATCGTCCGTTGGACGTTCATTAAGTCCTCCGAGGACATACAAAGACGTCCGCAAAACGTCCGCTCGGGACATTTTAAGAACGTCGCAAGTTCATGACATTTGGACTTCCCGTGGACGTCCATATAACGTCCCACGTAGTATAAATCGAACGTTTATTACGTCCCTTGGACATAATATGGACGTTTTTAAAACGTTCGTCAAGTTCTTGGAAGATGTACGCAAAACGTCCGTCTAGAACGTTTTAATAATGTCCAACTTTGTGACATTTGGGCTTCCCATGGACGTTCATATAACGTCCCACGGACCATATCCGATCGTCCGTTGGACGTTCATTAAGTCCGCCGAGGACATTGCTCAAACGTCCATCGGACGTCGGTGTGCTATTAGGGTTATTAATTGTTAAACACATTAAAAATTATAACAAATAAAAGAAAACACAAATTTTATCTTAACACTAAATTGACAAAAATTAAAATTTAATACTTAATAAATTTTATTTAAATGTAATCTACTAGATTTATTTATTTATTTTAATTATAGATTCTTGTTGAAATAAAAATATTTAAAATATAGATTGTTTTTTAGTTATTGATTACAATATTTAAGAATGATGTATTTTAGTATTCATATTTAGGAAGTTGGGAATTCACAGCAGAATTATCTATATATTTAAAACACAAGGCTTATTTTTGTTCCAGTTCGTTTGATAGATCCACCAGGCCGATCTACGCGTTTCTTTTTTTAAATTAAAGCTTTTGCTGTGTAGATCAGTCAACACTACTTAATTTATATATTTTTTTAATGTTTATATTTTTAGCGTTTACTGTCTCCAGCCTTACTTTGTGGAACTCCATATCACCTTTGATAATGACACAAAGTGTCGAAACAATAATAATAATAATATAATAATATTGTCAGGTTAAGATATTAATAAAACTTATGAAACTTTAACTAGTCTTTGTATTTATATTATATTTCACATTTATATTTTTAATTTGAAAAACTCTAAAATGTTTAATTTGAGACGGGCGAATCGGACATTCACTAGGGGCGCCCACTCACCTTCCACGGTGGCGAATTCCGTAAGTACTCTTCGCTTATAAATATAATGGGTGATGCAGCCGTCCACTTCCATCATTAATAAGATGATCATCATTCATTTTTTAACATTATAATTGCTCTGTTCATAAATCAGGTCGAGTTACAGCGTGCATTGTTCAAAAAACTGAAAAACCGGCTGTCACTATTTTTTCGTCGTTCCTTAGCGAATGATCGCAACTGTACTCTACGACCATAAAAACCATCATCGTTGTGAAAAGTCCTGCGTAGGCTGCGGTAGCTCTCCGCCCTGCGAGAGAACAGCGGTAATGATTAGGTGTCCGGACTGCAGGCGTGATTTTAGATCCCAGACATTTTATTGGGGTTTTATTGGGGCTAGTTGCTATGTTGGGGCTAGGGGTTATGTTGGCTAGCGAGAACAGGCATTGAAAGGAAAATGCATAGAGGGTTTCTATCATATCTGATGGAGGCCTGAAAGAATTTAAAAAAAAAGGTGGTAGCTATAGCCTCTAACAGGTAGGCCTTTGACATTCAGTTCATACTATATCATATCATAACAAAATCCAGTCTTAAACCTGAATTAATAATGCGGGGGCAGTAAGGTTTTAATGTTGGAAATAGACAATCTGAAATTTATCGATTCTTTAAACTACTTCCCTATGGCTTTGGTCGCACTCCCGAAAGCGTTTGGATTACCATCGCCAAAAGGATATTTTCCGCATCTGTTCAACACCGGGGGAAACGCTAACTACATTGGTCCTCTTCCGGATGTCAAGTTCTACAGCACTGATACCACGAAACCTAAAGCTCGTAAAGAATTCCTAAAGTGGTACGAGGTAAAACAGGTACACGGTTTTCCTATGGCTCAGACAGGTAAAAAGCGAAATGGAAATTCAGCAAGTTCTTGAGAATAAAAGAACAGTTAGGAAGACGAAGGGTTATCAAGAAACATATAGTCAAAATCATATTACAATCGCTGATTATATAAATTGTTTGAAGGAACACAAAGAAACGGTCGTTCAACAAAAAAAATATTCAGATCTGCTAAACATCGAGTTTCAACCATCTGTCAGACTAAAACAGCGCTAAGTCCTCATGACGATAAGCGCTATATCATTCCAGGTTCGTACGACACTCTACCGTAGGGTACTATCGCATACCTGATAAACATGGTTGTATAAAATAATACTTAAGTTTAGATATAAGTTAATGTTAAGTTTTTCATATAACAAAATGATGTATATACTAGAGTTAACGTACTAGAGAACGATGATATGTCAATAATAATAATATGGTTCATAGTAGAACGTAGAAGCAGGATAAGTATTAAGAGATATTTATCCTTGACCCTAGTTATAACGTTTAATTAAAATATGCGCTTATATACGAATAAATTTAACAAATGTGATACTGTTCACGCCCAAACGTCTATTTATTGTTTGTTTAACATGGAAACTTTCAATAATGAAAACTTTACGTGGAAAAGATGGTTACAAAGATTTGAAGGTTCGTGCAAGGTATTTACAATTAAAGATTATATGAAAGCAGTATATTTACTACATTACATTTGAGCAAAAAGTTTTGACACAATTTGTGATAAAATTTCCCCTGAGGATCCCTATAAAAAAACATACAAGGAGTTAGTACAAATTTTAGCAAATATTTACCCATCTCCTCTGGAAATTCCTGAGATTTTTAAATTTCAATCTCGTAAACAAGAAGAACATGATAATTTTCAAGATTTTATTGCTGCTTTACATAAATTGAGTATACATTGTAGTTTTGGAACATATTTGAAGACTGCTTTAAGGAATCAAATTGTTTTTGGTATTAGAGATAGAAGAATACAAGATTGTTGGAAACTGAAGATTTAAATTATGAGAAAACTATTAAGATCGTTACAAGCATGGAACTAACTTCAAAAGATGTTATACAATATGCAAGGAGGAAGAAATTCATCAGGAAATACTTCAGCAAATGTCAACAATTTAATTCATGGATCTCAAAAATTTAAAGCCTTAAGAATTTACAAGACAACCAGTGCAAGAAGACCTTTTATCCGAACAGTTCACATCAAAAATATACAAACTTAAATAATCGTAATAAAAAAATTACATGTTCCAGATGCGTGGTGGTCATTTGGCAAACAAATGCAACCTACAAAAGATGTGGTCTGTAAGGGATGTAGTATGAGGGGACGCCTGACAGTTTCTACTCATCAAGTCGAATCGACAAAAGTGGCAGAGGTCTTATATGTTGAACATACAGAATTTAGAAAAAAGATTTTAACTACATTACAGGTAAATGATAAAGATATTATGTTTGAAGTAGACAGTGGTGCATCTATTACGTTAATAAATAAAGATCAGCTCTTTAATCTCTTTCCATCAATTTCCATTGTTCATTCTGATCTGGAGCTTACCACTTTTTGCAAAACTTCTTTTAAGGTTTTAGGTTACGTACCAGTACAGGTTAAATTCTTAAACATTAAAAAAGAATTGAATTTGTACGTTACAATTGTTAATAAAGGACCGTTATTAGGTAGGGAATGGTTACTTCAGTTAGATATGTTAGAAATTAAACAAAATTCTCTAAATTCGATTACATCGTCTTTAGATGAAAAATTAAATTTACTGACAAATACTTACAAAGACATTTTTGAGGAAGGTTTATCTAAAATCACAGGAATTCAAGCTAATTTGACTTTAGTACCTGATGCAAAACCAGTTTTTCTAAGACCTAGACCAGTACCTTTCAAACTTTTACCATTGGTTGAGAAGGAAATAGAAAAATGGGTTGAGGCAGGTATTTTTGAAAAAGTAAATACATCTACATGGGCTACACCTGTTGTACCAATTCTAAAGTCAAATAATACAGTACGTCTTTGTGGTGATTTTAGTGTTACCTTAAATAAAAGTTTAATTGTTGATGAACATCCGCTACCAACAATAGATGAACTTTTTTCTTCAATGGCTGGTGGTGATAAATTTTCAAAAATTGATTTACGCCAAGCTTATCTTCAGTTAGAAGTTAGACCTGAAGATAGAAATTTACTTACAATTAATACGCATAAAGGCTTATTTCAATGTACACGTTTACTTTATAGTATTTCTTCAGCTCCTGCTATTTGGCAAAGAACCATAGAAAATATTTTAAAAGATATACAAGGAGTATCAGTTTTTTTAGATGATATTAAAATTACTGCTCCAAATGACAAAATACATCTGGAAAGACTTGAAACAGTTTTTAAAAGATTACAACAATACAATATTAAGATAAATAAAGAAAAGAGTGAATTTTTCAAAGACAAAATAGAATACTGAGGTTATATTATTGATAAAAATGGTATTCTTAAACTTCAACATAAAATTGATGCTATAAATAAGATGCCCAAACCTACAAATTGTACTGAAGTTAGAGCGTTCATTGGTATGATTAATTATTACGGTAGATTTATAAGAAATTTAAGTATACTACAGCTTTTACATAAAAATGTTCCTTTCGTATGAACAAAAGAGTGTGAAAAGTCTTTTCTAGAAACAAAAAGAGCTTTGCAAAGTGAAGAGATCTTAGTACATTTCGACCCAAGATTACCTCTAGTAGTAGCTAGCGATGCTAGTCCGGTAGGCGTTGGAGCAATTTTGAGTCATTTGTATCCTGATGGCACTGAGCGTATTATACAGTATGCTTCACAAACTTTTTCAGATACACAAAAGAAATACAGTCAAATAGATAAAGAGGCGTATGGAATAATCTTTGCAGTTAAAATTTTTTATCAATACCTATATGGAAATAAATTTATTTTACATACAGACCACGATACACCCACAACGGTATGCCAGCTTCACGACCAAAACTCGTTCTCCGCGCGCATGTGACGTCGCTGCTAAGCAACTTTCCTAGGACTCTAACTTTCCTCCCATTTGATCTCTTCCAGCTACACAGTACGGTGGGTGTATGTTAGGAAAAGCGGCTTTAAATAATAAATTTTAAAATTCCTTTTGTTTTGGTGAGTGTAAACTTGTGAAATATCGAAGATAACAAGGTGAAATTCTGACACAGGTATATATCGAACAGTATGCCTGGTTGTGCTGTTACTGACTATTGCAATTATAACAGGAATACAAAAGGAACTGGTATAAAATACTTTCAAATTCTAAAAACAAGTCAAGGTAGAAGGCAATATATTTGTTTTGTGAAAAGCGAATACTTTGAGAACTGTTTAAACTGTTTTAATTTCTCATTAAGTAACATTGGCTTTGCAATTAATAAAAATAAACAATTTTAAATTTAGTGATATGGTAACTTTCGATTATTTAGTATCTACCTATATATTATTTTTCTAAGTACCTCCCTAACAAATTTTACTATTATATATATTTTATAGAAAGCATAACAATCCATATCGGCGGTACATGATTAGTAAATTGTTAAAATTTGGAATATTTCTGAACCAAAATAAAATAAATCGTTATATGCACCACGGGCAATACGGGTATAATTATAAATAATAACATTCCCTCATACTATAATTTATTAATTATGCCTTTAATATTAAGTGGCTAATATGAGAACGATTATCAAACGTCATACTTTACTAACCATTGTTATTATAAATGATAAAAACATCATTATACATAAGAACGTAATGCGAAACAAGCCTGGTTTGCTTCGCACTGACGTCACAAACCAGAGAAGGATAGACTATCGAGCTGCGCATTGTCATACCGTTGTGGGTGTATCGTGATACAGACCATAAACTTCTTCTAGTACACATTTTTTCACTTTCAAAGATTTACCAATTTTCAGTGCCATGCGAATGCAACATTATGCAATTTTTTACAAGGGTTTAATTACAGATTTACATGCCAATGCAGATTGTTTAAGTCGTTTACCTTGGCAAACGAATGAATTCGAAAAAGATGTTTTTCATATAGATGTTTTAGAAACTTTACCAGTGACGGCAAAAGAAATTGAAACATCAATTCAAAAAGATGTTTGTCTTAAAAGAATTTTTAATGCTTTACAGCTAGGAAAAAGATTAAATAGCTAATAAGGAATGTTTCAATGTAGATCAAAATGAATTTGTTTTACATAATGGAGTAATTTTTCGAGGTCACAGAGTAGTTATTCCTGCAAATTTAAGAAATAAAATATTAACCGAGTTACATAGCGGTCATTTTGGTATTGTAAAAATGAAAGGTTTAGCGCGTGGTTTTTGTTGGTGGCCAGGTATAGATACAGATATAGAAAATTTAGTTAAAAATTGTACAGATTGCAATTGGGAACCAGCAAATTTTCCTTTTGAGAGAATTCATGCTGATTTCGCAGGCCCATTCTTAGGTCAGAATTTTCTTATTCTAGTAGATGCTTTTACAAAATGGCCACAAGTTTATGTGTTAAATGATATTACCAGTAAAACTACAATTCAGAAATGTCGTGAATTTTTTGCTATTTTCGGCATACCCAGGTATTTTGTTACTGATAATGGTAGTAGTTTTATTTCTGAGGAATTTCAATTTTTTTTACAATTAAATGGAGTTATCTCTAAACTTACAGCACCTTATAATCCATCAACAAACGGGCAAGTAGAACGTTTTGTTCAAACTTTAAAGAAATCTTTATTATGCTTGAAATGCAACAAAGAAAATTTAAACGCTGAATTGCAAAGAATGTTATTACAATATAGAATTATTCCCCATTCTTCTAGTGGTAAAACACCCTCAGAACTTGTATTTGGAAGAAAAATTAGATCGAGACTAGATTTAATTTTTCCGACAACAGATAATACAAGCAAAAACGTAAATGCTGACAAGTCAGTAAGAGAAGTTTTGGTGGGGAAGAGAGTACAGTGTAGAAATTATATAGGTAAAGTAAAATGGCGTTTTGGTACTGTTTCAAAAAGATTAGGTAAGTGTCACTATTTAGTTAAAATGGACAATGGAACTTACTGGACAAGACATATAAATCAAATTTTAGAGACACAAAATAACAATGGTAATACTAAACTAGATTATAATTTTCCTTTTGAAAACGTAATAAAATCACCACAAAATACTTCAAATGCATCTACATCATTTACAAATTCAGAATTTGCAACAAATTCGACTGAAAGCGAGCATAGTGAGCATTCTTTTGATGTCCCTGGTACTTCATCCTCTGAGCAGTGTAAAACACAGATAGATGAAGCACAAATGAACACTGCCGCTACTAATGCAAATAGGTATGGTAGGATTAGAAATTTGCCTATCAAATACAGAGACTTTGAAATGAATTAATTTAATTTGCTTAAGAAGGGGAGGTGTTAGGATTTTCCTATTATAATAGTTTAGTTTGCGAGTCAGCCTTGGGTAAAAGTAAAAAAAGAGAATATATGGAATAATAAATAAATAGATTTGTCAATTTTGTATTAGAGTTACAAGAAATAAAACTTAATAGAAAGAATTCCCTTCTTCATATCTTTTATTAAATACATACATACATAACACCCGCAACGCCCAAAACAGGACCACGACGTCCAAAATCCGTTGGTATAAATTTAGAAATCGGCTATTGTACACATAAAATGTTGAATAATAGTAACGAAGTTTTGTGACTACAATTTAATCAAAACAATATTTCAGGCGTACTCACACGCTACAAAAGTTGAAACGGAAAGGTTAATATTTTTTAATGAAATGCATATCGTGGCATAATTTATCCACAATTATTGTGTAATATAATAAATTGTAGTCCACACCAGGCGCGGTTCGCCGGGTGAGGCTGAGCCTTACCTAAATGAAACCAAATAATTACTAAATAAAATCTAAATATTTTACCATCAATTATTTTTTTATTACTATGTTAAGAAATTTATTCTATCAATACTTTCTAGATTAAAAATATTGAATTTAATATAAATAAGCTTATTTTATAATAAAATGTATTTATATGCGCATACAACGCGATAAACAGAAATGATGAGGCTCAAAATTCAAACTTCAGTTCGTTCATGCATCTTCATGCATTCGCTGGCCCGTTACAACTTACAGCGCAGCGGTTTGGTTATCGATCGTATACTCTTCCTATCCTATAGGCAGCATTGAGGCTGAGATTTCACAGCTTCGTGAATCAATGAAAGATCGAGATTCGTATATGTTATTTTACCGTCGCGACCTCCGTCCGAATACTACCGAAGACGATTTCTTTGATGTTGTGCTTTACTTTCAAAATCGTATTTTAACGTGATTAACTTGTGCTATATAAAGTGCTTTTATAAGGTATTCACGGAAACATTTATGTATAGTAGTGAAAAAAGTCGGGGATTTTAATTAAGCAGCTAGTAAAAAATTTTTGTTTTAGATGCAAGGAAATGATCCATAGTATGAACGGGTGATGTGTTTATTAGAAACATCGTTTTTAAGGCGTAATTAAATAGAACAGCAACACATTCTAGAGCAACGTCCGACGCCAAAAATTGATGTTTTATGTCTGCTGACAAATTACAAAATCGGGCTTTTAATAATTTTTGGTATGCAATGCATAAGTGGCTCTGTGGCAGTAATTATTGAGAACCCTGTTAAAAATGTATGGTTAAAACAGTACAGGTTATAATGATTAAAAACATTTTCCAGAGGTGTAAAAAAATATAACGATTCAAAAGAACGTATTAAGAATTTTCTAGGTCTTGAGCGTATTGAACGTAATGCTTCTACAGTTATATAGAAGCTTTGCACGAACACGCATATTTGAATACAATTTTATACCTACAATGAGAATGTAAAAAAATCGGCAACTTATGTGTTATTTAATTGACATTGATTTTATTAGGCAGTCAGAAATTACCATTTCGGGGCTATGATGAATCGACTACTTTAGATAATCGTGACAATTTTAAATAAATATTTGAGTGCTTGATTAAGCGCAATGTAGAAATTAGCGAACATGCTGAAGAAGTTAAAACATTTTTACTGGTCAAAAACTATTTAAAATCAATTAATTTCTTGTTGCGTTAATTATTTAAGAGAATCGATTGACAGTGAAATTAATAATGCAAATTATTTTGCAATAATTTTTGATGATACAACAGACATGAAAAACCACAATGCCCCATTACTGTCTGGTTTGTAAATAATGGAAATTTAAAAGAACGAATTTTAGGGTTTTTTGACGTAAGTGCTGATAGAACTGCAAATGCATTATTTGATCTAACAGCTAACGTTTTATAACCCTTTAATTTTAAACAAAAATTAGTTGCTCAATGTTATGATGATGCTAGCATTACGGCCGGAGAGTTAAACTTAATGATTAAATTTCAAAGAAAACCATTTATTTAATTATTTTAACATAAATAAACAAATTAAAAAATATATTTCTGTTATGTCTCATTGTCCCAAGCGTTATGGACGGGAACATGCTCACAAAATGAACTAGTGTAACTAGAGCAATATAGCATTTATTGTTTTTTGATTATCTTAATTCATATTACGAAATATAAAATCGAAATCCTCGGTGCAAATATGAATTCTTTACAATATTATCAATAAGTACAAAATTAAAAAACCTTATTTTTGCTAAAGATTAAAAAAATTCCGATGGACGGAAAGATAATGTATTCTAAATTTCAGTTCATGAGCATTTTATATAAAAAAATGACAGGGCGGCTAAGATTTGTCAGCTATTATATCCGAACTCCAAGGAAATTATATGACCAATAAATAAGAAAATATTGACGACACGTTCAAAGCCTAGAAATTGCTCTTTAAACAAATTTAAGGATAGCTGTGAATACTTGTATTAGCACGTAAAAAGAATTGGACATGTACCTACAAGACAAGGAAAGTAAACAAGCTGTAGCACATTTTACTTCGCAATTTAGAAGTAAATGGCAAGCAGCATCAAGAAATGTGAATCATTTTCTAACCAAAAATAAGTCATGGCTGAAAACGAATATTCAGGTTCCAACGAATAAAGATACTACAACCCAGACAGCAGGCGGACGCCCAACAAAATAATTTGCTGGTAGCAGCGAAATATCAAAAAGGAGAAAAATCGAAGCGTTAAGTTCAGAATTTAATCCATCCATCCATAAGTTACGCTGTACAAATGCAACTTCAAGCAGAAGAGAGATTCTACGAATAGTGTCATAAAAAATGTGATGTTTTCCTCTCCGAAACGTGTTAAAAAATACAAAAACAGATATAGTGAAAGTTCTGATCCTGTCCAAACATCCTCCCGGTGAGGCCTTATATTTACTAATGGAAGTTAAATTAACAAAATACCGATAAAATACAATCAGAAATGCCGCAATGCAACGAGACTGTCACGTGTGCCCTAATTACGAAAATGTAACTGAAGCACAGTGTAATAACATACAGTAACGTGACTCTCGCAAATAATTATCATCCACCACACAACAAGCTGACATGTGCCGGCAGTACATAGAGAGCAGTTTATGCTTCATACACGCGACCGAGCACACGAAATTAGCCAGTGCTGTATAACCCCAATTGAATGAATGAATGAATAAACACAGAATCAGGAAATGATGCAGAGATTGTTTTAATTGACAAAGATTACCACACTTATAAGAAAAAAAAACTTTATTCGATATATATGCGGTTATTTGATAAAAATATGTTTATCGGTACATATATGCGAAACATGAGTTTAATTTAATTTATTTTATCTATGGAATTACTTTTTCAACAACACTTTTAATATATTTGTGTAAATGAAAATGTGGTCAAACGCCTTTTATCCATCTTCAAATCATTAACATTTCTACATTCGTGCAATAATTTTAAGTACAATTACTCGTATATAGTATATCATTTACACGCTCGACTGCTAGTGTATTACACTTTAAAAGATGTTAACAGAAATTTAAATCATCTAAAAGTAGTAAAAAGATAATTATATTGAAACATAATAACAATAAAGCTTTCGTTTTGTAAATGAATATTCAATTATGCACGTTAATTTAAGTTCAGTTAATAACAAACTAATGTTCAAAGGCGTCGATTAATTTTGTTGATTGACACAATTCTATTTCCTATATTGCTGAATACGTTTCTGGATATTATCTACCGACAATCGTAGGCGATGTCGACCGATAAACTTCGGTGCACTGCTTCGTTTATGGGCGTGATATTCGAAGCTGTATTAACAACATGAAAGGTGCCGCACACAAGTAGACCTACTGATTGTTATATATACTGTGACTAAAATAAGAAAAGATGTTACTCGAAACGTGTTACCGTGACCGAAAATAAGACAGAAGCTGTAGCCCCTTTATAGGAGTTACAGCAGCATGTGTTTGCCGCTCTGGATCGGGATAAATTTGTGAACGTAAAGTTAATAACAAAGTGGGGGTTGTGACGGGAGCTCTAGAATAAGTTAATACAAACAGAGATTTGAAGATAATAGCTGTTCTGATGCAAGTATATTTTGAACAGCACTTGTACCTCTACAATTAAATTCTGGAAAGACTTCGTCTTCGATGAAGAAACGTATCCTCTGGCAAAATCTCTGCCCCTGTTCTGTTCCGCCCCTCTTCAAACGCACAAGACTTTGCCGCCCAATTTGCTTACAGTTTATTACTGAAAATGCACATGTCATCTAGGCAGCAATTCAAAACATTGAGCAACAAACACGTTATTTGAGCAACGTGATGTGGATACGAAACAGTGGAAGCAGTCGCGATACCGCGTATGCGCTATCACGCTCGTACGCAATGTGTACGAACGTGATAGCGCATACACGGTATCGCGACTGCTTCTACTGTTTCGTATGCACCGCACGCTGCTGCGTTATTTACAGCTGTCTAGAATTCATATCAATGGCATCGACTTATTTGCAGTCCATCTATTATTACTCAGAATGATTGATGGAAAAACCTGCAATACAATATCTGACAACACGTATGCACAAAGGTGTTATCTATGTGGGGTGACTTCAATGATGACTTCGAGAAAAGATTTCAATAATTGGACTTAATTCTGAAAAACGATGCAGATGAATTCAAATTGCAATATGGAATATCTTCCCTCCATGCATGGATATGGCTCTTTGATTGCGTACTTCATTTATTATTAAAGTAGTAATAAGACAATAACAAGCTCGAGGGGAAAAAGAAAAGTGTCAGTAAACAAGACCAAGATTCGATGTGAATTTCAAACGAGATGAAGTTTTGTAGTAGACAAACCTAAACCAGGGCATGATAGCACAAATGATGGGAATACAGCCCGACGATTTTTTGATATAATCTCATCCCAAATTACCAGATAAACATTATTCGACATTATAAATCGTGTCTGTGTTGTACTGCAGCAGTGGCGTGCGGTCCATGGAAGCAAGGGAAGCAATGCTTCACTTAAGAATTTATTAAAATTAAAAAACAATGCTAACAAAAATAGTTTTATAAAATTATGGTTATCGTTTATTTAAATTTGTAATATTTAATCAACTTAAAGCTCAACATCAATTCCGTACAGCAAAAAGTATAATTATTTAGAGTACTATTTTAAATTAGACTCATTAAGCTTGGGCGGAAAGTTAATACCGATTCAAATGTGTTACTTACACTGCATATAAGCACTGATTGCGTTGCTGCTTCCTGCACTTCTTGCTTTCACAGTTAACACATTATGTAAGGTCGAGTTATTTTTATTAGCGTGCTCCGTGATCAGATGTTTATTATAATTTCGTTATTTGTTCGATTTATCGTGTTTGTTAGATAGTACTTAAGCAGAGTAAATCTGTGAATGAGACTGTATTTTGGAACATTTTATTATTTCAATTTATATAAGTTGGGATTTTTTTAAAGACAAATAATTCTATTTAGTTTGTTCTGTATGCAACATTTAAACTTGCTTTATCGTCATGACGACAAGACTGCAAATTCAGCTGCTTTTCGTCATACAGTTTCGGAGGGAATTTTTGAGAAAGGCAGGCCAAAACCAGAACTTTTAAATTTAACAACAAAGATTAAAACCTGCACCAGGTATTTTGCTAAAAAAGACCGGAAAATCGAGTTGCATTATAAATAAATAGTAGTACTTTTTTTATTAAATAAAGAATAATAGTCAACAAATTCCATAAGTATAAAAATCGTATTCTTTTGCACATTGTGATTAAATCTAAACAATCATAAAAATTTGAAAATGTTTTGTCACAAAAGAACGTTGGCAATAGTTACAAGTTTCGTCACAGCACTTTTTATGATTCAATCATGTCAATCACAGAATTTCTACGTTTCAAGGGGTAAAGGGATTACCAATCATGCTAAAGATATCTTACTAGGTGGGGGTTAATCAGTATTCAAAAGAACGAGATGTGCTAAAAAATTACCAATCATTATATTAATCATTATAGAGTAAAAGAATACTACTGAAGTGTAAAAGTTCTTTAAAAAACTTTTAAGCTTAATAATTATAACACTCTTTTTTATTGTACCTAGGTGTATTAAAATTAAAATCGTGGTTGCTTTCCTAGCCTAAATTCTCACCGCACGCCACTGTACTGCAGACAATATAATCCATAAATACATACATCATTATGTAAAGAATTTTGTTTAGAAACGGCCAGATAGTAGGTTGAGCAATATCCATCGTATAATATGCCCACCACAGTTCATAAAATATTATTACATACTAAATACATATCCGCAAATATTATCTCACGCAGTTCTAGAAATTGAACAATTTGGTGAAGAAGGTCAAGAAGCGCATAATAAAAGACATCAAAATATATTCCATGGTCTTTTAGTGTCTTCAGATCCATACATATGATAATAATAATAATAATGTTTATTCACTAAAAATAAGAAATTTACACACATAACACATTGCAACATATAAAAACAGTAACAATAAAAACTAGGGTACATAACAAGATACTTAAAAATACAGATTACGTGAATAAACAAAGAAAATGCACAGAAGTAGTAAGTAACTACTTGTATATGTGCAAGATAAATAAAAAGTAGTACATAAAAACAAATTATTGTAATGTAGACATAGCCGTGTAAAAAAAGAAATAACCGTGAGTAGTGATCATAGCCTGTTTAAAAAAATATCAAAGAATCGTAATAAAGACATAGTAGAGAATCACATCAAATTATATCAAGTTCGTGTAGACATAATAAGATATATTATGTCAGAAAACTCCAACAAAAAATTTAAAAAATTATCCTACAGATGTTCTGCAATTTTTAGAAGCACCAGATATTGATGATAATGATTCTAAATATATATATATATTTTTACCCAACCGTCTTAAAAGTAGTTTGTTTTAACGCTATTAATTGTCATTAAAGTATACCGCTTTTGCCTGTAAAATAAGTATTTTTAATCCAAGGACAAAAAATAGTATGTATTATACGGGTTAAAAGTTACTTTGTTTGACTCGAAATTTTTGCACTTGCTTGGCTACGATGCACTATGCCTGGCAAATGCAAATATAATAAACAGCTCCTAAAAAATGCCACTTTTAATCCTAATAATACTATATAATATACTATTATCGATTTTTTGATAATATTACTATAATTGTTAAATGAATTTCTTAAGACAAAAACAAAAAGAAACTCGATGTTTCTATTAAAATCTTATTTGCTGCTCGCAGCGACATGCCATCACAAAAACAAAAATCAATCGTAACCTCTTTTCATTTAACTCATATCTTATCAGACGTTTATTCTGTCGAAAGTTCCTCGAATCTTCAGTGGAATGAGAGTGAAGATCACACATTTGTGAGTATTTCTTAATTATATTATATTAAAATTGCCCCTTTTTACCCGAAAACAAAAATTCTTTAAAAAGTTACAGTAAATAAAAAGTAGCTTAACCTTATGTTGTTTGTTCTAAACAGTCCTCTCACGGAATTTACTAGTTAAAAGCGGTTGGAGCAAAAGTAGTATCTTTAATTCACACAAGAAATGTGTTTTTGGCTCTTCGATTGCCAGACTCCGATAACGCGTCGGCTGGCAACTTTCTTCTTCGTCCCAAAACATGCATCTTTTGTACCAATTAAACAAAAAAAACTATTTTTATAATGAATTGTAGTTTCTTTACTGTTTTTGTACTTTATTTTATTTATTAGTTAGCGATTTTTAAACAACTCACAGAAAACTATTTCTAGTTAAATATAAATAGTTAACAAGTATTTCATTCATTTTGAGAAAATCAGTTACACATAAATAACGAATAATATCGTCAAAAACTAAAAATATTGGTTTGGTTTGATGTAAATCGAATTTCCAAAAGTATGTTACTGCATTTTCATCAGTTTTCTATACAGCACAAAATAGAACTTGTAGTCATGTTTTTGCGATTTTTCGCCTGTGTGTCACAGCCAACAAGATAGTGGGAAAGAGACCAGTTCAGCTTATAGCTATGCGAAAGATGGATAAATCAGGGAGAGCAAAGTAATTTTTGCACACGGGCAGTTAAGTTTATAGGGACTTTACTGTTTTAAATATTTATATTAGTATGTAATCTACCTATATTAATATAAATAACAAATTAAACTGATAGTTCTATCGCATGGTTCTATCCAATGATAATTGAAAAGTCAATATCCACCAAATCATATTTTATTTATTCGCACCAATTTCAATTCTATCTGACCATATTTTTGTCAGACACTTAAAAGTTCAAGATAATTAAAATAAACCATAAATCTGCAATATAATTGTGTTAGTATACCACTTGTAGTAGACAACAATAAATTACTTGCGTTAAACCAAGGCCTTCTACAGAAATGTATTCACTTTCGTTTCCTTTTATAACAGGTGCCTACAACAAAATATCACTTCAGTATTATATTGAACATCGTGTTGACCGTCAATGAAGTACAATCTTCGTGCCCGGGTTTTTATTTGAATAAATTAGTAGCGTAGATCAAAGAATAATTAAGAATAATTATCAATGGGAGTTACCGCAAGTGTAGCAAAATTTTGTTTTCAGGAGGTGGTTGAACCTGAACCTGAACTGAAAAATATCAGAACTCGAAGGTATGTTTTCACTTAATATATTATGAATGAATTATTAATATTGTTGTTTATTATTGTTGGTTTTATGCTACATTTCTAATTTTTTATGACAATCATAGCGAGAAGAAAAAGTTTAATTAGGTTTAGTTGAATGAAAATCTTTTTAATACTCCAAGTTTTTACGACAAACTTTTAATTTTGCTTCTTTTCTTAGATATAAAAATATAACAGAAGAAATAAATTTCTCTTTCTGTTAAGTGCATACATACGTATCTTGAAATTCAATTTAGTTAATGCTGTATAAATCTTTTTTAGTTTATTAGGTATTTATTAATATCAACTAATGAAGTTCCTGTACTCCTAAATTTTTCGCTCTTACTCCTCATGAAATCAACTAGAGATAACTATTATGAAAACTAGTCTGAAATGTTAAGGTTTCGACGATAAGGAAGTTGTGATTGATTTAAGTATTTTATTATAAAAATTAATTAGCATTTTCTGAAATGATTGCAAGAATTTTAAGGACATTACTGTTACTATGAGTAGGTGAGGCTGAGTGCATTTCACATTACATTTTTGTTTTTACATTTACAGATTTTAAATTCAATGCTAAAAATTATTATATAAGTGTATATCTAACTATATATGTATTATAATAGTTAAATTATATCTATTTATATAATTTAATAATTAAATAATAATAATTTTTATTATTATCGACCAATTTAATTTCCCTTTATTAAAATGAAGAGTCAATCAATGTTTTAGCTTATAACAATGTAGATAAATCAATAGATACACCTTAGCGTTCTTGTAATATTCATGAAGTTGGTTCTTTTAGGCCTCCTCCCAAGAGATATCATTTGTAATTAATGTGTAATTTCATAAATAAATATTTTAATATACGTATGTATTTTATCAAATTAAAAAGTAGGGGAAATATTAATTCTATTTTAATCAAATCTTTTCGATTATACCAGCAAGAAATCAATGATGTATGATCAAGGCTATTTATAACAGGATTGACCTATATCTAGGTAATTAATATTTTTCTTTTTCATTTGAGCACAATTTAGATAGTGTATGATATAGTTTATTGAACCACCAAAAATGTATATACTAACTATTTTTAATTTTAGTTATTATCTGTAGATTATAGTAATTATTTGATAGAAGACTCAGTAGGCTACTATTATGTAAGTGTTATATCTACACGTATATCGATACATCGGTTATTCACGTCAGATCTACCAAAGAAAAATAAAAGTTTTGCCTCATCAACTCCGATTTTGATGAAGATTTATATACATACATAAAGTGCGAATATACGAAATTTTAGACCCACTACACCTTGTAGTTTCTGAGTAAAGAGTGTTTGCAGATTCATTTGAGCATCAAAAATTTAAATTCTGAAGTTTTTATTATTATATTTTTTTATCCGGTCGGGCGATTTTGATCTATTTATCGACCTGTTGTTAAAACGTAAATTGCTAAATTAGAGCAACCCCTTGTACTACCCTTGTTTACTCCGTCTCCATAGTAATAAAAGTAATTATAGAACACTGCACCTACCTACTCGAAGATTTCTTTTCAATTATTTTTATTTTAAATTAAATATTAATTTAAACTTAGACCGGACATAAACTAACGTATGCAACTTGGTAATTGCTTCAGAACGGGCGTAATTGTTAAAGATTTATTGTGTAAAAGAACCATTCTTCTAAAATATTTGAAATCGACAACCCAAAAAAATATATAAACGCATTTCTGTTGAGATTGGAGAATTTGTTTGGAATAGGCAATCCAAAAACATATAGAAACTCAGATTTGATGAACTTGATTTCGACCAGATTTCGATGAAAGATCTGGAATCAGTTATTTATTTTCAAGCAAATATTACAATTATTATTTATAATTTAATTAAAATTAAATAAATAATTAATTCAGTTGTGGGATTTCGTGTAATTCAATATATTATAATAATAGTAAGTTATTCGAGCAGCGGTTAGAGAATCTGTCTGAAGAAGTTCTGGGTTCGATTCCCAGTCGGGGTAATAACTTTTCTACAAATTTATAACATATTAACATAAACTAAGTAACTAAGTGGATATTATTGATAATAATAACATAGTTATAATGAATGAATAAATTAACAACAAAATTAATAATTATATATATTATACTAATGCAATAATCTATTGTTTATTTGTTGCAGTATTTTTTATATCCCTTAATTATTATTCTAATTATAATCTATTTTAGACAATTGATACAATCAGAAATACTCCAGGAGTTTTACTAGGTTTCCGTAAAAATATGATGCGAACAATACAAGCCTGTCGCGAAGATATAATGGCGAACATTTCGAACTTTTTTTCTTTAATTCTACTTAAAGTTGCTTGATCGTCTTTTAATTGCAATTTCGTTATTTTGTTATAAAATTCGTAACTGTCTGGTCACGTTCTTCATTTTTCAGTTTAACACGAAAATGGTTAACGATAGGAAAAATGCTTAAGAGGCCTTCTTAATAGTTAAGTAGTTGCTCAATTTAAAGATTGTATCAAAATCTAAAAAAACAGTGACGTGCCATTATTTCTTAAATAATTATATATACACCTGTTTCTACGCCATTGGTGGAGGCGTAACTGCTTGCTCGGTCCATATGATGGTATATAGACCAATGGTATAGTCCAAGCGGCGACCGCAGGATTTTGACCGTCATCGAACATACGGATAATTTATGGAAAATGTGGAAGTAGACAGTATAGGTAACACAAAACCTCTTATAGCCGTATGAGCAAATCCTGGCACGACTGCAGTTAATGGCCTAATTAAGGTTAATTCATCAGTATTTCGCGTCTGTTACATAACATCCAGACGAAATTTACAGGATTTGTAGAGAAATACCAGTACTTCAAGAATATCTTTGTACCCCATCCTGGCAGAAGTACCCAGCTGACCACCCGGAAGAGGTGGTTTTGCAGCGTCTCCCTTTCGTCATGGAATATCCACTTGCTTTGATTTTTAAATTGGTGAAAGGTGGAAGGTGAAACTGTCCAAACAATAAAAATTTTTGTCAGCCTGAGCAAAACGTTTTATGTTACTATGTTTTTTATGTGGTTTTATGTTACCTATAGTGTCTAATTTTCCATAAATTATTCGTATGTTCGATGACGGTCAAATCTTGCGGTCGCCGCTTGGACTAATACAAACATGCTGTGTAATTTTCACAGTCAGTTCCGAGTAATTTAAAGAAATTATTATATTGTTGTGATCTTTAACGCCCTATATCTCGATCAAGAGTCATTTCCGGACCCATGTTAATATAATTTATCTTTATATTTTCATGAGAGGAATATGTCCTTAAGAGAATGCGAAACAATTTTTAATCACCCTGTATATATAGCATCAAACTGCACGTCTTCGCGTTAAATGACTCTTGTGACTGCTGTATAGTGGCTTTGTATGATTCATTCAGGATGTGGAACAATTTTGAATCATCCTGTTTATTGACTAATATTCAGCTTGATCAAAATTCATTATTTTTCTCTTGTTGTAAGTACATGGAATAAGCTTTATTATGCGCTGCATACAAGCATTATTATGTCCTGTTTTAAAGATAGATATAATCAGTGGCATATTTGGGGGGAGGGGGCAACCAGGCTGGAGCTCCGCCACTCCGAGATTTTTTTAATAGTCTGCCATTTATGTATAGTTACGTAGTTAAGCAAAATCGGAACCCTGGTCCAATCAAAAACCACCAAAAAACATCATTATTCAATTCCCAATTTGTTTTATACATTCGTATTCATAGGAAAAATTCATTGAAATTGTTCTTTTTTCCCTGGCGGCAGATCCAAAGGTCAATTTTGTTGCGCTGTGTTGTCACTGGAATGATAACTTTTTGTTTAAAAGAAAAGACTTATTTTTTATAAGTCAAAAAATATATAGTTTTCTGACTTAATCGCTTAATGTATGTTTTCTTTCCCCTATCTCATTTATAGTTTTCCTGTCCGCATCATCTCTATAGTTTTATACACGTGGAAATCAAATTTCGTATTTATTCTTTTTAAAACCACAATTTTCGTAGTTCTGTTCCTTGCTTTTTTACATTATCGTTGTCTATATTAACCTTGCCATTTTTTAGAAACATGATACGTATATCGTAAAGAATTCATTAACTACTAAAGTTCGACTAGGAAATATTTACAAATCATCAACACTATATCTCATAGTATGCTATATAAAGCAAACAACAAGGAAACATATTAGTTGTTATAATAAAAGAGTGACAGAGCTAGTTAAGTGGGTAGTTGTAATGAAAACCGTATTGTTAAATTCCATATGCCACCATATTTTAGTATTGCCGTTTATAAATTCTAAAAATAACTATGGTTAAATCAGAACAGTTAATACAAATAAGTTTTGTAATTTGCAAAGTAAAAATATATATTATTATTATTCTTAGTATAACTCCTGTTGAAAAATCAACGGACCCGTCTCTGATCGCTTCAGCTAACAATGCAGTAAGAAAAGAGATCGATTTACAAAAGTTGAGCTGCTGGTAACGTCGCCGCCGGCAATCTGCGTACATACCACATACCCCGCATCATTCGTAGGTGCACGCGCACTCAAATAATTACATTTAACTTATGTCTCCGTAAAAGCCGCTGAATTCCGAGAATCACTGAATAAATTTTAATGCCGTTGTCACCATTTCATAGCTTGTTTCTTGGAGAATGTTTAGTTATATAAAGATTGTTCAAAAGATCTTTCGAGAGTCGTATAATGAGTAAAATGTAAAAGAAATAACAAATAAAATTGGCAAAACAAACACAAAATGCCTTACGCTGCAAAAACGGTAACAGATAAAGGCAAACTGCAAGTGAACGAATTGTAGGTCTCAAAAAGAACTACAATATGTATCTCGTACAGATTACTTACAATCAAGGTTTCTTTAATAATTATTTTTTGGAAAAACTGTTTTCCCCCTACAATGTTGTCTTTTCCCCCCCCCCCTGTATAATTTCTGTATTTCTTTACCTTTAGAATTGCTTCAAATATAATCTGTGAAAATTTGAAGATTATAGCTTACGTCATTCAGGAGATATATAGCCATAATGATTTTTGAGAAAATGTCTCCCCCTGCTACACCCTTGGGTTTTTATGATTGGAAATATGCACCCCTTTGGAGTAAGGGCCACCTGCCTGTAAAATTTCAGCTTACTAAGTCTTCTAGTTTTCGAGATATTCTTCGGTGGACATCGAACATCGGAACTGGCTATTATTGGTTTGATTACCTTTGGTAGTCATTATATAGGTAGATATCTGTAAATGTGTCTTATACAAGATGTATCAGCTAATATAACTAGAAACTTCGTAATAGGGGTAGATGTAATGATTTAGAACATACTTTCCTCCCATCTTTCAAAAAAATGTATCATACTTTAATGTAAGGTGAATACAATGGGCGTACTTAAATTTTAAAATGCGATTTTCTCAAAAACTAGCAGAAAGCTACCACACGTTAGATCAAAAAAATATGTTTTAAATCATTACAGCTACCTCCCATTACGTTACATTTGCTATACCCTGTATATTAGCTTTGTTTCCATCAACCACATCCCTTTTGCAAGCCGAATAAACGTGACAATTTCACTAAAAGAATTTAATAAAATATTCAATCGGTTACGATTTGAAGTATTGGAGTTCGTATTCAGGCTTTCTTTCCGAACGTGAAATGTTGTTTCATCAAATATCAAATGATAAAAACGACGGTATTTCACAAACTTTCATCAAAAATGTTATAAACATTGTAGGTGTTACATAAAACTTGTCATGACTTAAAAGTGAAATAAATACCAAAATGATTAGTAAAAATTTAGAAATTTATTATAATATATCTGACAATTGCTCCTACAGCTAAACTGTCAATTAATTGAATTAATAAAGGTAATATAAATAAAAACAAACACATCGCTAAGGTAAATATAAAAAAATAATATGTTTATATTACTTTGGATAATAACAGCTTAGCTGTCGAAACAATTGTCAGGTAGATTATGATTTGATTTATTTCATGATTATGGAGTTTTATCAAATAAGGCTCCAAACAATAAACAATGACTTAAAGGGTTTATGTTTTTAATTTCGTGACAAAAAATAGATATGTTTTTCATCAAAATTACTAAAAAATAGTGAACATTGCACTTTTGATAAGAATTTCTTTTTTATTTTAAAAGGAAGGGTCACTAAAGATTCTCCTTACAGATTTCATAACAGGTTATATTAAATACATCACTATTATTTTCCAAAATGCTTGGCAACAACGCCATTGATGATTTACAACTTAAAATTAATAAACAGTCCAAGCAATATTAATTCTTTATTCTGGAAAATTGGAATAGGATTTTTTTTCATAAGTGAGTAGGGAGAAACCTCCTAAGTAATATAAGTATTAAAAGTCACTTACCCGCCCTATTTAATTTTAATTCTTTCAGGTGTCGTGGTTACGCGTCCCACGACGCGTGAAAGCCCGAAAGCGAGATGCAGGTTGTACAATGTACATCGATCGTAATTGATGAAAACTATCGATCTTTTCGATAAGACTTGACTTGTAACTGTGACAATTTATGAGTGGTATACTTAGTCTTTACAAATATAATACGTAACCGTAATTCGTGCTAATTAAATTAATAGATATTGTAAAGTTTTTTTTAATCATAGCAAAAAATGCTGTTTAATCGTCTAATAACAAGAGAAACATTATTTACATACACTAATTTAATCTTAACTAATTATTTAACACTGTAACTATAAACTGTTAACGAACTTACTATATGCTAGATATTCACAAACTTAAAGTAGATTATATAAGGACTATTTATTTATTATTACAACATTTATTAAACATTTATTTATTCACTAATATTACTAATTACTAAAAGCACATTTCAATTCATCGGTTGAACACTAATTGATTCTCTTCTATGTGCGACGGCCGATTTATATCCCTCATATAAACGTTCTAGAAAACGTTGGGACATACATACTCGTGTATTACCTCGTCGATGCGTCATATATCTCGAACATCCGATCATCGAACATAGATGGGCCGAGAATCTTCTAGTATTGTAGCTAGTCTAGCTGCCAGCCGATGTGTCATATCTATACCTCGAACGTTCTAGTATGTTCTTCGCGGCGTATAGGGAATTTCCCCATTCGTTACAATATTTAAGATACATGTGTAAAAAGCAGCCACTTCTTGTATGATCGTCAAACTAAATTTGTTGGAAAATCCATTTTTTTTCTAGATTCCGATGACTTTGAAAGCGTAAACTATTAAATCGAATTAAATGTTTTAAAAATGAGCAAATAGTAAATTTATTTCTACATACAATAGTAAAATATTATATTTGTAAGTGGTATAATTTTGTTTTTATTGGACGATACGTAATACGGTACCCATTTTTAGGGACAATTTAATTCCAAGTAAGTTAAATATTTTGTTCTCAGAAAGTATATGCCATATATCTATAAGATTTTTGTAGGGGTTAGAAAGAAACATTGCGGTTCTTATGCTATTAAGTTTCATACAAAAAACCGTTTCATTAGATTTATATGAAAAAATCGCAAACTATGCGTTCTTGTTTATTAATAGAGATAGCATCAATATTTTTTTCGCTAAATCAACACTTTTCATTAGAAGACATTATTATCTTCAAAAAAATGATCCTAATTTTAACAATAAAAATGCAATAACGCAAAACCTATTTTTTGTCCAAACCGATTTTCACTAAAAATAGTTTTTTAAAATATTTAATTTGGTTCAGTAGTTTACGAGCATTACGCTTTCAAAGTCATCGGAAAAAAAATGGATAGTAGTTATACTGATTTTGATAAAACGAGTACCTTCCAAGATATAAGCACGAAAAGTAAATTGAGATACTCTCCCCTATTTTCTGGCAGTGCAAGCGGGGTATAAGGAATAAGGGATGAGACTTTTATTATATTATTTAGGAGGCCTCTCTCTACTCATTTATGAAAGAGAACTCTCTAAAAATATATTTTAAATTAAAATTTGCAGTTTTTTCTTATTTAGACCTTTTCCAGTTGTTTGATTAAATGTATATATTTATTTTCCCAAATAAAATACTGTAGGCCGTACAAGGGTCCCAGGCCCTAGGCACTGTGCCTACCCGACCTTATCGATAAACTGGCTCCTATTACGGTTTTGAGATCTCTAGAGTTAGAACCTCGGAATGCATTTAATGAAATTTATATCGATAGTTTTTTCACATTTTGCTTTCCTTTAAGTAAATAATGAAAAACGTGGTTTGGCTTTTTTGGAAAATTGCAAAAAATAGTGTATACAACACGTGCCAAAATTAGTGCTTTTGGCACGTTTTTTAACTTTTACGATTAATAAAAACAACACTTTTTGCCGCTTGTTGTATAATTAACTATTTTCAACACGCAAAGCAAATAACAAGCAAAATTGTCACTTTTATGCTTGTCATAAGGCAACTCGCAGGAAAGTCTTTTACGCTTGCTTAAAACAAACAATAACAGTGATGGTTGTTATTGTTTGTATTTATTACTTTTATTCTGCTGCTTTCAGATAGATGTGTATAGCTGCTGTAGAAGAGTCTTGTATATTTCTAGTACAAAGTGCCATTGCCGCTCTTGAGAGATAGCTTTCTTTTTTATAACATTCTCTCTCGATCGGCAATTTACCATTTTGCGTTCATAGGAAGTCGGTGATGTAAATGAAATATGATTGAAATTAATCAATGGACAAAAATAAACCTTTTAGTGAGCAAAGTGGGTAAAATTATGGCAAACAAATTTAAGAATTCACAAATCTTATACTTTCTTATGAACATATTTTAGCTTTTTATTATAACTTCAATTATTTACCCGAATTCGGCATCGATAGCAAACTATTCTGTTGTCTATTCAACATCAGGAAACTATCTCTACTATTGAAGCAAATTCAATATAATAAAATAATGAACATTGAAACTTTGAAACTGAAAACAATTCAAAAGAATGCAAATTGAACATGTTGATTTAAAACGATGTGATCGAGTGAGATAGAGCGTTAGGGTGTTTTTCGAAAAATAACATTTTATAAATTTAATTGAATATTTTCTTTAATATTACTTGTAAAAATATAATTCGCTCGTCTTCTACACAGATAGGCCAAGATTTTATAAATAATACTTTTTTCGATTTAGACTTTCATTTCGAAGATAGATCTTAGATAGGATCTTTATAACATTTCTATAGTCTGTTTCTTTATTTATACGTAATTTGTATACAACTTTTATTCATTAATAAATTTTAATAGTCAAGAGCTCTTAGGTAGGGAATTATTTCTTGAATCTTGAGTTTAAAATTTGTAATTTTCGTATATCTTATTTTTCTTTGTGTTTTCTAAAATAAATATGATTTTAAAGTTAATTAAAACCAGTAAGACTGAACCATATAATTATGAAAGTTTTTACTCATATCATCATTAAACTAAATTTTGACTTTGTTGAAATTAACTAATATTTTGCACTAAATTTATATCGGTCTGATTTCATTTTCTGATTAGTGGTTTCAGACAGATTTATTAGACTTATTTGATCTAGTTGATCTATTTAATTATTGTTATTAAGCTTCATAATCAGATGGCGCCCTTCTAGTGTATGTTATTGTGTTTTGAAACCTTTATCCATCCCTTAATAATTAGACAACTGCAGAACCAATACCTACAACCTGAAATTTAAATTTGTAAAAAGAGCGAGATCTCAAACCGGCAGCTTTGAACATTTTATATACAGTAAGTATCGTACTTTGTGTTCTAAATTAGTTTATTTAATGTAAACTCTTCGTTTGAAGGTTTAAGCTTTGTTTATTTTATCGTACAGAAAAGCTATCGTTTCAAACTTAAATAAGAAAAGATACACTCGAGTAATACAAAGATAACAAATATTAAACAACTACTCTTATATAGAACTGATAATAAATAGCGATGGGACCAAAATTATATATAACAGATGTGAGTGGAAGCGAACAAAGTGCGTACTTAGTATGAAAGAAAGAAATACATATAATGTATCTAATATTGTAGTAGGCCGAAACTGTATGTTTAAAAAAATCTTAACTTCGTAATCATTTTCAAAACATACAGTTTCAGCCTACTACAATATTAGATACATTATATGTATTTCTTTCTTTCATACTAAGTACGCACTTTGTTTGCTTCCACTCACATCTGTTATATATAATTTTGGCCCCATCGGTATAGCAACTTATCAACAAATACTTCGGTATTATTTATACTCATTTTTTATTTTAAATCTCTTTTTTTAGCCTTTTCATGTATCACAATGGGTCCATCAAAGTTGCCGGGCCCCGGGGCTTTGCCCCGAACTGACGCATGATAGTTACACCACTGCCGAAAACCCAACATTTCCTAATTTTGCTCTTATTGACTGGACCTGTATGTTTGTACATATAAAGGGCTTTGGTTGTTCTGGTGTCTTTTGCACTTGATTCTATCTGTGATTTACAAGATCCAATTAAAACTTTGATATAATCAAAACTAGTGTTTAAGTAAGTTTAGAGTAATGGGAATTTACACCTCATTTTAGAACAAAAGGCTGTTGCTATAAAATATCCCAAGAGCTGACAGGAAATCAAAAGGTTTTGGTCGTGGTAGATTTAAGTAGATCTGTTCTTGCCTAATATTTTAGAAATGCCTAATCTTATTATCAGTTTTGACGTCATTTGCTAGTAACGAAATTACCTGTTACACGAAGTAATAAGACAATACCTTAAATATTATGCCCATATTTCATTTAACAGTATCCCATAAAAAGAGAATCATTCTTCAATTTTCATGAGAAATGAGAAATCTCATGAAACGTGGTTTTTCAAAGCATGTAAGGCAGAAGATCTATCTAAGAAGCGGATGACTAGAACTAAGTCTTAAATACTCGTATTCCAACACAAATTCAAAAACCTGTGCCCATCAATGCAATGATTAGATAAGTTATCGTGAACATTTGAACCATTATAAGATGTACGATATGATAATTTAATTATCATCTAAGTTGATTGATGGTAATGATAGTCCAATATATCAACCTGACACTAATCAGCTAAACATTTGACTTTACATTTGACAAAATATTAACTTGTTGGAAAAAAATATTAAATAAAGCAGAAATTTTGTATTCCAAGTTTAAAGCCAGGACATTGGCTTTAAACCAGTCAACTACTATCGTCTACACAGATTAGCATATTTTTATGTCTACATAAAACAATTGATATCAGTGCTAAGTACTTATTGTTTGAACCTCTGATTTCCAATGCATTTCACTTGCTACAACTAGATAAAGCAGTATTAAAAAGTTTTTCAACTATAATTACAATTTGTATTATATGAGATCTACATAAGTGTATCTACAATTTAACCTCTATCTCTTCAAACAGTTCATTTATCTTAGAGATTTTTCTGTAGATTACAATTGTCTACCACGACTATTATTTTGCCTTTCATAAAATAGTTTTTGATTTGTAAAAATACCTACTTTAAAAGTAGGATACCATTTACTTGTTACGTGCAGATATAAAAGCATTGCTTTGATTTAAAATCAGGTAAAGGGCATTGCTTTCACAAGAAAGAATAAAACAATTTGAAAACTACAACCTGATACTGAAATGATGAAGGTTAAATGTATAAATGTTATAAAAGTGACCTAAAACTTTTAATATCAAAGAACATGGTCGACTGTAGTTGTTATCGGAAAATCTGATGATTATTATTACTCATACTAGTTGTAGAATGTTATTGTGATCAGTCCTTTCATTTCATATTCATCACCATATCATCAAAGATACGTGAAATAAATTTCAACAAAAGGTTTTTCCATTTAGAATTTGCAGTGATTAGTGTTTATCAAATGACATTGACTTGGCGAAAAATGCGTACTCTTCTATTTTTCGTGATATTATAAATGTTTTTGTATTAATCAGCGATTAATAAAATTAGAATGAAAGTTAACATAATCTTTTCCAGTATCAAAAAATACTTATTAGTTCGAGTATATTATACAGAGTGGATCACTGTCATACAATTTCTATCTTTAACATTCTTTTACTGTTTGAAATTCGGTCTCTATTGTTTTTGGATATTTGCAGTTCTGTGCAATCCTTATACTGCGTAATTATATACATCAAAGTTTCTTTACTAAAACTTTTTTGGAAAATTTCAACAAAAATCAGAAGGTTAAGAATTTCGCATAAATTCTCCTATGTGTAAAACAGCTCTTAGATATCTTTAATCGTTATGACTTTTTGCACTATATACCCAAATTTATATAATTCTTATTACTGCATCACCTTTACAGTTCCATGTTAAAGTAAAAATAACTTTATTTTCTATGCTTCTATTTCTTGCAATTTTATTGTTGATATTTCATGATGCTAACTTTCATGAAAAAATGTATGTTCCTAGTATGTTAATTGCATACATATTTACAACAAACTGTCATCTTATTTTGATGTTACAAAATGTCCTATGAGTCTGATGTTAAAGACCACATCTAGATTGAATTTTTAAACTACAGAGACATAGCAACGTTACAAAATTTAGCTACGGTAGAATCTCTAAAAAATTCTGGTTGATAATAAAATACCACTCTCTTAATATTACTGTAGCATGGTAAGTAGCTATTGCTGTAACCTTTGGTACCTAGTCATGTCATCAACGTACTCAATTATTAGACTCTCTATTTTTCAAGTTTTGTAAACATTTACAAACATTTCAAAATGTACCCCAGTAGCACAAGATATTGACCCAATATTGGTGGTATATGGGTAACATATTATATTCAGGCCCAATCTTTGGAAGATTCAACCAAGATTGGTATTACATCGGTTAAAGACTGGCACCCAACGTATGTAGCCAATATTGTTCCTACATAGGTCCAATATATAAATAATAAGTTTAAAAAATATGTTTTTCTCTATATTGATCCTATATTGGGCTTATATTTTAGCCCACTATATGATTAATCCATTAGTAGATATTTAATATTATATATCTAATTAACATTGATGTTATATTGGTTCAAGATTGGCGCCCAATATATGTAACCAATATTTTTTCCACAGAAGTCCCATATACAAATTATTCATATTGTATTATTCTGTACTGGTCGTATATTTAACATACAGTGCAGTTAATATTTCACCTTTACCTGGACTTCCGGGGTTCCGACACTGGATAAGCAGCCTTTAAACAAGGTTACTTGATTATTCAAGGAATCAAAATAGCAATACATAGGCGGGTGCTTTATATACATGAAAATGTTTTATAAATGTGTACCACGTCGAGAAAAATGAAAAATGGTTACAAGTTACCGCAATAACGCACAAGCAGCCGTGTATTGCAGGGTAGAAACGCTCGTGGTTTTAGCGCCACTGATACTTGATGCATCTGTTTTAGTGTTGCGATATCTGCTGCTGATCGTTTCTTGTTGAAAAATTTATATTTACTGTTTGTAAGTGTGTCAGTTATTTATATTCATTATATACTGTAAGTACTCACTATAATATCCATATATTTTAATTGCTATAACCGCTTAGTTTTGTTAAAACATGAATGATTCTTGAATGAACTGTGATTCGTTTCAGAACTTAGAAATACGATAATAGTAGGTACATAATTATGTAATTTCAAATTTAATAAATATAGCATTAGCTCGACTTTAATACATTTTTACAAATTTTTATTGAAGTAAATAAAATATCAAACTTAAGCTACAAATTTTAACAAATACTCCTAGTATATATTATTGGCCCAATATGTTGCCAATATATTTTTGATATATTTAATTTTATTAGTTATCTGTTTTACGTTGATACAATTTATTTAACTTTTTAACTAGAAATCCAATAGATAAAAGTCAAATTAACAGAATTTAATGCGTTTGCGTTTTTATCTACAGTTTTCGCATTGACGCAAATGAATTATTGTGCTAAGTACAGACATCTAAAACGAGTTTTATATAGAAGATGTATCGATAGTTTTAAGTGTAAATGGATAAAATAAAAGAGTTGAATTACATTTAGCAGATCATAGTGCTTCAAATTCCGATGACCATCTCCGTCTCCGACTTCATCTACAGCTGAACAGTAATTTAACGATATGGACTGTCCGTTTATTATTATTATTATCATCGTCGGTTACTGGGGTACCTACTTGCTACTAACATAAAGACAATGAAATATTTGCTTATATGATCATTTAATAGGAGAAACAAAAATTGATTCGAAGAGAAGTAGTAATAATAAACAGAAATGTCAAAAAGGGATGTCTTTAGAAAAAAAAATCAAATACATTTTATATTTTTTTATTATGACATTTTTGCAAGAACATAAAGCCCCTCCACCTTGAAAGCCTCGAGGGTTTCAAAAGAAAAAATGTTCAAAACATGTAGAATGTTAATGTTCCGATTGATTTGGCAAAACACAAACTTTCAAAACGGGACGCTTAATTTCACTTGTAGTGGTCTTGACTCTTTATAGTCAAATATTACATAGTCGTTCAGATATGAAATTTGACTGACTGTCATTGTTAAGTAATGACTATAATGACTATAGCTGACTATAGCTGTGGAAAGTGAAATCTAAGGCTTTACAAGAAAATCATCTAAATAATTAGCATGGAAGGATGACGTACTATTGCGTGTGTCGTCTTTATCAAAACTTTGTTTGGCAGAAGAAGTTTCAGAACCTCCAGCAAAAGCATTATTTACAACAGAATGTTGAATATGTGAAATTATATCAGTGTTGGTAAAATACAATAATGTGTGGTGAATTTTACTACATTTCCTACATCATGCAGATTTACCGTCTTTTGTACGATGGTTGCTGCAGATGCAATCGATGCATAGGATTGATGCAAGCGTTTAGCATTATATAGTCTGTCAAAGGAGGTAAGTTTAGTAAAATCAGGACAATTATATATAGAGTGTTCTTTGTTGCACAACATACATTTATTTTTATTAGAAAAAAATAAAGAAAAATGTAGAAGCTTTGTTTCCTTGATATGAAACCTTAAGAACCTCGTTGTTATAACTGTCTGATATCATCAAATAGACTATGAAATACGGCATTAATCTTTCAAAAAGGCCAGTAAATCGTTCATAGTTGGAAATATATCTGAATTATTTGTGTTTCCGAAACACGTCGCATTATATTATAACGCTTAAATATATGATTAAATCACCCCAGTAATCTGTAGGACACCCTGATACGTTTGAAGCGCGTAATGTTTTTGCGTTCCATCTTAAAAATTGTCTAAGCCATCGTGTGATTCTTTTGTAAGTACTGGCAAAGTAAAAAGAGCCTCTATATGAATATTTATAAGTAATGAACTTCTAAACGCTAGTAAGTAGCGTTTTCATGAATGAAAGGGCTAAAACTGCCACGAAAAATTAACCATTGTTTAAAAGACCCATAAAACGTATGCAAATTCAGTGGACTTAGTTGAACATTGTTTAAGTTTGAGACGTCAATTGCTTGTGAAACGCCATCGCTTCCCGAATTACTCTGATTATTATTATTATTACCATTTTCGCGGACATCATGAGAATCCAAAAATTGACTGTGGAAATAATATTGTAATAATCAACCTTTTGCCTTTCAATAGCGTGTGATGGCGTATCATAATTATCTTTATAATCAAGATCAGCAGTTTCAATAAGCAATTTAGCCTGGTTAAATATCTCTAAAAGTTCTTCAGCATTTACAAAAATGCTATAATTATAAATACTAATAGACGTTGGTTATACTCTCACAAAATATAAATGTATTTATTGTACACGCATGTATAGCCTGTTAGTATCACAAATAGTAAATACCTACGTAATTATGGTGTAAATGAACAAAATGTCAAAAAAGTAGATACACAAAATGTCAAAATGTAGAAAATGTCAAAAAGGTGCACTAAATTAGCAAATTCTATAGCAAATTCGTAAGTAAAATCAAATATTTAGAAAATTAAACCAACAAGAGAAACGTGGAAATCGTGAAAGATCAAATGTTATAACATGAACATAATCGATGGACTGTTTCCTAAATGGCTAAAGTACAAAATGGTTATTTTCCAGAAAATGAAATTTAAATTTGAACCATTGGATCAAATAAGGTTTTTAAAATATATATTTTTTTGGCAAACTACTATTACCTTATATTCTGCCCAACAGCTTATATATTATATTATACTTTAGATACTATTTTATGTCCATATTTGTAGATAACCCAAAATTTAAAAAATGTAGTTAGCCACATTTGGAACCAGTCCATCGAGATGCAAAATGAAATTAAGTACAAATTCAAGCTTTAAAATGAAGCTTTAATAAGTAAGGTAAGTGTCATTTCACGGGAACCCGATCACTAAAATGGGTCGATCTCGCGGATGTATATGAAAATTAGTTATGAGGTATCAAACAACTAAAGAACATAACTTTCATTTACCAATTTGCTAGATTACGCAGAAACATTCAAACTGAAAAAATTATGAAAATTACCTGCACGTCCTTAAAGAAATGTAAATATTTTGAAAAGTATTTCAGTATTGTTATGGCAAAACATGTTATCTGCCATTTATCTGATTTTATAGGAGAAGCAAAAAAATGTTTTCTTCAAACGTCAGTAAAATGTGACATTATACTGCCGAATTAGCAGTACTAAAGTGTCACTTCGTAGCCATGGCATTTAAATCACTTTACTGCCGCTTACAACTACTTTACTGTCGCTTACAACTTTGTATTCAAATAATTCATGAATTTCCATATTCTTTAAATATGTTTCTATTGTGTACGTTTGAAGAGAAAATAGTATGTATTATGCAGAGCTAAAGTGACTTTATGCGGCTCATCTGTAATTGCTGGACTCGCTATTGCTCGTCCATCAAACCAACAGATTCGACGCATAAAGTTTTACTTTAGCTTTTTATAATAACAAGCGTTCAAAAAACCTGTGGTCAAGTTAGCTGGTGTTTGCATTTGTCAGCGTTACCGTATGTCGTGGAGCTCTAATGTCTAATGTCAAATGTCAAACGTCATTTTACCTATTTTCATTTATTAATTAGTTCGTAGCTTTCTGACATTCATAAATAGGGTTATGTTCCAATTGTAACATATAAGCTGCGCCCTATGTTTGAAATTTTTCCATAGGCCACTTGACCACAGTTTTTCTTGAACACCCGTTATAATATACTATTGTATTAGTGGCGTGCGGTGGGAATTTAGGCTAGGGAAGCAACAACGATTTTAATTTTAATATACTTAGGTACAGGCGCAGATTCACGGTGGAAATTCCACCCCCCCAATTTAGAAATAAGTTTACATAGAATAGAAACAAATAATGTTTGTTTAATTATTATTTATTAAAACAATTATTTTTCCAAAAATTTCCCCCTCAAAATAATTCTCTGGATCCGCCCCTGCTAGGTACAATAAAAAACAGTGTTATAATTATTAAGCTTAAAAGTTTTTCAAAGAAGAACTTTTACACTCTATACTTGGAATGGAATTTGTTGACTATTATTCTTTATTTTAAAAAAACTACTACGTACTATGTATTTATAATGCAACTCGATTTTCCGGTTTTTCTTAGCAAAATACCGATGCAGGTTTTAATCTTTATTGTTAAATTTGAAAGTTCTGGTTATGATCTGTCTTTCTTAGATTCTTTATTAATAATTTACCATATTCGGATGTATCTAAAGTACTCGAACCTTCCACCGAAGCAACTGAATTTGTAGTCGTGACGATAATGCAACTTTAAAATTGCATACAGAACAAACTAAATAGAATAATTTGTCTTTCCACAAAAAATCCAACTTATATAAATTGAAATAATATAAAATAGTACTCTAAATAATTATACTTTTTGCTGTACGGAATTGATATTGAGCTGTGGGTTGATTAAATATTACAAATTTAAATAAACGATAACCATAATTTTATAAAAATATTTTTGTTATTATTGGTTTTTATTTTTAATAAATTCTCAAGGAAAGCATTGCTTCCATTGCTTCCATGGACCGTACGCCACTGTATTGTATTAGCATGTATCAATATAGTATATAGTGATTTTCAAAAGTAACTAAATTAAAAGTATCTAAGCCCTTTGATCAACTTAAAGTATACTTTATTTGTGGCCATTTAATGCCAAAAAGTGCATTTTGAAAAAAATGGCACGTAGCATGTTTTGCCATAACACTACTGATTTGTCCTAGAACAAACAATTTTTTATCAATTGTTCAAAGATAGGTGGGCTTTTTGGACGGCCTAATTTTTTTTTGTTATCAAATGTGTTTTTATTTTTTTAAATGAAATATTTTAGAATTATAGCAAAATCGGTGAAGTGTCATTTTTAAATCTGAAGAAAATTGTAATTAGTGCTAATTAGACAAAGAAAGTGCATCTATGGGTTTTTGGATACGAGAAATTCATTTTTGATATTTGCTTTTACCTACGACAAACGTTAGGGGGCGTTAGCGCACAATCTTCCTCAATTTTCACATATTTTCCGGTTAAAGGGTGAGATTGGGGGGCTAGAGAATTATTTTTAATATTATTTTTATTGTATTTCGCATTCCAAACAACCCTACAAATTTTCATTTTAATACGAATACGAATATAAATGAAAGTGAAATTGTACTTTTTATTTTTAATTTTAACACATTAATATTTACAATATTCACTTTTTTAATTTATATTTATGCATCAAACAAATTAATTACTATCCGTGCTCTCACTATCACTGCATTAATGTACATTACACTGCTGAACTCTGCAACTCTTCCATTACTTCTTCCGGTTCACTATCTTCCAAGTCAAGTTGTTTTCTTTTATGGAAATTCATTAACCACCAACAACAGTCTCCAAGCATAGCATCTCTTTTTTCCCTTGTACCGTCTTTCCAACGACAAGCGATCAGTGAAATCGATCACTTTTAAAGACATGGACACGTCAATGGTATTGAACGATTACATCATATCACGCACTAGTACTTCAAAGTTTTCTAATCTTCTCTTCCCTAACACATTTATTATCACTTTTTTCAAGTTATTCCACGCAATTGTAAATACAATGAAATACCAACAATCTTCAAATGAACTACTTTTCATTAATTTCCGAATGTCGGGTCCGTTAAAAACACCTAAAATCAATTGTAAAAATGAAATTATTAAAAAGAATATATGAAATTTTTTTGTGTATTTAAATTTTTTACATCCTGTTATTTTATCTTCGCTTAACTTTTTTTTTGGGGAAACAGTTCTCAAATATTTAAATACGTTATATCGTTATTACGAACAATAGGCCTTACAAATTAGTCCTATTATAATATGTAAAGGTGGAAATAATGTATTTTCTTTCGGTATAAGGGGCTCGTTTTACATTTTACATTTACTCGTCCTACAGTAGCAACAGTACGGGGGGGGGGTCAATCATCTTTATCTTATTGGTTTCCTTTGTAACGGCTATCCCACTCGCAAAAGAAGCACAAATGCTTTATGTAGCCACTGCCACCCAATCGTGGCCACCCAAGTGGGTGTTCGGGAGACCACACGACGTTCACCCATAAAAATGGCTGTCTTCTACCCTATCCCTATAAAGGGCAACAGATGAAGCTGACAGATTAAGTGTGTGGTAGAGAAATTCGTGAGAATTCTCGAGGGTAACTCATACCGATCAGGGGGAGCCCTGGTAGATGACACCGGTGTGGGCGGATTCGAATCTCGCCTGGGATAAGGTCAATTATGGTCACCAAGGAACCCGCTGCTTGACCGAGGTCATTTATGGTCACCAACGGAACCCGCTGCATGACCGAGGTCATGTATGGTCACCAACGGAACCCGCTGCTTGACCGAGGTCATTTATGGTCACCAAAGGAACCCGCTGTTTGACTGAATCTCAAGTGCGGAGAATCGAAGTGAGGTTTACCTTGCTTTTGGGCTAATGGGAAACTGCAAGCCGCCAGGTAAATGTGCTTAGGAGCTATCCCGACCACCCTATGATCCGGACTGCAGCCGGGTACAGTGATTGGGAGAAGCTCTGAAACCCATTACATTTAAGGAGAGTTGAAGCGAATACATAGGCTCTCACAATCAAGACAACTTCACCAAAAACGGGTACACACCGGGAGGCTATAAAGTGTAGACTTAAACGAAGCTCTGTCGAGGGCCCACCAAGCCTAAAATTGGTAGATCGGGGTGGCAAAACCATTAAAAAACCAACCCGCCACAATTGAGGTTGGATTCGATCGGGCAGTGGCCTCACTTTGCAAGAGCGCATAGCTGGGGAATAGTCCTATTGCTGGACGAGGTACTTCGGTACCGGCGTGTGAGCACGTGACGTAAGTCAATCGCTCCGGTACTATGCCTGCGATAGCTAGTAGAGGGTGGATAGGCAACCACGCTCCGACCAGTGAGCTGATCTGGTAGCAATTACGGTACTGCCGGTTACGTGAAACGAAGTTCTGTCGAGGGCCCACCAAGTCTATATATTGGTAGATCGGGATGACAAAACCATTAAAAAACCAAGTCTCGCCACAATTGAGGTTGGATTCAATCGGGCAGTGACCTCAACCCCTGTCTCGGGGAGGAGCTTGTGAAGGTATGAAATAGGACTGGAGGGCTCTCTCTATTCAATTGAGTTAAGTTGGGGGAATAGTCCTATTGCTGGACGAGGTACTTCACCCCGTATGAAAGAGAACGGGAGTGCACCGGCGGGTGAGCACGTGTTAAGTCGATCGCTCCGGTACTAGCCTGGATAGCTAGTAAAGGGTGGATAGGCAACCTCGCTCCGACCAGTGGGCTGACTGGGAGCAATTGCTATGCAATTCCCGCCCTGATTGAGCGTATCAATTACTTCCTCATTGGAAGGAACGTGGAGGTATGTTCACACGGGGACTCTACGTAAAACATTCAGATAATCTCTGCCACCCAATCTCGGGTGAACGGACAAGCAGTCGTTGGAGATGTCGGACTTCACTAGTATCCGAGACTAGCCCGAAGATAGAGGGAGGGCAGTCGCTAGAGGTGTCGGGAAGCACTAGGATTCGAAACTAGCATGTGGGCAGACCACACGGCGTTCACCCTTAGAACTGGTCGTTCTCTACCCTATCCCAGGCTTGTCTGGGCAACGGATGACGCGATCAGAATTAAATGTGTGGTAGAGTTATGCCAAGGTGTTTCGTTTACGTTTCACCGAAGTGTTTCTCGACGATGACCCTATAACGTTGCGGGGGGAGCTCTGCTAACAAGGGGGTCCAGTGTGGGTGGATTGAATCTTACCTGACGTAGGGTCTTTTATGAAGCTAAGTATCCCGCTGTCTGGCCTAGACGAATGGAGGAGATTCAAGTGAGGTTTATCTCGGTTAAGGCGTTTGCTCGCTAACTCATGAGAAACTGCATGCCACCAGGTAGCGTTTTGGAGGTGACAGTACGGGGGTCTGACATATGCTGTCAGTTCCAGCGTCGGATTTCCAGAAATCGTCTAGAGACCTACACTTAAAGGGCATTGATGCGAAGATACATAGCCTCTCACGTTCAAGACAACTTCACCTTAACGGGTACACACACCGGGATGCTACTTTGATGGGCCCTTAAAGTAGCCTCGAAACGAAGCTCTGTCGAGGGCGCACCAGGCCTATAACTGGGAGATCGGGGTGGCGAACCCGTTTAAAAACAAAGTCCCGCCACATTTGAGGTTGGATTCGATCGGACAGTGGCCCCAACTCTGGCTCGGTGTACTGAAGTGATCTAAGTTGGGGGAATAGTCCTAATGCTGGACGAGCCACTTGACCCCGTATGATAGAGGACGGGAGGGTGCCGGCGGGTAAGCACGTGTTAAGTCAATCGCTCCGGTACTAACCTGGTTAGCTAGTAGAGGGTAAATAGGCAACCTCGCTCCTACCAGTGAGTAACTGGGCGCAATTGCGCGCTGATTGAGCGTATCTCAATTACTTCCTCCTTTGGAAGGAACGTGGGAGCATGTTAACACAATAGCCCCTTTCTTCATATCACAACTTCCAGTTATAGGTATTGTAATGTATGACATCCAAAATCATTTTCATTTTGTTGTAATCTTCACAAGTGTCTCAACCATATGCGGTTGGAATGCTTGGTCTTGTGTTATCATAGAGTAAAATCGCCTTTAAAATGTCTTTGGAAGAGCCTATAAATAGCCTACATTTGTCTAGGTTATGCTGCGTTTGCATTTCTGCCATCAAAGTACGTATTAATTTGTGTACAGCATGCAAATGTTTCCCCTTCATTCATATCTATGACGATACCCCACTAGCACACACATGTTGGAAAAATATTGTATCCACATATTGGCCAAACATTGTAAATGATAGACATTGACCGGATTGGCCCAATATGCGGAAGCAATATATCTCCAGTACTGCAGTTGAATATTGGCCATACATTGGAACATTATATTGGTTCAATATAGGTTTATAGTATTGGCACAATATGTGCATTGTGCATAGAATATGTCTCCAACATGGTAATATTGATCCAACGTTGAAACATTTAATGGTCCAATATTCTTTTACAATATTGGCGAAATGTATTCACAGGATATTCATCCACTGTTCAAACGTAATATTGGTGCAGTATACTAGTAGTATACTAGTATTGGTACAATTGATGTGATAAATGTGATATGCTTGATATCTACATTTTCGTTTATTTCGATTAATGTCTTCCTCAATAGGTAATATTTGTTACAAACCACTTTGTATATCTTCTGTCCTTTCAACCCAATCATATTAATAACAAACGACGATGATAATAATAATAAACCGACAGTCCATATTGTTAAGTTAATGTTCAACTGTTGATGGAGTCAGAGGGGGAGAGGGTCATCGTAATTTGAAGCACTATTATCCAGTAAATGTGATTCAACTCTGTTATTTTGTCCATTTACACTTAAAACTATCGATATATCTTCTATATAGAACTCGTTTTAGATGTCTGTACTTAGCACAATAATACATTTGCGTCATTGCTAAAACTGCAGATACAAACGCATTAAATTCTATTAATTGAACTTTTATCTATTGGACTTCTAGTTAAAAAGTTAAATAAATTGTATCAACGTAAAACAGATAACTAATAAAATTAAATACTATATCAAAAATATATTGGCAACATATTGCGCCAATAATATATACTAGGAGTATTTGTTAAAATTTGTAGCTTGATATTTCATTCACTACAATAAAAACTTGTAAAAATGTATTAAAGTCAAGATAATGCTATTTTTAATAAATTTGAAATTACATAATTATTAAACTACTATTATCGGGGATAATATAACTAGTGTTATGATTATCATCGGTGATAGCCCGAGTTAAAACCGACGAAAATTGACCGAGTGCGAAGCACGAGTTCAATTTTCTAAAGGTTTTAACGAGTGGTATCATCGTTGATTAATCATAACACGTGTTATATTTGGTGAGAGAATATAATGAACGTTGAAAGAAAATAAACACTGAAACTTTCTGTCACTTTGACAGTAAACAATTTTATTTATTAAAAACAGGTGACAGTCAACATGCGGTGATAGAATTATCATCGATTTGATAGCCTATTCTGCGAGTTTGTTTTTGTACTTTCACCAATGAAATTAATAAAAAATGTACCATGTGACACGTGAATTATATTCTCGTATTTACACATTCTGAAAATGAATCACAGACATATTGTTTACACAATTTTATTCATGTTTAAACAAAACGCTAACTAAACTAGGCGGTTATAGCAATTAAAGTATATGGATATTATAGTGAGTACTTACAGTATATAATGAATATAAATAATTGACACACTTACAAACAGTAAATATAAATTTTTCAACAGGAAACGTTTAGCAGCAGATATTGCAACACTAAAACCGATGCATCAAGTATCAGTGGCGGTAAAATTACGATCGTTTCTACCCTGCAATACACTGCTGCTTGTGCGTTATTGGGCGCAAAATTTGAAATGCGATCATTATGAATCTACACAGAGGTATACAATAATTGCTACGTATTGAAGTATTATTAGTATTCAGTATTTGATAAAACCGTGTGAGTTATGGTAACTTGTAACCATCTTTCATTTTTCTCGACGTAGTATACATTTGTAAAACATTTTCACGTATATTAAGTACCAGCCTATTTATTGATATTTTGATTCCTTGAATAATCGAATAACCTTGTTTAAAGGCTGCTTATCCAGTTTCGGAACTATAAAGGTAAAATATTAACTGCACTATATGTTAATGAATAATATAATATGAATAATTTGTATATGGGACTTCTGTGGAAGAAATATTGGTTACGTATATTGGGCGCCAATCTTGAACTAATATAACATCAATATTAATTAGATATATAATATTAAATATCTACTAATGAATTAATCGTATAGTGGGCTGAAATATAAGCCCAATATAGGATCAATATAGAGGAAAATATATTTTTTAAACTTATTATTTATATATTGGACCTTTGTAGGAGCAATATTGGCAACATACGGTGGGTGACAGTCTTTAACCGATGTAATATCAATCTTGGTTGAATCTTCCAAATATTGGACCTGGATATAATATGGTACCCATATAGCACCAATATAGGGTCAATATCTTGTGCTACTGGGGTAAGCTGTTATATTAACTGTTTCTAATAGGTTATCGTCTTTAAGCCAACGTGCAAGTTCTACTGAACCTTCTTTAGACAGTGGACGAATAATATTCTCTAGGTTTTGTGGTGTTACTTGTACCATATCATTACTACTTCCTGGTAGTTCGTATGTTGGGTCATTACCTTCAGCGCATGCTACTGTTTGAATTGCTCCTGCAGTGGATGTAAACGGGGTAGATGACTTTGGAACTGAAACAATTTTCGTTACAACTAATCTGCTTGATACAGTAAATAAAGATAAAAAAAAATGAATATGGTAAATATTAATGTTTTAATATTAAAATGAAGAGTTGTTTAGGATGCGAAATACAGTAAAAACAATATTAGAAATTAACTATCTGGTCCCAAAAACCACCCCAATACCACCCTTTAACGGAAAAATACGTAAAAATTAAGAAAGATTGTGCGCTAGCTCCCTCTAGCGTTGGTCGTAGGTATATCAAAAATGAATTCCTCGTGTTCAAAAGCCCACAGTTGCACTTCATTTGAATTTTTCAGTGCTAACTAGAAGCACTGAAATATTTCCTGTTTCGTGCTTAGGCAAGCCATCTCCTCAAAAGAATAATAAAAAATTCATTACTCGCAAACCAGATGAGAACGGGGGAAGCTGAGAAATTAGTTTTCTAGTTGTAATGTCTACTTTCGCATAAACAAGGTTTCATCGAATATCCAGACTTGACCCCTTATTTTTACATACAGTATAATGAGCAGCATTTTATTAATACAAAACCTTACGGCTTGCCTAGACATTGATTTAATTGAGTTGTTGCACGTTGCAAATCATGTTCGCTTAATCTGCAGTGTATTTCTTAATACTATTCATACATCCATTTAGTGAACCTTTTTATTTATTCAAGTACATATATTTATTTTTCATTACGCCAGAATTTTTTTGTTAAATAATGAAATGTTTCTATCAAAATAGTGTTACAAGTCGATTTCATGTCATAAAAACAGAGATGTAATTAATATTTATTCAGGAAAAACATGATGTAATTAGAGCTAGTGTTTCATATATAACTCATTAATTGGAAATGTTAAAAATATGTTGAAACTATACAGTAAATATGCATTTAAAATACTCGCCGCAAATAAAAAATAACAGTTTTGAAATATTTGTTAGGATTACATTAGTATAACTTTCTCAAGTTCAGAGAAATCTTTGAGTTTCTTCGAGTTTTCTTTAAATTAGTGCCCGATTGTATAGATTAGTAAACTAAAACACCATAATTGTTGCTACATTAGTTTCTTTTAGTGTAAAGATTAAATCAAGCTCTAAATAAGAGGAATAAGTCATATTATTTCGTACGTATTCATTTCTATAAAAGTGTCACCACTAACAATAATTTTTATTATTTTATGGTTTTATAACCTGTAGAAGCAAGATTAAAAAGATTTTAACTGATATTTATAATAATGCTAAGGAAACCCAGCCAATACATGACAGTCAAAACACTAATTTATTGAAGGATTTCCTTATTTATGACTTTTTAGGATTTCACACAACGTTCGTTGTGTGATTACAATCCTTCGGATTTCCCAGACGAACTTTTGATCCGTTATTTAACAAACATCTTCGACTTACCTCCTCACCACCACGATAAGTTTGATCACCAATAATGAAAACTTTAAAATAATCTCCCCAGTCATTTACAACTTTTGCAACAGTTTGCAAACATTTCTCACGATGTCTTGTTTGCCCAAACAATATATGCAACCGCTATAAATAAGCAATTGCTATCAGGCCATCACCTAATATTTGTATAATTTGTCTGCAACTTTCATAATCGTGAATAGTTCCAAAAGTTAACAACGCTGGGGTCTGCGAGGGCGCTGCAAATGGATTGTAATTCAAGATCCGTAAATGTCTAACCAAGCTTAGAACGATAGGTCATCTCATACCTTCCATTATGCAGTTAGCGCGAAAATGACGGAACATGTTGATTAACAGGAAGCAGGAATAATCAACAACTCGACGTGTTTGCAGTTATGTACTTGTTGGTACTTCAACTTGTTGCTTAATTCAATACTTGTTCATTATTAATAATAATTCATACTTGTTGGTTAATTCAACGTTTTGGAACGCGATGCACCTCATATGATAATCGTGTCGGCTTTAATAGCAGCCGTATAGCAACTGTTACCTAGCTCGAAAATGGCGGCATTGCGACGACCTACATTTCTATGCTTGCTTATACATTTACGGACCTTGATGGTCATTCTCGTGCGTATTCAAATGTTTTAGATTTATTTATTTAAAAACATAAAACTTAAAGCAATATACATATTAAGTAGTGTTGACTAATATACACAGCGAAAACTTCAATATAAAAATAGAATCGTGTAAATCGGCCCAGTAGAAGTCTCAAACGAACTGAACCAAAAACGAGCCTTATGTTTTAAATATATAGATTTGCGTCAATTCATTGCTTTATTTCATAATACAAATATGTGAAAAATAAAGTCTATTACCAATTTGGGAGTTATAAAATTTTCACTGTCACACATAAAAATTCTAAGAAAATGACAATGCTGTTTTGTTGTCTTCGTAATTGCCAAAATTCCTAACCATACCATTTGCTGTCACAATGTCACATCATTTAATTCAGTGGCGTAACTACGTAAGATTGCGCGCCCCTGCGAGACTAATGTTTACGCCCCTCATATACAGGGTGGCTGTTTTTTGATTGTCCAGGTTATATCTACTGAAACATTAAAGGTAGAATAAAAAGTTAATGAGAGACTTGTTTGCATAACCTGATCTATAAAATAGCGCAAAAAGTTTTTTGATGGCCAATTTATTTTCCGGAAAAATATTCAACTTTAATTTTTTAAATGGAACTTCCTGTAAACTTTTATGGAATAAAGTTCACAATGAATTTCTCTTGACAATGATATATCGCAAGTGGCTTTTTGCTTTTAAATCACTCTGTCCACTGATGCATTTTATGTCTCACTTGGATATTGTTTGTTGTTTATACCTGTGATACGAACTACATAACAACCAGGGCATTATAATTCATAATTAAATTTAAAAAAGGAAACTTTTCAAGATAATATAATTCATAACGCCCGCTCATGGTTTACTTTACAATCGTTGCCGGAGCCACACAGGGCTGAAACCTGATTCTAGCCGGTCAAATTATTTTATAGGCTTAACTGACAGCAAATTACTGGAATAGTATAAAAATGATAAAATAATAAAAAAAAGAAAGAAAAAACAATCCTTTTGAGCCACTACAGCTGATCAGTTTGATACTTTTTTACTTTTTCTAAGAAAAAGTTAGTTACATAATTACGTTATTAGGAAATAGGACAAAGACGTAACATAAATAGAATTTTACACGAATTCTTCTTTATTTTAAGAAATATTGCACAACTTAAAATGCTTTTTTAATATCTAAAAATGAAATAACGTGCAAAAATTATATTGCTAATCGTTTAATAACTACCCCTTTTCATTTCGATTGTATTTCAGTTTATACATCATTGTGCATGTTGATTTTTAAATATGTTATTCTTTATACTATATCAAAAGCATATTAAAAATACAAACGCAAGAGCTTGCAAGAATTCTAAGTTATAAACCACAAAATAAAATATTTATTATTCGGAAAGTAAAACTCACCGTCTTTTATATTAGAAGGGTATCAACTTACCTTTTTATAAGACTTTTTAGCACTTCAATTCAATAAAAGAAATCAAATAAAAAATCAGTTCCACAAAAAAACACTTTCACGTTAACGAACAAACTACCAATACATCTACACAGATTGGCGCCTTCGGAAGTGTTTTAATACTGACTTGCACTTTACCGGAATTGTCGGATTTTTTTATGGTTAATATTTGCCGTAACGGTAAACGGCAGATAGTTACGAGTTCACTAAGCTTTCTACTAAAATGCTAATTCTTAGAATAACTTTGATTTTAACAATGGTTTTTGGAGTTTTGACCGGCTAGAATCAGTGTTCAGCCCTGTGTGTGGCGTTACGTTCAATTACGAGGTTTACCTCATATACTCTTATTATTATGTCTTCCAGATAAATTTCGTGGAATTTCAGATATTGATAAGACTGTTTGCGCAGAAATACCACATGCTTCAACTACAACGTTGTACAATTTGGTAAAAACTCATATGGTACATGGTCCTTGCGGTATCCTCAATCCTCATTCTTTTTTCTGCTGTGCTTCTTCTTCTTTTGTGCTGACTTAACTGCCGACAAAAGTTTCTTAGCTAAAATTAACTTATTTTTTAGATAACATTAGAGCTATTAGGATATTTTGTGTTTTTATGTTAATAACAACTGCAAAAAACATTTGAATTTAAATTGTCAGTTATCCGTTTGACTTTTGTAAATTTAGTAAAAGTCGTCACCATCCGACAAACATAAGAATTCCTAGTTTTATAAATATATAAACAACGCCCTTGGCATCGCCAACAATTATAAGTTAAAACTAATTTTCTACTTATACATATTCTCGTGAAATAAAATAAAATTTTGTATGCACCACGAACGTTACTAGATGATAATACCCATCGGGCGACGTAGTTGCCTGCTGCCCTCGCTTCGCTCGGGCATCAAACTGCGAGCTGCAAATACTAACTTTCTGCCCTTTAGACACAAAATACTATAAAACTTTATTCCGCAAAAATATACAGGACGTTCAATTAAAAAAGTCTTTCCGGAAAATAAGAAAAAAAATTCATTTGTGCTATTTTATAGAGAAGGTTATGCTAAACAAATCTCTCAGTTAACTTTTTCCTCAACCTTTAATATTTCAGCAGATATAACCTGGACAATGAAAAATCAGTCACCCTGTGTACAATTATATGTAGGTAACTTTTGATAAAATAAAATATTCAATAATTAATAATAATTCGTTATCGCAGAATAGTCTATAGAATATTTTTTACCTTTAATGCTTGTTTTAAAATTTCTACTCCCAACGAACTAAAGTTACACGAAAGCAGCCGGTGCCCTTCGGAGGATTGCGCCCTCCCGCGTCGCAGGGTCTGCGGGGGCGGTAGTTACGCCACTGATTTAATTCTAAATGAAATACACTTCCCGGATTTAGCTTGTAACTATGGATCAAAACAAGAATTATAGTAAATATTTCAATTCTAGATGGGAAAAACATACTAAGACTGATTCCTTTTTTCTTTGTGAAAAGGTAAATGATACTTTCTTTGATTTTTGGAATTTTGTTGCCATTCAAGTACTTAACGATTTATAATAGTTTCTATTTATTGAAAACTTCAATTCTGTTATGAATTTCGTTTGTGTGTTTTCTATATATTCATTTATATTTTTTTCTCCCAGAAATAAAACAAAAAATAAAGACTGTTCATGAGATTTGGCAACCAACTCCTTATGTCAACGAACGCAAGCTATTTAGGGCTCTCGGTGTGAAGTAAATCAAATGCGAAAGTTGGCCAGCTATCTTTTGCGATAATGTGTCAGTCAAATAGTAACGCTTTATACATATTCTGTGTGTGCAAGTATTGAAAGGTGCTGACTGTGTTTTAAGAACGTGATTTATTGATTGCTGATGTACAGTAAAAGTGTCTTGATCAGCTGTAGATGGTTGAATTCTGGTTTCATAGGCTAGTCGTACTTTAGCGCAAACAACGTCAGTCCATCCAGTCCAATACAGAATTAATACAGAAAAAGCTAAACCTTTAACACGCGCTAGTCTATGCTAGCCAAAGGAGAAATCTTTCCCTGCACAAACTGTTCGAATTAATTTACTAATTTCTTTCAGAATATCCGAAAACTGCATTTTTAATAAATAACAAAAAATAGACTTGCATCTATTTATAAATTCAGGTATTTTTATAGTTGAAGTAAATAATAGTCAAAGAACTTTGTAAATCTAGAACAAATAGATTTCTAAAAGAACGTTCTTGGGAGAAAAGAATCTTGTGTAAACCTAACGATATATAAATCAGCATTGTGACTGATCAGTTCCGACGACAATTCTAATACCTTTGCTGCAATTTTCCGGTGTATTGTTTAGTATTATAGGTATTAAGTCTTTATTCTGCATTAGATATTGTGTAATTTGTTTGTAAGATCTGTGTGAAGTACCCCAAGCAGCATCTAAGTAGCGGTAACTGAGATCGGAACTTTGATTGAGTAACTGTTACGTAACTACAACTAAATTTATGACTTTACAGGTTTAATTACTTCAATTTGGAATATTTTAGTAATTATGTAGTTACTTCTACTATTTATTAGAACTATGTAGTTCCATTACTTCTAAGTAGCTTTTTAAAGTATGTGGAACGGTATTGCTACTTAGTATAATTACTTTAATGTTGTTGCAACTTCAAGTGATATTATGATTGTAGCAGTAACTTGCCCGAAACTACTTTAAAGTTTTTAAAACTTTAAAGTAGCACCGAAAGTTCCTGCCACCGGTCTGAAACCATTGCTTAACCTTTAAAGAAACTGAACTATACAGTAGTATTGAAAGTAAAACTTACGTTTATGCTACCCAGGAGAATCACTTGAAAGTAATTTTTACTACTTATTTTGCATCAGAATTACTAGAAAGTTCCAGTTACTATTAAAAAATTACAATGAAGTGACAGTAACATCTAAAGAGGTATATCCCCTGTAGGTTAGTTTGGAATTTGGAGGTTAATTGTGTTTTTGCAATGGTAGTAGTTTTGCAAGTTTTTAATGAAAATGTCAAAGGCAAATGCAATAAGAAAAAAGAAGAATTTTAAATATACGTCCACCTTTTATAGAAAATTAAAACAGCAGTTAGGTGAAATCAGTGGAAACAAAATCAACTGTTTACAATACAAAATAGAAAGAAATAGGGATGAGATCACTGCTAAACCATCATGTAGTCAACAAGGGTGTAATATATTCCCCTTTTTTCTTTCGTCGCTACAACTTTAAAATAAGCCATCATTAAATAATAATTGTTATTAAGCAGCAATCAGTATAAAAAATATTGGTTGTTTGTTTACGATTGACGTTTAAATTTGAGGTTAAGTTCCAATGGGAATTTTGCAGTGACATTAGGAGCTAGAAAGTGGCTACGGAAACGTTGACGTGTTTTTATAGTAAGACTCTCTTGAAAGTTCCAGAATTTTTTATCTTATTTTATACTTCGTGGTAATAACAACCTAGAAGTAGAATTTGGTTAGTTCCCGTTACTGTTTATAGTATGACACAAACTTTAGACACACATTTTACAGTTAATACTACTTTAAGGTGACTTTTTCAAAACTACTCTATATTTACTTGTAAAATGTTGAAGGCTATTAATCAATTTGCAATTTGTAGCAATTTGTAAAAAGTGTTTTACTATAACTCTCAATAAAGATAACAAACCGATGCCAAATTGTGCCTTAGGAATAAAATAAAATGGTTTCTAGATCATGTTTATCAATTTATAACTATTTTTGTCATATTTTATTCAAGACATTTTTTATTAAAAAATATATTTAAAGAAGGCGCGTTGAAATTTTTGGATCTATCATCATCGCATTTAACAGAAAAGTTACGATGGTTTATAATTTTGGTATGCTAGATTGACCAAATAACAAAACATTTCATCTCTTTATGTATTATGTACGTATTACAAATAAAATAGTAATCCATTTTGTGACACGACCGCAGCCTTAGTAGAGAAAGTGAAAGAATATTTGTTAAGTTGCAAGAGTAAGAGAGAGCAACTACGCGACACGTGTGTCAAAGAGAAAAAAAGTTCCACGAAAGTAGCAATTACTATGCCACCACGTTCCCGCTACGTAGTCTAAAGGTAGCTGGACAAGTTCAGGAGAGGTTACTGCAACGAATCTGCTACCCGAGAATTGTTCCCCATTTTGGTTCCAGGCACGTAACAATACCGTAGCAATTACGTTCTTGTGACTAACGGCAAAAACTTTATAGTTCCACCGGTGGTTGCTGGTACGTAGCGGTGACTAAAAATGCTGCTTGGGACGTTAATATAAACACGCATATTGTCTCTAACTTTAAACCATTTCCTCTCTTCTTCTTTGAGCTATTTTCTTTTAGACCTTCTGATTATCTTTTCGGTAATACAATTCTTAGTTCTGGTTGTGATGTTGATATAGTGGACAATAACAATAACTAGACGTTTCAGACATTTTTAATTAAACAATTGATTAAATATTAAAATATTCTAGCAGGTGATTCCTTTTTCGACGAAGGGTAATGGGTAAACCGCAGGAGAATTCTGAATTATATTGTCACGGATGGAGAATTTCACGAGGATTCTGTAAAATTTCATTGCGATTCCATGGAATTCGATGGAGATTCCTGCTAATTTAATGGGGAGTTCTGGGGATTCAGTGAGGATTCTGTGGGGATTATTGAAAATTTCCATGTGGATTCTGGAAGATCTATAGAGATTTCTGGAAATTTCTGGAAATCCAGTGGGATTCCACCAAGATTGATGAATCTTTGAAATCCCAGATTCATTATGCGTTGTTAGCTTTGCATATAATGTAACCGTTTGGAGAAGTAAAGTTAAAATATCCGATCATAAAGTCTACGCAGGAATATACAGCTGGGGAAGTGATTTACTGGTTTCTGTACAGCTTTCTGCAAGTTTTTCAGGCTAAAAGTTATTCGTCACAGTTTTAACAGATTTGCAAATCATTTGTACAGTAGCGTTTTAATTCATTTAGCTTGTGGACCAGGTTCAGGTGGTGTCTTCGTGAGTAGGCATGAATATTGAACTAACCATGTTATCCACCAATAACCACAATATCAAAAGAAATTTTAGTTAACATGTTAAAATATAACGATTTTTTCATCTATGGAGAATGCCGGTTGTCCATCGTATTTTTTTTTGGAATGGCGTTGTGCTAATATCTTTCTACGAATCTTGTATTCAGTCGCAGCCTGTCTCATTGATAGTTGATAACTTCCATGACATCTGCATCTGCGTGAGAGGCATCATCATTTGAATCATGTTTATACTGGCGGGCTCCTAACTTATTTTGTAACTCCTGGACATGTTTCTGGAGCAACATTTTTCATTAATAGATTTTATGAACGATAACGATAACGATAAACGCCGAGCAAAGTCACGTTCTGGTAGGCAAGGCCACCCCATTTTGGTTTACGATCGGAGGGGTGACTTTGCCCATCGCATGTTTCTAACCTTTAAATGTGAATTTCTGAGCTATGTTTAGTGTGTAGTTTTTGTAGAGTGTATTTTTTTCTTTTTCCTCATTATAACAATCTTCTTAGTCCAGTCAAATTAGAACAAATTTTCATGAATAACGGAAGGTTGAGTCACCGCCTGTAGGTGATGAGCTCGAAGTGAAAAAGAGGGTAAATCACGCCCCCTAACGGTTTTTATCGTTTTTCTCCGAAACTATTAAGTTTATCGAGATGAAGGAGGTTAGGTAAACGACAACACCAACAATAACGCACATCATAATATCGCCTGATGGATAAATGATGACTGGGCAATAGTCACGTCCGCTCTTAAGCATTTCTCTTAGCTACCTCATGACGAATATCAGACTACAAAAAGTTACGTCCGAAAGTACCTTGAGCAAATTTACTGATGCAAATTTCTGATCCATGTATGACACATTTGCTTTCTTCGATAACACAAAAAGAAGGCGAGGTACGAAAAAACATTTAGACATTTTTGGTAGGGAATTAAATAAACTTTATTTTACCTAACTTCTTTTATCTTGATAAACCTAATATTTTTCGAGAAAAACAACAAAAACCGTTAGGGGGCGTGGTTTACCCTCATTTTTTCTTCGAGCTCACCACCTATACACTTATAGGTAACTGTTAGGGAGTTATTTAACAGCCTCAAGGAAGTCCTTGGCTGCACTATCTCTTAATAAATAATTATTAATACCATTATTTTAATCTGTTATTATAAAAAGTAAAAATTGATTTAAAAAATTATACAATAATTATAAGATAATTTACCTCTTTCACTCCTGGCATCACTTGGAGCTCTTGAAATAGTCAAGTATGCGTTTATTTGTAATATAGGTTTTAGAAATACGTACGACCAATAGAAATATTGTATTCAAAATATTGCGCACTTTTGTAGGGAGTGGGTTAACTATTTCTGTTCCTGGATGAACAATGTATAGTACCAATTGCCAAGTGCCAATTGCCAAAATTATATTTACGAATGTTTATTTTGTTTTTCTTGTGGTTTAATTTAAAAAATAATTAGGCTTTTTTAATTGTTGCTTTAACATAGATTTGAGAATTTTCTTATTTAGGTATCCCCAATTTTCTATGAATAATTTTTTAATACACCATGCACTTATTCTAGCCGTTTACCCCGTATGGCAGAATTTTTAAAAAGTTGAGGGGTAAGTGGTTAATAAACGTGATGGAGGGTTAGTGTGCAATAAAAAGTATTGATTATTTCATAACGAACAACTTTCCCATTGATGATAAACATGTAGAAATTGAAGTTTATACACTTTAAACTACGGATACAAGAAAACCTGACGTGTTACCTCAAAATGAACATGGAATTCATAATCAGCGGCCCGAAATTATCCTAAATCAGTTTGCAAATTAAATTCTCGGATTTTTTGTCGCACGGTGAGTATTTGCTTGACTGCACACCACCGTGTTCCGACACCGTTAACTTGATATACAGCGTGTTTCCACCAATAATTTCAACATGACAGCTCGCTACGTTTAAATATGTCTAATATTACGCTGGACAACTTTTTCTGGCTAAATTGGGCAAAATCACCCCACTGGACAAAGTCATTTGACGGCAGTAGTATTTACCGCTCTAATGTATGTCCGCAAAGCTTAGAATGAAAATATTAATAGGTTTAAAAGTTAACAAGGGGGAGGACTTCAGACGCGCTCTGTATAAAAGTCAACTGTTTTGATATCTAATAGTAAAACAAGAGTCCGTAAAAATACATAATAGTATAAAACATATTACTGTAATAAACATAAATAAAATAAACACAGTCTCAAAAGTAGAGCCTACCCTCAAGAAACGCTCACGAATGTAATAAGCGCGCATGACAATATAGTACTGGGTACTACTCAGTGCCGGCTCCACACGGTGAGCAAAGGATGCATCGCATCAGGGCGCCATACGCGAAGGACGAAGAAATTATCTTGCGGAACACTTTAATAATGTAAAAATTTGGCGACACACCAAGAATCCGCCCTTACCGGTTGCGGTACTGTTTCAATAGAGCACTTGTTTATTATTCTTCCGAGAACTGAATTTATATAACGCCCCTGTCTGACACGGAAACATCTAAAATAATTTCGTTTTATGTGTAATTATTGTGTGTGTACTATTTATACCTCTTATTACCTTAGTTTCTAATGGAAATGTTCATTGCGTCCATAAATTCATTAAGGGCGCCGCAACAATCTTTGCACTGGTAATACTTGTTACATCGCGCAAAATGACAAGGCGCAATTCATAGACAAATTACAAATTTTATAAAGTAGGCTTGTTTCGCTACTTACGGTTATAAAGAATGGAATTTATAACTCGCTCGGAAAGATAGACGCAAAAAGAGAGGAACATCTAAAAATGGGACGTTTTTACAAATTGGGGTAGATGCTGAAAATTCTAAACCCGACCCCGTCAAAACGGGATTGTTGATGGTCACCTAATATTATTGTAACTAGCGTAACAAACCGGCCCAGTCGGTCTACATGGGTCAGTGGGTAGAAATGGCCTGTAGAGACCGAAGTGAGTGTGGTTGATCCAACCGAAAAAAGGTGGGTCGACCGAAGCTAGAGACGGTGGCGCTTTCTTATGTTGTAGTTCTCCGTCTTATTTTCCTGCGCCGCTGTCTCTAACTTCGGCCGACCCACCTTTTTTCGGTTGGGTCAACCACACTCACTTCGGTCTCTACAGGTCATTTCTACCCACTGACCCATGGAGGCCGACTGGGCGGGCTTGTTACGCTAGTTGGAACCATAGATAATTTAACTGAACTAACCTTAAAAGCTAAAATGAATGACACAAACACAAAAAAGACACGAGTTTAAAAAAGATTTTGATTTATTAATTGATTTTACTTAAAGTATAAACAAAAAACATACATAAAAGGAATATCCGAATAAATAATTTTATTGCGTTGAAAAACGTTTTTGAAAAACAACAATGTCCCTGAAAGAGCAAAACTTTTAATGTCCTCTTCCGCCTCCTCCTCCCACTCATGAATTAAAAAAAAACGACAAAAATTCGTGACGCCAGGCGGGTCTTAGTTTCAAAATGAGACCACCCAGAGCTTTCAAAGTGGCCTGGGGACCAATAAAAAAGGACCGGTAGCTTTGTCTTCATGAATTAGTATATATAAGATTAGACGATGATTTACCTACACAGAAAATGTCACAATTTTCTTGTGTAAACGATAGTTCGAGTTCAGCTATTTTATTGGGACAAATGCGGAAATACTAAACCCGTCCCAGTCAAAAAGGGGCAGTTGATGGTCACCTTAATATTATTGTAATTTATAATAGTTATTTACGTGCCAAGCTTTGTGAATTAATCTTTACGGACGAGCTGGAAAGTTTGTGGGACGAACAACGAAGGAGCGAGCCTTGATAAGTCAGTAAGCCCAGTTTTATTTCCATCTTCACCTTTCACCTTTGTTTTTTATTAATTGTATATTTTTTTATAACAAGACATTTTGTAATCAAAGGCGGTAGCACAATTTATAGCTAGGTGTTGTGATTAAGCTAGAAATTAGTTTCCATGCCTTTTGTTGATAAGCATTGTAGAATTTTACAGGTCTCTTTTAGGAGTCCGTAAAGTTTTACAGTGCTGTAGTTGTAACTACTCATTTACTTAGTTACTACAAATGCCTGTAAACTGTCATTTACATAGAAAGTGGAAATAAGATTTATAAATATCTCATAAATCGTTAAAAGACACGTTAGGATTTGTTCCAAATTACATCCATACAATGAATTGTAAGAAGATTAGTGTTTTTTTTTTGGAGATAAATATGTTTTTTGCAGTGACAAGTTGTAGAAAATAGGATTAAGAAGATTGTCCTTTATTAAATTCAAAAAGTGGTTTACTGGTGTATTTTGTAAAAGTATGGGTTGGTAACTTCAACCCCAACGCGCGCGCGGTGCGCACATCTACAAAGCGTTTTCGTGTTTTTCTAAGCATGTATTGATTAAACGTAAATTAGTAACCATTATTGAAACAATACCTTGTCAATTTTTAGGCTTTTTCCTATCTTTCATTAGTTTGACATCTGCAAATGGAGTTACACAATTTGCAGAAATTCGTATAATAGTACGTAAGTGAATCGTTTTTTAGTTTTCTTAGTTTGGTTTGTTTCCTTATTTGTGAATGAGAATCATTAAAATTAAATAAAAATAAATAACAATGTATGCAAATATAATAACGCGATTAGAAAAAGCAATCAAAATAAAAAATTTAATCATCGCAAGATATTCAGCACATCCCAACTTCCTTATCTCAATGAACGCATCAACGAACGTATGGTAAGGTGCGCGCACATTTGTATTTCACTAGAATATCACGCGGTGCGGAAGCGCACGCGCATATTTTCGCTTCAATAATACAATCAGTTTCTGTTCTTTTAAGCGAGCCGCAAGCAGATGTGTGTAAATCCACTACGAACACCGCAAGAGAAACATCAGACATGTCGAGTTTAACCAGGGATCGTTTGGGACAATGGGGAAGTGGGGACAATGTTTGCCCTTTACGAACCAGTGGATTGGATCGTCTTCGGGATCCTGGTCTTAACAAGGTAAAATTTATTTTTTTATTTACTTTTGCGAGTTTAAAAGAATTTAATCAATTTAATTGCATACCAAGAGTTTTCATTCGTCATGGATTTTTCCAATACATTGTAATAAACTTAATAACCATTTATTGTTTTTAAATCAAAACACAATTGATATCCTATAGTAATTATTCTCTTATGAATCCAAGCATTGTTGATTTTAACAATGCGGTATTGTTGTAAAGCGCCCGTAAGCTATTACTTTAGGAATTCAACGGCAATGTTTGGCATATTCAAAAGTTGTTCCTTTTTGGCTTGTTTGATTAGCAAATTATTAATTACGTTGCAGTATTCTTATTTTTTAATTTTCTAGAAAAACCTCAAGTTTCAAATTATATACCACAGTTTATACCAATATACCACTAGTTGCGTCAAGGAATTCCCTAGGATTTATCATCCTACGTAGATGTAATACCTCAGATTATGTTCTATATGAATTAACACTGGAATACTATTATTTTTTTATTCTTTGAATCGATAGTTTCTACCTCATAAATATTTTAATGGGACAGTTTGATGACTTATTATTTTCAAAATTTTCAATAAGAGGTTTTTGATGTATACATATGAAAGCAAACTTGGAAGTGTAAATACAAGAATGACTTTTTGGAGTTAGGGCTAAATAGAAGGTAATTCACTTATTAAACTAGCACTCAAAATGACCATTAGAATTTCAAATCGATTTTCTACTTCCGTTGAACTTGAAATATGTAAAGCATGTAAAGAATAAGTATCGATTATGCTTCAAGTGGCCAATGAAACATACAATATTTTCTGTTATTTATTACTTTAAATTGGTTTATCGTATCTGCATATTAGAGTTTTAGTTTGATGGATATAGTTCAAAGAAAAGCTGAACCTGCAAACTATTCTAGCTTAATCAACGATTTTCTTATCAATATTTTGGTCGGTATCTATATCTTACATAATATTTCTAATCACTGGTTTTTCCAACAATCTAGCGATTCATAGGAGTAAAGAGTATTATTTATTATCAGGGTGTCTCCTGAATATCACCTTCAATTATAAAACCGTCCTTGAAATAAAGAAGGCTGATTTTATCAATTCCTGAAATTGTATGCTTTCAGCAGAAATCGAGCGATAAATTTTTGATCGATTTAAAACTTCTTGTTATTATTGTAAGATTTTGCTTACTTTTATCACTTCTTTGCGAGTTTTTCAGAAAAATATTGGCTATAGTATTTGAAATTCTTAAATTTTTGAAGGCTCAGTTCTCAATAAATATAAAAACCCGCTTTTTCTACTTTTGCCTCGGGATTTAAATCAATGCCTAGTTGTAGAATATTTTGATCAAATGAATCAGTGCCAATGGCAATGGTATTTTCCTGGAGTAATTCATTTTGTAGATCTTGATTAGCCCAATCCTGTGAACCTATGCATTTAAAAAAAGGTATCTTCAAAATCACACTCAAGATTCCCATAGGTTCCAATAACGCTCTTATAATTTCGCTCTTAATTATTTCTAGGCATTTTGTATTTTTTTCATTAAGGAGTCGAGCATTAATTTTCAGAAAATACCATTTTCCATAAAAATCTAAGAGAAGCTTTGAGCTCGATTTTAAAGGTATTCCCAAGAACGCTTTCTTGACTTTTTGGACTTATAGCTAAGAACTCTAGCTCATTGAATTCTACAGCATGAGTTATTTCAATTATTCTTTGGAGAGATTGTGAAGAAAGTGAAAGCGTTTGCTTCGTGTTAAGACTTAATTTAGAGGTAGAATTATGGTTGTTAAGAATCAGAATTTAATCAACTGCAGACTTTTATGCGCTCCAGAAATTCTGTCTCTGAAAAAATGAAAAGTTTTTGAATTTCAAAATACAATTTTAGTATACATTCTGTTTATGCAACGAAAAGATAATTCTAATTTATCTACATTATATGATTATACCTCCAATACATCCTTTACATTAAAGGACTTTAAAAGGCTACTGTTGACCATTTACATAAATACTTATTTTTCGGATGCCTGTGGTTTTTGTAAGATTTAGAATTCTTACTCACTGCTAATTGTTGGATCAAATAAATTGTTAACCTTTTCTTCGATTCTTATTACAGTTTCCTGCTTTACAGAACGTCGCTGCTGAAAATTGATAACACGTTTTGGCATAACATTTTTTTGTACAAATACACTCCACAGTATTTTTATCATATAAAACGACACGTTTCTAGCTTACATTAACTTGACATCAATCTTCATTATTCAATAACAGTCAAATGCAAATTTAAACTGCTTCTCCAGCAAAACTTCTTTTAGTTGTGCCATTATGAATGCCAAGCAACGATATCGTTAAAACGTAGCAGACTGCCCAAGGGATTCGACAACGCTTTATAACTCATCACTTTCATTGCTTTAGATAATCCTGACCCTTTTAAAACCCTTATTTTCATTGCTTCCGTTAATCTCGACCCTCATGAAATTCTATTTCTCTAACCCATCCTTCTCGTTAAAAGTTTAGGATGTCGAGTACTTTGCAGTATCGCGTATCCTTCAATTTTCTGGTTCGTATAACACTCCTTTCAGCAACAATTCAAACATAAATTTTAGTTTTATTTATTGTAAAATTGGATTTTGTTACACTTGGAATAATTTAACCTTATAGCAGCGATAGTTTAACTGTAAATGTAAATTAATGCCATAAAGTATATATTATATAGAGATATGGACCTTCATGTCCGTGATAGTAATTTTATGAAAACTTGTTTTAGAAACAAGTTGTTAATAGATTTATAATATATCGGTAGAAATAGGAAACGATAAACATTGTTAAGTTTATGGGACAAAGTTTTACGTTATTTGCTCGTTCTAAAGTTTTAAATGTGTATTTTATTGGGTCTTTCAATACTGCTAGTGTTGTTATCTAAAATAGACGTAATGTAATGTTTTATTTAACGGTTCCGATATGCAACAATGTAAGTACATGCGGAAGCTCTGGGGAGCAAGCCTTCCACTACAGAAATATTTGTAGTTTTGTATAGTTTTGCACCCTGGGGTAACTATCTTCCTAACACCACTAAAACAAATTATGGTGTTCTAAATGTTTTTTCCTTTACAGACTTATTTTCATTAGAATATTCTTTAATTTGTAATTTGTATCCGAAAGTAACTTTAATGATAAAGTATTGCCCACATTTGATACGCCATACTTCATACATCTTGCGCTAAAACTGCTACTTGAGACAAAAAAAACTTAAGATTCACAGGTTAAGTTTTTAAAGCTCCTTTTTATTAAATCAAAAGTTACTCAGTCAAATGACAATGAGAGTGCTTTACTTTTTCTACTCATCAAATCAAATCATCATCACGTAATTACAAAATTCTGAATTTCTAATTTTTTTTTACTATTTTAAAATTTTTGACCTATTGGCGATGTACCTTAACTTTTTAGTGGTATGGAAAGGTATTGGAGAATATAAAAAGTTTCTTTAATGCTTTGAGTCGACCCAAGTTCAGTCAAATGTGCGTACAAGCCATTTGATTAATCCTTGCTAGTTCAGTCAAATTAGAAAAAATAGTGGAAAGTTGAGACAAATAGTTTTTGCATAGGGCTTTCTTGTGGGTTGTTAAATAACCCTCTAAAAGTCAACACCTGTAGGTGGTCAGCTCGAAGAAATAATGAGGGTAAACAACGTCCCCTAACGGTTTTTTGCGTCGGGCTCTCAATATTTTTTTCTTAGCTACTTCATGACGAATATGAGACCACAAAAAATTACGCTTGAAAGTTCTTTGGACAAATTTACTGGTGCAAATAGCTGATCCATGTATGACATATCTTCGTTCTTCGATAACACAAAAAAGGCGAGGTACGAAAAAACATTTGGACATTTCTGGTAGGAATTTAAATAAGCTTTATTTTATCTAACCTCCTTCATCTCGATAAACCTAATAGTTTCCAAGAAAAACTGCCAAAACCGTTAGGGCGCGTGGTTTACCCTTATTATCTTTTCCACGTCACCACCTACAGGTGTTGACTTTCAGGGGGTTATTTAAAAACCCACAAGGAAACTCTATGTAAAAATCCACGAACTTACCTCAACTATTTGCTATTCATGAAAATTAATTCTAAATTGACTATACCTATTTTCCAAATAAGTGATTATAAATGATATTTTTTTCCTTCTGAAGGTGTATGTTGATAAGATTACTTTTGTGTAAGAACTTGAGTGTCAGAAAGGAACAACCATCTTTGTTAAGTCTGATGAATTTTAAAAATAATTAATGTTCCTTATTCATTTTTGCTGAAAGTTTTTTACCAACTTCAATTTAAATCGCTATTTTAAAATGAAAAAGCGACAGCTTTTTCCTTCTTGCCAATTATCTTCATGAATGGTTCATATTTCAAAGGTTGTTAGGGCACAAAATGATATCTCATATCCTGACGTTACATTCGTCCTGTTTTATTAAAGAGAATATTACATCAATTGAGATGACTAATATAACGAAGAGGTCCTCTTACATAAAGGCTTTTTAATTCAATGTTCCCTTTGAATTTATGAATAAGTATTCCAGTAAGTGTTCTTACATAATGTATGGAATTAATGAGAAGTAACGTGTTTAAGACAAGGGCAGAGTAGCGCTTGAAAATGTTAATCTATAAATTAATTAATTTTGTTTTCTTCAGATTTTGCTTATCATAATGCAGGAAAATAATTAATTATATAAAACAGACCTTCCCAACGTTTAAATTTGCATTATCCAATAAACAACTTTTCCTGATTCTCGTGTTTATGATATTTTGTGTAATTATTATGTAAAACTAGAAAATCTTTATTGGAGATTACTCATTCTGAATTAATATCTGCATTTTACGTTTATAACACCTTTGGTCTTTTGAACAAAGCCTTCATTCCAATATAGTCAAATATTTATCAATCGCTTCGTGGCAATGGAATTTTTTATGACTTCCTTCAGAACGTTGGCATTATTTGGAAGATTTTCTAACGGATCTAGATATTCGTGTAAACATACAATGCGAATTAGTGTCACTGATAGTCTTATTCTAAGTTTGACATACCTTTAAGAAATCGCTAAAAAATTCGAACAATTTCAAAATTCTCGTCGTCTAATCACAGCTCTCAATACATTTTCCAGTGGTTCGTTTTAGTTATAAACATCACAACTTTAAGTTCGGGTTTGATGTAGAGCATTTTTTCTTCTAATAAAAAATCGCCCCATATAATGATGGAAACTTTTGGCGAACACTGATGTATGCCTTATTAAGTAGGAGTATATTTTATTCATCAGTTAGAAGTCCCTACATGATTGTTATAGCCAAAATAGATGTTATATCATCATAATTATTAAATATCATCATGCAATTTACTAATAAAACCGAAGTCCCCTTTACAACCTTGTAATGTACTAAAAATGCTCTACAGGTACCAGACTTACTGATTCAATGTCATGAACTTTAGAAGATCAGCTGTTACTTAACATAAAGAACGATGAAACATCAATAACCTTATCACGAGTGTTTGCGTGATCCCAGATAAATGAGGTCTTCACTATTATTTTAGATACCTTCTTCTATCTCTTTTCAAAATGGATTTCTAAAGGTTTTATTGTAGCTAGGGTTTCTACATGCCCTTATTATTGCTATAAATCAACTAGCTATTATTAAATAAACTAAAAACTGTGTCAGGAGCACGTTGACGTAGATTATCGATTGTTGGTTTCCGTCGAGGCGCCTCGGGTTTTCCACAACCGGAACTTGTTACTGTTTAGAATTTTCTTAAACTAGTGCCTTATTTACTGCCACATTCGCTTATGCTACATCTGATTACAAAAATAAAGAACATTTTTAAAAACTCGTGATAATTATAAGAAATAGCAAGTAAAAAATGACTGAACAAAACAGTTGGTGGGATGTTATGCCATCAGCAATAAGATTATGTTTGTCCGAGGATTTAGCCACGATCGATGGTCGGGTAATACAATTTTAGAAATTATATTTCTTTGCTTTTGTAGATTTTTTGCTTGACTTTAATTTTGCATAATCTAAGTATTTGCACTGTTGTAAGGGAATTTTAGATCATAAATCGCTCATATCGCCTATGGATGCAAGCTGTTTCAATGCTTTAAAATGGAAAGAAACAAAAGTCAAAGGTGACTTGACCGAATTTTTTCGAAGCACCCAATACAACATATAGAATGATGCAGTACGAGACATGCAGGAAATGACTTGACAGCTTTAATGAAAATTATTAACACCGCTGAATCCTATCCAATTAAAGTATTACTTTTACTGTTTGGACAGTTGAAAAAACAAGAGTTTTCTTCAATACTCCAACGTTATTTGATGCTGGGCAAGGGCAAGTTGTGTAGGTTTTTTCCATCTTCCTACATTAATTTTTAAATTCAACCAAATTATTAATTTTTAATAAACTGGTTTGTCATTCAATTTTTAAATTTGAATATTTTTAAAAATACCCACAATTATACTGAAAATTAAAATATTAATTTAGTTAATAATGTCATATGATAATAAAGACGATTACAAATTATAATTTAAGGATTTTCCATGATATTAAAATGGGAGAGGAAATGACTTCACTAACTTTAATCAGTGTACTACGAGACTACAGATTTTAATTAAACTCTGCAGCTTACTAGATGCGTTGTCTATTAGCTCACAAGAAACAAATCCCTTATTCTGTAAACATGGAATACCAAGTATTATTATACACATGAATTGCTTTAACATGCTTGCCAAGAATACTTTTGAAAGAAAGTTTATCTTTCAATGTAGTATTTTAAAATAGTTTGCTACTTTTTTTATCATTCAATAAATTATGTGATAGAGAAGTAATATTCAAATGGTGTCTTTTTCTGCATCTGTACTCTTTTGGTATTTTCCTGATTCTAATAGGTTTACCGTACATTTTTCCTATATCTAAAACTAACTATAAGAATTAATTTAATTCTGATAACTCTAGATGTAGGCTCCTTAGAAACTCTAGATATAGATGCAATTCCCCTACTTCAGCTAATCATCTCAACTGGTTCCAAGGAATACGGAAGATATCTCGCTGACACTATTCAACGCCCAAAATAATAAAATAGAATACAGAATGGAATATTACTGAAAGAGACACTAATTCATCTTTTACAAAGGAATATCAAGCAATCTAATGAATATTTTGTAATCAACTAAAATCTGTGCGATCTGACCACAAGAGCTAGGTCATTTATGGCGGAAGTACAAAATCTTGGAAAAGACATTGCCAATACTCATGCTAGACCGTCTATTATTAGGGTTTTGGCAAATATGATGCTACACCTTTGTAGCGGATAGTCAAGTGAAGGATGCGAATTTCCACTGTAAGACTTTTCCTATTGTCTCCACTGTTTAAAACATTCAAAATATTCATTCCGTTTTTATTTCATATTAATTTTATGAATTTTTCCACTGAGATATTAACAAGCTCAAAATATCGTGCAGCTTTAAGTGGTTTATTTATAAATGATTATTAAGTCTTATGTCCATTATTAAGAAAGGTCTGCATACTCTTGAAACTTTGAGGTTTAACATATGAGACTCTACACTAGGGTGGTCCAACAAAAAAGCAAAGTAGGAAATCTTATGCTCTTACCCCCTAGGATTATTGTATATCGAAAAAAAAGTACCCCTATTTTTCTATTTTGAAATCGGACGATGTTTAGGGGTGCCTCAAAGCCCTTAAAGTTTCTCATGTATTTTATATAGGAAAAAACACATATTCATAGATTTGGTATAGAATCCTAGAAAATCAATATTTTTCAACCGGACTACTCAGTTTCTCTTCAGAAATGTTCAGAGAATGACATCCAATAATTTATTTGTTAAATTTTTTATATTAACTATTTTTTACAGACCCGCAAAAACCCCATAAATGGAAGAAATACGGAAAAATCGTTAAAAATATTTTATGTTCGATTGCATTATAAAGTACTGTTTATTGTATTGTTTTGCGGCAGTGAACTGGCTTATTATTGTACTCGTAAAATAAAGTGATAGTAGTAAAATAATATATATTATGTAATTAAGAGATCAAGCGATACTTTAAATCCAAGAAGATGTATAACGCCGAGGCGCCAGCCGAGGCGTTATAACATCTTCGAGGATTTAAAGAAGCTTGATCTCCGTATTGCATAAGTTGTTTTATTTTATTTCGTATTTCAATCCTAATTTCTCACTTTTAAAATCCATCCGAATTTATTGTATAAAGAACCAAGTTGCCTTGTCTGTGTCATCATACGCGTAACTAAGGAGATAAAAATGCAGCATGCATGCATGCATGTGGCAATAATGCAACATCAAATTATTTACGTTGCCAACAACAACGAAGATCAAGAACGTCTTGAACTCCGGTATCATTGACAACGGAGATCAAGATATACTTTATATTACTAATTGTGGTATATAAAGAATTGTTTGAAATACGAAATGAAATAAAGTATATAATAGTAAAATAAAGTATGACAACTGTATATTACATGTCAAATTTTCTTATTTTTTATGATTACTCAATTTTAGGAATCGAACATAAAGCTTTGTATGCAACTCTTACATAATCGGACCTTATAGCCTCGCCCTTTTCATAGGCCGTGCTCGCTTCGCTCGCTCGAATATAAACTGGGCTTGTCTATAAAGTCCTACATTATGTACTTGTTACATAAATAGCTATATTACTATTTTTTAAAAATAAAATATTTTGATAAATAAATTATTGGATGTCATTCTCTGAACATTTCTGAAGAGAAACAGAGTAGTCCGGTTGAAAAATATTTATTTTCTAGAATTCTGTACCAAATCTATGAAAAAGTGTTTTTTTCCCATATAAAATACATGGGAAACTTTAAGGGCTTTGAGGCACCCCTTAACATCGTCCGATCTCAAAATAAAAAAATAGGGGTACTTTTTATTCGATATATTTATAATAATCCTAGGGGGTGAGAGCATAAGATTTCCGACTTTGCTTTTTTGTTGGACCATCCTACTCTACACTCTTTACGACTTTATGATTTTCAGATAGTTTAATATATCTGAACAATATCAATAAACCAAAGAGTATTGGACAAAACTTGAGCAGATCGGAATATGTAGTTTCTTTTATAATGCTTGCGGTTTTTGTTGATTTTTGCTTTAGCACAATCTAGTCTTCTCAAAATTGCACTTTGGGTTTTGTCCATATTTCTCTTTTCGGCTTCAGCAGAATTCACATCTTTGTATAATTTATGGTTGCCAAAGACTCTGTTCGAATCTTTACATAATTTATAACCACTACAGCAGGCTGCAGGGCAATTTCATCCCTTCTCCATCCGTGAATAACTAAGCCTTGGATTACTTTACTCTAGTGATTACTAAGCCCCTCTACCACTGGAAAAACTATCCGAATTTTTCGTATATACTTAACTCTATCAATTCGGATGCTGAATATAGTCTTCATATCTTGCGAAAACTCCCACTTTGCCTAGGCCGCCTTTTATGATACAGAACTTTATTGGTATAACTGGAAGACAATGTTAATCTTGTCTAAGATAAAACGCCCCAATTAATGGTTTTGATTGCTGTCATAAAAGCGACATTCTCATTTATTTTCTGTGTTCTATCCCCATCACCTTCGATTGAAGGAATACCAGACTCAGTAAGTGCCTGCGTTAAAGGTGGGTTCATATGGAATTTTTTTTTAATATTCTGATAACAAACATGTCAAAACAAACTTTGTGAGGTAATTGTCTCTGCTTCCAACAATACTTGAAATACGCCATGCTAATTTTAAACTTACAGATTTATTTTAAAAATAGCGAATTTGACAGATACCTAATGTCACTTGTCAACTTTGACATGGCGTATTTCAAGTATTTTTAGAAGCAGAGGTGATTGCCCAATAAAGTTTTTTATTTCCCCCTTCTATGTAAATGACACTTTACAGGCCTTTATGTATTTAAGTAAATGGGTAATTACAGCCACAGCCCTGTAAAACTTTACAGGCTCCTAAAAGAGACCTGTAAGATTTTACAGTGCTCATCAACAAAAAGTTATGGCAACTAATGTGTTGCCTAACCACAACACCATGGCAACGCCTAGCTATAAGTTGTGCTAGCACCTTTGATTCCAAAATATCTTTTTATAAAAAATATACAATTCATAAAAAAATGCTGGTGAAGGTGGAAATAAAAGTTTGTACGTGACACGCTTTGCAATTAATCGTTACTGGGCTCTCTGGATTATGGAGGCTCGCTCATTCGTCGCTCGCCCCACAAACTTTCCAGCTCGCCCGTAAAGATTAATTGACAAAGCTTGACACGTAAATAACTATTCCCAATCAGAATATTAAAGAAATTTTCCATGTGGATACAACTTTATGGCAGACGCTGTATAATAAACCCAAGTACTCTGATTTTTGAGTTATTTAATAAAAACCTAGAATTATGCTGAAACCAGTTTGTGTGCTAAAGTATCCCCTCCCCCGCTCAATATTTTAGATTCGCCAGGGTTTGGATTCACGTAAATGGGAAAAAGGTAGCTCCTGCTTTTATTTAAACTTATAGTTTAACTATTTATACAAACCTTAACTATTGCCAAAAAATATTATATAAGGATTGTATAAAGGGTAAATACAGCGGAGGTGACATTTTTTCAAGAAACAATCGCCATTACTTTGCTTTCAAAGTTAAGTTAAGTGATATTATTGCTGTAGTTAATATGCCCAGAGTATCTTTTGAAAGTATACACCACCTGCTGCACAGACATCTCACGTACACGCTTTTCAATGTGTTGTTATGAAACTGTTACCAACGTTTTAATTATTAAAGTGTATACTTTCAAGAGGTATTCGCAGTGCACGCTATAGCACTATCACAACTCTGCTTTGGTCGAAAGTAAAAAAGGCCTAAAATCTTAATATTTTCAAACAAGTTATGTATTGGGGTTAGAAATTCAATTAACCAAACCTGGAAATCTGGAATAATTACCGTATGCAGACACAAAACGATGAATGGAAAGTCTTGAAATATGGCTAAACTCTGGAAGTATATTCGATGTTTACCAGATAGAATCAGTTGTCTGTTTTATCCATTGTTTTCCAGTTTCTTCTGATTCATATGTAATGAATTGCACTACTATGTATTACAACTATTATTTTTGTTGCAAGTAAATTTGATAAAAAGAAAAGTTTTTCATCTCAAAAACATGATAAATCTCTTGAGAAAACTTGTATTCACTATTTTATTTGAGTTTATTCAGAGATCTTCAGGAAGAAAAGAATTTGAGCTTAGAATAGTGTACCTAGAATAGCAAGCCTTCTAATCGATATTCACTGTGACCCTCGTACAGTACCAAGCTTGCTAGAAGTTGCTCATAGGTTTCTACGCCAATTCCTAAATACATTCTCGACATTTAAATAATTACCCATTGTTTTGTTTGTGTTATGTTCAGATTTGCTATATATTACATTTTTACTGTAGGAAAACGAATTATTATCTCAGAAACCTTGATTTTTATTTCCTTAAGAGTTCATAATTTATGTACTCATTATAGACATAGTAATCGTACAGAAACTTGGATGCAGCAGTCTATGGAGAAGACTTTGGAAGACCTCTATACATACTGATACTGAGTCTGATAATTTGATAATCTAGGTAATGAGTGAGCTAATACTGGAAAGCCGATTCTTAATTAAGCTGGACCGAGAAAACGATAGCCGATCGAATCAGCGAAATACTAATATGAACATAAAAAAAATCAAATTTTTCAGTAAATAACCTTAACTCTCTCTTCCTTACACGCCTCCCATTTTATAAATATCCAACAGATAATAATTGTTATTATGGTATTTATGAATGTACTTCAATCTAATCTTTCATGATTTTTCTGTCTGTCTAAATACATAAAAATGTAAATAAACAACTACTGATAAAAAGAAAGCAAAATAATTTTTGAACTACATAACCTACACTCATTATTATGAGAACCGGTCGGTTACAATAAAAAAATCAACTGATGAAAGTCCAACTGATATAGCATAATATTCAAATGTCATTGTCGCTTATTTCCACATAATAGACCATGCAATAAATATAATCGTTCGCTTTTCTTGGAGGGAATTCCGTAATTCCTTATGGACTTCGACCGTTTTATCATTAATTTATTTAATATTAATATCTTTGTCTGACGTTCATAAAACAATAAACAATGACATATGTACTATACACATATATTATTTTGTTATTGCAAAAAGTGAATCTTCTGGTATCAAAGTGAAAAGTTCACTTTTTCAAATGATAATAATGTACGCAACTTTTACCGACAAAAAATTTCTCGATAATTGCATTGCTATTGTGCTCATAGGCATGCAACAAAAATAATATAAATTTCCTGTTGTATAAGTAGAATGACGGTATTTATGTGAAAGCAATAATAATTACGTAAAATACAGTATATTCCATAAAGACCGTTCCTTATTGTTTTTCTAAGTACATAAGAGCTGCAGCTCAAGGACACAGTCGGTTTAAAGGAAATTAATCGAGGTTACCTACGGATTTAAAATTAATCAATATTCATTCTAGACTGGCTGTCAGACACGTTATTATTTAATAGTCCTACTATTACAAATAAATAATGTCATTTATCCAAAATCGTGAATAATTAGTGAATTACTATGGTGATTTGAAGCATGGAATGTTGAACATTACCCACTAGTGAGAGAAAAATTAAGACTCACGGAACAATTATCAAATTGTAATATTTTTAATAAAATAATGTACTCAACACTAAAAACACTTCAAATTATTTATTTTTGTAACTGAACATTAACATTTATGTTAAAACATAGCGTTGAAGAACTAGAAGAGTTTGCAACTACATCGAAGCTTTTTTTCGACGTTTAGATGTGGAGAAGATGATGTTGAAGGTAGATTTAATAGTTCTTCATTTAGTGCTCCTTGGATCCGTTTGGCTGTTGCTACAGCGTATAGTAATAAGAAGTACGGACAGTTATTCGTTTTTCATGTACCCAATTTCAATGGCCTTCAAAGGCTTTGGCGTGTAGGTTCAGCTAGCAGTAAAAGATGTCGCTGTAAAAGGAGGCAAATTCAAGAATTCGATTTACATCCACAATCAAATTAAAGGACCTAGGATAACGCAGGTTAAAGAAAATAAAAAGGCATTTCCACATTTTGCATTAATAAAACAAATAAAACTATCCTAGTTTATCCTAGGTCCTTTAATTTGATTGTGGATGTAAATCGAATTCTTGAATTTGCCTCCTTTTACAGCGACATCTTTTACTGCTAGCTGAACCTTCTCGAAAGTGTGTTTATACCCACAGGTTGTCTTGTGCATTTTCCTGCTGAGTATTTAACGAATAGTGACAGGTCGCAAAGCCACATACTTTCTATATAATTCAAGCGGATTTACAGGGTATCCTTCTGAAATTACTCTAAAACTTCGTGGGACATATGTCTTGGTGTCGGCTATTTTCACAAGCAAATACGATCCTTTGTCTTCTATGTCGTCAATACTTAAATTTGTTAACTCGTTGCATCGAGTCGCACCGGCAATACCCATCAAGAGAGCTACCTAGAAAATTGTCACTTAAACCTCATTTAATAAACTTTATGTATATAAACTAGGATAATCGGCCCTACGGGCCTAAGCACTTAAGTATGATAGAAATAGCATTTATCGATTTTTTTAAAAGTAGGTCAGTATTTACATGACCTACTAAATCTCCAATCGATTCCCTATCGATAGAGCACATATTAGTACCAAATAGCACTCAATAGCACTAAATAGTACGATAGAATCAGCATTTATCGATTTTTTAAAACATGACCTAATTTAAAAAATTTTCGGTGCATTATCCTCGACAAATTACGCGTCGAATGAGCCCAAGCCCATCTCTCCAGCCCTTATAGAACGCGAGAATGGGGCTCGGACACACTCACACACATACAAATCAACTTTAGTAGTAGTTAGATTACCTTCTTCATTAAATAGTCAGAATCTGGAGCTTCCTTCAAAAACTGTTTAACATGGTGCCTTTCCAAGACTTTCGCCTTTTTTGGTTTATAACCCCGGGATTCATTTTTCAAATATGCAATGAGTTTGGTATATCGAGAAATGTCAATATTTTATAAACTTTCAACGAAGATTTCAGCAGCGAGTATTTCTTCCACAAAGACGATAATGCACTTTTATTTCGGGCATTGAAGAAATATGACAGTAGAACATCTTCACTGACACTACTCATTCCTCTTTTTTCCTCCAATCGTTGAAATTTTTGTACTCTTTGTCGTACACCTCTTTCGGCTTGAAGGGTATTAAATGTAATGAAGCTTCTTCAGCCTCACGCAGAATTTCAGGCGGTACTGTCTCGTTTTCATCCATCTCAAAGTTCTGCACCGTTTTTCACGGTTTTTCACAAATTGATTACGAAAACAAAATTTTACTATAGCAACCATCCCGCAGTTCTCTTGCAATACATTTTGGTCAAAAATTTATAAATTTTATTTTAATGTTTTTAATTTAATTACACGCGATTTTGGATAAAATATTATATTACACGCGTGTGGAATTGCTTCTTAGGCACTTAAGAAAATTACCCCCTCGCTCTGCGAGCTCGGGGGTAAACTTTTTCTGGCGTGCCTAATTTCGCACATTCCACACTTGTATAATAAATATCTATTAATTGTTATTTTTTATTGTGATTTTTATATATTTTTTATTATATTTATGACTCAGTTTGATTTTAAACATTAATAATTTGTCTATTTGACAGCTAACCTTCTTTTAAGAACACTTGACTATCAGCCTATAGGTTGTCTAAGTAATATATGCTTATGGTTCTATGTCTTATCTCAAAAACTTTCTAAAAAGTTCTATAAAAGTATAAAAGTTCTTCCTTTTAAAATGATCTATCCTATATATGTATATAGATAAAATTACTGTTTCTAAATAGGACACCATGTTTGGGGTTTGGAGAATTGGCGCGTTTAACGATCTACTAATGTAATATGAACAAATGAACATGGGTCTGTGATACATCGTTTCGGACTTATTGATATTATGGTTTTCAGTAAACGTAAATATTCAAATAGAGTTAGCAAAATTGCTAATTCCCTTTCTGAGTCCTTCTTTGCACCTGTAGTGTAGTTGTCCAATGTTATTTATTAACGCTTACATAGCGTTGCCAAATTTCAAAAACCACATATTTTCTACCATTTTCATATGGAACACCCCGTATATTAACTAATCGTTGAAAAGTTTCTTGAAGATGAGTGCAACTAGTTCAAGCTACATGATAACATACTCGTAGATCTCTGATGAACTGTTTTGTATTTATTAAGCATTTTCTTAAAAAAATAATCATATTCTATTGCAGGACGTCATGCGAAAACAGTCCATAGAAACAAAATAAGTATCATTTATATTATAAAACTCAATCAATAATATGTTTATTTAAAATACTTAATCACAGTAGAACTTTTATAGACCCATTGTTTTGAATAATACAGTTGGTATCCCTAATTTCCAAATGTTTCCATATTCTCATTTCCACTTCACACGCTGTGATAGGACTATGCTTGTACATCAAAAAGAAAATCAGATGGGTTAGATCCAGACTGTAGACTGGCCAGGCAACCGTACAGTTTTCCCAATCCATTTGCTGTGAAATCTTCATTTAAGGTAGTATAGCCGTCTGGATGGTTCCAGTCATGCACTAAAGGATTGCTTTAAAGGAAAGTAAAAACCCTTTTTTTAAGTCTGTTCTTGATTTTTTCATCCAGACGGCATACTACTTTAAAAACTCCCTGGTGCCACTTGTTGCCTCCTTGATAAATTTGTCTAGTTTGGTAAATTGTAGGAATCAATTCAAGGAATTTTCCCGTCCGTTCCATATCGATCGATAGAGATGAAATATAACATCATAAAGTGAATTGAAGCGTTTAACGCATATATGGTTCAATGTAGAGTGAAATCTAATTCCACTCATAAACATTTTCCTTTTGCAAGTAGGTGTTAACTATTGGCTAACACCAAATTTTATAAACTGCCACTTTTGGTTAGTTACATCCCCACATGATATAATTAATTTCACAATTACTAACAAAAAAATCCATTTATAATAAAATTTAGTCCAGTTACTTTAGACATAAATATGGCTTTTGTTCCAAAAAAAATCGGAATTTTGTTTTAATCGCTTGCGTTTATCATTTTAAATATATTAAAAATCGAGGGTGAGATCGCGCCGGCGTTAGAAGATATTAAAGGTCAAAGCTCAAAAAAATTTGTTTTTTGCGACTATCTCACTTCCTATAGATCGAAGGTTAATTAATGTTAATATAAAATTAACAGATAATTAGATTTCCGACAAAAAAGATTAAATTCATTTTTTTTACGTACAGCAAACCATTTGCGAGATATACAGCAAAGAAGGTTGCAATCATTCGCTAAGGGACGATGACAAAATGGACTATTTTTTCATCGTTCCTTAGCGAATGAACGCAACTGTACAGTCTGGGACTTTAAAAATAATTTGGTCGAATTTTAACTATATGCAACACATCTTACAAAACTAGACGAAACACATAATTTTACGATATTATAAAGAATACAAATAATATAAAAATTATATACGAAAACAATAGTATAAAATAAAAGAAAGCGATATCTATTAAAAAAACAAAATTATTTGAAATTAAGTTTAAAAAAATGAACGTTTAATAGATTAGTGAAATTTTAATAGATATCGCTTTATTTTATGTTATATTATTGTTTTCGCATATAATTTTTATATTATTTATATTCTTTATAATATCGTAAAATTGTGTGTTTTGTCTAATTTTGTAAGATGTGTAGCATATAGTTAAAATTCGACCAAATCATTTTTTAAGTCCCAGACTGTACATTGTATCCGTTTCCGCACCATCTTATATCCTCATTGTATGCAACATATATTTTATCTCTGCATGCTATAACCGAATGCGATATCACTTCTGTTCTATTTAATAAAGGAGAACTTAATACTATGAAAATATTTGAAAATCTCTGCAAAAGTTTTCCAACAAGAAAATTGCACTCAACAACTTGTATTCGAGAATAGAGTACGTATAATTTTGGCGATGTATGGAGTCCGCAAGTCCGAGAATTTACTTGATAACCATCGATACTTAAATTATGTGAAGTCGACTAGATTCAATACAGCTATAAAATATGACATTTTCCACCTACAATTGCAGCGGCTCAACAACATCTGCACCGTGTTCCGTGTTTATTACCAGATCCAAATCTGGCTGAGAAAAGATATAAATCCACAATCTTAAATAATGATTTCTTGGATCCGGCCACGACACTATTACCACCTACGACGCCTAGTACTTAATACAATTTTTTGTAATTGTACAAAAGGTTGTGGTGGAAACTGCGGATGCAGAAAAATCGGATTAACTTGCTACATTATTTGTGGCAACTGTTATGGACAATCATGTCTTAATGCCGCATCTGAAGTTTCTGTCGATTCTTCCGATAATTATTCCACTGAGCATGATGAGGCCAATACTAGTAGCAAATATAAGTGAAGATGATAAATATGGTGAAGATTAATAACTCAAAAAGGATAACGACGAAATACAGAGACATGAAATTGAGAAAGACGAAGACGAAACTTAATTCTCTAACACTAAACATGGATTAGACCTACTGGGGAAACTGTAAAAACGCGCCTTGTATTCTACCTCGAAGGTGGGAACGGATACAACGTGTACATGATACACATTCTTTGCTGTATATCTCGCAAACGGTTGGCTATACATGAAAAATAAATAGAGCCTTTTTTGTTGGAAATCTTATTATCTCTCAATTTTATACTAACCTTAATTGACCTCAGAGTCACACAAAGTGAGATCTTCGCAAAACAAGAAATTTCTGGGCCTGTGACCTTTAATATCTTCTAACGCCGGCGCGATCTCACCGTCAATGTTTAATATATTGTTTAAACCGACAAACTCAAGCGATTAAAACAAAAAAAATAGTTTCCATTTTTTTAGAACAAAAATCCTAAAGTAACTGAACTAAATTATATAATTCAAAAAAGATTATCCGAAATAATAGAATAATGGACATAGTTTATTATTGTGTGTAATAAGAATGTGTTCATATTTACCAAGTTACATATTAATTAAATATTCATGCAAAATCAAGGTTACGTAGCTTATATTATTTTTATTTCTCTTCTCTGAATTTCCTGTGGAAAACTAAAAGTTGAAAATAATTCAACTGAACACATGCAAACTATCCTAAACTTTTGCAAACATGAGGGCACCTACTATTTTAACCTTTAACCTTTAATTCAAACTCAAAATTAATTCAAAAGTTGCAATAATAGTTTTTATTATTAATATATAATGACATAATATTATATATATGTTATTTGAAGAATATTTGAAATTGCTTGTTTATTAAATTACATTAGGACTTACTATAAATAGTAGTTAATTGTCAGCTCAATAAAACTGAAGAATAAAAAATAAAATTAATGGATAACCTATATATATAGTTAACAACACTTTTGTTAATTGATTTTTAAAACATTTTAAAATAAATTATAATTACAAACTTGATTAGTATTAACAAATTAGTTACTTTTACTACGAATGATGTAAAAAGTACTTATAATAAATAAAATCCGTTGCATACTGTTACAACCGATTACATTGACAATCAGAGCAAGGTTAGATAATAATAGTGCAATTAAATGTATGTTCAGCATCAGGTGCAATTTTCGATTAGGATTTAGTGAAGGTGAAGGCCTATTCTATTTGCATGCATGTTATAATATATTAAAAATAGAGCAATATGCTATACATAATAAAATAATTAATTGTAAGAAAGTTCAATTAGTTCTATAAGTTTTATTATAAGGAAAACACTTCCAAAAGAAGGTTAGTCAGTTCCTTTTGTGTGTATACCGGACACAATAAAAAGTGATAACGTACTTGATTACGGTAGACCTGCAACATCATATGATGATATAAAATCATAAAATTATAGAATAAATGCCTTGTTCAAGGATATAGTAAAGATTAACTTTTTTTTTTCATTAATTATAGGTATAACCGCAACTAGAAAAAACCCCGTTAACAGCTGACTCATTAATTTTAGTTACACTTTGTAAAATTATAAATCCTGTGTATAACGTGAAAGTCGGCCTCGTTCTTCATTATTTGAAGTAATAATTACTATTTAAAGATAGATTTCTGTTTGATAATAGTAGTTTTAATTTTACGTTTGCTGTATAGGTTATTATTAATAATGTAAAAAAGGAATGGTGCCATCACGTTTCATCATTATTCAGAAATAGTACTGATGATGGTAATAATCAACAAAAGATGCAAGGCATCAAGACGAAAGAATGATTAAATAGAAATTGACAAAACATAAAGTTTCACCCATATAATTGCATGATTCTTCTTCAGGAGAAAATGAAGAATCCTCAAAATAAAAATCTTTTTGAAAAATACTTTCTTCTGCTCAAAATTAAAAATTAGATCTAATGTCTTAGATGTAATTATTATTATTATTATTATTACTAATTATCAAACACGCTCGTCAAGAAATAATCTGCCTCTATTTATCTAACATTTGTCAAAAGTCTTGGATAGCGACTTTGAAGTAATTTTATGCTTGTTAATAAAAAGTGTATTTTAAAGAATATATTAATTACATTGCTGTAAATAAATAATTTCTTCATTTTTCAAACCGGAATTGTTTATGTAACATTTAAAATTTTAAATTAAAATTATGCGAAATTGAAACCAGTGAGATAACTTACATTAGAAATTTATAAGGACGCTAAATTGAAATTTACCCCAGTTTTTGTTAATTGAAATACTTTGAAGAGTCTACATAATTGTTACATTTTGAAAGATGATTAAAATACACATCTAGAACTTCTTTCGAGCATTATAAACATTGTACTATTGAATGAAATAAAATTTTAAGGAAAGTGATATTGTTTTTCTATAAATTTTTAATTAGTAATCTTAGTTTTTATGCAATACAATTAGTACTACTTAAAATGCTAATAAAGATTTTATTAATTGCCTACAGAGAATAAACTTCAAGTTCATATTTATTTTTATAAATTGAAACCTTTTTTATACCATTTTTATAAACCCAATAACAATGTTTTCAAGTTTACTTTCACTTTTATTCTTACATAAAGAATGTTAACATAAAAATTTAAAATTATATTCTTATGATAATTTTTTTTATGGTATAACCTTAAAAGTTTATTATTATATCAAAAAATACCGCGCCTACTTTTGTTAAAATTAGATTATGAAACACATGTAAATTAATTAATTAACTAATAATTTGGATGAGCACAATTAGTAATTACTTTTACGAAGGTTAGTATTATAGCATATTTGAGGATTGCAATAATTAATTAAGTAATCTAAAATTCTAAAATAACTGTAAAAGTTAGTAATTCGTTTATTTAAAGACCCATGTTATACTTTTTATTTTCCTTTTGCAATAAGCTTAATCGCCCATTAACAGACGTCTTTTTTGTGCTACGTGCGCTTATAAAAATGCTAGAAAATTTAAATACTGGTTTAAGTTACCGCATCGTTCCATTCTCCCACTACCGGTTTTTATTAACGCATTTATTTGTCTATACCAAGCCTATACGTTTCCAATGTGTATATTGGACACAATATGCTGGTATATTTGTGGTGTGTATGTTTGTCCTAAACAGAATTCTAGGAACAATCGTCAAATACAGTTAAATATATTGGTCAAAGCACTTCTACTACTTATTATAAGTGTCCGAGAAAGATTAAATGAAGACTAACGCGATATTGACAATTAAAATTAATACTCTGGTGGAGGCCTGCTTTCGGACGGTTAAATCGATCATTATGTGCGAACATCGAACTATATATAGTACTTTACTATTCATTCAAGACAATGTTGTAAGAAAAATGCATTTCAAGTGGGTTAATTCACTTTTAAACAGGCAATCTAGATTCTGCTATAGTATTGTTGTAAATGGCAGTTTCACATTTAAATTTGGGAACTAATAAATGTGTATTCCTAACATTGACGATCACTGTATTCCTATTCATTATGATCGGTATCGAATGCATACCAGTAAATGTTCTGAAGATTTAAAATTCATTAAAGTGGAATTAAGAGATAAAGTCTCAACCGCCAAACTATAGAGTTTTTCCCTAGTAGGCCTTCCAAAGATCTGACAGGCTCATTCTTTTGGAAGCTGTCGAAACGAGCGGTTCTTATTAATCAGAAAAATGTTAAATTAGACAACCCACCTTTTTTTCTCTTTCATTACTATTAGAATCGTCTAGGTCAGTGATGGCGAACCTTTTTGAGAAGTGGGTCAAATTTTGTTCATTATTTTTTTTAATACTAGTCTATGGGTCACTAAGTCAGTCACTTGTAAGGAGGGGGGGTAAAAATGGTACCAATAATTTAAAAACACCGAAAATTTGTTAACAGAAAAACTAGACAGTTGACCCTATTTTTGGTTCTCACTTTTAAAATGCTTTAAAAATGTATGTATGTATGTAAAATGTAAATGTATGTATGTTGTTTACGTTTCCTTTTTGTTTTACAGCTTTTACTTTTGTAAGTGAACAGCAAAATTCGACATTAGATATTTATACTTTAATTTTTTTATATTTTCGATTGTCTGTTCTCTCTTTTATGATATAAAAATAAGTTTATAAAAATCAACGCGTGGGTCATTCAAAAAGCCTTCGTGGGTCAGTGTCTGACCCGCGGGTCATAGGTTCGCCACCACTGGTCTAGGTTAAGAACAATGGTCCACTTGCAGTCAGAAGTTAAACTAGGCCGAAAAGGCGATAAAACTCCATAACTAATACAGAAGTTCAAACTTTCTATTTTCTTTACTGCCTTTCAGAAAGTGTCGGAATCAATCAACTGATATGGATTCGAAAAGTTTAACTGGGAAAAAACAAATTCATTCGAAATTTCAGAATGAGTTTAAATCAGTAGGTTATGCCGGTTTAAAGTTTTTCGGCGCTCTTGTTTCCCATGTATTTCGACGTGATAAAATCCGATTTGAAAGCCAAATTGTTAATTTTTTGTGCTACATGACAAAAAATATTCAAAATATGATTTCGGACCTTTTTACTTCGCGATGCACAATAATTTGAATTGATAATTTGATTTCAGATTCGAAATTATTAGGAAATAGTGAACCTCTCCGTCGAAACAGAAGCTTTATCTTTTGCGGTCCTCGGTTGTGGTCCGTGTACAGAACACACCAACATCCTCGTAGATATGATGATTCGAAAAGCCATTTGATGGCTTAACCTTAGCACTATTAGCACAAGTCTCACGCATAATATAAGCAATTCAGGTTTTGGGTAAACATTTTATGACGGACTAATGAATATTAAAGTCTATAATAAACTCGTAAAACCTTAAAAACAGCGTCAAATGGAGATTATAAATAAATGAAATGTTCGGCAGAGATTTGTTTGATTAACTTTTTTGCAATTCATGTTTTAAACTTCATATACAATACGTATATATAAGTATGCATATATGGTAATATTTTGTAAGTGAAGTGATAAATTAAATAAAAAAATATAGAAACAATGGCTTTAATATATAAATCTGCTCTGCTTGCAGTGCTTTCAATCCTCAGTTATTATCTTATTATTATAAGTTGAAATATGTTTTAAATGTTTACAAACCCATTACAGTTGTATGTTTTATCTTAGACGTGGATCAACAAACCGCAATTTCCTAAAAATGTATATTTTTTCGGAAAATCCTATTAAAAAGATTTTCATATAAGCACTGCTTTATCTTGACATGTTTTAAATCTATTGAATTGAGTACTTATCCGACGGTAGACTTTATAATAAATGACCATATTATTAAAGGCCTATGTTACTATATTCATAATTAACTGTCGACAAATTAGTTACAACATGGTTAATAACAAAGACAAGGAAGTTGGAACAGAACAATACAAAACGTTACAAATGAAGTTGTTGATGAAATAGGGTGATATGGGATTTGCTGAACGGGCAATTACAGAGTGTCAGTTTAAACAGATAATGCAGGAAATGGGAGATAATATTTAAATATAATTTTGGAGATTTGTTTATTGTGTTTCTTTTTATAATATTATTAGGTGTTATCATTCAGTAATTTTTTTATAGCATTTTTCTATTTTTATCTGTTTAAAATCGCCACCTTTCATAATATCTCAGTCTATACAATTAATTTTTTAGACTTCATTAATTAATTGAATAATTAAATTTTTATGTTCAAGATTGTATTTTACATAATTTTTGGAATTCCAGCATACTTCTCTAACCACATTCTTAAACATGGTGCACGTGGGAGGTCTGGAAATGTATGTAATGACTTGATCTATATACGATGCCCATGTTTCCAAATTTTCTTGGCAAAATTGTTGTTAAATGTCAATCAAGAAGTAATGTTAAATAAAAAGTTTTAAGATAATATTGGTCTGCTATTGAGAAACCGCATTGTAATTTTAAGTCTTAACTCTCTACAAATCTTTCTGGCCCGGATGTTTAAAAGTGGTAAATGAGTTTTTAAATGAAAATCCTTTAATGCTTCAATTTTACGAGATGAAACAGGGGGAAACACTAAAATTAGATTGGCGTTAACTTTCTTTGTATCAACCTTAATCCTGTTATTTTTAGCATCTTGCTCAATTCATCTTTCCAACTTTACTAATAATGCAAAATAAATCGGTACGTAGAAACAAGCTTTCCCTGAGGGAAATCAATTTATAATAATTATAAGAAACTCGTGGAGAACTATTTTAAAAGTTTAAATTAGTTAAATTTTAAACTAGTAGATTCATAAATAACAAATTAGTCATTTAATCAACATGCAAGTCACCTTCATTATATATATACGTAACAATTTATTATGGAATGACATGACTATCGTAATATTTGTCTAGAACAATATAACCAATCATTTTGGAAAGTACTGAAAACATAGATAAAAATTCTGTCAAATAATGTTACATTTACAAACAGTAAATTTGTATAAAAAGCCCCATTCAAACAAAAACCTACGTTGAATAACAAATGGAAAATTGAAACGGAAGAGATTATTTGGCAACAAAAGAAAATCTCGGACTGGATACAAAAACGTTTTTCCATTATAAAACAGCAAATTTAAAAAAAATTCTAATGAATGTTAAGCTTCCACATCAGGGAGCAATTTTACAGCTTATAAAGTCTATTTAAAGATTTATAAAACCAAAAGTGCGACTAATCGACTTACATCAAACGGCATTTAATCTTTAATTTTTTTTTGTCTTTTTAATCAGTAATCGCCCTAATTTTTCAGAAACTTCTAATTGTAAGATATTTTCTCTTGAGTATATTGTTTCACAATCATTTAATTTACAGCACTTCTATATTTAAATCTTCATTTTTATTGACATATTGATGCTATGTAATGGTATTTTAAAAAAGGGATTGAAAAACTTTTAAGTTTAAGTCAAGTTTAAGTCAAGAACAATTCGTAAAAAGATTTAACAGAGTATTTTTTATCTTTCATTCGCTTTTTGCTAGTTTGATCATTCCATCTACGTTAATTCTATTATCCAGCGGTGCATGGGATGACTTGCTGACTTTTTACATGAAAATCATTGCACATTATTCTATCATTTTTGTAAAACAGTAAAAGCTATGAAAATAAGTCTAGATTATATGCAATTCAATGACCTGAATTCTGTTTGTTGCATAGATCTTACTTTACATATGCTAAAATTAATAAAATCTAAATAAGTATTAAGGATTACCTTCATATATCCAGTGCCTACACATAATGAAATAAGGAAATAGCGAAGAGTAAAATTATAGCCACAGGTTTTAGACAGTTAAAATGCTACTTCATAATCCAATCATATTTCGTCAATATTCTTAGTTAAAATAGTCAACTTCGTTAGTTACCATTCTCAAACAAAATTGACTAATAAAAGTATTGTCTTCGACAGGTATAGTTTGGTTTTTAGAAATTGGTTTTTACGGCTCTGAGATTCAAATACCTATTGTTAAAACATCTTAAACTCAAGTACCGAGAGTAACAACTATTGTAAAAATATCTTTAGAAAGAGCATTCAATAACTGTTGTAATTCATGAAATGGACTTGAATTCAGGGCCGTCTTTTCGTTTTTGTTTTCTTTTTTGAGATAATCTAACTTAAGTATCACAAAATAGAAACAATTGATATATTTTTAGAGTTTATATTACAATTTTATTATTATGCATATAAAAACAGATACTAAATGGTACATGTCAAGAAGGATTGTCTTTATAGGTCATCTTCACTATTTATATCGCCATCTGACTCGCTGCTGTCAAAATCTACTCTGATTATAAATTTTTGCATAACTTTCCTTTTATGTCGTAATAAATGGAGTTTTTAAAAATTTATGTTATACTTTAAAAAATTCCTTAATTCTTACCTGGTAACATCTGATAGCATAAACTGTACAACTCAGTATCGTTTTATTTATGGCTTTAAGCAGTAAGCCTATAACAGTGCTTTGTTGGAATAACTACTATTGTTGTCAAATACCGGCCATAAAAACCAATTTCTGCAGACCAAACTATAAATTGCCTTTACCGTCCTTGATACTTAATATACCACCAATATCAATGGTTTTACCTATTTTATAATTTATTTCATTTTATCGATCTGCTGCCTTTATGAATTATCGAGAAAAACTTTACTTATTAAAAAAAATGGTGACGTGTGACCAGCGTCGGATTGGCGACATTGGGGCCCACCGGGCAAACAGCGAAGGGGGCCCCACTTGTTTTTGTTAGTAACTTGAACGTATGTCAAATCGCTTCAATAACTTAATAAATATTACGGTTATTTTTGCAAAATTATCAAGATTTAGCAAAAAGAGTGATATGTAGTGCATTCTGGAAAGTGCCATTCCAGACAAGGTTCCTGTAAATGAAGAATTTTGAAAAATAATAGCATATGTTAAATAATCTTTATTGTGGTATGGTATTGTCTATTATTTAAAAATTTTGTTTTGTCGGTTTTCTACGATCTTTATTTATTAGTGTATAGTTTCCAGAAATCAAAAAGACCCCGGTCTCTATTTAATCATCAACTCATTAAAACCGCTAACATTCAACATTACCGTCTTAATTTTACCCAATAAAATATGCAAAAACAAATTACAAAGAATTAAACCATTTGTAAATTAACTAATAGTTTTAAAAACATAAAAAGATACAAAGATAAAAGCGACAAAAGAAGGAAAATAGTAAAAGAAAAGATAAGGAGTTATAAATTGAAAAACGGAGAAATTAGAAAGAAATGCCAGGAAACAGAAGATAAGAAATTGAAAGAACAATTTGAAAAAAAAAGGAATAGAAGAGAAATGGGAAGAATTGTAGGAAAATGAGCTAGAGTCGGACAAAGAGTGCCGTGGGTATCAAAAATAGTAAAGACAAATGTAAAAAGAACGGAATCGTGGAATAAAGAAATGAAAAGAATGATAAAATACCTAAGTATAAAACAGACCGGACATTATGAAAAATACAAAGAAAAGAGAAAAGAGTCAAAAGTTGCAAGTTCAAAATAAGAAATATAGTAAGAACAAACAATGAAGAGTCAAACAATTTTACAACAGAAAAAGGAGTGAAGCAGGGATGTGTCCTCGTCCCCCTGTTGTTCACATTAGTGATGGATGAGTTAATTAAAAGAAATATAGTAAGAACAAACAATGAAGAATCAAACAATTTTACAACAGAAAAAGGAGTAAAGCAGGGATGTGTCATCGGCCCCCTATTGCTCACATTAGTGATAGATGAGTTAATTAAAGAGATAAGAAACAAGATGAAATAATTAAAAATAGAATACTGGAAGATGGAGGAAGTGAGATTGACAGAATTCATGTTCGCAGATGACATGATCATTTTAGCTGATTCAGAACAAAACCTACAATTTAACTTAAACGTATTAAACTAGAAATTACAAAACTATAGTATGGAAATAAACGTGGACAAAACAAAGAATACGATAATATCAAGTATAAAGAAAACACATAACGTACAAATACAGGGAAAAAGAACTGAATAAATCGAAAGCTATAAGTATTTAGGATCAGTAATAGAAGAAAATGGTAAGAGGGACAAAGATATCAGTGAAAAACTGGGAAAAGTAGTGAAAGTATATAAGATAATGAAAACAACAGTTTTGGGTAAAAAATAAATACAAAACATATAAAAACAGAAGTTATCAAGAAAATAGAAAATTCGACAATACTATATAGCAACGAAACATGGACAATAACAAATAGGAATCAAGAATCTATGCAATGGACATTAGATTTTTAAGGTTATTGTTTTTAGATTTTAAGGAAAATAAGAAACAAAACAAGAAGAGACAAAATTAGGCACGAAACCATCGGAAAACAATTCAAAATCAAACCAATATATGGAGTTAATAGAAGGACAATTGAGATGGTTTGGTTACCAGAAGAATATATGGAGTAAATATGAATGGTGAGAACTGAAAGGGAAGACTGGAATGAGGGAATCAAAGAAGAGACAGACAGAGAAGGAATCGATCTGATCGAAGAAATCAGACAAATGACATAGATAGAAAAGGATGGAGAGAAAAGTGCACGAAAGAACAGTAAAGTACATATAGTCTTACACTTAACGATAGAAAGGCATAGAATTAAAAAGAAGAACTAATGGTCTAATTCTTTGTAATTTGTATATTCTAGGTCTTGATAAAGAAAACAAATCGTTATCGAAACGTCATAATGAATTTGTAAAAAATAAATTTGAGGACTGAATCCCATGAATTTTTATTGAATTTCAGCAACTATTACTAATTAATTTAATTTTTAACAGACAGTTATATTCTTGTATTCACGATGTCTGGCTATTCCTAAAAAATTAATAAAATCTGAATTTTGCAAATTGCTGTTGGGGTCTTGGGGGCCCACTTCTCGGTTTCCAGGGGGGCCCACCGGGCATTTGCCCGGTTGCCCGGCGGTCCAATCCGACACTGCGTGTTACCTATTTAAAAATACAAGGGTGGCATATCTGCCGCGCTCAAGATATTGTTGCCCTATACCCGGGCCTAAAGGTAAATCCGGCCCAAGCTATACAGAATGTGGAAATCATCTATAGCAGTAGTGGCGAACCTATGACCCGCGGGTCAAACACTGACCCACGAAGGCTTTTTAAATGACCCACGCGTTGATTTTTATAAACTTATTCTTTATTACATAAAAGACAGAACAGACAATCGAAAATATTTAAAAAAAATTAAAGTATAAATATCTCATGACGAATTTGTAAAAAAAGATATTTCCAAGTGGACGTTGGCTAACTGATTTTTTATTGTATCACTGCACCTGTGTATGACTCATGACAGTCGGTAGCATCGTTGAACGGGGATGTACCAGCTCGCAGTGTTGAACTAATTGGCAGCCTTGGCGTACGCATTTAGAAGTGTTTAATAATATTTTTTTTTTAATTTTCTCATCTACATATGTATGTATATCAAGGTCGTTAATAAGAATTTTTTCTAAAATTATTGTATTCTAAATATAAATATTTTTAGTTGTGGCTCTGTACTATGTCAGTGTTTAAAAAAATAAAAACAAACGATACAAGTTCCAGACCATATCAAACAGAATGGGTTGATAAATATGGTCTGTTAAAAAATTTTTCGGTGTTTGCAAATTATTGGTACGATTTTACCCTTCCCCCTTCCAAGTGACGCCACTGACCCACAGGCTAGTATTAAAAAAATAATGAACAAAATTTGGCCCACTTCTCGAAAAGGTTCGCCATCACTGATCTATAGGATTCTAATTTGCAATGCTTGTTAGTTGACTGGTCTATTGTATAGGTACTTGCCTGACGACCACCCTAATAACAGACGTATTTAAAACCCGAAATAGTATATTAAAATACAAGTTCGAGAAAGCATCGATTCAAGCACGCGTTTGGAATTCCAACACGAGCCGCGTAGCGGCGAGTGGAGGAACAAACAAGTGCTGGAAGAGCTTTCTGAACGAGTGTTTTATACTATTTTTTCTATTTTACGCCTCTTAATTCCTTTTTACAGAAAAGAAATAAAAATTTGAAATTTAGGGAATTTTGTTAAGGTTGGGTACAATGATTTAGTATTATTTAAGAAGGCTGTGGAAAATTCAATTTGAATTGTCATAATTTTTTCTTGAAAATGAGTTCTGAAGATTTTTCATGTACTCCGCCCGAAATTCGAGCAAGTGCGGCCAATGTTGTTACCAATTTATTGCCAGAGAAGTCCAGATCGCAATATGAAAAACAGTTTTATCAATTTTTAGAATGGTGCAATGGAAAAAATGTTGGAAATATATCAGAGAATGTGTTACTGGCCTATTTTGATGAGCAAAGTAAAAAATACAAACCATCTACTTTGTGGAGCACCTATTCAAAACTTAAATCGTGTCTTGATATATACAGGAATGTCGACATATCAAAATATGTTAAACTGCAAGCGTTTTTGAAACGAATGTCTACAGGTTATCAGCCAAAAAAATCAAAAATATTGGAAGAGAGCGACATTAACAAATTCATTAAAGAAGCAGATAATAAATTGTACCTGGCGATGAAAGTGGGTGTAAATTTTATTTATTTTGTAACTGTGTACAAACAATATAATTTTAGGTTATATTAATAATGGGTTATAGCGGCGCGTGTAGGCGCGAAGAATTGACAAACATGTCCATCGATGACGTTGAATATAGACCTCACTCAGTTACTGTAGCAGTTCCTAAAACAAAAAACAATGTACCAAGACAGTTTATGATAACCAACCCAGACTGGGTTGATTTAATTGCAAAATACGCAGCCTTGAGACCGAAAATTGTTACACATAAACGTTTCTTCTTAACATATCGTGGTGGTCACTGTGTAAATAGTCCCATTGGGATTAATACTATTGGGAAAATTTCAAGAAATATTGCTGAATTTCTTCATTTACCAAATCCAGAACTCTTCACTGGACATTGCTTCCGAAGATCGAGTGCAACACAGTTGGCTAACCAAGGCGGTGATTTACTAACTATAAAACGACATGGAGGATGGAAATCATCTGCTGTTGCAGAGGGTTATATTGATGCATCTTTGAAGAAAAAGATTGAAGTTGCACAAATGCTTGGTCATCAAACTGTATTGCACTTACCTGATTGTTCTAACCATGACACAGTAAACAACCTTAATTTGGAATTACCTGGATGTTCTCACCATACGGACGACGCTGAAAATAATATTACTGTATCAGATAGTAATTCTTTCTCTCATAATATTGTGTCAAACCAAAATTTACCTGGTATTACTTTAACGTCACATGACACTTCCAATGTTTCAGTTAATGTCTACAACAATTGTGTTTTTCACGGTAATAAAAATTGAAGTTATGATACCTACCCTTTTTCGTTTATTGCAATTTGACAAGTAGCAAGGTACAGGATAGCCTGATCGCTATTTTTATATTCTTCATACCGCCTGCTGGTGTCTAACAAGTTCACGGTACTTTCCGTTGTGACAGTTCTGTTAACGTTGATAATAATTGTCCATGATAATCGAAGCTGATTTATTAAAAACACATTTTGTTTCCATTCCCATTCACGATTTGACATTTGACGTTGACGTAAACGTCAAATTAAAATTTGGAAAAACTGCAATGTCGCCAACACCAGAAAAATAAAATACACTAGCTTAGTAAAGCATCCAAAATTCTCAGTAACGAACCCAAACCGGTGCTTTACTGGGTCTAGTAACGACGTAAAATAGAAAAATCTTGTTCTAGATCTTTGCATATTTATTTTATTTCATTCGTTTTAATGTTTCAATTTGGCATATTACATTTATAGTATAAATCAATACTAGTTCTGGTTAGTTGGACCTGGTTTTGTTTAAAGTAAAATATTAAAGTATTTGAAATTATTGCGTTTTCTTTTTACTAGTTTCTCTGATTTATTATTTTTTGAACTCACTATCTAGAAAGCAGTGTTCGACGCACTGTCTAGTCAACCGGGAACACTTGTTTCCCGGTTAAGTAAACCGGGAAACACTCAGTGGTGCCAACTGCCAACCCTTGCAAAATTTAAATACCTTTTTTACTGCAAAATTTCTGCCGAAAAACAATCTGTCACATTTGTCAATTGCAGTCATGACTTGCTTTGGTTTATTTTTTAAATAAAAGTTGTGAAATCAGATAAAAATTTTATTTGACATTTATAACAATGACTACGTTCGTTTCAAAAAGTATTGTACAATTCTCTTGCGTGAACAATGTTCCCGCACTCGTATCGTAAATAACTATTTTGAACTCACTATCTAGAAAGCAGTGTTCGACGCACTGTCTAGTCAACCGGGAACACTTGTTTCCCGGTTAAGTAAACCGGGAAACACTCAGTGGTGCCAACTGCCAACCCTTGCAAAATTTAAATACCTTTTTTACTGCAAAATTTCTGCCGAAAAACAATCTGTCACATTTGTCAATTGCAGTCATGACTTGCTTTGGTTTATTTTTTTAAATAAAAGTTGTGAAATCAGATAAAAATTTTATTTGACATTTATAACAATGACTACGTTCGTTTCAAAAAGTATTGTACAATTCTCTTGCGTGAACAATGTTCCCGCGTTCACGCATATGAAGGCCCTCGCTCCCTTCGGTCGCTCGTGCTTCAAAACTGCGTTCACGCGGGAACATTGTGTTCCCGCACTCGTATCGTAAATAACTAATGTATTTCCAAATCTTTTATTTTAGGCGACTTCGACATCAATTATTTCACTTGTTTAGAAAATTTAAGGTTATATTAAGCTACGTATTTCTAAGTAAAATAAAAAATTTAAATATTTCATTTCAAATATCAAACATGCTCTTTCGAAACTATCTCTATTATCTTTTTCATAAATAGCATTTCCTATGATAGAACCCACTAGGACATGCTTTATTGTTTTGTATTTTACTCCATTTTTATATTGTATCATCATCCGATCAATACATTTTCATTTTCTCTTTTATTACTTCACCACCAGTTTTACTTTCAATGTAAACATTTCACATCATCTGTTTTCTCGTAAAAATAAGCTGTCAACAAATATTTAAGGATGTGTTTAGATGCCTCGTCGAAAAACTAACAGTCCGCTTATGTCAGAAAAAAATATCCATTGCTGATACTACGATTTATCACAATTAATAACTTCCTAATCTTAAAACTCTTTTCGGTATTTTTGCTATTACAAACTCTGTGAGAAATATTTGGAATACTTACAGCTGTGTTTGTTTTCATTGCATGTTACCTTCTAATCCCATCAATATAGCATATGATGATGTAACATCAAGTTAAGCTCTTATTGTGTACCTTAATCGATATACCATTTTTATTATGAATTAGTAATTTATCTTGGAATGAAGATTAAATGACCCATATTCTCTGAACTTGATGAATCACTTAATTTAGTTCATGGCTAACTTGATAACTTACAGGTATATAAAACGCAAATTAATGTAAAGTCACAATTCATCAACAGCATTGTTACAAGAGAAACAAGAAATGCATCTCTTTTATCTCCATCGCAGTTTAATCTCTTGAGATTTTTTATTATCAAAATAAATACCTATACCAATAATATTTCTAGACATCTTAAGGATAACCGGCAACTATAAATTACGTATTACCTCCTACACACCTTTCACCTCTTCATATGTAAAATTAGAACTAAGTCAATGCTAATTAAATGGAAAAAGGCAATTAGATCAAATGGAATTATTTAATGATTATTTTTTGGTCAAAAGTCTCAATTATTGAATTTGTTTTGTAAGTCCTCAAAATTCATCTTAGATGGAAATTAACAAACTTGTAGGTGAATGACGAATTTAATGATTTGATGATGCAATTTTTACTTGACCTAGGTTGAGATAAATGAATTGACCTTATTCTGTGATATATATACTTCCTTGTTATTAGATTTTATTTTTGTTTGTTTGATAATCTGTAGGTAAACAAATGTACTTCACTTCAAAGTCGAATAGTTATTTTTACGTCGCACCTAGTTAAATTTATTGAATAAGAATTAAAAAGTGAAGAAAAGCAAGGTTTTCTTCAAAATGCTTATTTTTTCCTTTTATTGGTAATTGCGTTACATACAAGAATCAACTTTAAGATGATATAAATGTTAAGGTTTAGTCTCCTTGTCTGTGGTATGTAATTTCCGCTATACATAATTACTTTTTCCAATTCTGTAAGTTGTAAATAGTTGTTATTTTCGATACCTGATGCTTTACAAAAAGTTTAAAACGCTCCGACGCGTTACACGTGTTAAAAAAGAAGATCGATGAATGGATTAATTGGATTCAAAATTTCAAGTTTCCAAAAAGCATATCATTCCTCGTGCTGATGTAGTTGACCTTGCACCTATTGAAAAAATAAGAAATGGATTTTGATTCCTAACTGTTTTGTAATCACCTGATCTACGATTCAATCTCTACTATATCACCTGATGTAACCAATTTAGTACCTGTTTGGCAGGTAGAATCCATGCCCCTATGATGGCAAAATTTCATTTTCTTTAACCTTGATTTATTTTTAGAGCACAAATGTCTAGGTCACGGTCGTCAATAACGTAAGTGTCTCCATACTATATAACAGTATTAGTTTTTCTTCATTTCTTTATTCATATGTTGCTATCTTTACACAATATATGCCCAATTATAGCAACAAAAGTAGTTATGTCGTCATAAAAATACATAAGTACCTAAACGTCAAGGTATTTTAAAGCGAAACCTTTTTGATTATCCCGAGACTTTGCAACAATGATTATTTCTTTTGTGCGCCGTTAATTTCGATATTGTGAAGTTTGTCAATGATGAATTTTTAATGTGAAATTAACTATACAGAAAAGTCTTATACCAGACATTCTCAAACTGTTATTCAATTGTTTATTCTTTTGGTATAGGTAGTGAGAGATTCAGGGAAAACAACTAAGACAAAAATTCTTGCATTTCTTTTTGAATTTATTCTTCAATTTCGTAGTATTCTTGTTTTATCATGATTTTCATGCAAAATACTACGGCTTAGACGATATTAGAAGATGGTTTAGACATATTTTCTTTGGTCTGAGCATTCTAGCTTATTGTCTAATATTAAAATCATGTGTATTTGCCACTCTGAATCTTTACTTAGTTACCATTAGGCATAGAAAAAGACAAGGAAATCAAATCTTTCTCTTTTTATCTGCTTTTAACATTTCCGATTATTTTAGATAGGCAGTATTTGAACCAATCAAGAACCACATTGATTCTAAAATAACAATTCTGAACAAGAGTTCTGATATGTTCTCATGATTGTACTTCACACCATTCCACAAGGTCAACTTAACGTGTAACAACTGTTTGATAAACATTGCTTCTGTTATTTAATATCTATAGGTATAGCCTTTTGTACCATAGCACCATTTAAATATTTAATCTAAAATGGAATTTCATAAGCAAAGCATTCTAAAACCATCTTAAGGAAATTTCAAATTTCATACAACTAATACAACTATACAACAACTAATACAACTTTACAACAACTAAAACAACTTTACAACAACTAATACAACTTTACAAAGAATAAAAAAAATAGTTATTTGCAACCACAAATGTTGCTGCCATTTAATAGGTAATAATAATAAACATTAATAGTTATCTCTGTATAGTTTTATTAAGATAAAAAAAGTGATAAACAATTATAGCAACTAATGCATTGACCCACTTAAAGTTACTTTAGCTTTTTAGATAAGAAGAATATAACCATAACAATTTATTTTTCTATTAAAATCATATACGTCATGTAAAAATGTTCAAATATGAACAGATATAAGGTAGAGTAATTATATGAGGTGTAGGATAATGATTTTTGCATAGGATTTACCTAACTCTCAATTATAATATCAAGTTTTAGTTCTTGGAGTAAGTTTGGAGGAGTGTGTGTCAAATTTTAAATATCTGCCTGGGTAGTTTATATAATATGGAGACTTTATTTTTCTTTATTTGCCTGTATTAGTTGTAGTTGTATATTCTTATAATTATCAGCCAATCAATATATTATTACCTAATACTATACCATTAAAACAGAAGCTTTCGATACATCTATGTATATTAATTTTTTTTTATTTATAATTATGAACTTTACATCAAATTTATTCTTCCCATTTTGAAACTTTATTTTTTTCCCATATTAATTTATTTATTTTGTAAACTGTACCATTATGTAAATGTAATGGTTCATATGATTTGATTAGTATGATCTTAATAGTAATCGTATTATTATAAAAACATAAGTAGATTTTTGATGATTTGCCAATCAACTTGACTTGGTTTCTCCTTTTATTGACACTGTTTTGTACAAGGTCGACCTGAATTGACCTTTTTGGGGATGAACTTAATAAGAGTCAAGTGTCAAGTTCAAAAGCATTTTAAAATCTAACAAATTTTCTTTTTTTCCTTAAATCTATATAGTACTATAATGTAATTTATTTTTATTTACAGGGAATGGCATTTACACTGGAAGAACGTCAAGCATTAGGCATCCACGGTTTACTCCCAGCTCGTGTGAAAACTCAAGAGGAACAAATAGAACACAGCAAAAAATGTCTTGAACGATTAGACGATGATCTCAATAAATACTTATACCTCATGGGATTGCTGGTATGCATGATCACTTTTAAACAATCTTGTTTATTGTTTCCAGCCTTATTTTGTGGAACTCCATAATCATGAAATAAATAAAGATTATTAAAAGTTTCACAGTTTTATTAAAATATACCTGACAATATTGTTTCGACAGCTATGCTGTCATTATCAAAAGTAATATAATTATAAACAAACACGTCGCTAAGGTAGATACAAAATAGGTAACTAGATAAAATAATAATAATAATAAAAATTAATAATAAAAATCATAATTAAACATCTAATACTTCCAGTAACGGAGAATTACTGAGCTCAAGTTGTTCATTCATTAAAGGTACCCTGAGTTTGTGTTTGTATATCTCAAAGGCTTCTAAAATGTCTAATTTGCGTTTGTTATTACAAAAATGTAGGAATTTAATATTATTTTGAGGAGTCATTGTGTGATTAGCTATCAAAAGAATATATCCCATTGACAATCAAACAGCAGACACAAATTACATATCTATACCATATTTTGGCAAAATATCAGAAAAAATTGCACATATACTAAGAAAAACCAACAATTATAAAATAACATTTAAAACCAACACTAACACTTTTTCATTTTTATTTAATGCTAAAGACAGAACACATGATATCATGAAATCGGGCATTTACCGTTTAAATTGTTCTTTTTGTAGTTCGGTATATATTGGACAAACACTTCGAAATTTTGACATAAGATATAAAGAACACGTACGTCATTATAAAAATAAACATCCTGAAAAATCGAATTACGCCAAACACCTTTTAGAACAAAATCACACAATGACTCCTCAAAATAATATTAAATTCCTACATTTTTGTAATAACAAACGCAAATTAGACATTTTAGAAGCCTTTGAGATATACAAACACAAACTCAGGGTACCTTTAATGAATGAACAACTTGAGCTCAGTAATTCTCCGTTACTGGAAGTATTAGATGTTTAATTATGATTTTTATTATTAATTTTTATTATTATTATTATTTTATCTAGTTACCTATTTTGTATCTACCTTAGCGACGTGTTTGTTTATAATTATATTACTTTTGATAATGACAGCATAGCTGTCGAAACAATATTGTCAGGTATATTTTAATAAAACTGTGAAACTTTTAATAATCTTTATTTATTTCACTTTTAAACAAAATTGACCTAATTTAATATTTTGCTGATTCTTATAGGATCGCAATGAAAGATTATTCTTTCGCTTAGTCAGTGGAAATGCAGAAAAAATGATGCCTCTTGTTTATACACCAACTGTAGGTTTAGCTTGTCAAAAATATGGATTAGTATTTCGTCGACCTAGAGGATTATTCATTACCATACACGATAAAGGACATGTTTATGAAGTATTAAAGAATTGGTAAGTTACTTTTTCATATTATACCTTCATAATTATATTCACTTTGTTTACATTTCCTGCAGGCCTGAGTCAGATGTTCGTGCTATAGTTGTAACAGATGGTGAAAGAATTTTAGGTTTAGGTGATTTAGGTGCCTGTGGTATGGGAATTCCAGTAGGAAAATTATCATTATATACAGCATTGGCAGGTATCAAACCACATCAGTGTTTACCAATAACTTTAGATGTTGGGACAAATACACAAACAATGTTAGATGATCCACTTTATATTGGACTTCCACATAAACGTAAAACTGGCAAAGAATATGATGATTTTATTGAAGAATTTATGACTGCTACTGTTCAAAGATTTGGTCAAAATACTCTAATACAGTTTGAAGATTTTGGCAATGCTAATGCTTTTCGATTGTTGGAAAAATATCGTGATAAATATTGCACATTTAATGATGACATCCAAGGAACTGCTAGTGTTGCACTCGCTGGTATACTTGCTTCTCTGCGTATTACAAAGAATAGATTATCTGATAATGTCATAGTTTTCCAAGGAGCAGGTGAAGCTTCATTAGGGATTGCTCAATTGTGTGTAATGGCAATGCAAAAAGAAGGAATCTCAGAAGAAGAAGCCAAAGATAAAATATGGATGGTAGATTCTAAAGGCCTAATTGTAAAAGACAGACCAGAAGGAGGAGTTACTGGTCATAAAGTACATTTTGCTCGTAACGGCCCAGGAATTAAAACTCTAACAGAAGTAGTAAAAACTGCAAAGCCAACTGTTTTAATTGGTGCTGCTGCAGTTCCAGGAGCATTTACAACTGAAATTTTGAAAGAAATGGGAAAAAATAATAAAATACCAGTAATCTTTGCTCTAAGTAATCCCACAAGTAAAGCAGAATGTACAGCGGAACAAGCTTATACTCATACAGAGGTAATTGAAAGTTGAGAGAAAAATAATACAAATATAAATAATTAAAAATTAATTTTAGGGTAGGGCTGTATTTGCGAGTGGTTCACCATTTAGTCCTGTAACTATAAACGGCAAGACTATGCATCCAGGACAAGGAAATAATTCTTACATATTCCCTGGTGTTGCTTTGGGAGTAATCTGTGTTGGCATTAGAACTATTCCTGAAGAGATATTCCTTATATCAGCATGTGTATGTAGTGCAGCAGCTAATAAAATATGGGAAAAAATAATAGTTTTTATTTATTTTAGGCACTAGCTGACATGGTCACTGAGAATGATTTGACACAAGGAAGTTTGTATCCTCCTTTATCAGCCATCCAGACTTGCTCTGTAAAGATAGCAGTCAAAGTAGCAGAATATGCTTATGAAAGTGGTAAGTCTTAAAAATGTGTAATTCTTAAATTTGAAGAATTGTAAAAGTTGTCCTAATTTTCATTCATGAGTAGGTATAAATGAATATTGTACAAAACTCAAAGCCCGTTATTTTGCAAAAGTTAAATTCTTTTAGGTTCTCCCCCCCCCTAGATCTCTTTAAAATGTAAAAAAAATGAGCTGTGCAAAATTTCAGCCGATTTGGTGTATATTAACCCGTGCCACCGAGGGGTTAAAGTTTAAATGGGATTTAACATGCTTTTGGTGCATTTCTAGTGACTTTGTGGCGTAACTTTTTACCTTTCTATGTTTTAACTTGGAAATTTAAATACTTATGTTGTTGAAGCTGCTGAACACGAATATGATAAAATTCGAACTGTCAGAATTGTTGAAATTCGAATTTCAACTTTTGACAGTTTACAGCTGTCAAAAAATCGGTCAATTTCACTAAAATTATCATTTTCGCGGAACTGTCCTAGTTTTTTTGGCTTCAGATTCGTGTTAAGCAACTTCAACAACATAAGTATACAATATTTCACGTTAAAACATAGAAAGATAAAAAAGTTATGCTACAAAGTTTCTAGCAGTGCACCAAACCCATGTTAAATCCCATTTAAAACTTTAACCTCTCGGTGGCACGGGTTAATATTGATCAAATGAGCTGAAATTTTGCACAGTTCCTTTTTTTGACATTTTAAAGGGATCTAGATGGGGGGGACCTAAAAAACTCAAACTTTGCAAAATAACGGCCACCCTAATACGCAAGCTTGTGTACTTATAAATAACTAGAGCAGAGTGGGCCAAGCTCAAACCCGCGAGCTCGAGACATTCTACTCTGCTAATACTGCGACGATCACGCCCGTGCCCGTGCAACGTTCCACTCGTACCCCTACTCAGAGCAATCACTGCCGGTCTAAATTAGTCTAATCTTAAAAGAATGATGAATTTATAATTTTATTTTATATCTTGCAATTTTTATAAATTACTTTTTTATCTGCTTATATTAAATGTAGGATTTATTAGTTACTCCTTCAGTTATATTGTTATAATTTTTTAAAATATGTATTTTCATAATCCCAAACCAAACATTAATTTTCAATTTATATTTATCATTTATCTAAATATTTATTTCAACGTGCTACTACAAGGAATTTAACTAGAGGTGGGAGCCGCGTAAGGGAATAGTGAGGGTTAAGGACAACCCAAATGACTCAATATGATGCAGTAGTGGAAGTTAAACACGCGTAAGGGGACCCTCCGGTGGCCCAGCCTGAACTAGAGTATTTGTTTAAATTGACATTAGTTCTTAAAATACCATTTATGCTTTATCTAGATCTAATATTTATTTTATTTTATTTACAGGTCTTGCTTCAGTACATCCCAGACCTAAGGATATGGAAGCATTCATACGTGCACAAATGTACGATCCATCCTATCAACCAGCCCTGCCTAGCATTTATGCATATCCTAAATTATAACTTCATTTCTATTAAATTATTTTTTAAATTATTAGTTGAATGTATTTTTATGTAATATTTATCCACTATTTTGTTTATTATTATATTATTGTGTATATAAATTGTTTTTATTTACTGTAACTTTATTGGAGGTATTTAAAAGTGCAGGACACTTAGAATATTTATTAAAGAGTGCATTTATATATTTGAAAGATACATATCGTCTCACCAATCTTATTATAAGGTATTAGATTCAAAACAAATTAAATTATTTTCATCAAATGTGATATCTATATTGGGTTACTGTAGAAATTATTTTATTGTACAATAATTTATGTAATATGTAATGACAATAAATTGTAATGTATGTAAAGCATAGTTTTCTATATCCTCCTAAAACCTACGCATATTCTAGAAAACCTGGCTGATTTATTTTTCTTCAGGTGCCAATCCTTCATTAGCTAAGCTGTTCTCACTTTGTACACAACTGCACAAAAAAGACCTGTAGTTATTGTCATGTACCAAGTCTGGATAATTTTTGAGTTGAAGAATTGGCCCCTTTATACCTTTCCTTGTAGAACTTGTAATATTTTATATTGTAACGTTCTTTTTAAAATAATAACAAAAGTGCTGTTTAAATCGTCTATTAATAATTAATATTTATTTACAAACACTAATGAATACACTATAAATTAACACTATGATTATAAGCCACTAAAACTATTATGAATTTCTAATACAACATTTATCTTTACATTTACTATTTATTTCGTGATACCCATTTAACTACTCGCTGTTGACTGCTTCTTTTATCCGCGAAGTCGATTTTATACCCTCATATAATCGTACCAGAAGCCGCTGGAACCTACTATGTATTTCTGGAAGGCGCTAGATAAACCGCGTCTGGTTTACATGCTTGGAGCGATGCGTCATTCTCTCGAATGCTGTAGAATATTCCATTTGTTGTGTGAAGAAGAGGTTCTTTCTTTTTCTCTCTTGTTACACTGCCCCCCTCTTCAAGTCTGTTCTGTCCCAGAACAGGTTTTATGCTCTGGTTCCTGTAGAACGGGTCATGACGATATCGACAGTCTTCACCTCGACTACACGTTCCATTACGGTAGAAGTAACAGTCTACACTCTTCGTTGGTCTTAATGCGGGCTGTGGGTCAAAACTGCAGACGAAGATCTTGACGTCCGTACCTCTAAAGGCAACTTCCAGCATGTTTCTAACGATTCTCCAATCCAGCTGGTCCCGCCCACAGCCGAGTTTGGGAACTGCCAATTTGTTAATTCCCCTGGTAAGCAACTCGATTCTCAAATTCCATAATGCCCTCCACAAGTCGGCGTAACTCGGTTTCTGGTAGTAAAACTGCTTGGTTACCAAGTAGTAAATGGATCGGTCATGATCAGGCAAGCGTAAGGATTTACCAACAGAGGAATTTTGTTCTCGAAGTTCATTCAGCCGTCCAAATTTATTTCTAAACACTACTGCGATTCCCCTGGACATACGGAGATCCTCGGAGACACAGTGGGCAATGGAATAATCACCAGGGACCCGGAAGAGATCTTATTGCATCTCAGTCGTAACTCCGAATCGCGCTTTTCTAGTTCCAGAAAACGCAGCCATAAATTCTCTGAAGGTTGGCTGATCATCTCCAGGCCTTACGGTATTGATAGCCACCTCAGCCTCATCTTCCCGATCCGGGACTGCGTCATTATTTCCCTCATAGTGCGCCAGACGATTGGAGTGTACCACCTTTGGTTTCCCTCTTGGCAATTTCTGGATGCGATAAATCAAGTTATTTATTCGTTTCTTCACCTGGTATGGGCCCTCACAATTCCGCTGTAACTTTGGAGAATAGCCACGACGTCTTTGCGGGTTGTATAACCAGACAAGCTCTCCAGGTTGAAACCCTCCTTCTTGGGCTCTCACATCGTACGTAGCCTTCATCCGGTCACTCGCGATTCGACTATTGTTTCGGGTTCGGTCGTGAATATCCTCCAACTTCTTCTTTAAGTTGATGACATAATCATTCCCGGCTACCTCCTGCTCTATAGGTGGAGACCCAAATTCCAGATCACACGGTAACCGTAACTCGCGTCCAAACATCACAGACGCTGGTGACTGACCGGTTGTTTCGTGGACCGATGCACGATAAGCCATCAGGAACAGATGCAGGTATTGGTCCCAGTCTCGTTGATGATCGGAGACGACCTTGGCCAAATATTTGCTCATTGTCCGATTCATGCGTTCTACCATTCCATCGGACTGCGGATGTAACGGTGTGGTCCGAGTCTTGCGAATTCCCAACAATCGACAAACTTCTCCAAAGAGTACAGACTCAAAATTGCGGCCTTGATCCGAATGCAGCTCCATTGGCACTCCGAAGCGACTGAAGAACTCTGACTAGTACGTCAGCAACAGTCGCGGTTCCTGGTTTGGTAGGGCAGATGCTTCTGGCCATTTGGTAAAATAGTCCATTGCTACTAAGATGTATTTATTCCCATCGTCAGTTTCGGGAAATGGTCCGGCAATATCTATAGCTATTCTTTCCAGGGGACTACCCACATTGTACTGCCTCATAGGTGCTCTTCGTTTCCCCAAGGGTCCGTTACCAGTGGCACATAGTTCGCATTTACGGCACCACTCTTTCACGTCTTCTTTACAATTGACCCAATAAAAACGCTCTCTAACTTTCTCCAAAGTCTTCGTCACACCGAAGTGTCCTCCTGAGGCACCGTCATGGAGATGTCGCAATACTGTAGCCACTCGGCTTCTTGGAACCACGAACTGAGACATAATGGTGGTGCCATCTTCACTCTCCAGTACTCGCTTCAGGAGATCGTCTTCCACCTTCAAGGACTCCCATTGGACCCAATATGCTTTGAGCGTTCTGTTGAAAGGGCTGACGGCCTCCCAGGCAGGCCTTTCTCCCACGCGCTTCCATTCCAGTACCATTTTTAGTTCGGGATCAGCCTTCTGCTGTCGTTGCAATTCTTCCGGCAACCAATTGTCGTTGACGATGGTAGTTCTTAATACTTGGCAAACCCTCTCTTCCAAGCGAGAGCAATGACGGCAATCCGTTGGACAGGGTCTTCTTGAAAGAGCATCGGCATTTCGATGACTAGTGCCCGCTCGATGTTCGGTGTCAAAGTCGTATCCTTGTAATCGTTCGATCCACCTTGCGACCTGGCCTTCAGGATTACGGAATTGTAAAAGCCATTTCAACGCTGCATGGTCCGTCCTCAATAAAAACTTTTTGTTCCAGCACTTTAGTATTTTCCATTAGCTTTCTAGCATTCTCTTCGGACTTTCTAGCATTCTTTTCGGCTTTTCTAGAACTTTCTTCCATTTTACTTAACAACAAATTAGTATCAATTGCGGGTCCAGGTATCTCGAAGCGGTAATTTTCAGGATCTTCCTTCTGTTCTAAAAGCCATTCTCTTAGCCGATTTATCAAAACTTCTTTCTTTCCATTACTATCCAAGTCCCTCTCGTCCAATTCCCGTTTTAAATCTATCACTAAGAGATCTTTTAACAATTTCATCACCATTTTAAATGTTTGTTGAAATTATTTTTGACACTAAAAATTTATTCTCACAGCACTTTATTTAATTATTACGCGATTTTATTTATTTTAAAACTCCACACCTGACAACACTGTAACGTTCTTTTTAAAATAATAACAAAAGTGCTGTTTAAATCGTCTATTAATAATTAATATTTATTTACAAACACTAATGAATACACTATAAATTAACGCTATGATTATAAACCACTAAAACTATTATGAATTTCTAATACAACATTTATCTTTACATTTACTATTTATTTCGTGATACCCATTTAACTACTCGCTGTTGACTGCTTCTTTTACCCGCGAAGTCGATTTTATACCCTCATATAATCGTACCAGAAGCCGCTGGAACCTACTATGTATTTCTGGAAGGCGCTAGATAAACCGCGTCTGGTTTACATGCTTGGAGCGATGCGTCATTCTCTCGAATGCTGTAGAATATTCCATTTGTTGTGTGAAGAAGAGGTTCTTTCTTTTTCTCTCTTGTTACAATATTATCTTTCTGAATCTTTCATGAAGTGACCCAAATTAGCTTTTCGTTTTTAGTGTTTGAATTATTTCAGCTTCGTTGTTCAGGGTATTATTATCAATGAGCGTCTAAGTTCTGCTGCATATAAATAGGTAGAACTAGAAAGGTGTAACATCACAGTAGCTTTATTTTATTTTTGTGTTCAAGTTCATATCATGGCAAGGAGAACGCTGGAACTTTTTGGTATATACCATACACTGGTATGGTCAAGCCGTAGATGATTCAAATAAAACTGCCAATAATATTTAATGGGATATTTAATTATATAAGAATTATGCAAATGTATAGGGTGTAACTAAAAAAAGTACAATCCTCGTAATAGGGGATAGTTGTAATGATTTAGAACATATTTTTCTTATCAACATGTAGCCGTAAGTTTTTTTCAAAAAGTTTAAATTTTAATTATTTCATCAAAATGAGCTTTTCCTACTTGTTTATGTTGTGTTATGAAAAAGAAATCAACCTTAATATTGCCATTCATTTGAGAAAATTTCGTTATAATCTTTTTTTAGAACTTTGTTTACAGACTGACTATCTTAACATTTATTGGTGTCATTAAATCTTTTATTTATTAAAATAATTCGATAATTTATATTTTCTTATTGATTTCTATATTTATTCTGAATTAAAAGAGTGTTCATTGCAAAATTGTAGCTATACGTTATTTAGTGTAAGTTTACGTTCACGTCATTACTAAATTATGACGTCAGACTATGCGCTGTTGCCATATGAAATTAGATATTCCTTGTTTGATCCAACACCTTTGCTGCATAAGATCTCCCAGAGCATCACCATTTTCACTTCTTAAATCAACAATCTTCTGCACACCAACTTTCCGCTCATTAGTGTCACTGGAACACAAGAGTGTCTGGATGATCATTTCGCTGAATGCATACCAAGCTGAACGCTGGATGGTTGGCAAAATAGCATCCACTACAGCTTTCTTTTGGAGTTTGAGGAGCTGAAGCTGGAACAACACATGACGTGGGCCTTCCACCCAAGAATGTTTTACTTTTATCTGGAACCAGCAGGGAAAGTACATGCCAACAATGTACTCTACTATCAGTTGTAAATTCTTCACGGTTTTGCCCTTAAAACCATGTTTTGAAACCCATCTACAGCAAATGCTGTTAGCTGTTGTTAACCATCTTGAGTGACTAACTGGAACAATTTCAAGAAGGGCAAGATCTCTGGGAAGTTATCCTGTCCGTATGGCCTGCGTAATTCTGTAACCATATGCTTGATTTGTTGATAAATCATTGATGACACTGTCACTAAGAGGAATCAAAGGCTCTCCAATTGAGACTTTAGTGAATGAAGGATCAATTTCCAATTCTGTGGCATTATCTAGCATCTTGCCAATTTCACCAATCCATCTGTTGTTTGATAAGGTCTTCCCATCTAGTGTCGTGATCAAGTGTTACAGGGGTAACTCATTTGTATGAAGAGCACAGAGTAACGAGTTCAGCTTGCGGCCAAACTTAACTTCGACGAATTGCATGATACCACCATTCCAACCAGTGTTTAAATTTGTGGAATCAACCACAATGGCTTGTAGAGTTTTATCAATGCCTTTCTCCATGAACTCCACTAGATTATCAGCAATAACTTCAGCAGGTTTTCTTGTGGTGGAATCTTTCTCTGGAGTGAAGTGGTGCAGATACCTTCCACCAGGTTCGCTGCATACAGAATAATGTTCTTCTTTGATGATGCTGGGAAAACACCGATCTGAATTATCAGCTATCAGCATAACTTTAGTTGTGTCTTGACGGCCATCAAAGAAGATGCAGTCAATTTCGTTCTTCTTACAAATTTCATCAAATTCTTGATCCAGTGACTTCATAACTTTTTCTTGCGCCCTCTTTACTGTGATCCACTACAAATGTCTTGTCTTGTGCAGTGACTAAGCCAGCATCTATAAAAGCAGCAGTGGTAATTGCAGCTGTGGCACGCAGGCCAACACCATACCTGATGCTCTGCATAGCAACATTGCGTATTTCCATTGTGTTGTGTTGTTTCTTTTCATTTAAGCCAGATGTACTTGGCAATTCTGACATTCCATAACTTCTTCATCATCAGTGAAGATAATTGCTTCATTTGATGACACTGAAACAAATGAAACATCTAGCTTACTCCTCTCTTTATGTTCGGAAAGTCTTTTCCTTTCATCTTCTTGTCGTTTCTGCTTTTTGTGTAGTCTCTTATGTTCAGGTAAATCTGGTAGACCAATTTGGTGTGGTCCAATAGAACCAGTCTTCTCTCTCTGACCCTTAATGAAAGAAAGTTTATTCACAGGGATCTTCATATCTTTAAGACATGTACATTGAGTATGAGCTTCCTTCCCCGCAGTTCTAAAAAAGGGTGATTTTTTAGAAATATACTGTAATGATATTTTCAATCAAAAATAACTCGTCATAGGGTTATAATTGTAATCACAATCTAATGGTTACATTATGAATTTTTATTAATTATGAAAAGGTGATGGGCCATCTTGAAGATTAAATTTTCTTTGTGAGGGTGACTTCGAGACAATCAGTTAGGAGTTTGCAACGAGCTAATAAAAAAAGAAAAATTGTATTAGTTTAATAGATTAACTTGTAGTAATTATAAAATATCATATGAAAGATAGCTTAAAAGGTTGTTAGTAGATATGAAAAACTTAGAAATAGTTCAGTCAAACTAAACATTTGAAATGGAAAATGGAAGTACATAACATTTTTTTCTTCCAGCATGCAGGGGGGGGTCTAGAAAAGCTTAACTTGAAGTTTTCGACCTCAAATTCAGATGAGCTTTTTCCGCCATTTTGAAAAGAAGGGTGAAGTATTATTTTGAAATTATCTCTATAACAGTAGGTCCGAAAAAAAATTTGTATAAAGCATTTTTGTCGCAATACGATTGTCTACAACTTTTATTTGAAACTTTTCCGCGTAATATAAAAAATGAAAAAGTTGTAGACAATCGTATTGCCGACAAAAATGCTTTTTAGAAATTTTTTGTCGGACCTACTGTTACAGAGATAATTTCAAAATAACACTTCATCCCTTGTTTTTCCAATGTTTTTTCCTCATAACTTTTTCATTTTTTATATTACGCGAAAAAGTTTAAAATAAAATTTGTAGACAATCGTATTGCCGACAAAAATTATTTTTACAAATTTTTTGTCGGATCTACTGTTACAGAGATCTGGAAGAAAAAAATCTTATGTACTTCCATTTTCCAAGTTAAGCCCATTTTTCGTACAGTTTGACTGGACTAAAACCATAGAGGCAAATAATTATTGATAACATCACTATCTTTGATAAGAATAAAAAGGATGGGTGAGAAATTTCAATAATCGTTGCCTTAGGAGAAAAATAACAAGAAAAAATGAAATGACAAAAATTTGTCTTTGGGCAAAAAATTCTGCTTATAATAAATATTAAATAATAAGTTATTAATCAAATTAAAAAAGATTTTAAAAAGGAGATTGTATAAAGTATAAAGATATACTGTTGTAATAATAAAACTTGTACCTACAAATTGGATACAGTCGTATTATTGACTACTCTCAATAATTTATTATATCTGGTGAGTGGGTATTAACAACAATTTGGAGAACTCGTCATACCAGCTGAGGACAAAAAAATAGAGTATACCTGAAAGAAAAAAGAGGTAGTAAGGAATAAGCAATAACAATAAAAAGGTGAAGGTGAAGTGTGTGAATTATAGAGCATAGCACAAGTGTTTATACAGTTTGATTAAAGAAAAATATAGGACAGGATAATAAAATCGAAAATTTTACTTACTCAAAGAGAAACATTTTGGGAAATTTTATAGTATTTTACATTATTAGCAAGGTAAACCTGTTTTTACTGGCGATAGAAGGAAATGACTGGCGAGCCGGCAGGCGAGCCTGTCACCTTCTTGAGCCAGTAAAAACAGTTACCTTGCGTATAATGTATAATATTTTATTTGTTATTCATTTGTAAACAACACACAACATTTATTGTATCTATAAAACCTGGCCCTAATCCTAACAATCACAATAAAATGTTACACTTTTTAATAATTTTATTAGCCGTGGAAGTATGCGTAGACGTAGAGGTTATTATGACAATTTGTCTATGAATGTCATATTCTACTAACTTGTAATAGTATATTACATGTTGAGTTGGTAAAGGATATCTTTACAAGCCAAGCGATAATTGTTTGACCGAGACGGTACGTCGAGGTCAAACAATTATCGCGAGGCGTGGAAACTTTACCAACGAAACATGTATACTATTTTATTCACAATAATTAGATTTAAGATAATCAAAATAAAAACTAATTTTAAATTTTAAAATAAATTTTTTATAAACTGTCATAATTTCAATCAAAGCCATCTATCGACCAAAAGAAATTTTAAGTAAGGTTTCATTCTTCGTCGCTAGATGGCGATGTATGCGCTCAGTATTTTAAAATTAGAAATTAATTAATTCCATTGTAATTATTAAATATAAAATACGGAAAAATAAAACTAATATTAAATAAAAAATATGTTTTTAGCGTTAAATATATTTATAAAAACTCAAATTTAAATCGGATAAAACGTTTTGTTTTAAATTATTCAGAAAAACAGGCCAACTTGTTTTTAACTTATAACTTTACATGTCAGTCTTACAGACATGTAATAGTATATTACATGTTGAGTTGGTAAAGGATATCTTTACAAGCCAAGCGATAATTGTTTGACCGAGACGGTACGTCGAGGTCAAACAATTATCGCGAGGCGTGGAAACTTTACCAACGAAACATGTATACTATTTTATTCACAATAATTAGACTTAAGATAATCAAAATAAAAAGTAATTTTGAATTTTAAAATACATTTTTTATAAACTGTCATAATTTCAATCAAAGCCATCTATCGACCAAAAGAAATTTTAAGTAAGGTTTCATTCTTCGCCCCTAGATGGCAATGTATGCGCTCAGTATTTTAAAATTAGAAATTAATTAATTCCATTGTAATTATTAAATATAAAATACGGAAAAATAAAAATACAACTAATATTAAATAAATAATATGTTTTTAGCGTTAAATATATTTATAAAAACTCAAATTTAAATCGGATAAAACGTCCTGTTTTAAATTATTCAGAAAAACCAGTTGGCCATAACTTTACATGTCAGTTTTACAGACATGTAAAGGAAATTGTTAACCACTTTGGTGTTGCTATAGCAATAGCTTACTTTCCAAGGTTTTTACAACATATGAAATGTACATATTGCAATATGATTGTGAATAAAGGAAATTGTTAACCACTTTGGTGTTGCTATAGCAATAGCTTACTTTCCAAGGTTTTTACAACATATGAAATGTGCATATTGCAATATGATTGTGAATAAAACTTTTTATTCACAATCGATACATAATGTGTTTATTACTGATGTTTAAAAAGTTAGAAAGTAGTTTATTATACACCATAGTCAATAATAAGTTCTCTTGGTTAGTAATGAGTTCTCTTGGTTAGTAATATCCATTACTTACCTTTTGCTCGTTCTAAATATTCTCAACAGATGGCAGAAGTTTTCGTATCTATCTTTACTTTTAGCAGGTAACAAACAGTCAATCACTGTTAGTAGCAACTTCTCGCAATTCCGGTGGTGTGCAACTTACATCAGTTTCACTATCAGACATTTTAAATCGTGTAAATTGCAATTAGAAGCAATGTAATTAAATATGGTTTAGTAGTGACACGAATTTACTTTGACAATTGTTGCAGCAATTGTCATTTTATCGCCACCTGAATAAAAACGCTGGTGTTGTGTTTTACATATATCAAGTATAAGGTATCAATGTAAGAACATAATTATGTACGATTGTGAATAAAATAGTATACATACCTCTGCGGGAAGACATTACGCGTCGAGCAATTGCAGCCCTTGGCGCTTCGCGCCTCGGGCAGCAACATTGCTCTCTGCGTAATGTTCTACTTCCCGCCTCGGTAAGTAATCTACTATTACAGGTCAGCTGTCAGTTTTACAAGTCAGTAGCTTGTAAAAGTAACCTTTCGTTGTTTGTATTCCGTCGCATAAAATGACGTTTACAAGTGAGTAACAAATAAAAGCTTTAGTTAGAATTATAAAGGTTTGTTCAGTAAGTTCCAAACTGTTTTTTTTAAATAAAACTTGTTTGAAAAAGAAATATAAGGAAGTAACGCAATTCTCACAAATAAAATTAATCATTTACCTGTCACATATTTGATTTTAGGTTAGATCATTTTGATTGAAGGTAGACATTAATATAGTGTATTCAAGATAACGAACAACTAAACAAATGAACATTTCTGATGTTTCTATGGTTATATAAAGACGTTATTGCACTAATATAAATATTTTATTCCATAATTCGCAACCTGCTTTATCGGCATGTCAATTCATGCCGATAACGCAGGTTGTACCTTGAATATTAAAAAAACAAGCCGACAACAAATATTTATTATCTTTCTAGAATTAATCAGATTCTGAAAAGTCACTTATCATTAGAAACATTTATACGAATAAGTCAATAATTATATGGAAATTAACAAACGAAACTAAAATGACATGATATCATTTTAGCCTGGTTACGATAGCAATTTTTTCTAGCAATTTTTTTTCGGTTACTTTAGCAATTTTTTTAGCAATTTCTTTACGATAGCAATTTCGTTAGCAATTTTTTGCACTTTCTCTTAAATCTAATTTAAAGAAAATTGTGCATCGATGATCCTTGTGCAAGGATCTTGAGGACACATCTACAGATGGTCCTTAATGGTTAAAATCGTTTGTCCTATCGTCATTCTTTTACAAATCGTATAATACCTATAAAATATGGAAAAGTACCAATCAGCAAGCTTAATTTAAATGAAAAATTGAGCTTGTGCATCGATGATCCTTGTGCAAGGATCTTGAGAACTCATCTACAGATGAGCCTTAATGGTCAAAATCGTTTGTTCTATCGTCATTCTTTTACAAATCGTATAATACCTATAAAATATGGAAAAGTGCCAATCAGCAAGCTTAATTTAAATGAGAAATTGAGCTTGTGCATCAATAATCCTTGCGTAAGGACCTTGAGAACCCATCTCCAGATGAGCCTTAATGGCTAAAATCGTTTGTTCTATCGTCATTTTTTACAAAGCGTATACATATAATATATGGAAAAATACCAATAAGAAAGCTTAATTTAAATAACAACTAGAGCTTGTGCATCGATGATTTTTGTGCAATAACCTTGAGAACGCATCTCCAGATGAGCCTTAATGGTCAAAATCGTTTGTTCTATCGTCATTTTTTACAAATCGTGTAATGCCTATAAAATATGGAAAAGTGCCAATCAGCAAGTTTAATTTAAATGTGAAATTGAGCTTCTGCATCGATGATCCTTGTGCAAGGGCCTTCACAACCCATCTCCAGATGAGCCTTAATGGTCAAAATCGTTTGTTCTATCGTCATTTTTTACAAATCGTATACATATAATATATGGAAAAATACCAATAAGAAAGCTTAATTTAAATAACACCTAGAGCTTGTGCATCGATGATTTTTGTGCAATAACCTTGAGAACTCATCTCCAGATGAGCCTTAATGGTCAAAATCGTTTGTTCTATCGTCATTTTTTACAAATCGTGTAATTCCTATAAAATATGGAAAACCGTCAATCAGCAAGTTTAATTTAAATGAGAAATTGAGCTTGTGCATCGATGATCCTTGTGCAAGGACCTTCAGAACCCATCTCCAGATGAGCCTTAATGGTCAAAATCGTTTGTTCTATCGTCATTTTTTACAAATCGTATACATATAATATATGGAAAAATACCAATAAGAAACCTTAATTTAAATAACAACTAGAGCTTGTGCATCGATGATTTTTGTGCAATAACCTTGAGAACGCATCTCCAGATGAGCCTTAATGGTCAAAATCGTTTGTTCTATCGTCATTTCTTACAAATCGTGTAATGCCTATAAAATATGGAAAAGTGCCAATCAGCAAGTTTAATTTAAATGTGAAATTGAGCTTGTGCATCGATGATCCTTGTGCAAGGGCCTTCACAACCCATCTCCAGATGAGCCTTAATGGTCAAAATCGTTTGTTCTATCGTCATTTTTTACAAATCGTATACATATAATATATGGAAAAATACCAATAAGAAAGCTTAATTTAAATAACAACTAGAGCTTGTGCATCGATGATTTTTGTGCAATAATCTTGAGAACGCATCTCCAGATGAGCCTTAATGGTCAGAATCGTTTGTTCTATCGTCATTTTTTACAAATCGTGTAATGCCTATAACATATGGAAAAGCGCCAATCAGCAAGTTTAATTTAAATGAGAAATTGAGCTTGTGCATCGATGATCCTTGTGCAAGGACCTTCAGAACCCATCTCCAGATGAGCCTTAATGGTCAAAATCGTTTGTTCTATCGTCATTTTTTACAAATCGTATACATATAATATATGGAAAAATACCAATAAGAAACCTTAATTTAAATAACAACTAGAGCTTGTGCATCGATGATTTTTGTGCAATAACCTTGAGAACGCATCTCCAGATGAGCCTTAATGGTCAAAATCGTTTGTTCTATCGTCATTTCTTACAAATCGTGTAATGCCTATAAAATATGGAAAAGTGCCAATCAGCAAGTTTAATTTAAATGTGAAATTGAGCTTGTGCATCGATGATCCTTGTGCAAGGGCCTTCACAACCCATCTCCAGATGAGCCTTAATGGTCAAAATCGTTTGTTCTATCGTCATTTTTTACAAATCGTATACATATAATATATGGAAAAATACCAATAAGAAAGCTTAATTTAAATAACAACTAGAGCTTGTGCATCGATGATTTTTGTGCAATAATCTTGAGAACGCATCTCCAGATGAGCCTTAATGGTCAGAATCGTTTGTTCTATCGTCATTTTTTACAAATCGTGTAATGCCTATAACATATGGAAAAGCGCCAATCAGCAAGTTTAATTTAAATGAGAAATTGAGCTTGTGCATCGATGATCCTTGTGCAAGGACCTTCAGAACCCATCTCCAGATGAGCCTTAATGGTCAAAATCGTTTGTTCTATCGTCATTTTTTACAAATCGTATACATATAATATATGGATAAATACCAATAAGAAACCTTAATTTAAATAACAACTAGAGCTTGTGCATCGATGATCCTTGTGCAATGACCTTGAGAACCCACCTCCAGCTGAGGCTTAATGGTCAAAATCGTTTGTTCTATCGTCATTCTTTTACAAATCGTATAATACATATAAAATATGGAAAAGTACCAATCAGCAAGTTTAATTTAAATAACAACTAGAGCTTGTGCATCGATGATCTTTGATCAATAACCTTAAGAAACCATCTCCAGATGAGCCGTAATGGTCAAAATCGCTTGTTCTATCGTCGTTTTTTACAAAACGTATAATATATGTAAAATATGGAAAAGTACCAATGAGCAAGTTTAATTTAAATAACAACTAGAGCTTGTGCATCGATGATCTTTGAGCAACCCCTTTTTTTAACTGTTAGGTAAACGATATTGGCACTTGTTTCACTTATTGCATTTTTTGCTTTTTGCCGATGACCTTATATTATTTGGCATAGTAAACACTATCGAAGACTGTAAAGAAAAATTAAAAACGGCATCAATAGATTAAATAAATGCAATGATTCTAAATGTAGATAAATGCAAGTGTATAAAATTTTATCGTACATTAAAGCATATCAAATTTGACTATAAATTAGAAGAAACTACCATTAATGATTTGGGTGTTCTGTTTGATTATAAACTGGATTCTAAAGCCCACATCAATCATATCAAAACGAAAGGGCTGCAAAGACTTGGGTTCCTAAAGAATTTACCGACATAATACAACTATTTTCAGTTTCATCATTAGATCTACAAAAGATTTTAGCAACACTAAGACAATACAATTATTAGACAATTCGTTAGTTAGATCAAAATTAGAATTTGCGTCGGTAGTCTGGAACCCAGGATTAGTTACTCTAAAACATAAGATTGAAACGGTTCAAAACAAATTTTTAAAATATTTGCATTACAAAAAGCATGGACAGTATCCCGATTATGACGAATATCAAGATATTAGGTCGGAATTTAACATTGCTAAACTGTATATAAGAAGGGAAGTGGGGGACATCTGCTTTGTACATAAGCTCATAAATAACAGAATAGATTGTCCCAAGTTGTTGCCTTTGGTGCGTTTGTACGTACCAGCGCATCGATCACGGCCACGAGGTATCTTGTACGTTCCACATCATCGAACTAATTTAAGACTACACTCTTCACTAATAAGAATGGCGACATCTTTTAATGCTGTTAGCTATGAAATAGATATTGATTTGTTTGATTCTTCCCCCGTAGCGTTTAAACGATCACTGTTTAGATTATTATTCTTCTGACTAAATGCACTTGGATAGGTAATAACTGTAGGTTTCGTCTTAATATACTGAAACAGTATGTTATTGCTTTGTTGTTTATAATTATTATTTAAGCTTTAGATGTTTTTGTTTTTCTCTTATGTTTGAACTATATGTAATTGAATTTAATGTATTTTAATTTAAAATCTCGGGATTCCCCGACAATGTAATTGGGCATTGCCCGTTTTGTTTGGGTGATATTAAATAAATAAATATTAAATAAATAAATAAATATTAAATGCCTCTATTTTGACATTGTTCGTAGCACAGTAGAATACTCTCCATCAAATGAGCTAGACAATACTAAGATGAAAGTTGTACCTAGTTGTATAAAACCAGTGGCGTGCGGTGAGAATTTAGGCTAGGGAAGCAACTACGATTTTAAATTTAATATACAAGAGCGGATCCAGGGGGGGTCCCCCCAAAGTCTTGATATATACTTTAGTATTATAGATAAATAAATTTTGAATGTAAAAGTGGTTATTGTTTATTAAATATTGTGCAATATATAACATTTATAAATAAATATAATAGGATAAAAACAAATAATGTTTGTATAGTAATTATTAATTTATTTAAAACAATTATTTTCAAAAAATGCCCCCCCCCCCCCAAATAATTCTCTGGATCCGCCTCTGCTAGGTACAATAAAAAACAGTATTATAATTATTAAGCTTAAAAGTTTTTCAAAGAAGAACTTTTCTACTTTATATTTATGGAATTTGTTGACTATGATTCTTTATTTAAAAAAGTACTACTATTTACAATGCGACTCGATTTTCCGGTCTTTTTTAGCAAAATACCTGGTGCAGGTTTTAATATTTGTTGTTAAATTTGAATATTCTGGCTTTGATCTGCCTTTCTCAACAATTTATAATTTCCCTCCAAAACTGTATCCAGAAAAATCTAATAATTTACAAACTGAACAACAAAAACGTCGCGATTCGGTTATATAGGAAGTACTCGAACCTTCGACCGAAGCAGCTGATTTTGCAGTCATGACGATAATGCATTTTTAAATTTGCATACAGAACAAACTAAATAGAATTATTTGTCTTTAAAAAACTTATATAAATTGAAATAATAAAATGTTTCAAAATACAGTCTCGTTCGCAGATTTACATTTAACAAACACTAAATCGAACAAATAACCAAATTATAATAAATAAACAATTTGGGCATGGAGCACACTAAAAATAACGTAACCTTACCTTAATGTACAAGACACCCGTCGACTAACGAAGGCGCGACTGGTCGTCTGGCGGGGAGAAGTGCAATAAGCAACAAAATCAGTGCTTATATGCAGTGTATGTAACACATTTGAACCTGTATTACCTTTCCGCGCAAGTTTAATAAGCTTAATTTAAAATAGTAGTCTAAATAATTATACTTTTTGCTGTAGGGAATTGATATTGAGCTTTAAGTTGACTAAATATTACAAATTTAAATTATTTCATAACCATAATTTTATAGAAATATTTTTGTTAGCATTGTTTTTTAATTTTAATAATTTCTTAAGGGAAGCATTGCTTCCATTGCTTCCATGGACCGCACGCCACTGTATAAAACATGGAAGCTTACATCATAAAACTCGAAGAATATCACAATTACAAAAGCATTTAGTTCAGTAGAGCTCTATTTGAAAACCTAAGTAAAAAATATCTATTTTTAATTATTTTTCAATATTTCTGCCGTTTTCAAGTTAACTTGTCAAAAACAGAAATTGGTAAGAATTGGAAATTCCTGCGATTTGATTTGGCGAATCTGTTTTTAAAAAAAATTTGTAAAACTTTTCTTCATTTTATCGAATTTATATGGTTAACGGTTAACAATAACTCCCTAACCCTATACTATAAAGTACACACATACCAGTAGTGAATATAAATAAATCATAGTTGTTTTAGTAAAATTAATGTAAAATTAATAGAAAAATGCCTACTTTCTTTGTTTCTTCTACACCAAATCATTTTCAAACATTTTCGGTTTCTTATTGAATTACTTATTCCCATATATGTTTCTCAAGGTGCTTGCACTAGGATCATCGATGCACAAGCTCAATTTCACATTTAAATTAAACTTGCTGATTGGCACTTTTCCATATTTTATAGGCATTACACGATTTGTAAAAAATGACGATAGAACAAACGATTTTGACCATTAAGGCTCATCTGGAGATGCGTTCTCAAGGTTATTGCACAAAAATCATCAATGCACAAGCTCTAGTTGTTATTTAAATTAAGCTTTCTTATTGGTATTTTTCCATATATTATATGTATACGATTTGTAAAAAATGACGATAGAACAAACGATTTTGACCATTAAGGCTCATCTGGAGATGGGTTGTGAAGGCCCTTGCACAAGGATCATCGATGCACAAGCTCAATTTCTCATTTAAATTAAACTTGCTGATTGACGGTTTTCCATATTTTATAGGCATTACACGATTTGTAAAAAATGACAATAGAACAAACGATTTTGACCATTAAGGCTCATCTGGAGATGCGTTCTCAAGGTTATTTCACAAAAATCATCGATGCACAAGCTCTAGTTGTTATTTAAATTAAGGTTTCTTATTGGTATTTTTCCATATATTATATGTATACGATTTGTAAAAAATGACGATAGAACAAACGATTTTGACCATTAAGGCTCATCTGGAGATGGGTTCTGAAGGTCCTTGCACAAGGATCATCGATGCACAAGCTCAATTTCTCATTTAAATTAAACTTGCTGATTGACGGTTTTCCATATTTTATAGGCATTACACGATTTGTAAAAAATGACAATAGAACAAACGATTTTGACCATTAAGGCTCATCTGGAGATGCGTTCTCAAGGTTATTGCACAAAAATCATCGATGCACAAGCTCTAGTTGTTATTTAAATTAAGCTTTCTTATTGGTATTTTTCCATATATTATATGTATACGATTTGTAAAAAATGACGATAGAACAAACGATTTTGACCATTAAGGCACATCTGGAGATAGGTTGTGAAGGCCCTTGCACAAGGATCATCGATGCACAAGCTCAATTTCACATTTAAATTAAACTTGCTGATTGGCACTTTTCCATATTTTATAGGCATTACACGATTTGTAAAAAATGACGATAGAACAAACGATTTTGACCATTAAGGCTCATCTGGAGATGCGTTCTCAAGGTTATTGCACAAAAATCATCGATGCACAAGCTCTAGTTGTTATTTAAATTAAGCTTTCTTATTGGTATTTTTCCATATATTATATGTATACGATTTGTAAAAAATGACGATAGAACAAACGATTTTGACCATTAAGGCTCATCTGGAGATGGGTTGTGAAGGCCCTTGCACAAGGATCATCGATGCACAAGCTCAATTTCACATTTAAATTAAACTTGCTGATTGACACTTTTCCATATTTTATAGGCATTACACGATTTGTAAAAAATGACAATAGAACAAACGATTTTGACCATTAAGGCTCATCTGGAGATGCGTTCTCAAGGTTATTGCACAAAAATCATCGATGCACAAGCTGTAGTTGTTATTTAAATTAAGCTTTCTTATTGGTATTTTTCCATATATTATATGTATACGCTTTGTAAAAAATGACGATAGAACAAACGATTTTAGCCATTAAGGCTCATCTGGAGATGGGTTCTCGAGGTCCTTACGCAAGGATTATTGATGCACAAGCTCAATTTCTCATTTAAATTAAGCTTGCTGATTGGCACTTTTCCATATTTTACAGGTATTATACGATTTGTAAAAGAATGACGATAGAACAAACGATTTTGACCATTAAGGCTCATCTGTAGATGAGTTCTCAAGATCCTTGCACAAGGATCATCGATGCACAAGCTCAATTTTTCATTTAAATTAAGCTGATTTAAGCGATTTACTGATTGGTACTTTTCCATATTTTATAGGTATTATACGATTTGTAAAAGAATGACGATAGGACAGACGATTTTAACCATTAAGGACCATCTGTAGATGTGTCCTCAAGATCCTTGCACAAGGATCATCGATGCACAATTTTCTTTAAATTAGATTTAAGAGAAAGTGCAAAAAATTGCTATCGTAAAGAAATTGCTAAAAAAATTGCTAAAGTAACCGAAAAAAAATTGCTAGAAAAAATTGCTATCGTAACCAGGCTTATCATTTTTCAATATAGTAATTTTTTATTTGGCACTTAGTCTCCTTCCTTTTGAATACGTATCCATCCTTCAGGAAGCTTCCGTATTCCTGGAGAAAAAAATCTTTTGATTCTCGAACAGCTTTGGCGACTTAACATTAGAGTAAAACTTTTGTCCCTCTAAAAAATTCTTAAGGTTGCGAACAAATTCTGGACTATAGGGCGGATAAGGAAGAACAGTCCACTTTAATTTTCTAATTTCCCATTGTTATATTTTGAACTGCTTGCTCAAATAAAAGTTTTACATTTAAAACAAACATTTTCTTGGGCAACCTCGTGTTCAACTTGTGTCCATATTAACTCGATTGTATTAAGTTCACAATGATAAGGAAGTAGTTGCAAAACGGTTATTATCTCTTTACCCTTCGCCATCTCATCAATAGCATACGTATTGTATTTGTTTCGAGATCTTTTCGAAAATCCAAATCCAATAATCTTCAATAGTACCTATTTAAAATGTTTGTCTAAAATTGGTTAAATCTTCGTTTGCATTAACATCACGTAATATTTTGTTAATTATTTATTTATTTATTTAATGTAAAGTATTTACAGGATTAAATCCCAAGTACAAATACTTCTTAATTAACACAGTATATTACTGAAGGCATTGTAGGCATTTCGTTTTTAAAAAAGTACTGATGAATGATTTTATTAATCGCATAACTTAAGTCAACCAAATCAATAAACTTTTTTCACTCTATTCTTTTTCACCGGAGAAAAGTTGCCTGTTTTTTTATATATGTATTCTTTGATGACTTTATACACTGTTCCCCATGAAATACCTGCAAGAAGCTATGTATATGTAAGTATGTTTTATGAGATACTGCTATAAATCCTCATACCTTCCACATCTGCTGTTTGTTTTGCTTTAGCTTTTATTTGTATTTTTAGATTGTTTTTTAATAATGTCGTATAAATGTTGAAAATCGAATTTTTCTTATTTTTTGTTAAAGAACTTTTATATTCTATTATTTCATTTGCAATCAATGCACATAAATATGTAAATAAGCAATTTTGACATTAGGAGAAAAAATTGTTGAGTATAAAACTGACTCAGTCATGGGCTATGAGATTGTGTGAGTTCTGTTTATTTTGAGTTGTTCGTTATTTTAAATACAGTATAGTTTGTTTTTAAAGGGAGCTAGCTGTTTAGCACTTGTAGTTGTTAAAATTTGACATGACCTAAGAAAAGAAGGAACCCCGATTTTCTTAGTGTTTAGTGTCATTATTCAGATCGAAAGGTTGAACTAAAGTTTATTCTTAAGAATTATTTTATTAATTATTCGATATACCGACCCTTCTGAACCCAGGTAAACTAATTATACTGAGTTGTAGAGGATAACTTAGAGAACAATAATCCGAAAAAACATCGCGCCTGTCGCCGGTAATTAATAAGAAAAACAATGTTAAAATGGCTATTTTGAGGATAGAATGTTATTATGATGTTAGGTTACAGTTAGTAAAAAGGTTGGCTGTATTTACGTGAAAATGGCTTAAAAATAGTGTTTGTGTCATCTGATAAGAATATTTTATAATTTTTACGTTTTTATGACGTTTTACGAACGAAAACCCGTAGCGCTTGGTATTTCCGTATGTAATGCATGTACGATAGGGGTCGGTATATCGAATAATTACCATTATTTTATTTAAACAAAACTACCAAAAATAAATGTCAATCAATGTATCTGACAATCTTCTAAATCAGTACATGCGTTTTTCGCCTTTTTCTCTACATTGAGCAAAAACTATGCATTTTGATGAAAAATATCAAGAGAGCAAAGTTGTAGAGCAAATTTGGTGTACACCTTTTTTTTGAATTCCGCATAGTTATACCATGACAAACTACTATTAAATTTTAATAGTAGTTGGTCATGGTTATACAATAATAATTATATGCGACTACCATATAGTCAAGATATATAAAACACTGGTAGATCAACTCCCCTATGCTTGCCATGATAAATTTTTCACCCAAAATTGAAACGAGATTAGTTCGAAAGTAGCCGCTAGATGCCGCAACAGTGAAACGTGAGCACGGCCTACTAGATTCATATAAGCTTCGAAGCTTATATGAATCTAGTAAGCCGTGACGTGAGTGTCAAACCAAACCACATCTGTTAACCTTCAAAATTTATTAAGCTTTTTGAATAATAATAAAATTTATATTTTTATTATTGTCATTCGAGAATTTAATTGATGTTTCTTATGCAGCTTTGTTTCTGTTTATTATAGTTAACAAGCCAGAATTAATAAAAAATAGCGCGTTCTCAAATATACAGGTAAGTATAAATGAACACTTATTTCTAAACTAATTTTTCTGGTTTGTTTTCGATAGCAAAACGCCATTCGTATCATGTGATAAATTTTACCAGTAAATAGTTTGATGTTTAATTGTTCTATTAAAATTGCTCTTTTTAGGGATTCCACCTTTCTGTATGTGGCTAATGGTAATGGAGTGAGGGCCGTTATGTATTTCTCAATCACAATATAAGGTATTTAGAAAATCAGTTGTCAAAATGTAATTTTTAAATTTATCATAAAATGAAATCGCTTTAATCTAAACCTCTTATATTTTCAGGGACATTGTATGGAAGGTCTTGTATGGATTCTCATGGAAGTGACTGAGGTTCTTAAAATAACTTCAAAATTTGGTTACCAGAAAGAATTTTGTTTCCAAAATATAAATATGTTTATTTTTATCTTACATTACATTTATGTTTAGATTTTATTGTAATAGTGATCGATGTCAACTTCACTTTCCTTGCCAGACCACAATTGATCTGGTATATCATTGACTTCGTTGTTGCCATCATCGATGGCCTTGTTATTTGTTATTTTATAAATGTTTGTAATTAAATTTTTAAAATATAAATATTTCATGGATAGTTTTGCTGTAATTGATCTTGTTTGTTACAGAGTTAGATGCACAATAATATAATTGTTATCAAGTCAAAAAACTATTGCTTTTCAGTACAAAAGTCTGTGTTCTGCTGTTGTATTTAATATTTTTGTCCCTTTCACATGTGGACCATGTTTATATTGCTATTTAGCTTCTTGTTGCTATAAAAATTATGCTGATATGTGTGCTTTATTGCTAATAATTACCAGTAACAGTTTTACTTAACCTGATTAATGCATATAATTAAAAACATGTTTAAGCATTAAGTATTATATAATTCGACTTATACCTACTCTTTCTTAATACTTGAAATCTTTAGAGCGTCTAATAGGTTTGAATTTCGCATATAGATTTTTTTATAGTGGCACACAAGGTCTTTACTTGTTAATAAAACTCTTGTTGCATCAATCCATCCTTGCAGATTATCTGCTTTCCGTAAAATATTACAAAATAATTGATGAATTTGATTACAATTCTCAAAAGAAATGTTTGCATAGGTCATTTTGTATTCTTATTATTTAAGTTAAATGAAAATAAAAAAAGATGTTACCTTAGTTTGCTGTAAAAAATAAAATTTCAATTTAGTTTTATTACTAAAGATGTTTTAAATAAAGAAGAGTCACAATTTAGCATTTTAATAGTGCCAAAGAATCTTCTTGTACCTCTATCATCATGAAAAAGTTTATTTAATTTGTATTACGAAAAATACGCCAAAAGCAAATATTCATTATTACAGGTTATGTTGCTGTAGAATGACAATCATGCTTGCGCATGTCGCGCCATCTATCAGAAATTTAGCTCGCGTTAAAATTGGTTGACAAAATGGCGGCGAGTTGACATAGCATATGTTATATACAGTGCGCGTTTAAAGTCCGTTCCTCCCCTACTAATTTTTGAACCACCTGGTATATCGCAACAAAATTTGGAGGGCTTAAACAGGAGATAAGAACCTAATTTTTTATGGACAAATGACAGCTAAAAGTTTCAAAATGGCGGCTGAGCGCCCTCTTGAATTACTTTTTTAAATAGAACACCCTGTATATTATTACGTTTTCGAAATCTGCTCATAATTCGTATACATTTTTCTCTAATACACTTTACTTCTAAATTTAATTGATTTCGAAATATTAACGTTTGAAAAGTGACATTCCGGTTTAAAATGAAGTATGGATTTTGCGAGGAATTTTGGTCACTTCCGGTAAAACATTTTTCTAACTAAATTTTATTTGACAGCTAACAGTTAAGTTTGACAGTAAACAAGATGTAAGATACCCCAACAACGATTTTTGTTTTCAATGCAAACTTGATTGATAGCAGAATTCGTGTCTTTGTTGGATTTGGAATTAATTAAAATGTCACTTTTCAAACGTTAATATTTGAAAATCAATTAAATTTAGAAGTAAAGTGTATTAGAAAAAAATGTTAAGAATTATGAGCAGATCTCGAAAACGGAATAATATACAGAGTGTTCTATTTAAAAAAGTAATTCAAGAGGGCGCTCAGCCGCCATTTTGAAACTTCTAGCTGTCATTTTTCCATAAAAAATTAGGTTCTTATCTCCTGTTTAAGCCCTCCGAATTTCGTTGCGATATACCAGGTGGTTCAAAAATTAGTAGGGGGGGAACGGACTTAAGACGCGCACTGTATATCTTGCATATAGTAGAATAGAAAACAATGCACTTCAATTTAATTTATTTACTTGTCAAAGAATATCGCCAACTGTTTTTTGTTGTATTGAAAAAAGTTTTTCACTCCACAATTATTATTGTATATAATTATTATTGTATAACTATGCAGAAATAAAAAAAGAGTAGAGACAAAATTTTATGCTCTACAACTTTGCTCTCTTGATATTTTTCTCAAAAATGCATAGTTTTTCCTCAATATAGAGAAAAAGGTGCAAAACGCTAAAATTCGTATATTAATATATACAGTGTGTACATAAAGTAAGGAATAAATTCGATAAAAGGAAAAGTATTGATTTTTGGAAAAATTACAAAAACACGTAAATTTTGTTTTTAAAGTCCGCACGTTTTGACTTAATATTCGAATATACAGGGAGATATGTTTAAGTGTGGTGACGACAAGCGCCTAGTCGGAGCACGGCCGGACGACGTGATTGGCCACGCGGTGATGAATCAGATTTAAATACTCAACGGCGCACGGCGGCAAATTGGAATGTAAATACCTCCTTGTATGATTGTGTGTTGTGCATTTTACATACGAATTGATTGAAATTATTGAAAACGTAATGACCCGCATGATTTGCTCTTTATTAACCCTTTCATTATCTATAATAATTGTAATTAGAATGCGTCAAAAAATAACCGACAATATGTTAGAAAACTGAAAATTTAGACTGTTTTTAACTCTTAAAAAACACGTAACAATACGGGTCAACAGCAATAGGAAATACGTAGTGGTACACCTGGCATGTTTTGATATAAAACAAAGCAATTACTTCAAAAATATTTTTTTTGATATTGATTATGAAAGTTGACTTTTTTAACTTAAAATCGTAAGTAGGATTGTTTTAATTATTTTGTAATTATGTTTCTAAAAAAACAAACTTCAATCTCCTTGGAGATTATTGTCAAAGAATACTGTTTTTCTGATTTTTTTTTTAATTTTACATAAATCCTTTTAGGACAAATTTCTAAAGTTACAATATGCAAAAGAACTGTGTACACCAAGTTACGAAGTCTAACTACATAGCTACATATTTGCACAATATACATGTATACTAAAATGGTAATGTAATAAGTTTGTTACCTTACATAAAAAAAATTTTGAAAAAAATAATTATGAAGTCGGGAAAGTGCTATAGTAATAACACTTAAACGCATCACCCTGTATATCCGATATGTCAAAAAGTGCCGACTTTAAAAGCAAAATTGACATGTTTTTGGAATTTTTCCAAAAATCAATACTTTGCATCTCGCTTTGCATTTAAGTGTGGCGACTATAGCACTTTTCCGTCTTCATAATTATTTTTTCAAAAATTTTTTTATATAAGGTAACAAACTTATTACATTACCATTTTGGCAATTGGATGAAGTGTCAGAATATGAAATAAAAAATGAAAGCTGCCATTTAAAAAAATGCCGATGACGTCACCACACTTAAACGCATCTTCCTGCATCTTCGAATATTATGTCAAAAAGTGCGGACTTTAAAAACAAAATTTATGTGTTTTTAGAATTTCTCCAAAAATCAATACTTTCCCTTTTATCGAATTTATTCCTTACTTTATGTACACACTGTATATATTTCTTAAAAACCACGCCTTTTTAGAACTGCGGGGTGTGAAAATCACGTTTAAACAATCCAAATGCTTCACTTTTTACAGGTCTCATAGCTGTGGGAAAGACTTCTGTAAAACAGCGATTTTTTGACTAATTTGAAGCGACTAGTTGAGAGCTGAACGCGATCGTGGTCCAGTCATCTTTTACCTTAAGTAGTATCTCTTTGGCAAAATCCATCAGGCGATATTATCGATATTCTTGGTGCCAGTCAGCTGAAAAGTTCGTATTGGCAAGTTAATTCTTAGGATAGTACACAGTACTAGTCAAGTTTTTAATCCAGCCTAATAAGTACAGAGTGTTTCGGCCGTTTTTGAAATCCTCATTTTCTTTATGTATAAAGAGTAAACAATTAAAGTTTGTTCTTGAATAATTTTTGCTGTAAAATTGAAATACACGATTTAATTCCTGACTGGCTTTAAATTGTATGGGCATGACAAGGCAACAGTTTCGTTTTAAATTGTGTATTTCAATTTTACAGCAAAAATCATTCAAGAAAAAAATCTACTCAATACCAAGGTCTTATAAATAAAGGAAATTAGGATTTCAAAAAAGCGAACTACCTGTAGGTAATGGGTCAGACTTTTCTTAGTTACTTCATGACGAATACGAGACCACATAAAAGTTACGCCCGAAAGTTCCTTTAGAAAATTTACTGGTACAAATTGCTGATCCATGTATGACATATCTTCTTTCTGCGATAACACAAAAAGAAGGCGAGGTACAGAATCATTTGGACATTTTTGGTAGGAATTTAAATAAGCTTTATTTTACATAACCTCCTTCATCTTGAAAAATCTAATAGTTTCCGAAAAAGCAGTTAGGGGGCGTGGTTTACCCTCATTATCTTTTCGATCTCACTACCTATAGGTGTTGATTTTTAGTAGTTTATTTAGCAACCAACAAGGAAGCCCTATGCAGAAATCCACGGACTCGCCTCAACCTTCCTTGAAATACTGTGGTAATTATATTCACAGGAAAAGTAACACAAAAGTCAAATTGCAAAAAACAATTTTCAAAATTTTGTACCGTGTGTCACGACAAAAGCTGTAAATATTTTGCTTGGAATTAAAATATGTAAAAGTAAAATATATACTGCAACGTTCTTTTTAAAATAATAACAAAAATGCTGTTTAAAATCGTCTATTAATAAAGAAACGCTTATTTACAATGCACTTAATTAAAAACACTATAACTATAAACTATTTAACAAGCTATTAAAAATGCTAGGTATTTACAAATTTATTTTAGGACTATTTATATAAAAACTATTTATGTATTAACTAATTATTCAGAGTACATTTCAACACGACGCCGGTTAAACATTAACTGACTCCTTCTACCCGCGAACTCACTTTATATTTTTCATACGATGACTCATACATCTAGAATGTTCGATGACGTGTTGATGAGTCATACATGCAGCTGTTTATAAGTGACGTCAATGAGGCGTGTCGATGAGTCATACTCGCAGGTGTTGATTGATGAGTCATACAGTTGATGACTCATACACCTAGAATGTTTGATGACGTCATATGTGGGTTTACTATTCGTTACACTGCCCCCCCTCTTCAAGTCTGTTCTGTCCCAGAACAGGTTTTATTTTCTGGTTTCTGTAGAAAGGGTCGTGACGGTATCGACAGTCTTCACCTCGACTACATGTTCCATTACGGTAGAAATAACAGTCTACACTCTTTGTTGGCCTCGATGTGGGCTGGGGATCGAAGCTACTGGGTAAGATCTTCACATCCGTATCTCTAAAAATAACTTCCAACATGTTTCGAACGATTCTCCAATCCAACTGGTCCCGCCCACAGTCGAGTTTGGGAACTGCCAATTTGTTAATACCCCTGGCAAGCAACTCGGTCCTCCAATCCCATAATGCCTTCCACAGGTCGGCGTAACTCGGTTTCTGGTAGTAAAACTGCTTGGTTACCAAGTAGTAAATGGAGTGGCCATGATCAGACAAGTGTAAGGCTTTGTCAACAGAAGGATTCTGATCTCGAAGTTCATCCAGCCGTCCAAATTTATTTCTAAACACTACTGCGATCCCCCTGGACATGCGGAGATCTTCGGAGACACAGTGGGCAATGGAATAATCACCAGGGACCCGGAAGAGGTCTTGTTGCATCTCGGTCGTGACTCCGAATCGGGCTTTTCTAGTTCCAGAAAACGCAGCAAAGGTTGGCTGATCATATTCAGGCCTTACGGTATTGACAGCCACCTCAGCATCATCTTCTCGATCCGGGACTACGTTATTGTTTCCCTCATAGTGCGCCAGACGATTGGAGTGTACCACCTTTGGTTTCCCTCTTGGCGATTTCTGGATGCGATAAATCAAGTCATTTATTCGTTTCTTCACCTGGTATGGGCCCTCCCAATTTCGCTGTAACTTTGGAGAATAGCCACGACGTCTTTGCGGGTTGTATAACCAGACAAGCTCTCCAGGTTGACACCCTCCTTCTTGGGCTCTCACATCGTACGTAGTCTTCATCCGGTCACTCGCGATTCGGCTAGTGTTTCGGGTTTGGTCGTGAATATCCTCCAACTTCTTCTTTAAGTTGACAACATAATCATTTCCGGCTACCTGCTGCTCTATAGGTGGGGATCCGAATTCCAGATCACACGGTAACCGTAACTCGCGTCCAAACATCACAGACGCTGGTGACTGACCGGTTGTTTCGTGGACCGATGCACGATAAGCCATCAGGAACAGGTGCAGGTATTGGTCCCAGTCTCGTTGATGATCAGAGACGACCTTGGCCAAATATTTGCCCATTGTCCGATTCATGCGTTCTACCATTCCATCGGACTGCGGATGTAACGGTGTGGTCCGAGTCTTGCGAATGCCCAACAATCGACAGACTTCTCCAAAGAGTACAGACTCAAAATTGCGGCCTTGATCCGAATGCAGCTCCATTGGCACTCCGAAGCGACTGCAAAACTCTTTGACTAGTACGTCAGCAACAGTCGCAGCTTCCTGGTTTGGTAGGGCATATGCTTCTGGCCATTTGGTAAAATAGTCCATTGCCACTAAGATGTATTTATTCCCATCGTCGGTATCGGGAAATGGTCCGGCAATGTCTATAACTATTCTTTCCAGAGGACTACCCAAATTGTACTGCCTCATAGGTGCTCTTCGTTTACCCAAGGGTCCGTTACCAGTGGCACAAAGTTCGCATTTTCGGCACCACTCTTTCACGTCTTCTTTACAATTGACCCAATAAAAACGCTCTCAAACGTTCGCCAGAGTCTTTTTGACACCGAAGTGTCCTCCTGAGGCACCGTCATGGAGATGTCGCAATACTGTCGTCTTCCACCTTCAAGGACTCCCATTGGGCGCAATATGCTTTGAGGGTTCTGTTGAAAGGGCTGACAGCTTCCCAGGAAGGCCTTTCTTCCACACGCTTCCATTCCAGTACCATTTTTAATTCGGGATCAGCCTCCTGCTGTCGTTGCAATTCTTCCGGCAACCAACTGTCGTTGACGATAGTAGTTCTTAATACTTGGCAAACCTTCTCTTCCAGACGAGAGCAATGACGGCAGTCCGTCGGACAGGGTCTTCTTGAAAGAGCATCGGCATTTCGATGACTAGTGCCCGCTCGATGTTCCGTGTCAAAGTCGTATCCTTGTAATCGTTCGATCCACCTTGCGACCTGGCTTTCAGGATTACGGAATTGTAGAAGCCATTTCAACGCTGCATGGTCCGTCCTCAATAAAAACTACCGTCCGTACAAGCATTTGTAGAAGTGCTCAACGGACTTCACGACAGACAATAATTCTTTTATGGTCACACAATAATTCCTTTCGGCTTTCGACAAAACCTTACTAAAATAGCCGATGACCTTGTCTTGTCCATCCTGTATCTGAGAAAGTACACCCCCAATGGCCAGGTTACTTGCATCTGTGTCAAGTATGAATTTCCCTTCTGTCCGTGGGTAGCTCAATATTGGCGCTGTTGTTAAGGCACACTTCAACTGTTGGAAAGCTGTTTCGCACTCTCCGCTCCAAACATACTCGCGTCCATCTTCAGTTAACCTGACGGGTTAACCCCCTGACCCACTGTCAGGGGCTTCGCTATTGATGGGTTGATTGATTAAAAACACCTTCGAGTTGCTTATTAACGCTTTTATTGATTATATTTAAACTTTAAATGTATAACATGAAAACACGTCCTACCCTTCTTGAGGCTAACAAACAACAAGCTTGTTACTCACTGTTCGTGGACAGCTTGCTGCGGGCTGAAGGGTGCAGTATAGTTGGCGCGAAAAAATTCATATTTGAATATTTGTGCTTGGCTCTAACATGCCGCCCACCTTGAAATCTCTTAAGAATTCAACATAATATACATAATAGTACAGGTATGTACAAGAAACAATAAACAATGTAAGTATAAAGAAAATGATTTTGATACAAGTTGTTACAATACTAACTAAACATATCATAATGTCTTTATTTTTCAGGTCTGTGGTTTTACCGTCACTGAGCGTTTATATCACTATCTGGCACTGGAAGCGCACAAATTTTACTAATTGCTCGTTTGATTACACCTTTACCGCACTTCATGGTCACCACACGAGTAACGCTGTCTTTTCCTGGGTGGAGTTCGACGATTCGTCCAATCTGCCATTTGGCTGGAGGTAAGTTGTCTTCCTTTACTAGTACCAGCATGCCTGGCTGTACATTGCTGATCGTTCATTTCCATTTTGTTCTCTGTTGGAGGTTGCTGATGTATTCCTTTGACCATTTATCCCAGAAATGTTGCAATAATTTTTGGAGATGTTGATAACGTTTTAGTCGATTGCTCGGAACGTCGAGATAATTTGAATCAGGGATTGAGGTAAGTGGTCTAAATATGAGGAAGTGTGCTGGTGTAAGAGGTTGATCATCATTTGGATCAGAGGATAGTGGTGTTAATGGTCTTGAGTTTAGAACTCCTTCGATTTGAACCAACACTGTGTAGTACATTTCTTCGTAAGTTAATATTTGATTACTTAATACACGCTTTAAATGATGTTTTGTGCTTTTGATTCCAGATTCCCATAGTCCGCCAAAATGGGGAGAATGTGGAGGTATGAAATGCCAATTCATGAATTCATTTGATGCAAAGTTCATGATATCATGTTGATTGTTAATCAAAAATTCACCGAATGACTTCATTTCATTGTATGCGCCTACGAAGTTTTTACCATTGTCACTAAAAATGTGAAGTGGTTTGCCGCGGCGTGCAATAAACCTTTTGAATGTATTAATAAATGATTGACTTGATAAACTTGTCACCAATTCAAGATGTATTGCTTTGGTTGTAAAACAAATAAATAAGTATATCCAGGACTTAAGTCTTTTATTTCCTTTTCCAAAACTATCTTTAATTTCGAATGGTCCAGCATAATCGACACCTACTGAATGAAATGGAGGACCTGGACTTGTACGATGCGAAGGTAATGAACCCATGATTGTTTGTAGTGGTTGTGCATTATGTTGAGTGCACTGTATGCATTGCCTTACGATGTGTTTTGCAGTATTTTTTTCCGATATTGGCCAAAATTGTTCTCTTACTGTGTTTAAAAGAAGTTTTGGGCCTGCATGTAATAATTTTTTGTGTTCATTTCTTAATAGTAAATTCGTAAAATGATGCTTAGGAAGTAAGATTGGATGTTGTTTGTTATACGAAAATTTTGACAATTGTAGTCTTCCACCTACTCTTAGCATACCTTGAGAATCAAGAAATGGTGTTAAACTTAGAATGTTACTTTTATGCGATATTTCTTTGTCGTGTTTTAAACTATGAATTTCTTTTGAAAAACATTCTTGTTGAACTACTCGTATTAACAAATTCATCGCATACGATAATTCGGTTGTAGATAATGGTCCAGAATTGCGTTCGGATTTTGGCAATAAACAATTTGTTTTGAACCGAATACAAAAAGCTACTACTCTGTTTAACTTGGTGATTGATGAATATTTATCGATTGGAAATGTTGACGTGTGTGAAATAACATACGTTCGTGTTTGTTTTCGAGCTTCGTTATCTATGTCGTGTGAAAACTTGGACCTTGGATATTCTGATTGAGCTAAAGATAACCACTTTGGCCCTTTCCACCAAAATCTTAGATTTACTAATTTGTCTGGCATAATTCCACGTGATACTAAATCCGCTGGATTATCGTGTGATAGCACATGATACGAGTTGTGTATGTTTGTCAATCTTTGTATTTCTGCGACTCTATTTGCTACATATGTCTTCCATTTTGTCGGATGACCTTGTAACCAACTTAAAACAATTTGGGAATCGCTCCAATAGTATTTCATAGAAATATTTAATTTTAATATATCTTGAAATTTGTTCGTAAGTTGAGCTGCAAGCACAGCTGCGCATAACTCTAAACACGGTATTGAAACATTTCGTATTGATGCTACGCGTGATTTTGCTGCTAGCAATTGTATCAGAATTTGACCGTTTTCGTCGATTGATTTAATATATAAACAAGTTCCGTAAGCTCGTTCGGAAGCATCTGCAAATGCATGTAATTCGATTGTTACAGCGTTTGCAATAATCAGTTGTCGTGAAACGTGAACGTCTTGCAAGCATTTCATTTTGTCTTTTATGGTTCACCATTGTGTTTGTAAATTTAACGGTATAGATTCGTCCCGTTCTAACTCTATCTTCCACAGTTCTTGGATTAATATTTTGAGATTAACTATTACCGGTGCTAAAAGACCTAGAGGATCGAATAATTGAGCCGTAGCTGCTAAAATGGTACGTTTCGTAAGTTGTTGTTGTCTAGCTAACTTTGGGATTGAATACGAAAATGAATCGTCTCTTTGATTCCATTGAATACCTAGAGCCTTTTGTATCTTTTCTCCAAATGAGATTTCATCAGCTTCCGTTAATTCGTATACATTACTTGACCACTTTCTTAATTGAAAACCTGCTGTCCGTAAAATATCATCGAGATTAGCTTTTATGGTTTTTAGTTCGTCAACTGAGTTCGCGCCCGTTAATAAGTCATCGACGTAAAAGTCTTCCTTGATTATTAGCGACTCGGTTGGAAACTTACTTTGAAATTAATTCGCAAGGTCGTGTAATGTTCTTACTGCTAGAAATGGCGCGGTTACCGTTCCGTAGGTGATCGTGTTTAGTTGATAACTTTGTAATTCGTCGTTGGTGTTATCTCTCCAAAGAATACCTTGATATTTTCGATGATCTGGATGTACCCAAATACAACGATACATTTTTGCGATATCTCCTATCAATACATATGGATGTGTACGAAATCTTGAAATGATTGAAAAGAGATCGTTTTAGATAGTTGGACCTACGCAAAGAATTTCATTAAGTGATAATCCATTTGATTCCGGATTGCACGATCCATCGAATACTACCCGTAATTTGGTCGTTTCTTTGTCCTCGCGAACTACCGCATGATGTGGTAAGTAGAATAAGATTCTATTATCATCGACCTTGGTCATGTGATTTAGTGCCTCGTATTCGTGAATGAACTCTACATATTTTTGTTTGAATTCGTTATCCCTACCAAATCGTTTTTCCAATGCAAGAAATCGTGACTCAGCAACTGTTCGTGAATCTCCTAACATTTCGGTTTCTGTTTTGAAGGGTAATTTTACAATAAATTTTCCGTCTGGTGCGCGAATCGTAGTTTCTTGAGTGCTGTTCGCAATGTTGTTCTTCTGCAGCAAAGAACTTCGTTTTGTTTGTGGAAAATTCATCAATGTTCCAGAACTTGGTGACTTCTGTGTGCAAATCAGTTAGCGTTAAACACGTAACTGATTCTGATTGCGCGTTGATTTGTAGTGATTCCGACACTACCCATCCGAAAACCGTTTTTTGTAATGTAGGTGCCTTTGGAATCCGTATTTGTCCTACACATAACAATTCGTAAAAGACGCTTGCTCCTACTAAAATATCGATTGGTTTCGATTGTGAAAATTCTGGATCTGCTAATTTTATATTAGGCGGAATTTCGATTGCAGTGCGTGCAAATGAAACACAGGGTAAAGAATTTGTAATGCTCGGTACAACTAAACATTGTAAATTCATTGTGAAATTGTTTGTTCGCGATTTTACCGTAATCTTAAGTTATTCTGTGATATTTATGCAATTATTGCTAATACCTTTGACATTCATGTCGATTGGTTTTCTTTCTAGATTAAGCTTGTCACACGTATCTTCCGTAATAAAATTTGATTGCGAAGCTGAATCTAATAAAACCCTTAATTGATACCAGCGGCGTAACTACCGCCCCCGCAGACCCAGCGACGCGGTAGGGCGCCACCCTCCGAAGGGCGCTGCTTTTGTGAAATTTTATTTTGTTGGGAAAAGAAATTTTAAAACTAGCATTCGAGGTATTTTATTTTGTTTTGTTGTTATATCAACCAAATTTAATTTTTGAAACGGCATCCCTATGTTTGCTTTGCATTTTTGAAAAGTGTTTATTCTTCTCTATTTTTAGTAACGCTATTTTATCATAATGAAAAAAAGTAAAATTAGAAAAAAATATTTTAGGAAAAAAACGAGAAAAGTTAGTCTACCCCTCAACCGATCCATTTAACCCTGTCACATAATTCTGTTGAAGCACCTCCATTTTCACGGGAAATATTACAGTAATTGTGGGTATGACTGACATGATTTTATACACTTTGGCAGTCTCGGTGAATTAGCAGTTTGTATGTATGTTCAAAATCCCGGGGTTGCAGGTTCGATTCCCTGTCGAGGTGGTAATTCATAGAAGAGCAAAATTAAAACCGTGGGGACTCCGTCTTCTTGGAAGATAATTTTGTTGTCAACACCTCCATTTTCACCGGGAAATATAGCCGTAATTGTGGGTAGGACATGATTTTGAAGTAACTGACGGTATCCATTAGTAGTAAGAGTTTTATCAAGAAAAGAAGGTCTTTTTGCGGATATTGTGTGTGCCCAGCGTGGATTTGGGTTCGACCAATGCCGACAATTATGTCGATTTATCGTAGCGTTCAGCATAAATCTTGCTTCTTCGCATGTTAAAAGCAAGATTGTCATCCATATTATAGCTTTCCATCATCTGCTCACAAAATTCCACCCTTCTGACAAAATCCTCTTTATTTAGTTCGTGGATTAACTGGCGTTTGTAGAGACGATATTTTGCTTTCATTAAAATTCTATAAACATAATGTATGGCTAATATCTAAATTTTCTGCTACTTATATCCTCATAGTATAGTGTCTAGCATGCTAGACTCTGAGTGGCTCGGTTCGGCTCTCGGGACCGGTAAATCTGACTAAGGTTTTTCTGCAGTTTTTTCTTAAATGTAACACAAATGTGGGATTTGGGCTATACCATCTGTAATCTGCAGCCGCACGATGGGCCTGCGTAATAATATTAATCACCCCGTCCCTTCCATACACACTTTAGCTTATGGGGCCTGGTTACTAATTGGATATAGTAAACGATATGAACTCGTTTGTTTATTTGCGTTTGTTTGCTTGTTACAGTTTTATTTGTAAAATTTCCATAGAATACTTGACCAAAACTGATAATCAAGTCTTACTAGATTAATTTTGCTACAAGTCAGTTCTCGTTATTAGTTGATGAATTTTGAGTTTATTTTTTAATTTTAACTTTTTTTTGTAATGATAAATTAGCATTACTAAATAGATAAAAATAGGTTCTTTTCAGAAATGCATAATAAAGTGTCAATGCTAGTTAAAAAAACAAAGTTAGTGGTTATAGCAACAAAACAAAAGAAGATAGGTTCAAATTAAGAACGCCAAAATATGCATCGGGATAAACTAAAACAGTTTTGTAGGCAACATTTGTTTGTAACTGTTCAAATTAAAAAGATACAGCTATTATTTTATAGTTTTGTTACACCCTGTATATGAGGGGCGCAAACGTAAATCTCGCAGGGGCGCGCAATCTTATGTAGTTACGCCACTGATTGATACGCTTGGTTATCAGAACCTAACCTTCTACTTTAGCTGTAGGAAGTATTACTGAATTGTTGTTTGTACAATTCATAACTATGTTTGCTGTTTTTTCTTCACTATGAATCTCTGTACCTTCATCATTTTTGTTATGACCCGTTTTGCTTTCATTTGTTTTCTCTTTACTAGAAAACTCGATATGTAACAATGTGTGATGCTTTTTTTTACATATTTTGCATAGATTTTTTGATTGGCATTGTTGAATGAAATGTCCTCGTTTTAAACAATTAAAACATAACTTTAAATCTTTCGCTTTATTTTGTTTGCTTGTTACATCTAAATCTAAAAATGATTTACAATTTTGAATAAAATGATCTTTTTTGCAATAAACGCATGAAACATTTGTTGGTGAACGTTTTAGAAACTTTGTACGGTTTACCTTGTTCGTTTGTTACAGCTTTTTTGTGTGAAACGGTTTCTACCATGTTTTGTTGCCCTATTAGAAAATCTTGAAAATCTTGGAATGGCGGGAACTTTTCGTTATTTTCCTCGTTTGTATTTAGCTTAGTTTCCCATTCACGAAATGTATTTTGATCTAACTTTAGCATTATAATTGGGGTTAGAATCGCGTCCCAGGTGTCTACTGGTTGTCCTAACGCTTTTAAACATTCGATGTGACTTTCTACCGTGTTTATTAGTTGTTTTAAAGACGTACTTGACTCTTTCGAAATTGATGGAATTTCCAAAAAAGCTAATATGTGATGGGTAACAATTCTTCTTTTATTATCGTAACGTTTGTTGAGTTTATTCCACGCAATGGCGTAATTTTGCTCCGTTGTTTGAATCGATCTCAATAAATCTGAAGCTTCACCCTTTAGTGACTGTTTTAAATACGATAATTTTTGAACGTTTGATAACTCATTATTATTATGAATTAATGACAAAAAACATCTCGGAATCCTTGCCAGCGCGTGAACGTTCCATCAAATGAAGGCATACTAATGGTTGGCAATTTTACATTTGTATGTTTTTGCATTGAGGTGCAATTTCCCCTTGTAGAACTTTGAAATGATCTACTTGATGATGACGACACATCATCTGCTTTTATCTTTTTAAATTTGGAAAGTATTACTTTCGCTTGGCTTATAGAATCAAAATATTTATTTTGAAACTCTTCTCTTTCCTGAAAATTTATCTGTATATCACTATCATCGATTTCGTCTTGAATTGAATTGAAACAATCGTAAATCGGTTCAATTTTGAACAAACGTTCTTCTAAATTGTTAATATCGTGTTCAGATAAATCATCGGAATCTATTTTTGTTTCTAGAAATTTGTTAAATAACGTTAATTGTTTTTTGCAAGTTGCTCTTTTTCTTACTATAATTGGTTGGAATCGTTTTGTTCCATTTTAGTAAAAATGTGAAATAATTACAAAGGGAATTCTTTATTAGGAACTTACTTGTGTGAGTGAGAAAGGATGCTCCTCCGCTTCTTGTGCTAGGCGAGGAACGCCAACGCCTGTTGTAGCTTGTCTGGAACGTCCTGACACGCGGTGCGCTTGGAATACACTCGCCGGTGAACCCCATTTGGTTTCTTGCTGCTAATTTCAATTGTATAATTGTCGCTGATTAGAACAATTATTTATCCGTCTTCGAAGGACCAATGACGGGTTGATTGATTAAAAACACCTTCGAGTTGCTTATTAACGCTTTTATTGATTATATTTAAACTTTAAGTGTATAACATGAAAACACGTCCTACCCTTCTTGAGGCTAACAACTTGCTTGTTACTCACTGTTCGTGGACAGCTTGCTGCGGGTTGCGGGGTGCAGTATAGTTGGCACGAAAACATTCACATTTGAATATTTGTGCTTGGCTCTAACAGCTATATTGGCAAACCCAGGAACGAAACGCCTATAGTAGGTACATAACCCAAGAAAACTACGAACTTGGTGTTTATCTCTCGGTGTTGGCCACTCTTGGACTGCATGAATCTTATCGGGGTCGGCTGCCACTCCATTTTGTGATACGACGTGCCCGAGGTATTTCACTTCCTTTCTGAATATGTGGCACTTTTTCGGACTCAGTTTCAGATTGGCTCCACGTAGTCTTCGGAACACTTCCTCTAGATTTTTCAAATGTTCGTTGAATGATTTTCCGACTACAATCACATCATCTAGGTATACCAGGGCAAGTCTTCCACGACAGCCCTCTCAGGATGGTCTCCATTAGACGCTCAAAGGTGGCCGGAGCGTTACATAGACCGAAAGGCATAACCGTGAACTGCCATAGTCCGGAACCAATAGTGAACGCGGTCTTCTGGTTCCATTTCAACTTGCCAATAACCACTCTTTAGGTCTAAAGTCGAAAACCATCGTGAACCAGACAGGGTATCTAACGTGTCGTCGATGCGTGGTAAGGGATAGCTGTCTTTCTTGGTCACGTTATTGAACTGCCGATAGTCCACACAAAATCTCGTTGACCCGTCCTTCTTACTGACCAGAACCACCGGTGATCACCATGGACTGCTGGATGGCTCGATGACTCCTTGTTCTTCCATATCGGTAATAATCTTCTCGGCTTCTGCTCGCCTTGCTAGAGGTAGACGCCTCGGCTGCTGACGGACAGGCATAGAGTTGCCTGTATTGATTTTATGTTTTATTATACCTGTTCGTCCCTTCTGGCTATCCTCAAGAGCGAAGATATCTTGGTATCGGTGAACCAAACCCTGTACCTCTTTCACTTCCGTTCTGTTAAGGTCTTCGCACGAACTAGTAACCATACCCACTAATTTTCCACCATGGTCTTTGGGCATTGGTTTGGAACATCAGCCATACACCTGGCTACTCGAAATACTGGCACACACTGTCCCACAAGGGTGCTCTTCTTTAATGTCACCGGGTCCATATTAACGTTCATAATTCTCACCGGTACTATCTTTCCAACCTTGATCAGCGCTTTTCCCACCAGTATGCCACTATGGATCTTCTTATCACAGACAGGCTCCATCATTCGCACACATCCTACCCGAAGATCTCCATCCAAACCTGCCTCGACAACTATCTCGCTTTGACCCGGCAATATCACGTCTTCTATCAGCAAAACCCTTACAACAGGATCTTCTCGTGGGTGCAACGGAAGTTCTTCGTTACCGACCTTCAAAACACCCTCCTTCAAATTCAACGTAAAACCAAATTTTCTCAGGAGGTCCATTCCCAAGACGAATTCATCAGTGATATCGGGTACCAGCACTTCATGAACACGTTCTTCACTTCCAATGCCAATCTTCATCTTCACCACTCCGCGTGTTGGTACCACTTCACCTGTTGCTGTACGGAGTTGAGTCGTTGTCTGTAACAGCTTCATACTTGGTCGTAGAACGTCAGGGCGTATAATTGATTTTGTCGCCCCTGTATCGATAAGCAGTGGAACAATTCGGCTAGCAATCTCCACATCTACGAACAAACTGCCGGTGCTATTCTTTGATGTTACGGCATGGATGGTGATCTCCGGGGCATCTCCACTCAAGGTCAACGTTCGCCCCCTCTCGTCGACCCCCTTTAGTTTTCCGACGGCTGAACTTGTTTTTGTTTAGGGCAACGGCGTCGTATGTGCCCTTGTTGGTCGCAGTTCCAGCAACGGGGTCCTCGAACTTCTTGAGGACTCCTCTTACGACTGTCTTCCTTCTGAAGAACTCTCATTAGTAACTCATGGTAGGTAGTAGCATGGGCAAGCGCATCATCAGTCGTTCTTGGTCGTGCCAGCCTTAATGACTGTTGTGTTTCTCCGTCTCTTAACCCATCAATGAAGGTCTGCACAGCGAGTTGTCCCAGAAATGAATCGGGTGCCGTAGGGTACGCCAATCGGACAAGCCGCGCAACATCGGCTTCAAACTCCTGAAGGCTTTCTCCATTCTTCTGGATACGATTCGTCACTTGCGCGTGATACACTTGTTGAAGATGGGCGTCTCCATATCTCATCTCCAATCCAGACACTAACAATTGGTAATCATTTTCCTGTTCTGCTGGGATTGTTTGCAAGACGTTCAACGCGTCTCCACGCAAAGCCACAGTTAAAGAAACGGCTTTTTCATTGCCTGTCCATCCGTTGTCCCCAGCGGCCGCCTCAAATTGTTTGTAGTAGGTGGACCAAGGTATCTTTCCATCGAACGTGGGCAGATTTACTTTTATCCCTACGGCAGGACCCTTTTCTTCTTTAAATTGTTTTTTACTTCATTAAACGGCCACTCAGATGTTGAAGGAAACATAACCATTTCGGTTATGTCGTCTTTCTTAGTTGTTGGTGATAATTGCATTTGGGCTATTTTCTCTTCTACCATGTTTATTACCCTATCTTGTTCCGCCAATCTACCTTCTAACAGTCCTAACGCGCTAGCATTCTCAAGAAATTCTTCGAACAATTTATCTTCCAACGCTTTGACATTTTCCAGCAATTCTCCTTTAAGCCTTCTAGAACTTTCTTCAACTTTTCTAATAATTCTGAAAACCTTCTAGAATTCTCTTCGTGCTTTTCCAGTAATTCTTCTTTAAGCATTCTAGAATTTTCAAAAACTTTTTCTTCCAGTGCTTTAGTATTTTCTAGTAATTCTTCTTTAAGCATTTTAGAATTTTCAAAAACTTTTTCTTCCAGCGCTTTAGTATTTTCCATTAACTTTCTAGAATTCTCTTCGGACTTTTCCAGTAGTTCTTCTTATAACATTCTAGAATTCTCTTCGGACTTTTCCAGTAGTTCTTCTTTAAGCATTTTAGAATTCTCTTCTGATTTTCTAGAACTTTCCAGTAACTCTTCTTTTAACATTCTAGCATTTTCTTCCATTTTACTTAACAACACGTTAGTATCAATTGCGGGTCCAGGTATCTCGAAGCGATAATTTTCAGGATCTTCCTTCTGTTCTAAAAGCCATTCTCTTAGCCGTTTTATTAAAACTTCTTTCTTTCCATTACTATCCAAGTCTCTCTCGTCCAATTCCCGTTTTAAATCTATCACTAAGAGATCTTTTAACAATTTCATCACCATTTTAATTGTTTGTTGAAATTATTTTTAGAAAACTATAACAAATAAGCCATTATCATCGCAGTTTGGCTGCGGCAATTGTAATTTGTGTTAGAACATAAATTTGACACCTGCCAAAATGTATTGGCTTAGGCCTCTTTAACCATTATTGAACATTTGATTTTATCTGTGGAGGTTGACCTTTTCGCGGAATGCACGATATCATAAGAGTAATTAATATAAATAGAGGAACAACATTATGGAGATTTAAGTAACCAGTCAGCATATGGGGCAAGTGTACTGAATAAAAAAAAAAGTGAAAGAGTAAAGGGAACATATTCAGGTAGTGCTGCACTTTTTAAATTTTTCATTATTTTAACGAATCATTTGCATTTCATAGAATCTATTTGCCGGTATAATTAACAGGCGTCTTTCATTAAACAACCGTGTACAAACATTTTGCTAAGAATGGGTTCATAAACACGGAGATCAAGTTACGCGGATACGAACATATGGGATTATTTCAAACGCAGAATCTTGCCAAATTACTTTAAAAACTAGTGATGGGAACTTGGGTGTCGAGTGTCGTGATACTGTTCGTGGTCGTGACACTTGAAGTGTCGCGACACTTCGTGTCGAAAAGTATCACTATTATTAGAGTGTAATTCGAAGTTGATTGATCATTCTTACAAAGAAATTAAAGGCAGATTTGTTGAACTGGCCAACAATCATTGAATAAGACGTACATATAAAACTATTTTGTTGAAGATTTTTTTAGTTAAAATTATAAATTCATGAATTATTTGCAAAACATTAATTTAAAAGCCGAAACCTGAAAAGTTGACGTGAAGCCTCCGTGGTTCAATGCCAACGGTGGCCTGCTAAACTGCACGGGCTGGTGGAATGCAAGATCGAACCCCGTTACAAGCACAACTTTTTTTATTTGTCATTAATCTTTAATTTAATAACAATTTAAATAATTTGTTATTATTCTTTTATTCGAAAAACGTACAAGAAATAATAAATTAGAAATGAAAACTGACGATGCTTTTTCATACTGCATACTACAAAAACCAATTTTTACAATATTAGTTAATTAACACTCAAAATCCTGAAGATTTAAATACATTTAAAGTTTCAGTATTGACAAGTACTTATTTTACATTTTATTTATTTTTAATTTGAAATAAATACGTAATGAGAATTCTTGAATTCATGTCTTATTAATTGGATACCATTATTTTTTATTTGTAATGTATTATTTCTTGTACGTTTTTCGAATAAAAGAATAATAACAAATTATTTAAATTGTTATTAAATTAAAGATTAATGACAAATAAAATTAAAAAAAAAGTTATGCTTGTAACGGGGTTCGATCTTGCATTCCACAAGCCCGTGCAGTTTAGCAAGCCACCGTTGGCATTGAACCACGGAGGCTTCACGTCAACTTTTCTGGTTTCGGCTTTTAAATTAATGTTTTGCAAATAATTAATGAATTTATAATTTTTGAAGAATTGGGATTGTTATTAAGGGTAATATTTTTGGACAGTACGTTAGAATATCTTATCTATCGCTTTGCAACTATTAATTTCACCGACTTTTATTCGAGAACGAACTATTTGGCATATTTCAGATTTCCCATACTAATTTCCTATAGCAAATGTTAGAACGAACACGGTGTATAAATAATGTAATGTCTTTTAATGTACTTAATGCATAAATATATAACCATAACAGAATTTACTCATATAATTGTTTTTTAATCCATAGTTTGCTTATGATTTATGTAGCTATGAATCTTGACTGCTTCTCGTTTCAATTGGATTACATTTACACTAGCGTGTGCATGATGTAAAGGCGAAGTGTCGCTAAAGTATCATGAAGAGTCGACACTTCTGACGTCATAATGGTTTCGACTCTCAAGTGTCGTGATACGCGGGTAGTGTCGAGAACCCATCACTATTAAAAACATATGTGCAACCGTACTACAGCCACAGTTTTATTTAATGTAGGTAGAAACCTTTAAATTTATTTTGGAAAAACCACAAAAAATGTATTAATAGGTACATAAAAACATTTATTATACAATTAAATCATATATAAATATTTAACCATACCAAAATACCTAATAAGATGTAAGAAAAGAAAAATTCAAAATAAAAACTGCTAAAACGATGTTCTGAAAAGTATGCAATTATACTTTGAACATTTTTAGACAATTCTAGAAAATACAAAGAAAACAAATAAATTATAATTCATTCCTAATCATACATAACAATAGATCATAATCAAATCATAAATAGTAATTAAGAATATGAGATTATTAAAGCGAAGGAATCTAGTATGAATAGAAACAACAAGAAAATGCTCCGAATACCTTGTTTATTAATGAACTCTATTGTTTAAAAACAGAAAAGTTCACTCGTTTAATCATGCTAATTAATCGTGTCGCACTTTTTTTAAAAGATGACCACTAGATTTTGATTGTGTTTGCCCAATTTTTCTTCTTTACTGGCACTTTTAGTTCGTGGTTATACCACTTTACCATTTTAAAAAGTAACATCTGCAACAAATACTTTAAAGCAAATTCTCGATGAATTCTAATTAAAAAAAGCGACTTTTTTGCTAACAAAGTGACTTATAGTGACCAGGAGTTTAAAAAGTGACTTTAAGTGACTCTGTGGCAACCCTGGATTTTGCATAAAACAGCATTTGTTAATATTATACAAGGATTACTAATATTAGTAACCCTGGTGAATATTCACTTTAACAACAAATAAGAAAAATTCAGGGTTTTGAAAATTTTATTATCTTAAAGAATTACATAAAAAATTTATGCTACAAGAGCTGATGCAGTGCTCGACTCGTATTTCCAGTTAGGAGCCAAAACACCCTTTGTTTTGTAGTATCTTGCGAGACGATGAATACGTGACTCAACCAAAATTAAACGGAATTTGCTATCTTTATCTTTTCTGTTACGTTCTAAATGTTTGCGGATGGCTACTGCTTTCTTAATTAAGTAATACAAATCTTCTGGTAGATCTGGAGCCAAACCCATAGCCTTCATTATACGCAAGATTTTGTTTCCAGTTACAAATCTTACTTGTGCTACACCATGTGAATCTCTCAATATTACACCTGTAAAACAAAATTAATTTTGTAGTACATGCAAAACATTGTACATAAATAAATTTTGTTTTTTTACTAAAAAAAAAACTCCTAAATGACTAAATAGAATTAATATGTTTGTGATGCTTGAAGTAAAAACGTTAAACATACTGTGTAACTCCTTTATTTAAGTATTTAACTCAAGCAACATAGAACCGCAAAAGGAATGATGCCACTTATAACACCAAAAGGCAATTGCTTGCATTTACGGATTCCGAAAATTATAAAGTCAAATCGTAATTACTCAATGGCACGCTTAAAGTTACTTAGCTACCTGTTGGTATGAAAAGATAATTTACTTTGTTATATATCTACACCTAATCAGCAGCCTCACTAGATATGCAATGTCAAAATTTTAAAAACTATGTGCCCGTAAACGCATAGTAAATGTTTCACAAATTTCAAACATAATTTTCAGTTGTTAACAGTAGATCTAACACAACCTGTGGTGTTATTGCTCAGGAATCTTGGTACCAAGGTGCTGCTTGGTATTTTGTTGAATATCTTATAAAACACCTATGACAACAAAATCTAAACTGCCATTAATTTTAAAACGAACACCCGAATAGTAAATTTCAATTTCGTATTTAGGTAGACAAAATGTTAAAAATTCTAACGGAACAGATGATTGTTGTAAGTAAAAATTACTTTTGAAGGACAATTTTGGTGGTAACCTGTATTCCTAGCGTTTGTTAGTTCAAAATTTTAGTTTCAAATGAATACGATGGATTATCAAAATGTGCTTTCAGAAAATTTTGAATTTCATTGTCTACCGGGTTGTCTTCCAACATGACTGACTGACGTGATCTAAACACAGTAAAAAAAAAAAGACTATTGGCTAATGATTTTTCTTTTAATGTATTGTTTGTTCAAGTAAATTACGATTTTTTTTTTATTAAAGACTTGTTTTACATTTGTTTTTAAACATACAAAATTTGATGCCATTTGGGTGTGATCATATTAAGGTGGGTACACATACAGCGAATGAAAGTTAGTGAATGAATTTGCGAAGTTTGTTCGGCATTCGGTCCGTAAATTCGCTTTGCCGTCCACATTTAGCGAAACAAATATTTTCGCATGTGTTCGTTGGTTTTCGCTGGTGTACCTAGTTGTTATTTTAAATTATTATTAGTCGGTAGAAATAATATATTGGTGGTATGGCTTATTTATTATTTGTTATAATAATGAGTGAAGTAGATTGTTTTTCCAGAATGTCTGATGAAGATTTAATTATAATCGCTAGTGCATCATACATAATAATCAGTAAAGAAGCTCATCCACTCCATAACCGTACTTAACATTATTCTTATTTATTATTAAAATTAAAGAAAAAACGCTCGTAAAATCATGTGATCTCAAAGGGAACGTCGAAATGCGTATACATTGCCAACAGACTCCTAACGAACTTTTTTTGATGTACCAACTAGTGAGTCAACCTTAGCGAAGGCGAACAAATGCTTTCGGTGGCGTTCATTTTTATATCTACATTAAGCGAACGAATTTTTGCCACTCTTCGTTTGCTGTATGTGTAAGCACCTTTAAAATTAACGGTAGTTTAAATTTTGTTTTCATAGGTGCGCTATAATTTCTTGGCACACTTTACTATACCCTAACGAGAAAATGAAGAAATTAGTCAGCATAAATCAAGTACTTGAGATGATCATAGATATCCAAAATTACTCACTTATTACATCAGAAAGAGAGTCAATCAAAAGTAATACAGTATTCAGCTGTACCGCAATTTCCCTTTTTTGTAATCATTTTATCAAGAGTTAGCTATTCTATGATGAGTGCACATCGTTGATGTACCTCTGATATTTCATCAGTTTGTTGTCGACACACATATTGCTTTTGCAAATGGAAAGTTATGCGTCACAAGATTAATTATTTCATTTAATCGTCAGACTTGATTTAAACTACACTAAAATCATGTTTATTGTTACAACTCCAGTTAAATCAACAATTGGGTCTTTTATCTTGGTACTGTTTATCCTTTTAAATAATTACATACCAATTTGGGATGGTGTTAAACCCTTCTTTCCCAACTTGTAAATATGATCTTTAACATCTTCTGGTGTCAACTTTAACCAAGTTGGAACACTTCTGCGGTATGGTAAAGCTGACTGGGCAATACCCTTACTAAAAGAAAACAAAATTATTACATTTGAAATGATTTTTAAACAATAAGTAACAAATAACTATGAAAACCATGCCATGAGGTGACATAACCTCCAAATGTTTTATGTTTCTTATAAGCATTAGTGAAACTAATTATTACACAAATTAAAAAATTAATCAGAAATAACTAAATTATTATTTATAAAAACATACCCAGGAGCATGCATACGACCCATTTTTAAAAAGTGTCTTTCTTATTCAAAATCCGTGAAATACGTGTTGACACACACGGCAACTAAAAGAGGAAGTCGACGTTCGTAGCTCTTTGGGTAGCTACGATTTTTGAAATGCTCATGCGCACAGAAAGACATTGACCAACCAAATTAGTCTACAGGAAGTTCTAAATAATATAAAGTATCAGCACTATTGCCTCTTAGAGCGAGTTGTGTAAATGTAGTTTAAGGTCAAATTAATGTATCCAAAATAAATTTAACGGTACATTCAAAAATTCTAAACAAAATCACAGTGGATTTACTTATACAGGGAGATCAAGATTGAATGTCCTGATCCTACACTACTTTCCACGAGCTTGATATCAATATTTACATCCATCATCTGAGAGTCAGGACAAAAGCAGTGGTGTGCGGGTGACATTCAAAAAAACAATTAAAAACATGAAAAACAAGTTCGTTTTTAATTAAAAAATATATTGAAATGGTTATAAGGATTGTTTATTTTCTCTCATTTGAACTATGCAAAAGTTTATCCTTTTCATACAAAATAAACATCAGGAATTTAAAAGAATTACTGAATGCTAATTGAAATATTTTACTGTTTTATGTGTTACCATTGATAACAGAAATAACAAGACGTGTCAATTTCTCTTGCCACAGTATTGGTAACCAATACTATTATTATCAATTATTATCATTAAGATCAATTACGATCAAAAATAAGAAGTAAATACAAAAGATTTCATTTAATAAACAATTAAAATTACACAAATTAACACAATTTACAATTAAAATTATTACAATAGATTATAGTATGTGTTCAAAATGACCTCCATGTACAGCCAGACAAGCATTACTCATTTTTTCATATTTTCGAATAATTTTGTGAATGAATGTATCCGGACAAATGAAACCACGATTCATCATGAAAAGAATGTGAGATCCAATAAATCATCATTGCAAAGATTTGCATTAAACCAGTTACATATTGAATTCGTCTTTCATAATCAGGGAGAAGTAACTCTTGCACAACAGTAACTTTATATGGATGGAAGTGTAGTATTTTCTTTACTGCCTTGTGAGCTGTACCATATGATAAACCTACAATAATTTTCATTTAATATTTCAAAGTAATTTTCATATAACTGTTACGATTACCTGTTTGTTGAGCAAGTTGGCGTAATGGTTTGTTTGGACTACGTTCTACACGAGTACGCACATCCGCAACAACATCTTCCGTAAGTACAGTACCACGACCACTTGACTTCCCCTTACTAACACACTCCCCGTTTCATGAAAACGGTGCACAATCCGGTGTATATGTCGAATTAAAGTTTCTTCATCAATTTCCATATCAGGGAAGCGATTTATCCACTCTTCTGCACAAAGCGTTGGAGAATATTTTCATTCTGCATTACCATATCGTTCACCGTTGCGAAAATAAGCTTCTATAATAAATTTCTCTTGTTCAAGAGAAAAGGGCATTTTGATAGAGGTTATTGACCTGTAACCTGTAATTAACAATTTCTACATATAATAACTTTATAACAACAATAAAAATATTTTTTATTTACCTTGAACTCAATATAATCCTTCAGTGGTAGTCTTGAAAAAGACTTTTATGTCTAGAAATAATTAAACAACGAAAAGAATAAAGAAATAAACGGAATTAACAACGCACGGCAATGAGTTAACAACAAAAACTATTTTGACAGATTGACATCTAGGGACATCTAATAAATTCCCCAGAATTCTTTATATCACTAGTTTTATTTATAAATTGGATGTAAATATTGATATCAAGGTGATGGAAAGTAATGTAGGATCAGGACAATCAATCTTGATCTCACTGTATTATGAATAACTATAACAAATTTAAAAAATCATTACAAAGGGGCCTTTTTAAACACTCAGATACGGTGCATAAATCTTGTCCGCATGATTAATAATCGTGTTTTTTTCATAAATAATATAATAATGTGATTCTAACTGGTTTTAAATTAATACTTTAGGAATGTTAAATCTTGCTTACCTAACTTGTTTTGGAAAACGATGTTTAGTAATTAAATTATTTCACATTTTTTACCTAAGAAATTAATTTTAGAGAAACTTTTTTGTTTATTTTAGAATAACTTAAAAACTATACATTCAATATTTTTGAAATTTAGTATAATTATTCACAATATTTAATAGAAAGAACGGTATTTTTTATAATTTTTGAAGTACCTTTCGTTTTTTATTGTGTACACTTGAACCTTAAAGGTACTTCAAAATTATAATTTTTGAAGTACCTTTAAGGTCCAAGTGTACCCAATAAAAAATGAAAGGTACTTCAAAAATTATAAAAAAATACAGTGCTTATAATATGTAGTACGGACATATAATCACTAGTACAATAAACATATTACTGAGAGAAATCTATAAATGACAATTTTATTTTGCTGCATTTTTAAAATTATAAAATCTTATAAGATTTTTAAACTTCCACTGGAGAAATTGAGCTGAATGCTCTGGCAAACCTGCCATTAAAATACAACACAGCAAAAACAAACGAGAAAAACTACGTCATCAACTAGCGCATATCGAAAACATTCAACAAGGCCTACCAACCACATAGTGACGTCACGACAAAGAGGCAATCACCGAATCTTTTATTCCTCATTTTAAATTCAAAGTTTAGCTAATAGGCTGTTTTATTTCACCAAAAGTAAAATATTTCACAGAATATTAATTATGCATGAGTTTTTATTTGGCAGGAACCCATTTTCGTTTGAAAATCCTATCGTAAATTTAAAATACCAATTTCTGTTTATTATGTATTTGCAATTAAATATCTTTAAAAATAAAATTTTTGTAGTAGTTAGGCTAAGTCTTAGAATATAAAACTGTATGAAGGAATATAATCATCTACTACATACGACCTGGATGGGGTCTCAATATGGCGGAGTAAGTATATCCGGTTTTATAATGAGATATTTCCATTGGCGGTTCTCACTTTCTCCAAATGCGCACATAAACTACATAACCTCAATTTTAAAACATAGTATTTTGAAATTAATCTTAGAATATAAATTTTATATTTCATATTCTAAACAAACGAATACTTACTTATGAAATGTAATTCCCTTCTTCGTATTTGTCGGAGTTTGGGAGAAAATCAGATTTAGGTGGTGTCTAATGGCGGCCAGTGTGACGTCGTATCCGTCGCTTTTAAAGCTCATTGTGCCGGGTAGTTGCGCTCCTTCCTACAGTTTTATATTCTAAGGGCTAAGTAGATGGTAATAGGGTGTGCAAAATAACTCAGAGAATAGGAATTTTAAATAAAATGGCGGTGACAACGCGTAAATAATCAGAAAATCAACGCTAAAGTTGCTATTTTGAGGTTATAGTTATACTTGACAGAAACATTTTATAATTATAATAATAATAATAAATGCAGGCTACAACCCATAGCCTGGAAACCAGGCCCCAGAAGCTATAAGCTTGTGCGGGAGGGAGGGGGCGATTATTATTATTATTACGTAACCCTAAGTGCGGCTGCAGCCGACTTACAGATAGAACAGCGCAAATCCCACATTTGTGTCACAGCTAAGGAAAACTGCAGAAAACCTTAACCAGATCTGCCGGTACCGGGAATCGACCTCGGGCCGCTTGGGTGAAAGTCCAGCACTCTAGACATTACACTACCAACTCTTATGTATTTTTGCGAAGTTTTTCCCCGAGTCGCGAGGATATTGGGTGTTTTAAATTTACTAAAGCTCCTTTGGTAAGTGTAATTTCTACTGTTAAGACGCCAGAGCACCATCAGTTTTATCAAGCAATTATTATACTCTTTAATAAAACGTGTTAGCATCTTACGAAACAGGTAAAAAGCAAACCAAATATAAATTAATAACTCACTACAGAATAATTTGATGGCATACAATTTACTCGGTAAATTTTATGAATCCACTTTCTTTGTGATTCGTCGTCTTTCTGACACTTAAACAACACGTGCATTTTTTGTTCTTCATTGTAATTACCGTTGTACCGGGTACACAACCCTTTTTTGTAATGTAAACCCTTTTTTCAAACCTATAGGTGAAAAGGTTTCGAAACAGCACAATGCGCAGAAACCGAAATACGTATGAGCGTTCGAAATTCCGTCGCACGCGCATATCTTTCTTAATGCAGTAGCGTCGGTATATTTCCATTCTGTCTTGTTGCGTGTGCTTATATCTCACAATTATCTTTTTGCTACTTAGGTGAGTTGATTTAAGCTCCAACCCCTTCAATTGAAAGTGGTTAACTAGGCTATTGGCTTCTTGCAAACATGAAACTTTACGGCGTTAGTAGACAATTCAGTGGCGTGCGGTCTATGGAAGCAATGCTTCCCTTAAGAATTTAATAAAAATAAAAACCAATGCTAACAAAAATATTTTTATAAAGTTATGGTTTTCATTTATTTAAATTTGTAACAGTTAATCAATTTAAAGCTCAATATCAGTTCCATACAGCAAAAAGTATAATTATTTGGAGTACTGTTTTAAATTAGGCTTATTAAACTTGCGCGGAAAGGTAATACCGATTCAAATGTGTTACATACAATGCATATAAGCACTGATTTCGTTGCTTTAGCTGCGGTTTCCTAGAACAGTCTGTCGGCGGCTCGGCGTAAACTGACATCGAGAGAAGCGAAAACGGAACGAAAGAAAGCAGCGCGAAAGAGGAGTGGAAGCCGAATTCGCAGCGATTTCGTGGCGGAGGTGGTTTCCTACAAAATAATTTTTGACAACTAAATCTTTGTAGATTTTTAATTTGCATTTATAAACAGCAGGATACTGTTTCATCAAATGAATTAATTATTCGTCTTCATTAAACGAAAATTCTTGACTCATGTGACTCACCTAGGTATAATAAAATTAAAATCGTAGTTGCTTTTCTAGCCTAAATTCTCACTGCCACTAGTACATTGTTATGTCTCCTACGTATTAAAAATTAAAAACTAAGATACTTGCCATATACTTACTTTACCTACTTTAACACCACAACTTACAGCCTAAAATAAATTGCTTTGGTTGTGTCTAACCTTAGAATATAAAACTGTATAGGGAGGAACATAATCATCTACCACATACGACCGGTATGGGGTCTCAATATGGCGAAGTAGGTGTTTCCGGTTTTGTAATTATTACTATTATAATTAAAAATACATAAATATTAAATCATTTAAATAAGTACAACCTACTTTTATAATAAGTATAGTAGACAGAGTTTGTGATGGAGTTTGGTAGCTCAGTCTGTAGAAGCTAGGTATAAATAAACTGAAGCTGACCGACGTAGGTTCAATTCCAGCTGGGAGAATAATTATTTTTTAAGTTTTCTTTTATAAAACAAAATTTAAAATAATAATTTTCTCTTCGAAAATGTTAATTTCTGCAAAGTCTTAATAATTCTTTTCAAAATTCTACAATGACAGGGGGATTTTACAAACCATATTTTATCATGGATAAAAGCATAGGTTAATCCTTATATTCGATTGATCCCAAGGAGATATGCAATCTATTTTGTAATTTATTGTTTTGCTTAGTCGAAAAAAAAGATACTGTACAACTTGGGTGGACTGCCTATATCGCCCTCGGACGATTGAGGCACTTCGCCTTCGGCGTCGTGCCTAAAACTTCGTCCTCGTGCGATATAAGCATCATATCCACCCTTGTTGCACAAACTACTATTTCCTTTCGTATAATGATGGATAGATATTAAAATCGATCTTTTCATCAAATTGATGCTACCATCGCCGGTCTACCATTTTGTTTTTAATATTGGCAGTAAATTTGGTTTCATTTGTCGTACTGTAGCAAGTTTCCTGAAGATAGTTGCTAATGTAATGAGCAGGCGATAAATAAACATCAAAAGTAAATACCGTTATTAGGTTTATTGTTGATGTCTCTAGATGAAAGGTTAATTCTTACTTTAAAAGACTTCTTAAAGGCCTAATATTATACTTCTACTTACTTTTTATTTGTAGCTTTATGACACAACGACTGTTAATCAGAGATTATCTTTATGTAATTTTTGTTTAGTACGACGTTTAATCATACCGAGGTTGCCATTAAGTTACTAAACTAAATTAGAGTTCCTAAATATAAACTGGGTTCTGTGTTATTTAGAGTTAAGTCACGCATGTCAAATATTCCTAGTGACATTTCATATTTTCACTATTTATTAGAAGGTTGGTAATCATGATAAATAAATTAAACTGTTAATATGACATTTATACTATAAATCTTAAAATGGGTACAGTTAATACTTTATTAAAAGCTGTTGTAAACTATTAGATAGTATTATAAAATTGATATACGTACTATAGTAAATAAATGATAATGTGCACATTAAAAACATGACATAAAGCATATTCTAAAATCTATAACTGACAGCTGCTGAATTTTGCCGCTAAAGTAAAAAAAGACAAAAAATATCTCCGTTTCAGACAGCTTAGTTTTGGCCTAGAAAGAGATAGATTTTGACATCAGTGTCCTAACTCTAAAATAAGACAGATAAAGTTTTCATTCAGGAACTTTAAACTAAATTAACTAGATTAGTAATAAAGTTAAGCTAAGTACTCACAGCAGCGGATCCGCAGGCGGATATCATTTGATTGGTCGGTTTGAGTAGATTTGGCTCAAACCGACCAATCGTATGACATCCGCCTGCGGATCCGCTGCTGTGAGTACTTACCTTTAGTCAATATTCAAATTTGAAAAAGTAGACTCGTTTTTAATTCTGTAAATGGTCAATGTAAAGGGGCAAATGGTCAATTCAAAACTTTAATTTCAAAAGGGTCTTAAGTGTCAACTTTAACAAGAATTAACATGTATTAGCGGCGGGTACAACGCACCCTTTTGGAGTTCTGTCATTAGCGAGCGGCAAATGTTATGTCCGTGTTAAGTGCCGCTCGCTAACAAAACATTTAAAAGAGTACGTAGTAACCGCCTCTTGCACGTATTATTGTCTAAAATTTTCTTCCATCTAGGGTATCCGCAGAAAGCATTGCAAGATACATGTTCAGAGTTTTATATAGTGGTATTACATAGAAGTTACTCAAGTCGAATATTAAGGTTGGATATATTTATGGGTTAGGTAACTGTCATCATGTGAATGAAATATAAACTTAAAAAATATTATCATGGAAATCTTTTTATATAAAGTTATTCTTAATTGTTTTTTTTAATTATAATTATTACATTTTTAAAATTAATTTCGTTAACAAAAATTAATTATGAAATTCTTTAAAAATTTAGTGATTTTTGGCAGCAAGCTTTGTTATGATAATAGCTAGTAGGCTTAGATAATAACAATAATAATATATAACAGACTTATAAAAAATACATGTCAATGATTTTATATTTCTTAAATAAAATATTAGTCCTGTTAAGCTGCTGCATTTATTACTCCTATTCCAATAACTAAATATTACATGGTGTCAGGTGTTTAAAAAATGAATTCTGCAAATTCAAGCACGCAACCAACGTCAAGTCAAACTACAAACCCAATGAGAAATTCTAGATTATCTGGAAGTATGATCCAACCTTTCTTTTTTGAAGGTAACCTTTCTAAAAACTGGAGATCCTGGTTACAACAGTTTAAAATATACATGAAAGCGAGTTGTCTAGATGAAAAAGAAAACAGTCGCAAGGTAGCTATTTTTTACATTACATTGGAGTTGAAGCTCTTACAGTTTTCAATTCGTTTAATATGGAAATGGAGAATTGTAAGTATGAAGATTTGTTGCAAAAATTTGAAATGCATTGCAAACCAAAAACCAATTTAACTGTTGAAAGACATAACTTTCTTACAAGATTTCAACAATCAGAGGAAAATATCGATGAATTTGTAACATCCTTGAAAAATTTGAGCTTATCTTGTGAATTAGGAGAATTAAGGGAAGGCTTAATTCGAGATATGTTTATCGTTGGACTGAAATGTAGTTATCGCTGCATAAAAGAAAGACTTCTCCAAGAAGACAATTTAACTTTAGAAAAAGCTGTTCAAATTGCCAAAAGCATCGAGATTACGCAGTTACAGGCCCAGCAGTTGAATAAAGGTACTGAAGTAGTAGTTCATGAAATAAAATCGCAGAAGACAGGACAATATGGTAGTAAAAGTAAGTACGGTGGAAAAACAAATCTACGAAGACACTACAGTCAACCGTCTACGTCTGATTTGTCAGATACATTATTAAATAAAAATAAATGTCAAGCTGATAGAAAATGTCATCGTTGTGGTCAATTCCATAGAAGGAAGTGTCCAGCAATAGGAGTAGTGTGTAGGTATTGTAAAAAATATAACCATTACGCTAAATGCTGTTTGAATAAAAACATTAAGGTCGTCAATGTTCAAAATAGTAATGAAATTGATAAACAAGATTTAGCTAATGAGATGTTTATTATTCGTTCTTTAAAAGATTTTCAAACAACAAATAAATGTTGGACATTAGATATAAAAATAAATAATAAGTTATTTACCTGTAATCTAGATACCGGAGCAGAAGCAAATGTCATGTCAATAAATAAGTTTAAATATTTAGGGGTTAATAGTAAAATATTGGTTACTCCTGTAAAACTTACGTCATTTTCAGGAAACTTCATACCAGTTTTAGGTAAATGCACTCTAGATTGCATTATTAATGATGTTTCTGTAAAAATTGAATTTATTTCATTTCGTATTTCAAACAATTTTTTATATACCACAATTAGTAATATAATAGTTATTTATTTAACAAGAACGAAAAGTGAATCTTTAAAGTATGAATAAGTTGTTTTCGGCCAAGGCGTTTAGCCGAGGCTGAAATTACTTGTGAATACTTTAAAGACACTTTTCGTTCGAAGTAAATACAAAACTTTATTTCATACTGGACTGTTACCGTATTGAATTAGTACGAATCAAAAATTTGAGATTTCTAAGTAATCTGTAATAATTAAAGTGCGCGTTGAGTAATTTCTATATAATAAATTAAATTCGTTACCATAGAAACAATTGACGTAAAATTTTAACGTACTAGGACTTTAATATTTTACTTTAAAGTACTAGTACTTTAAAGTAAAATAGGACTTTAATATTTTACTTTAAAGTAAAATAGGACTTTAATATTTTACTTTAAAGTACTAGGACTTTAATATTTTACTTTAAAGTCCTAGTACTTTAAAGATGCATTTTTCGTACTATAAATGATCCGAAAAACGTCAAATTATGAACGGGTATGAAATAAAGTATATCTTGATCTCCGTTGTCAATGATACCGGAGTTCAAGACGTTCTTGATCTCCGTTGTTGTTGGAACGTAAATAATTTGATGTTGCATTATAGCCACATGCATGCATGCATGCTGCTTTTTATCTCCTTAGTTACGCGTATGATGACACATACAAGGCAACTTGCTTCTTTATACAATAAATTCGGATGGATTTTAAAAGGGAGAAATTAGGATTGAAATACGAAATAAAATAAAACAACTTATGCAATACGGAGATCAAGCTTCTTTAAATCCTCGAAGATGTTATAAAGCCTCGGCTGGCGCCTCGGCGTTATACATCTTTTTGGATTTAAAGTATCGCTTGATCTCCTAATTACATAATATATATTATAATTGCTGATTTTGACTGTCAAACAATAATAGGTCTTTTTACATGTCAAAAGCTAGAATTAATCAAAAGAGTTGCATCAGTTGGTCATCAGACATTATTACAAGAGTATAATGATGTTTTTAAAGGTTTAGGCTGTCTTCCTGGAGAATGTCATATTGCAATAGCAAGCAATGCTAATTCAGTTATTCACCCACCAAGAAAAATTCCTTTTATGTTATTAAATAGGTTCAAAGCTGAAATTGAACGAATGTTGTCTATCGATGTAATAGTTAAAGTCGAGGAACCTAGTCAGTGGGTCAATCCACTGACTCATTCTTCGACTTCCATTCGGTGTGTCATGTGCGCCTGAAATGTTTCATAAAGTTATGTCAGAAACATTTGCTGATATAAAGGGTGTTCAAATATACATAGATGATTTACTTATATTTAGTGAAACATTAGAAGGTCATAATGAAATTTTGCGAAAAGTCTTAAGTCGAGCTCGTCAAGTCAATATAAAGTTTAATATTAGTAAATGCAATTTTCTAATGTCAGAAATTAAATATTTAGGTCATATTTTTAATGCTGATGGCATGAAGCCAGATCATAATAAAGTAAAGGCAATTACAGAGTTACCAGTTCCACAAAATGTTGCTGATGTGAAACGTTTTCTAGGTATGGTTAATTATCTAGGTCCTTATATAAATAATTTAGCCAAACGAACTGTAGCTTTACGCAGCTTATTGAAAAGAAATATAGCTTTTCAATGGGAAAACTCTCAAACAAATAATAAGTCAAGCACCAGTTCTTACATACTATAGTCCAAACTTACCATTAACGCTATCAGTTGACAGTTTCAGATTTGCAGTAGGGGTAGTTATTTTACATGATAAGCGACCAATAGCCTATTCGTCAAAGTCTTTAACAGAATGTCAGGTAAAGTGGGCTCAAATAGAAAAAGAACTTTATGCAATTCAATTTGGTTGTAAACGTTTTCATCAATATATTTATGGTCAAAATAAACTAAAAGTAGAAACTGATCACAAACCACTGGTAACATTATTTCAAAAACCTTTATCAGAAGTTCCGTCACGATTGCAAAGGATGATGTTAAATTTACAACAATATGATATAGTTGTCAACTATACTCCTGGTAAATATTTACATATTGCAGACACTCTTAGTAGAGCACCAATAGAAACTAAAGAAGATGATGACTTGTTAGATGAAGAATTAAGAATTCATGCTAATTTATTAGTCACTAATCTATCTGTTTCTCCTCAAATGTTAAATGAAATTAAGGAAGCAACTCAGTTGGATAATGAGTTACAAAGCATTATAAAATACTGTAAGAATGAGTGGCCTAATTCAAAAAATAAGGTTTGTCCAGAAGTTAAACCATACTTTAACTTTCGTCATGAGTTACATGTTATCGATGAGCTTGTTTTTAAAGGAAATTTACTAATAATTCCATTAAAATTACGTCCAAGAATATTAGATATTCTTCATGAAGGACATTTAGGAATTGAAAAATGTCTTAGGCAGGCACGTACTGTTGTATTTTGGCCTAACATTACTTTAGATATTAAAAATAAAGTAGAACAATGTAGTGCATGTCTTAAGTTTCGGAAAATGAATCCATCTCAACCTTTATTACCACACGACCCAGTTAATCTTCCTTGGCAAAACGTCGCCATGGATTTCTTTTATTACAAGAATTTAACATATTTGGTAGTAGTGGATTATTTTTCGAATTTTTCCGAAGTAGTTCAAGTTAATTCAAATAACGCTAAAGAAGTTATTATTAGATTAAAATCAATTTTTGCATGTCACGGAATACCGTTAGAAGCCATTTCTGATAACGGCCCTCCTTTCACTTCGCAAGAATTCAAACAATTCCTTACTGAGTGGGGAATCGTGCATAAAACATCTAGTCCTTATTACCCAAAAAGCAATGGTTTGGCAGAAAGAACTGTGGGTATAATTAAAAGTATATTTAATAAATGTTACGAAACCAAATCAGATCCTTACATTGCCTTACTTCAATATAGAAATACTCCTTTAAGCAGTGGATATTCTCCTGCACAATTATTAATGTCGAGAACATTAAGAATGAAATTACCTATTAGTGAAAATGTTTTAAAACCTAACATCATAAATTCTGATAAATACACACATTTTATGAGGAGGAAAGTAAAGAAGATGAAACAGTATCATGACATAAATTGTAAATCTTTGCCTCAGTTAAAAGTAGGAGATTCTGTAATGTATAAAAAGGATCTTTCTTCACATTGGTCTCCAGCTTCTATTATACAAGTCGGACCTGAACCGAGATCTTTTATTGTTAGAAATTCAGAAGGGGTTAACTATCGTCGTAACAGACAACATTTGTTAAAAACCAATTTGGCTAAGGAACCTCAAGTTAGTAAAAACTTGAATACAAGTCAATCATTACCAATTAATACTTCTAATGATACAACTGAATGTGCACCTGATGCTAACTTAAGTTCATGTTCATATTCTGTTACACCACAAACTCATGTTGTTATAACAAGAAGTGGAAGACATATTATCCCTCCGAAAAGGTTTTCATTTTCTGAAAATGACAAATAGTTCATTTAAAAAAAGGGGCATGTTATGATAATAGCTAGTAGGCTTAGATAATAACAATAACAATATATAACAGACTTATAAAAAATACATGTCAATGATTTTATATTCCTTAAATAAAATATTAGTCCTGTTAAGCTGCTGCATTTATTACTCCTATTCCAATAACTAAATATTACAAGCTTTTAATCTGATTTTTTATACACTCGAAAAATGAACCAAAATAATGCTCTACTGAATTCTGTATGTTTGAAACTAACGTAAGGTTTGAAATAAACTTCACCTATTAACCTCAATAACTTCAAATGCATAAATGGCACTTAGTTCCTTTTGAAATTGAGATCTTAACTTTCAAAACTTTATTAAAGATTTTTGAGAATTTAATTGAAACGAAGTACGAAATAGCTTTGAAGTTACTGGTCCTCTTTTCTTTGATCAATTTCTCATTCGAAAAGTAGATATGGCAACGCTGGTATGAAACAGCATTGATTTTTTATAGAAATGTAAAGGATGTTCCAAATAAAAGCGACTTTTAATAATCTAAAATTAATTCAATTAATGGATTGCTTTACAGCAAAAACATCAATATATATGCTTTGTAATTTTTACTACTTATCATTAGGCGCATTTATGAAATCATTTATAAATACAATAAGTTTCTTTCAATTTAATTCCAATTTCTATTTATTTTGGGACAGTGAGCAGGTGCTACGAATGCTACGAAAATTATGACGTACTACAGTAATGGCTGCTAGTTTTAGTTTATTAACATAAAAATTGGCAAATTAAAATATTATTATCAGGCATAAACAAACTTCTCGGTTATTAGAAAAATATTTAATTCATTAGGGTAACTGTATATAAGTGATGATAAATTTTAGCAATTATATTGTATTTAAAGGTATTTACCGTTTTCTTGGAATTTATTTTTATAAACTTGATTAGCTTATTTTTGCTTTGTTTTTGTATTACAGGTTACACAGCATGAGTAATAATAGTAATAATCCTGATTCAAATTCACCCCCGAAACGTAAGCGGCGATTTTTAGTTGTAAGTTCAGGGGAAGATTCTTCAAGTGAGGAAGATGATAGAATTGGAGTAGGTGCTATCGGGCGGAGACGTAGACGAAGAATCTATATTCAGGAAAGCGAATCAGGGTCTGGAAGTAACAGCGATAGCTCTATTGATGTTCAGACAGGAAAGAAAAAAATTAATGTAAGTGTTGTAACGATAAATATATTTTTAATGAAAGAAATTGTGTCTGATAAGTTGATTTTCATTTTAGAAATTAAACAGTGATTCATCAAGCGATTCTGATTCCGATGTAGTTAGAAAAGTAAAAAAGCATCCCAAACTTGAAAGTGATGATGGTAATGATAGTAGTGGATGGGAATCCACAGAGGATCCTTCCGAAGCACAGCCATCATCATCAAAAGGTGTAAAATCAAATGACGATGGTTTTTCGTCGGATAGTAGTGATGGGCAGTCAGAAAAATGCCCCATATGTCTTGTGTCCTTTAAAAATCAAGAAGTCGGATCTCCTGAAGCATGTGATCATAGTTTTTGTGCAGTATGTATTCAAGAATGGGCAAAAAGTGTTAATACTTGCCCAGTTGATCGTAAGAAATTCGATCTAATTTTGGTAAGAAGCAGTTATACTGGATCGTATGTAAGAAGCGTACCTATACAAGAACCTACAGAAGGTATACCTGAAGCTGAACTTATTGATCTTACGGCATGTGAAGTGTGTGGTTTAGCAAATAATGAAGATCGTTTATTGTTGTGTGATGAATGCGATTCAGCTTATCATTTGGAATGTCTCGATCCACCTTTGACCGAAGTACCTCCTGGAGAATGGTATTGCCCACTTTGCAGAGAAAACAATTATGCTGTAGTCGATCTGGAAGATCTTGTTGCTCTAGAAATATTTGAAGATGAACTTCAAATTCGTCACAATTGGAATGCACCTAGGTAAACTAATCCATTTTTTTTATTCACTATAATTTTTTTTAAGTCACTACATTTGTTCTAATTAAAGTAATAAATTTTCTTTTAAATCATTGTATTAGTTAAATATTCTAGGTAGACCTTTTTTTTTAAATTATAAAATAAAAAGACCATTATGCAATTTTTTAATAAAGTATGGAACATTTTAAATATCCCTCTTTAATTCTTTTTCTTACAAAAGTGCACGGGTACATGAGGTCGATTAAGCTGGAAGTGCAAAGTGAGCAGAATCCCATGGGACCCATTGGAGAATTAAGTGCTTTTTGAGTGCTATTTAACTACCCAAGAAAAAATTTTAGTGCTGGTTAGTTTTTTAAAAATCGGTTGTTTTGCTAGCTTAAGTTTAAGCTAGCAAAGCATTATTTATAAATGCATGTACACAAGAGCTAAATCATTTCTGCATACATAATAATCAAGTGCTTTTTGAGTGCTATTTAACTACCCAATCAAAAATCTAAGTGCTCGTTAATTTAAAAAGCCGGAAGTTTTGCTAAATATAAGGGTGCTTGTTTTAAAGGTATTTTTGAGTTATTTTTCACATGTAATTTTTACATCTAGTTTTTACTGTAATCCAGTATAAACATCATCTTATTCCCATCTATTATAGGGTCGGGCGGGGCAAAAAATAGACAATTTTGCAATTTTTGTTTTTCTTATAATGAAAAAAAAATCATAAAGCCGACCTTAAAAATTGCTAATATCTCTTATAGGACATTAGAATGTAGTATCCTTACATTTTTTTACATAGCCTATTACAAACCCCTTATTAAATAATAAAATGTGTGTCTACTAATTACCCACCAAATGGAGCAAAAAGTAGACACAAATGGGGCAATAAAAAGATATGTTAATATCTTATCTGTTATGTACAATTTGCTATTTCTCAGGTTATAAGCAGACATCGTAAGGCAAGTTGTCCGCAAGTACAAAATTTTAGATCACTTACAATAATTGCTCTGAAGAAAATAAAACACTACTACTTGGGTTGCTTTTAAATATTCTTCCACGACTTTTTTGTTTCTTCAAAATTAAGGTTTTTATTGGAGTTTATAATGGCGCACCATGGTTATAATAACGTAGTCTGTATTAATTTAGAAAAATGAGAAGGTTAGGCGGTGGCGTGGGCAATACATATTGACGTGATTTGAAATAAAGACGTAAGTGTAATAGACTTGAAATAGGTTTTTATATTACTATGCAGAAAAATGTGTTTAATCATTTTCTATCGCAGATAATTTCAAAACTAAAAGCTTGTTACCGACAAGTTAACTATGAATCAATTGAGTGAAAAATTTTCTATTCGTTGCTACAAAAGCTCAATTGGTATCATTTTGGCACTTACTTCCTTCTGCCAGATCACCATTGATATGTTTATCTAATATTCATTTTGCCTTTATTCGCTAAAATTTTAAAACATTCACTTAAAGTACTTTTTACAATAAAAGTACAAAATGGATCATAAATGAACCCTTACACATCTACTTTGATATTATTTTGTCTACTTTTTGCCCCGTCTTTAGCACAAGAAAAACAAATGCCTGTAAAATAGACAGCAAAATAGTTTAATATTTGCACCATCAGCTCATACTGAATAGCCTATCACCTAACAGAATTCTTATATAAAAATCCAATTTATGTAAGCCATACATCAGTCCAATAAAAGTTTTACATGCCATTTTCAAATTTTTAACAGATTAACAATTTTACAAGCATAAGTAATTTATTTTTTATTTTTAAGAGGAAGGCATTTTTCATTGTTCTAAACTTTTAGTTATGCTTATTACCTATACCAAAGCTATCATTTTTGTATTTTTCGACTAGACTTATCTTACGAGATATATTTATAACTGTCTTCCCCCCCCCCCGTTTGTGTTGTCTATTTTTTGCCCCGACCAACCCTAATTTGAGTTTATATAGTCAAAATGCAAACGGTAAAAGAATTAACTGCGTATGATTTTCATATTTGTTTTTTGATTCTTGGCAGTACTGCAGTTTCTCGATTACATTACGATTACATATCAATCTAAAATCGGTTTCTTTCATTTGACAGATTGACCTGCATTCTAGAGGAATTTTATTAAATCTAATTATGTGGTAGGATAATTGTCATATTGGAAGGTTTGAAGGTTATGTCACAACCAAAGCTTGCATCTCATTGGTTGCTTGCATAATCACCTACCGCATATTGACGTCATTTTATCTAATTTTGTTGCTGTACCTGTACAGCGTCATTTATATTTATTGGCACGTCCCAATACATACATATACAGGGTGGGATTAAAGTATGGAACGAGTCAAGAGTTTTGAAGTGGGCCCTTCATTTTTTAACATGTATAAAATAAAAAAACATATCATATTTTAATACTACTATATAAAGTATACTTCGTGGCAAATTTGTTTGTTTTTATTCCCATTATAACAAAAGTTATAAACAAATAAATGTTATTGCAGTGTTTTATTTGAAAAATTATATCTTAATTTTAGTACATGATAAATTGATAATCGTTAATGAAATTTATAATGAAAAGTGTACATATTCATACAAAAAGTATTTCGATTGCAAATTTTAATTTTTAATTGCAAAAATCACGATTTTTAATAAACAAATGGAAATATTTGTATGATCTTATATTGTAAATTAATTTTTAAACATATATGTTGATACTGTATAATCTAAGGATTCCGAATATGAAGAAAAATTTGATAGCAAGCCATTATTAAACAAGTAACACGCATTTTTGTCTCGCGTTGTACGGCCCATACCTGCGAATTAGCGCAACGCGAGGAGCCTCGCGCGCTAGTTCAGATTGCGCATAGAAGTCATGGGTTTCTAATTCAACTTCCATTTGTAATAAAAGTTCCAATTTTGCATAAATTATTCTTTATAAACAGTGAAATTAATAAATACGTTTATATTAATAAAACTACTTTTTAATAATATCAGTAATCATAGTTCGTGTATCACTGATATTCATTAGCATAAGCGTGTATTGGATTTGTTGACGAGTACCATTTTCTACAATAGTAACAAAATCTTTTATGCCCGGCATTTGACGAGATACTTCATCTGATAAATAAAAGTTTCTCACTTCATGAAAAACAGAATCTGCAATACGTCGTCCTTTTTTTCTGCGGTCTGGATCCATAGCCTTTGGTTTTTTTGAGTGTTTTAGCCTGAAATGCCATTCGTCGAGATATTTGTAAATGATCACGCATTTTTGCAATTGTCCAAGTAGATGGAAGGGTAGTCAATAACTGAAGTTTGTCGGCACAGGAAGTTTTCTCTGACAAAGCTTTTTTTTATGTCTTCTACATATTTTTTATCAACATCTCTGCTTTCCTTGAATGAATCACTACTTCGTTTCACGACCTTATTTTGAATTTCATTTAACACTCCACGTAAATTCTGCACATTTGCTCATTTTAACTTAATGGGAGGTTCATATAATTTTAATTTATTAGGTAATTCAATTTCAACGACCAGTTGTAAATCCCATTGACAATTCCAGTGATGATGAATTTGACAATAAAGATCCGACCTATGAAAATCCTAATGTTGATAATTCTAAAGTGGAAAAAGTACATCAGTTTTTAGAAAAATTTGGTGAACGGCCAATGACCACAACGGCCAATCGCTATTTTGGCTGTTGTGGTCATAATCGCAACGACCTCCGTGACCATAATGGCCAATTTGAACTTATCGCCCAACTCGGCACTTGACCATAACGGCCACCATGACCACAACGGGCAACTATAAATTCCACCCCATCCGCCATTTTGACCACAACGGCCACCGACGCTTCTGTATTGGCGTCGCTGGTGACGATGACCAAAACGGCCAAAATGACCACAATTTTTTTCATTCTACTATTTTGGTTTCATTAAAGCTCATTTCTCTCTTTTAACTTACACTGTATTTCAATAAGGTAATTTTTTATTAGGTAATTCAATTTCAACGACCAGTTGTAAATCCCATTGACAATTCCAGTGATGATGATGAATTTGACAATAAAGATCCAACCTATGAAAATCCTACGGGTTAACGTTTTAACGGGTCTAGGACACAGCGGCCAATGACCACAACGACCAATCACTATTTTGGCTGTCATAACCGCAACGACCTCCGTGACCACAACGGCCAATTTGACCATATCGTCCAACTCGACACTTGACCATAACGGCTACCATGACCACAACGGCCAACTAAAAATTCCACCCCATCCGCCAATTTGATCACAACGGCCACCGACGCTTATGTATTGACGTCGCTGGCGACGATGACCACAACAGCCAACTAGGGTGTGTGACCACAACGACCAACTAGGATGTGTGACCACAACGGCCAATTTTTTTCATTCTGTTATTTTGGTTTCGTTAAAGCTCATTTCTCTCTTTTAACTTACACTGTATTTCAATAAGGTACATCCAGAATTTCACAGCGGGGTCTGATATCAAAGTAGCGCCGATTTAACACGCGAGTAAGTAATCTGCAATTTTTTTCTGAGAGCTGGTTTTTCTTGTATTTTCTCTCAGATACGTATGGAGCAATACTGTTTTATTGCGGTTTCTTTCTGGAGTTTCGTCGCATGCTGTTCCAAGATCGATTTTATTAAGTACTGGACAGATTCGTAGATATCCTGTTTACTTTTTAAGGGAAGATTTACATTTAGTTTAATTTGAAAACTGATACAGCAAATTATGGAGTTCAATTCAATGCAATAAACGTCCCCAAAATGGAAATATTGCACAACAATGTGGAAACAAGTTATAAAAAACTTTTGATGTTAAATCAACTACCCTCAAAACTAAAGTATCATGAATGTGTAAACCGTTAGTGTATTGAGAAGTATCTGTACCAAATTTTTAGCATTCATCTTTTAATCTGCCTGAGATACTTACCGAGAAAATAAGAAAGAAGAATTTCTTCAACTTCATGTAATATCAATATAGGTAAGTCGCGTTGAATCGGCGCTACTACGACATCAGCCCCCGCTGTTAAATTCTGGACGTACCTTATTGAAATACAGTGTAAGTTAAAAGAGAGAAATGAGCTTTAATGAAACCAAAAAAATAGAATGAAAAAAATTGTGGTCATTTTGGCCGTTGTGGTCATCGTCGCCAGCGACGCCAATACATGAGCGTCGGTGGCCGTTGTGGTCAAAATGGCGGATGGGGTGGAATTTATAGTTGGCTCGTTGTGGTCATGGTGGCCGTTATGGTCAAGTGCTGAGTTGGGCGATATGGTCAAATTGGCCGTTATGGTTACGGAGGTCGTTGCGATTATGACCACAACAGCATGGTCATTGGCCGCTGTGTCCTAGACCCGTTAAAACGTTAACCCGTAGGATTTTCATAGGTTGGATCTTTATTGTCAAATTCATCATCATCACTGGAATTGTCAATGGGATTTACAACTGGTCGTTGAAATTGAATTACCTAATAAAAAATTACCTTATTGAAATACAGTGTAAGTTAAAAGAGAGAAATGAGCTTTAATGAAACCAAAATAGTAGAATGAAAAAAATTGTGGTCATTTTGGCCGTTTTGGTCATCGTCACCAGCGACGCCAATACAGAAGCGTCGGTGGCCGTTGTGGTCAAAATGGCGGATGGGGTGGAATTTATAGTTGCCCGTTGTGGTCATGGTGGCCGTTATGGTCAAGTGCCGAGTTGGGCGATAAGTTCAAATTGGCCATTATGGTCACGGAGGTCGTTGCGATTATGACCACAACAGCCAAAATAGCGATTGGCCGTTGTGGTCATTGGCCGTTCACCAAATTTTTCTAAAAACTGATGTACTTTTTCCACTTTAGAATTATCAGCATTAGGATTTTCATAGGTCGGATCTTTATTCTCAAATTCATCATCATCACTGGAATTGTCAATGGGATTTACAACTGGTCGTTGAAATTGAATTACCTAATAAATTAAAATTATATGAACCTCCTATTAAGTTAAAACGAGCAAATGTGCAGAATTTACGTGGAGTGTTAAATGAAATTCAAAATAAGGTCGCGAAACGAAGTAATGATTCATTCAAGGAAAGCAGAGATGTGGATAGAAAATATATAGAAAATATATAGATAAAAAAAGCTTTGTCAGAGAAAACTTCCCGTGCCGACAAACTTCAGTTATTGACTACCCTTCCATCTACTTGAACAATTGCAAAAATGCATAATCATTTACAAATATCTTGACGAATGGCATTTCGGGCTAAAACACTCCAAAAAACCAAAGGTTGTGGATTCAGGCCGTAGAAAAAAAAAGGACGACGTATTGCAGATTCTGTTTTTCATGAAGTGAGAAACTTTTATTTATCAGATGAAGTATGTCGTCAAATGCCTGGCATGAAAGATTTCGTTACTATTGTAGAAAATGGTACTCGTCAACAAATCCAAAACAAGCTTATGCTAATGAATATAAGTGATATTATTAAAAAGCAGTGTTGGGCATCAATCAGTTAAATTCTTAATCAATTAATCAATTGATTGAAGATTTAATTGTGACATTTCAATTGCAATTAATTTAACTGCAATTAACCTCTTAATTGCACACTGCAACTAAGTTTAATTGCAATTAAACTTAGTTTCAACTAATACATCAATTGCAATTAAAAATCACAACTAAAATTGTTACAATTAAATACTATTTATGAAAGTTTTAATGTAAATAAAAAAAATAACTATGAAGGTCTTTCTAGTATTGTACTAACAGCAGATCGCATTTCAACCTTGTCCCAGACCTAAACAAACCCTGATAAATAAAAAGAGCAATTGAAATAGTTTTATATGCATGTATATTGTAATATTGGGTGCACAAATAAACTTTGTAAACTATTAAAAATGTGTTATCTGCACAATCTCTATAACAATATAAATCGTAAAATGCTTTTAATAAAAAATAGCAAAATATATTGTTTGTTGCCTGAAAACGTAATGTCGCAGCTGTAGTTACAAATAAAAAACATCTGATTTCTTAAGGGATGCATTATTAATTATTTATACAGCAATATTCCATTTTTCTAATAAATATCAGGTTAATTGTCATCATACTGAAAATCAATTGTTAATTGTAATGACAAATCAATTAATAATTTGAACTAACAATTAATCAATTGTGAATTGTCGGAGCAACTAACAATTAATTAATTGTTAATTGCAATTAACAATTAATTAATTGTAATCATGCAAAATAAAAAATATTCACAATTAATTAAATTAATTGTCAATTGCAATTAACAATTAAAGTTTTAATTGTCAATTGTTAATTGCCAGTAAGATTTAATTTTGCCCAACACTGTTAAAAAGTAGTTTTATTAATATAAACGTATTTATTAATTTCAGTGTTTATAAATAAAGTATAATTTATGCAAAATTGGAACTTTTGTTACAAATGGAATTTGAATTAGAAACCCATGACTTCTATCGCGATCTGAACTAGCGTGCGAGGCTCCTTGCGTTGCGCTAATTTGCAGGTATGGGCCGTGCACCGCGAGACAAAAATGCGTGTTATTTGTTTAATAATGGCTTGTTAGCAAATTTTTCTTCACATTCGGAATCCTTAGACTACACAGTATCAACATATATGTTTAAAAATTAATTTACAATATAAGATCATGCAAATATTTCCATTTGTTTATTAAAAATCGTGATCTTTGCAATTAAAATTTGCAATCGAAATAATTTTTGTATGAATATGTACACTTTTCTTTATAAATTTCATTAACAATTATCAATTTATCATGTACTAGAATTAAGATATAATTTTTCAAATAAAACACTGCAACAACATTTATTTGTTTATAACTTTTGTTATAATGGGAATAAAGACAAACAAATTTGCCACGAAGTATACTTTATATAGTAGTATTAAAATATGAATTAAGTTTTTTATTTTATACTTGTTAAAAAATGAAGGGACCACTTCAGAAACTCTGACTCCAATATTAAAAAAAAAGCGAACTCAACCGGTTTTTTTAAAACGCTGAAACACGTCAATTTTTTTTTTTTAAATACACATTAATATGTGCGATTCACCTTCCGACTTTCATTTGTTTCTAAGTTATGATGTCATCACAAAAAGATTTAAATGACAATATAGATTTTTAGTAGTGGAATCCGATAGTGATTCTTCTTCCCTTTATGATCATGCAAATAATCATAAGGTTGCATTACAAAGATTCTGAGAAAAATCGAGCTGAACTTTGTAAATGTTTGTTAGTTATGACGTCATCACAAAAAAGTTAAATGACAATATAGATTTTTAGTAGTGGAATTCGATAGTGATTTCTCTTCCCTTTATGATCATGCAAATAAATCATAAGGTTGCATAACAAAAATTCCGTGAAAAATCAATCTGATATATTGATACCATAATAACAATAACATTAAATGTTCAGATCGATTTTTCTCAGAATTTTTGTTATGCAACCTTATGATTTATTTGCATGATCATAAAGGGAAGAGAAATCACCATCGGATTCCACTACTAAAAATCTATATTGTCATTTAAATTTTTTTGTGATGACATCATAACTTAGAAACAAATGAAAGTCTGAAGGTGAATCGCACATATTAATGTGTATTTTTAAAAAACAAAATCGACGTGTTTCAGCATTTTTAAAAAAATCGGTTGAATTCGCTTTTTTTTTTTAATATTCCATACTTTAATTCCACACTGTATATGTACATAAATACTCATTCCATTCATTCAAAGAATATAAACATATTATTATGATTAATACATGACTAGGTGCCAACTGCTTATCCTAATGGGTTTAGTAACTTGTTGCTTTTGTTGAAATACAAAAAAAGAATTCAAGTTCGGATCCTCACCTCTCTTACATCGCGTAGTTCAATAGGGTTTGGGTCATCTAACGCTAAGTAGCGCTGGCTGTCTCGCCGAATACCGAGACATGAATGAAAACACAATGCTTGTACTTAATAATTTAAGGATATCATTAATGACATAGTATTAATGATATCATTTCAGGTTATGACGTAGGATGTGACATACTTTGGAACTTACAGGGTCTGGAGTATATAGCAGTCACTTTTATTTTAGTTTGTAAAGGGTTTAGTCTGATTTTATGTAAATTTACTATATCTCGTCGATAACATGATTCCAGTTATACATTTCTGCGCAAAACTTAAGCTAGCAAAACATTCATTTTCTTTAGATTAACGAGCACTTAGATTTTTGGTTGGGTAGTTAAATAGCACTCAAAAAGCATTTAATTCTCCAGTGGGTCCCATGGGATTCTGCTCACTTTTCACTTCCAGCTTAATCGACCTACGGACATGTCAATGTTGTTATGCTAGATATTTTTTGGTGATGTAAACATTCTGAACCTGATGTTAAACATTAAGGAAAGCAATGAAGATTATTTGAGAGTTGTGTTATGTTAGGAGAAATTGGAACATATACGGGATGGAAACAGAAAAACATTCTACAATTATTTATAAGCTGTATATGCTTTACCTTTTATATAAAGCCTTATGCTTTTTGAAACTTCTAAGGCTCCTAGAGAACTTTGAGAGGAGTTTATGAAATTTTCGTGATATAAGTCGGCAGTTCTAAACATTTATCAAAATACAATATAATAGAAGGTAATTTATTGCAAATAAATACTCCTTTGTTAATTGACACACTAGTGCCAAAATATTTATAATTTCGTAGATTGAGGTCAAGATGGACAAGAAAGGTTCAGTGATCTTTTGACTTACGGTTAATGGTGTTCAGTGGCCTTTTGACTTACGGTTAATGGTTTGTAGTGAAAAAACTGGTTTTTTAATTTTTGTTATGGCTAAGTAAGTTGACGTCAGTAAAGTTGGCACCCCCACTTTGTTGAATTTCAAAAATTTTAGTGTCATACTTTTGGACTAATTCTGGACCAACTCAAAAAGTTTCGGACCATTCCCTATTCATCAGAAATGAAAATTTTAAAGTGGGGGTACTGACTTGAGCTCAAGCTAGCACCCCCACCATATAAATATAAATAGAAATCAATTTAAACTAGGCTATAATTTTGGATTAATTAAAGACAGCATATAATACATTTTCGAAATCAATCCCTATATAGAAAACTATCCCATGAATAATACCACAAAATTAAAAATGATGAAGTTCAGAAAAACACTAACACAAAAACAAAACACAACAAGAAAACATCATAATTCTGGACTAATTAAAGACTACTCATTGTCGCTTAATCCATTTTTGGAATCATCCCTAAATTGGTAAATCGCCCCTTGTGAGTAAAAACATGAAATTAAATAACAAACTGTGCTAATAAAACCTATAACTTTGAATTGATTAATGACTATTTATTGGCAGATAACTCATTTTTTAAATTATCCCCTAAATTAGTAAATTCTCTTTGATAGAAATCGGAAAAACCTCTGCCATAATTTTGGACTAATTAAAGATCAATCATTGGTATATAAATCATTTTTGAAATCATCCCCTAACCTGGTAAATCCTTGCTACCCGTATCAACGTTACGAAATAGAATACGTAACCATCTGAAGAAACTGACCATCTGAAGAAACTGTGCTATATATTTGAACTAATTAAAAAGAGTATTCATTATCTCAAATCGTTGACGTTAATGCATACTGGCGTAACTGTGTTTTAGCAACTTTACAGGAGCGCTGTTTAAATGCTTATATAAACTTTATTATAGATGATATGAACTTAATTCTCTGAAATGTTGTAGCTAGTAATGTTGCTAGTTACAATATTTCAGAGAATTCATCATGCCCTCTGTAATAAAGTTTTTATAAGCATTTAAACCTCGCTCCTGTAAAATTGCTAAAAAGTAGTTACTCCAGTATGCATTAACAGCGACGAAATGGCATTTTTTAAATCATCCCCTAAACTGTCACTCCCCATCAATAGTATCACGAAGTTAAGTAAAAACCTGAATAACTGAGCCATAACTACGGAATATTTAAAGACTATTCACTAGCAGATAACTCATTTTTTAAATCATTCCCCAAAGTGGTAAACCAACCCCCATGACTACCGATATGTTGATAAAACCGTGCCCAACCTTGGATTAGTTAAAGCCTATTCATTGACAGATAACTAATTTTATAAATCATCTTACATCACGTCACGAAGTTAAGTATGTAAAAAACTCAAAACAACAGTGAATAAAAAATCTATTTAAACTAGTCCACGAGGATGGTATGACATGGGTTTTTCTTGAATTTTATCATATTTATTTTGTTATCATTATTCATGTGGGGTAGTTCTTTATTTAGGGGTTGATTTGAATATGGATTATATGTCAACGAATGATCTTTAATTGGTTCACAAATGTGGACTAGTTTAATGAGAGTTTTTATGCACGTTGGTTTCATTTTTTTACATACTTAGCTACGTGACATAACTCTTGAGGTGTGATGGGTGATTTTCAATTTGATGATTTATAAAATCAGTTATCTGTTAATAGATAGGCTTTAACTAATTCAAAGTTAGGCACGGTGTCATCGGCATTTTTCATTTAATTCTGTGACATTAGTATTGAGAATTGGTTTAATGAATGATTTGGTTTGGGGAATGATTTAAAAAATGAGTTAACTGCTAGTGAATATTCTTTAACTACTTATTTCGTAGCTATAGCTCGGTTATTAAGGTTTTTACTTAACTACGTGATAGTATTTAATGGGGAGTAACAGTTTAGGGGATGATTTCAAAAATGGTGTTTGAGACAATGAATACTTTTTTTATTAGTTCAAGTACACAGCACAGTTTCTTCAGATTCTTACGTATTCATTTGACTTTAAACATATATGGTAATATATGTAATATATGTATGGTAAATATATATGGTAACATTGATATGGGAGCGGGAATTTACCAGGTTAGGGGATGATTTCAAAAATGGGTTATATACCAATGACTGATCTTTAATTAATTTTCTGATTTTTATCATCTTTAAATCGCGACATTATTCATGGAAAGGGAGAATTTACCAATATAGGGGATGATTTCAAAAATGAGTTATCTGCCAATCAATAGTGATTAATAAATCTGAAGTTATAGGTTTTATTAGGTTATACTTTCAAGGCATAGCCTTTAGTAGCTTATTTCAATTTATTTATCCTTATACATATACATATATAAATATTTTGTACATTTCCTTTGTAATTGCGTTGGGTGAATAAATTTATTATTATTATTATTAGCATGGTTTGTTATTTCATTTCATGTTTTTACACACAAGGCAATTTACCAATTTAGGGGTAAATGGGTTATGCGACAATGAATAGTCCTTAATTAGTCCAAAATTATGATACAGTGGTTTCCTGAATTTCATCATTTTTAATTTTGTGGTATTATTCATATTCATATGTGATAGTTTTCTATTTTGGGGTTAATTTCAAAAATCTATTATATGCTAGTGAATAGTCTGTAATTAGTTCAAAATTATAGCCTAATTTAAATTGATTTATTATTTATATTTATATGTTGGACGTGCTAGCTTGAACTCAAGTCAGCACCCCCACTTTAACATTTTTATTTCTGATGAATAGGGATTGGTCCAAAATTTCTTGAGTTGGTCCAAAATTAGTCCATAATCAGTCATAAATTATGGCACTAAAATATTTGAAATTTGACAAAGTGGGGGTGCTAACTTTACTGACTTAGTAAGTTGGCGGGGTAGTTAGATAAGGTGAAGATAAGTTGGATGGTAGACGAGTGAGTGGATGTGTAAGTCGCGGGGGGGGGGGGGTAAGTCTTATGAGAGGGAAGTCAGGGTGGTAAGATGAGGGGAGTTAAGTCGGGCAAGTACAGGGGAGGGTGGATAAAATGGAAGTGTTTGTTAAATAACAGATTGAGGATGTACTTTAAGCTATAAGAGCCTTCAATACAGCTATACAATATTTTTAAAATGCAAGAGGGTCGGTACTTTTAAATACTTAATTAATTCGATCCTTGCTTACCAGCAGTTGCCAGTATTGAGGCGTCTTCTTATCTACCATTTCTCTTAATTATAACTCTGATGCGTATGTTACAGTTGGAATGTATAACGAGTTTATTATTATTAATACATTTTATATGAACTTATAGCTGTTCTAACATCTAGAAATCTAACAATCCCATTAACAAGGTGGATAAGTCCTTATTTTGTCTTGGGTATTTTTCACAAAGCTTGATTCGTTTTTGCCTGATCTGCTTTTTTTTCTCCATTTTTTTTCTATCTATTTTTTTTCTCTCCATTGTGCCACACTCATCTTCTTCCACTTAATCCTTACATCTTATTTTTGGCCTTCCTTTCGTCCTATTATGCATTCAGTAATACTATCTCATCTATTTCATGATTCATTAATTGTCTGTCTTCGTGTTCACTAATTTTCTTTGGTCCCATTATTGCCTTTATAATTTTTCCTTTCTAATACTTGAAGTTTTTCCTCTTCCTTCTTGGTCATTGTTGTTGTTTCCATTGCATATATTACTGTTGGCCTTATTGTTTCATATATTCTTAATTTAGTTGTTCTGCTTAACTTCCTATCTTTGAGCATTCTTTTATTACAGTAGAAGGCCCATATCCTTTCTGGATCCTCTTATTTATATCTTGATTATCATCTTTTTCTTCCTACTCCCACTTCCAGATACTTAAATGTTTCGACCTTCCTTTTCTAAAGCCGTTTTGATAGTCTCCTAGCACATTTTCTGTATAATTTTTTAGTCATTCCTTTACTATAATCATTAATGTTTTATATGTTACATTAAGGATAGAGATGCCTCTATAACTATTACAATTTGACATGTCTCCTTTTTTGTGTATTGGAATTATTACACCTTTATTCTATTCGTTCGGAATCTCCTCTCTCCAGATTATCAATATCAATCTATAGATGTTCTTGGATAATTCTCCTCCTTTAATTCGTTCTGCTATTATTTTATCACATCCAGCAGCTTTTCTCTTCTTTAATTGTTTTATTGCTTTCATCGCATCTTTGTAAGAGGGTTCTTCAATATTTTCTTCTGCTGCCTTTTCTTGTAAGCCTATATTTTCTTCATCATCTTCCTTATATAATTCTTTGAAGTACTGTATAATGTTTTAGCATTGTTATTTCTGCAATCTCTTTCAATTTTTTCCATATTTATTTCCAACCATTGCTGCTTTTTTGCTTTAAGCAGTTTATTTGCTATTTTTCTATTTTCTTATATGCATTCATATCTTCTTCATCAAACCAGTAGTTATTTCGATGCTTCTTCTTTTACCCTATAGTTTCTTCTGCTGGTCTGATTATACTGTCTTTGATCATTTTCTATTCTTCCTCTATACTAATGGTGTATTTTAAAATGCTTCTCGTAACACCCAACGTCGAAGCGGCGGGAAATGAAAAGGTATCTAACACTTCTTGAGACGCCAAGCTAAATAGTAGCAGCACATCATAGCATTTAATATAAAAATCTGTATTTAATATAAAGATGGATATACTTCATATTTCAACGCTTCTCATAAGCATATCTCATAACGCCTAGGTTTTGTAACACTTCGAGAAGCATCGAGAACTTTATGCATTATAACCCACCACTACTCTATACTGTCACCTTCTTTTTCTTGCAGTCACTTTGTTATTTCTGACTATATTTATAATTCAGTTCATCTTGTTCTAACCTTTCCAAATCCAATTCTAGTGTTTTCTAAAATTTTCTGTGCTGTCATCATTGTAGGTTTATTTTGCATTTGCGCAACGAATTATACAATCTAATTTTTTTTCTTATTATATCTATATCCTCTTGTTTAGATCAACGTATAATTTTGAATTAACTTTAATTCTTTCATCTATTTCTTCGTGCATTCTACCATACTCTGATATGGTATTTACATTGTGCTACCAGTTTGACTGTCACTTGGTCTAGTTGGATCTTGATCTTTTGAGGGCTTGTTGAAATTACCATTGTTTTTGCTTTGTCTAGGCTTATTTCCAGTCGATGTCTCATTAGCACTTTATTCTTAGATTATAATGTTGGTCTTCTTTCTTCTTTACTAGCAGGACTAAAATGCCAAGTGATTTATATAATTATATATTTATTTATATATTTATATAATTATTTTGATTTCTCATCTTCCTTATAACCCTATAAAATAATTTTTGGTTTTCATTCAAATTCTCTTCATTTTTTGTCCAAATTTTTCTTTACCTGTATTATTATTTCTTTTGCACTTTTTCTGTGTGTTTCTGTACTCTTTTTAACTGTCGTCTTATGAACTTGTATGCATTTTTTTCATGCTTCTTTTTTCTTTATTGCTTGCGTTCTGTATCCTACCCATGTAATCTTTCTTTTACTCTTTTCTTCTCAAGCTATTCTTCTTATCGTTGCCTGTACTTTTCTCTCCTCCCTTGTAGTATTCCAATCTATATAGATGTTGTTTTGTAATTTCTGTCTCTGTTTTAGAAATTTACACAAAATTGAAAAAAATTGAATTGAATTGAAATTTTATCTTTAATAAGTTCTTATTTTCAAACTGCTCTTCCCTGAATTCTACCCCTTTAATGATTACAATGTTTCTTCTTTCTCTTATTTTTCTATTTTATTTTCCAGACTATTAATCCTATTTTCTAACTCACCTCTTTCTTTATTTCAGACTTTTGCTTTTTCTTCCCATTCCGCTCTTACCTTTTGAAGCTCTTGTTGATTAATAAATGAATAAATAATTTATAAGGATATAAGGTTTAATTTGTAAATTCGAACATTTTATTTAGGTAACACTTTACAAATAATTTTAAAAAATTTTAAAAACTCGTTCTGGATATTTGTAAATCATTATTTTATGTAACCAGAATTTTTTACTATTGACAAAAATAGTAAATCAATTAAACTATACTGTAAATTTTTTTAATATTGAAAAAATATTTGTTATGTATTAAGACCCCAAGTTGAAATTTGGCACACAGATTTAAAAGATATGCAAATCTATCGCTAGTTTTTTCAAAATTTTAAATATGTTTTAAGAATTTTAGTTTAAGGACTTCAAGGCAAAACATAAAAACTTGTTAAAATATGCCATACAACTCATCATTTTAAAGTCCAAAAAATGGACTTTAAAACAGTTTTTGTTTCATGAAATAAAATATAAATACAAAGATTAATTAAAGTTTCACAAGTTTTATTGGATTCTTAACCTGACAATATTGTTTCGGCGATAAATGTCATTATCAAAGGCAGATAAGATTGATAAACAAACACGTTGCTAAGGATAAATACATTAAAATAAATTTTTCTTGTAGTTCATGGTCTGCCGCGATGTCGGACTACTGGTTTGAAACATCCTGTTTCCCTTAATCTACTATGAAGTCTTTCGAATGTTTTCTCGTTTGATAAACGTCCGTTTCCCAAATGGTCTGCGTAAAGTCTTCTTGCTTCTGCACTATTACAATGTGCTCAACCGTACATTAAATGCATGTCGGACATCTTTTTGAAAGAATAATCTGCCATTTTTGTACAATTAATTAGAAAATACAGTCACGGCTGAAAACAAGAAGCAAGGATTACCTACTTGATAATGTTCTGAAAAGCTTAAATGCATGTAACCAGTGAATTTTCTTTAAAGTAACAAACCATTTTAGGACATATGTTTATATAAATCTTTTTCCTTATTTTTAGTTCTTAGAAGCTGCCTGTGTATAGTGAGCCCACCACTTTTGTTACACCCTGTATATGTTACAAAAAAGGTTCATTCCAAAAATATTGCTGACATTATTTCTTGGAAATAGTTGGAAAATAAAACTAAATCAACATGTCTGACATATAGCTTTTTTTTTTTTTTGAGGAAAAGTAATTAAAGGAGATATTTAAGATGTTCCAGGTACTTAAAAACATTACTGAAATCAATAATAATTGCAAATTCTAAAGCAATAAAATATCTTAAGTCTGATTCTTGTTCATTTCATGTAGAAATTCATTCTAAAGAAATAAATCAATTGCTGAAAAGCTTGTTTACTTTTGGGTTTTGTTTTATGATTTGCAAAAAATAAACAAGATTAAGCAACTAAAAATTGACACCAATGCGCGAAATTGAAGGGTACCAAAGGGTCTAAGTGCCAAATTCTTATAAACAACATTAAAAATAAACATTTTATTCCTTTATTGGATAAGTACATTTGTTTATGGAATTAAACATTTTTTAATTTCAGCTTTTGTTAAAACATTATCTCTAGCATATATAGTAGCTCATGAGGAAAAAACTTTTAATAATTTTAAAACCTTTAACATTTTTTAATGTATTAGATCTTTTGGTATGGCAACCCTTCAGTTATAGTATGTCTACAATTATAAAATATATGATCAAGCCACAAACTATCTATCTTAGGTTAGGTAATTTGCTTTTTAAATTGCCAAACTTTGTGTGATTGATTGTAATTGTAAGATATAATTTAAAATTTTTACTTAACCTCTATGAAATGTTAAAAATATATTCAGATATTCTTCGTGTGTGCCAGGTATTTGTCATGGATTATTCCATGTTTCTTATTTTAATAGAAATATACATCCATTCTGCACATATGAGACCCTTCTTCCGTTGAAAATTTGGAAACCTGTATATGACATTATTTTAACTTGTAGGTTATATAATTAAACTTTTAATTAACAGAAATGTGATTGCTATTTTGAATGAGAAAGAGTGTTGAAGATTAATAATAGAAGTTGGTGGTACTGCAGAGAGTGCCTTTGCACCCACTAATCAATCAAAATTATCTTTTTTTAATTATTATTCTATAAAGAAGATTCGAGGTTATTATTACGATATTTATTATTCATATATAATATTCCATATAACCAAATGAAGAGCTAAAACAATTAATAGAAACATTGGAAAATAATTTACGCAGAAAAATAACGGAATTTCAAAATGAAATTAATGAAAACATAAATAGTAAATGGGACATGTTAGTCATAAATACAAAAGAAACCAAAGAAAAAAGAGATTATGAACTGAAACAGATTAGCAATATATCTATATATATAGAGAGAGAGATAAGAAAACGCAATATAATAGTTCATGGCCTCCCAACAGCAGAGAAATCAAATTATTGGGAATTAGAAGAAAACATACTAAATTCTTTGAAGGAAAAACTACAATTACAAATCGAAGGTTACAAAACTTAACTAGCCCAATATTAGTGAGCTTTAGAGCATATAGAACAAAGCTTTCCAAAGGAAGTTTTAAAGGAGAGAAGAAAATTAATGCAGAAATTGAGAAAAGCTAGGGAAATGGGGAAGCATGATATCCTAAAATACAATATTCTTATTATAGACGTAAGAAATGTTATGGACTTGACAATGTTAGAATCAGAGGAAGAAGAAAACAGCAGTGACAAAGATGGGGCTAGTAACCAACAATTAGATAGAAAGCGGAGAAGAGGTAAGCCAAAACAAAGAAGAGAAACAGCTCAGATGATAGTAATCCATCAGCAATACCATTGAGTAAAAAAAGTACCGCAAAAATAAATATTTAGAAAAAGAAGATATAGGCTCGAACCTTGATAGCACCATTAAATACAAAAGAGGCAGGAGCAAGCAAAAAAAATAAGCACGAACAAACCTTAAACAGCAACACAAAATAAACAAGCTGATCCAAAAAATAAAAAGCAAATCCGAAGAAATTGTGAATAACATTAGCAAGACTGAATGTACAAATCTTAAAATCCGAGCAGAGACTATTAGAATTAGAACTTGCATTAGAAAAATTAACTATGACATATAGTTAGTCAGTATAGTAGAAAGACCAACAAAAAAATATATTCTACTTTAAAGGAACACAAGAAGGTAGTTATGGCATGGGATTTTATGTGAATAGTAGAATTAAAAAATATATTGAAATGTTTAAAGGCTATTCTGATAGGTTGGCAATATTGATGCTGAACTTTGGTAAGAAAAGAAAATTAGCAATAAGAAGTCCAAAAAGTAACAAAAGAGATAGTAATTATGGGTGATTTCAACTGTCAAATGAGAGCACACAGAGAAGAATATGGGAATGCTATGGGAAAGCATGGAAGAGGTTCGAGAAGCAAAAGAGGCAAAACTTTAGTCAATTTTATTCTGAAACATAGTCCAGCCAATAGAGATGTGAGGAGTGCCTTTTTGTTAACAGCTATTTTATTGTGCCCTACTCATTACTACCTATTCAGAATAGTGTGTAGAATAATATATGTAGTTGCGTACTAAATCATAGTGACAGCAGAAAAGTTATTAACAATTTAAGGCGCGTACAATCGTTTTCAAGGCAGTTTTTCTTCCGTAGTTCATCAGGATGATTTCCTACTAAAAAATGTTCAGTATACGATTTATTTGTAATAAAAATAGCTACAAAATGGCACCGGTTTGATTGTTATAAACTGCAATAGGTAACAAAATAGAATATGTTAACGAAATAATCTATTTACACCAAACCTTATCTTTTGAAAACAAAATGGAAAAAGAATTACAAAGAAGAATCAAAATAGCTTGGAAGAAGTTCTCTCAAGAGAATCCTGAAGAGCAACATTCCAAAGATTAAAAAAGAAAAGTATTTAACTCATGTTTTATACCAACATTGATGTACTGACCACAGACTTGGAGCTTAAACAACAATCTATACTACAAATTAAGAGTGGCACCCTCAATAGTAAAAAGGTCAATATTGAAAATTAGACAGGCCGACAGAATTAAGTGGGAAGAAATCTGAAGAAAGACAGGTGTGGTTGACGTAATAACAAGATGCAAAAAAAAAAATAGGAGTGGATTTCATATCAACATGGGTGTATTATCGGTTTTATTACATAGGCGAATACATAATAAAAACAGATTCTCTAAAATAATTGGCTTTCCTAATTATTTCAGAGGAAACAGTATACCAAAGTTTTAGATCTTCCCGAATACTGTCTAAAACATTTCGCTTTAGTATTCTGTGTTAAATAGTTTATATTTGGTATAGGAAAATAACACTGTAAATGGTAAATTCGCTAATAACATTTACCATGTGGAATTTAGATATTAAAGTGCTACCAGTGTAAAAAATAGATAAAGATTGTGCAAGGAACTTATTTTTATAAAATATTAGCTAATAGCTGTAACACTTGCTGTCAGATTAATCTAAAGAATCAATACCAGGTTGATGTTTTTGTTTGAACATTTTGATTTTGTTCCATGAAACTTCTGCATTTGTTTAATAATTCTTGCATTTACACTTAATATCTAAATTCAATGTGATAAACGTTATTAGCGAATTAGGTACCCATTTACAACGTTAATTTTCTATACTAGAAAACCGATTATATCTTACAAACTATTTAACACAGAATGGTAAAGTGAGGGTGTTTTGAACAGTATTCAATAAGATCTACAACTTTTCTCTAAGTAACTATTCCTCTTAAAATAATTACGGGAGCCAATATCTGAGAAATTGTGTTTTTACATGCTAATTGCCTAGGTAACAAAATCCACAATACAGCCTGTATATGTATAAAACAAAATAATATCAGGTACTTAAAAAAGAGAGATGCTCCAAAATCTAACCTAGAACAGATTCAACAAACTTTTGTAAAAGTTTTGACAAAAAGTATCAGAACCGTATGTGAAAGCTAAATTGTGCTTTGAAAACATTGACATATTCAGAACAATGCATTAGACAATTGCAACCTATCCTCGTGGATGCGATATATTTTAACCAGATAGAGGTTTTTGTCGTTATGTGAAAGAAATGACTGCACTCTTCTAGAACATGACATAAAATTTATAGTAAAAAAAATCTGTCAAATGTATCTCAACTGCGGCCAATAGAAAGATCTTGGGCTCATTTAAAACAAAAAGTACATATACTGGAATAACTGGACAACAGAAATCTTTTGCCAATTATAGCTCAGAATAAAAAGAATGTTAGGAGAATTTGATAGTTTATACTTTAAAAAACTCTGTCTTAACAGCTAGAAAAAATTGTCTAAACGTTGTGGTTTAGTAGTTTATCTGTTATCATTTTGTATAAATTTTTTTATTCATATTGAAATAAATCAGTTTCAAATTTTGGTGCCAATTTATAGTTGCCTAATCTTATTTTATTGAAATTTATGAACATGAAACTTTATTAGATTGATCTAATACTAGTTTTTCACCGCAACTTCGTTTTAGTGGAATACCATGAAAGTGTTATATCCACAGTTAATTGATTCACATCATAATCATGACTGGTTTTGGTTTCAATTGATAGCTTGTATAAATAACTTTAAATTGATACAAATGACAAATTGAATAAAATTTATATGTAATATTCTGAATATCAAAAAATTAGAGATGATCTTTTATCAACATTTTTAAATATTTTTTATAACATACGTCATTATGTAATTGTATTGAACAGATAGATCGATCAACAGTTCAACCTCAGTAGATAGATATATGTAAAACTTTTATCTTGGAAATTATCTTGATACTTAAAGCATGGTATAAATTAACCTTGCGCTACAAAACATTTGACAACATAATCAGTGTTAATTGTTTCCGTTAATTTGAGGTAAAGGTAAAGTAACTGAGAAAATAGACATATTGCTAACTTTATGGTACCGTTATTTGTTAGCTAAATGTCATCCGAACAAGAAAAGAATTGGAAATAGTTATTTATGGTACAAGTGAGTTAAGTAAGATATTAGAAGAAAATATCCTTAACTCATGTGTGCCATACAAAATTTTATCCAACACCTCTTTATTTAAGTTTAAATATCGAATTTGCAATTTAATGTTAGTTTGTGGTTTTTGACAGTAATACATTTAATTCTCTAGCACGATGACTGGATTTTAATAATATTATGCAATGTAAGCTGGTGATTGGTTGCTACCTATAATAACAGCCAATCACCCTTCTAATGTAAGTACAACAATGTTTTTCTACCCACAAGTGAGTAAACATCAACTTTAATTGCTTACAAACATCAACTTTTAGCCCTCTTTATTTAGAGGTGTTGGATAAATAATTATTTCCGAACATATATTTGGAAAAAATCGAATCGTACTTATACGAAGATTGCAAAAATGTCCCAAATGCGACAGACAGTTTTAAATGTCATAAAAAGGGATAAAATTGGCAACATTATTTAACATCATGTTAGAAAGTATAATCCGAAAAATAAATTACAATGGAACAATCGCATGCAAACAAGGTCAAATAATTGCTTTTATGCTGATGATATAGGGATCATAGAACACATAGAGGGCTACAAAAAATATTCAAAGGCTTAAAGAGAGAAGCAAAGCATGCCAGTTTTGTGACTAATGAAAGTAAAACAAAATATATGAGATACCAAAGACAAAGAAGCGAAAACATACAGGGTGTATTATCGGTTTTGTTACATAGGCGAATAGTATGTAAAAACATTTTCTCAAATGTTGGCTTCCCTAATGATTTTACAGGAAAAGTCATCATAGCAAAGTTGTAGATCTTATTGAGTATTGTTCAAAACACCCCCACTTTAATGTTCTGTGTTAAATAGTTTCCAAGATATGTGATTTTCTGGTATAGGGCATTAACATTGTAAATCAGAAATTCGCTAATAGCAATTACCATGTTAGATTTAGATATTAGGTGTAAATGGAAGAATTAATAATCACAGTTTCATGGAGCAAAATCACTCATCAGAGTTTTACAATTGCTACCGGTGTGGAAGAAAAGATGAGAATTCTCCAAGGAATTTATTTTTCTAAAATCTTATTATACATGACAACAGTTGTCAAATTATTCTAAATATTGCTGCTAGATTTGTCATTTAAACTATTCAATTATTAACTTTATTGATTAGCGAATTCTTCATTCCCATACTTTATTAGTTCCATCGGTACGTTATCTGTACCTGGACTTTTATTGTTTTTCCCTGATTTACTATGCTTTTGAAGTCTTCCCAGGCCGGTAATTTTATCTCTTCTTCTGTATTTTGCTGCTGTTTTATTCTTTTTGCTTCTTCGGTTCTGAAGGTCTTCTCTGTTCGTTGTGGTTATTATCAGCAACATTGAACTGGCCAAGAATCGTTGAATGAGACACGTACATATGAAAATATTATGTTGTGGATTTTTTCTTTTGTATTAGTGTAATATTGAGGATGATACTTTTATCTTGGGTTTTCAGCAAAATAAATTAAAATCAATAATGGAAGTTGAATAAGTTCCCTCGTGTACCTAATTACTATTTTAGTTTTTTATATTTATACCTTATAATGTATTTTGAGAAAGACTACTGGCGAAACATGTGTAAATACGATGATTATTAATTTTAATTAATTCAATTTATTTTGCTGAAAACCCATAATAAAAGTATCATCTTTAATCTTAACAAAAAAACGTTCTCGAATAAAGACCAACGTCGTCGGCAAAATTACATTTTTAAATAGTTTTTATAATAAATCCAATGAATAGAATTATTACAAGGTATTTATAGAATTTGTTTCTTTTCTTTTAAATTTCTGTTTCATAACATTTGCTTTCATAAATAATTTAATGTCTTAATGTATTTAATGCATAATAATATATAACCATAACAGAAGTTACTGATATAATTATTTTTTAATCCATAGTTTGTTTATGATTTATGTAGCTATGAATCCTAACTAATTCTCGTTTCAATTGGATTAGATTAACACTAGTGCATGCATGATGTAAATGTCGTGTAAATGCGAAGTGTCATTAAAGTATCGCGAAGTTCCCAATTGTTATTAGGTTAATAAATTTATTAGAAAGGTTTATTTAACAAATAAGCATCAAACGTCTTTTGAGGTCATTTTATTTAACAGATTAGAAAATTTTTTAGATTTACCTTAGAGTGGTACAACTGTGCAAAGTTTACTTACTTTAAGTTAATTTGAAAGAAATGAAACAGAAAGACGGTTCTATATGTGCACTCCACGTGTTAGACAGAGATAAATGGGCAGTTGAATCTGCCATCGCTGCTTGTTGGTATTTAAAGTTAGTAAATGGGAAGTTACCTCACTGACCTATACAACGTGTGTTAAATGCGGGCATGGGAAAGAGTAATAGAAGGGGAATAGTGAGACGGCTACGTGACGACATTGGTGACCTTTACTGCCGAATAACAAATTTAAGTGTGTTATCATTTTTGTGCCTTAATACTTTCAGGTAAGTAGCAAATAAAAATATAGCCGAATTTTGCATTTTAATCATTTTAAAAAATAAAAATACTGTTACTTATATTAAAGTAACAAGTTCTTTAAAATGATAGAGAAATATACATAAGAAATGAATAATAAATAAATAAAAATCTTATTAAAGAAAGGGATGATTTTACAAGAACTACATTTAAATTACTACAAAAAATACTAAGTAAAAATCAGTAAAAATGAATTGAATCCAGCTTATTTATATTGTTAGGTCGCTCTTCTGAGAATTACTTTCCGGTTATCAGATAACATTATTTTATAGTTTCCTTCTTTATTTAATTAAAGCTTGGTAGATTTTGTTACTTATAATAAACTGATTTTGTATTGAAAAGTCCGTTTTCTAAATTATTAAATTATACTTAAGTTAAAATTCATTTTTGATTAGTAAGAACTAAATACACTTGAGGAAAAAAAAACGCACCAAAAATACCAAAATTTCAAACCGTCATAACTCGGATAAGAGCGGATTTTGGACGAAAATGGATGAACCTTTGAGTATTGAAAATTTTAAAGTGTCTAGTTTATGGGCGTGGAGGCAAATGTTACGTAAAGGCCTTTCCGCCCCCCGCGACCGCCCGCAGCAAAAAAAATTTTTTGATTAAAAAAATGTCAAACTTTAACAGCTTGTACGGCGTACCAAAAAAATCGTGGACCCTATCGACCGCCATGGCAATAAAGTTCAGTCCTTTTTCTGTCAAGTTTTCAAAACTTCGAGAGCCTACGATTTTTTGGCGCAAAGTTATGAATTTTTGAAATTTACCCTGCATTTTGTCATGTTTTTCCTTTTCTGCCAGCGACATTAATAATGTCACTGGCAGAAGACGAAAGACTCCCGACAAAATGCAGGGTAAAATTAAAAAATTCATAACTTCGCGCCAAGTCATTGTAGGCTCTCGAACTTTTGAGAACTTTACAGAAAAAGGGCTGAACTTTATTGCCCTGGCGGTCGATTGGGCTCACGATTTTTTTGGTGCAGCGTACAAGCTGTTAAATTTTGACATTTTTTGAATCAAAAACATTTTTTATTCTTCGGGGGATGGCGGGGAGCAGAAAACCTTAAATGTAACATTCACTCACACGCCCTTAAACTACACACTTTAAACTTTTTAGCACTCAAAGGTTCATCCATTTTCGTCCAAAATCCATCGAGTTATGACGGTTTGAAATTTTGGTATTTTTGGTGCGTTTTCAAGTGGTGCGTTTTTTTTCCTCGAGTGTATGTTAGATGCTTTATTGAAAATATTGTATATCACCAAATTATTATAGGTGCATATAAGTGGTAATACATGTCCCCAGTGATGTCACGCTTCAACTGCTAGAAACTGTCTGTGAGACAACTTCCCATTTACTAGTTTTGGGTATTTACCACAGTGTGATGAGGTTTACGTTTTTGAGGTTAAACAGCATTCTGAATGCTTGTTTTGTTTTTACTAATATGATCTAAAAATGAATCGTTAAACATGTACAGTGTGTTTCATTTTACAGCTTGACACCCCTATATCTTTGTTATTTACAATAGAATCAATTCCAAATTTTTAGAAACCATTTATTATAAACATCCAGCCTACTATAGTTTGACCATAAATACAAAAATGAGTTTATTGTTTCGAGCCTTACTTTGTGGAACTCCATAATCATGAAATAAATAAAGATTAGTAAAAGTTTCACAGTTTTATTAAAATATAACCTGACAATATTGTTTCGACAGCTACGCTGTCATTATCAAAGGTAATATAATTATAAACAAACACGTCGCTAAGGTAGATACAAAAATAGATAACTAGATAAAATAATAATCAGAATTAAATATCTAATACTTCCAGTAACGGAGAATTACTGAGGTCAAGTTGTTCATTCATTAAAGGTGAGTCATCACAAATCATGTATTTTGGGTAGGTGAGAATGTAAAATGCACTCTAAATCATGTGAACGCATTACATATAATCTAAATGATAATATAAACAATAAATAAAATGGAAAGATTCAGTAACGGCACTACCCAAGTAACAAAATCTGTCTATACCAAATGCAGACTGCTTGTACGTGCTTACATTTCATCAATAATATCACATATATTCTTATTAGCACGTGTGTGCAATCTTTTCCTGGTATAGATAGATTTTGCTACTTGGGTAACTGATTTTAATTAAGAAGTGGAGTAAAATGGTAAACATAAATGTAAATAATCCAAGAAACATATAGTACTTCAATTGTAAAATTTATAACACTAATTTGTTCGGAACTACTTGGTAACTCCAAAACCAAATTTTGGTTTGACAATCTTGAATAACAATCCCATGATTGAAGGTAATAAGTTCTGGACCACCTGAAAACCCTAAAATCAAATTTTGACTAAAAAATCTTTTCACTTTTGGTTTTTTTTTGACATTTGTTACATAGATATCTGGGCATTTACTACAATGTTAGTAGCCAGAGAAGTGTGATTTACACGTTATTTAAGCGAATTTACACGTTGTTTAAAGAGTCATCAACTTGTAACTGCTCACCACTGTTGTACCTAATGTTGATTTGATATTTGCCCCATATACTTTAATAAAACAATTTTATTAATTGTTTAGAAGTTTCAAAAGAAAAACTGTGTGGTATGAATCGGTAAAGTGTCTTACAGGATTTGTAGGCTTCAGGACTCCTCCTAAACTCACTCATCCCGGAACTGCATACTCGCCCTGTAATTTAACACTTTTGTGATTTGTTACGTAAATAACTATTGATAAAGGTTGTTACCTAGTAGGCATATCACAATGACCTTGGAAATTTCCCGTTTCTCTCAGTTTCATTGCAATGACAAAATATTTTTTAAATGGCAAAACATTTTTTTTACTGAAAAACTTTATTCAGAAAATATCTAAAAAGATACAATCATTGGACCAATTAATTTAATTAAAATCGCATTCTGCTAATTTGGTTTGGAGCTTTCAGAATAAAAACGATGTAGAAAACCATTTTAAACTAAATGTGGACTTAATTAAATTCAATACAGATAGCAATAATGAACAATTTCACGCTTTCTTAGTCCCAATATGGCATTGTTTGTGGTACTCTGTGATTGACCAATATGACCTGGCGAACTAGATGTATGACTCTGTAACATTTAGAAGTTGTCAATTAATAACAAAAAATTATTCGAGACTGATTAAAATCGAATTAAATCGAAATGTTTTAATTGACTACCCAAGTTAAAAACAAATTATTTCAAGAATGTTTTTTCATTATAAAAGGATTTCGTACTTTCTTATCCACATCTAGTTATTTTGTAAGTTTTTTTGTAATCCACACATACTGGCTTTTGTCAATATATGGCCATTTAGTGGTCCATAATATTCTTTTGGCAAATTATTGATCTATATATTGGTGCTATATTGACCATTCACTAAAGTGAAGTTGAAGGATTGAAGGAATTAAATAGTGAAATGACTGTGTATTAAAGAATAATAAACTAGCCATAGTAAGTGCCTTGGCACACGGTGGTCAAGTCTGCATAGAACACCAATTAGCGCTACTATCCTACTCTTGACATGGCTTATACGGTCCTGTCAGGAAACCAACCTCATCAATTAATAGACCCAAATGCTTCACAATTCTGGAATATTTGGATACTTTTACCATCAAAGGCTCTTGATCTCCCAGCCTTGATAAGAGCATATAAGCCCACTTCTTCACATTCAATATAAGTTTATGTGAAATCAAGCAGACTGAAATACTACACATTTCAGTTTTTATCTTTTCTTTAATAGCATTATAGTTTATAGCTTTATAGTATTAGATACTATATAGATAGTTAACTTTGATGGTGTGTTTCAAAATAGGGATGCAAAAACTGTTGAACGGCAAATAGCCACAGAGATAGCGAATTGTTGCTTTTTGGCTCTAATGAGATTATTTGTTGCCGTATAATATTGATACATACATTTTTAAACGTGTATTTTTATTAAATGTTTACATGTCTAAATGCTGCATCCCTACTTTAAAAGAGGCCAAGAGCCTGGAAATTCAGTGCATGTGTATCAAACAATATGTTTTGAATTTGTTTATGCAAAATTATAAAAAGCATTACTTTATTGTAACTTTTTGGTTAACATTGACAGATGTTAAATTAGATACATGAGCAAAAAAGATTTATATATTTCAGTTATACTCTCTTTTTTGGTTATGTGTCTGACAAAACAAAAATACAAACAATTTTTTTCCTCCAATTTTACAAATATTATAATATCAAATTATTTTGTATAAAAAGGGGGCCATCTACAAACTATTATTGGCCACCATAGCAACTGTTCGTGCACAAGTACACAATAACCGGTGTAAATAAATACTCCTTTAATGTAGGAAAATAATTTTAATTTTATTAAAGGCAAAGTGCATTCACTACTAATGGCAATGCCAGACTGGTGAGTTAAGCAAGGGTAGTAACCCTCGAAGATGCGCACAGCGCATGTCTCACATTGCAACGCCACTCTTCTTACACAAAATATACATGTACACACAAAAGATTTAACAGCAACTGTACAAAAAGTAATCATTTTTTGCATTAGTAGAAAAAATAATTTGATGTTACACTCACATATTATTTTATGTGGTACTCTAAAATGTCCTCTTTTATACTAATAATGCGAAATAAATTGAAATCTTCAAATGATTATAATAAAATTATTTATATTACCTATTGTATACTGGTGTGCTCTTAATTTATTTCAAGATTTTTATTTTATAGAGGGAGCTGCAGTCTCATTTTGAGCTTTTTTTATCATGTTCATTAAAACATTATCAGCCAAGAAAATTAACAAAAACTTTATGTTAATCCTTGGAAGACGAAGTGTTGCTTACTTACACAGTGGCCAGAGTGGGGTACATTTGTACCCCAACATAGTCTTACTCACAAGTTTTATCTTTTTAATATAAATCTATTTATTTTCATATTAAAAAATAAAAAAAAATTAAAATTAAACATCATACCAACACTATAGAGTCAATTGTTACAACCGCTGCAGTTTCTAGTCATCACCTTTGTTTTTGCATTCGGTGCACATGACTTCACTTATCTTCTTTTTTTTCTTATTTCTTATTTTTTTTTGTTTTATCAAATTTGATTAATTGATTTACTAAACTGAGAATGGATCTTCAACATTTCACTTATCTTTAGTCTATTTTTTAGTTTAAATTATAAATTAAAAAAAAAATTTATAATTAATAAAAAAATAAATAATGTAACAAGCACTTCTCGACAAAATGTAAAAACTTAAGACACCAAAATAATGCACCATTAAAGTTATTAACAACTCAGTTTTGGGGTACAAAATGTAGCTCACTCTGTCTTCTAAGGGTGCGTTCGTAATGGCGCACCGCACTTCGCCTAGACCCTAGACCATAGTCTAGTACCCTCGCCTTGACCATCGCTTTTTGAGCTTCATCCTGAGCCTTGCCTTTAAGTGTCCGGAACGGAGCACCGCACTTGGCCTTTTTGGGTCAGTTTTGAAGTAAGCATCCATAGCGCAAACATAGATTTTACATCTTCTCCCTCGTACGGAGAAGATATCTTATTAAATTGAAATTTAAAAACGTGGTATTTAGCTTGAAAATGCCGAAAGATGACAGTGCATGCCATAAATAAAAAGAGAGCTTATTATGGAGAATTTCATCAGCTATACATACAAGGACTTATGAAGAAATTCAAACCGTTTTTTTAACTACATTAGAATGGGTATTGGTACGTTTGATTATATTTTAGTAAACCCCTCAGTGTGCGATGGGTGATGCTCTGAAAAATACTAAGCTCAATTTCTCTAGGCTAGGTGAGGGTACCAGACTAAGTGCGGTCACGCAAATTTAAAATAACGCATTTGGCATGCGAGGCGAGGATACCAGGCTATAGTTTATAGGCGTGTTGCGGTCGCACATTAAGGGTTAATGAAATTAATTATTCAAAATGCAATGTTGAGAATTTGAATGTTTAGGTTCATAGTAATAGTTCTAAGGCGTTTTTGGAAATTAACTCTGGTTGGGGAAATCAAACCCATCATGTTCATGATCAGGTTGGTGAATTTTCGAACATGAATGTTTGTTTACATTGACTGACATAACCTATAAATTTTAATAAATGGTAACTAAAGAAAAATAAATTCGCGTATAACATTAATCACTGTTTATTTGATTCATATCAAGTAAAGATATACAATTCTTGTTAAATAAATGCAATGGTAGTTATAAAAATCACTTCTTCTCTTTGCCTTGTATATAACTGACAATGATAGAAATACCATTTAAACAAATTGTTTCTTTTAAACACACCTGCCTTTCTCTACTCCCTTTCAAAGCATGATAGATGTGTATAATCTAACCTTGAATCACACACCCACCTGCGTAACCGTACTCAATGACTAGAGACTATACGTGAACTAATTTCAGAAACATAGAACATGTAACCTGGTGTAATATACAAACGCTTTTTTAACAACCCGGTTGCCCTGGGTGAATTTCCGAAAACGCCTTTAATATTATGCACTGATTTGCGTATACGACGATGCATTCTGAAATTGATAAAAAACGTTTTTTTGTGTGTTAAAAACGTAAGTGTGTGATAGGTAATTTTTTTTTACATTTAGTGTGTTTTCAATTAAAAATCCTAGATATTTAAATTCAGTCACAATTACAATATGTTCCCCAGAAAGGTTTACATTTGGGTTATCATTGATTTGTTTATATTTATATTTAGTCATTATAATCATTGCTTTTGTTTTATCGATAATTAATTTTAAGAAAGTTAGTATCTAGGAACGTACATATATTTTCAAGAGCAATATTAATTTGATTTACTACCGTTACGAGATTATCATCAGTAGCTGCAATTAAAGTGGCAAATGACACTTAAGGTTAAGGAATTCACAATTATCAATATATCTTATGTTATTTAGATACAGAATAAATAAGAGAGGTCCTAGGACACAGCCTTGTGGCACCTCATCTGTAATAACTTGATCTGATTTTTTATCATTAACCTTTGTGCATTGTTGGTGGTTTGTTAAGAAATTTTGGAACCATAATAACACTATTTGAAATTCCATAATATTGTATTTTTTTCGATAATGTTGGAATATCAATCTTTTCAAAAGCTCTTTTGAAATCTGAAAAGACAGCAGCTATATATTTGTTATTATCAACAGCAAGTTTCCATTTTGTTAAAGTTAATTGTAATATAATAAAACAATATTTTGTAATCGAATTTTCCAATCTGTATTAATTTTCCATTCAAATTTTTTTTATTTTGCTATTGTGTTTCAAAAGCAAAAATAAAAAATGATAGAATAAAGATTTTCTCTGAAGTCTGACGATAATCATGAATTTAGTCACCCGCATGAATAACACCTGCAAAAACAATACGGGCCGGGAACAAGCTCATATGGCAAAATGTCAGTAGCTCAAATAATTTGTACTCATTTTAGGATATATGTTATTCATAAAATGCTACAATAGAGAGTCAGAGCCACAACTGATAAGCATGTGATTCCGAATACCTATGACTACTTAAGCATGTGATTTGTGATGACTAATTTCTTGATTTAGCTGTTAGACGTTAGCATATTAATATCAGTTGATTTCTTTTTCATAGAATTTGCAATTGGCCCGCTCAGGTGTAATATTTGATTATTTTTAATAGCGTAAATGGCTCTAGATATAAAAGTGATAATAAATATTAGAACTTTTAATGATATGTTTATCCTGGATTACTGTAAAGAAGTAGTTTAAAAAATGCTGTAAATGATTTTTTACTTTGGATGTCCGAGCTTTTTGCAATAGTAGTTTTTACACTGTCATAAAGAAAAGCTAAATCATGGCCAACTGCAAATTCTATAAAAATGAAATCAACTATAGTTTGTCAGCTTAGTTGAAAAATTTTATAGATCTATATATTTATAAAAAATATGGTATCACTATTTTAAATATAAAAATATACGAGGTGTGTAAATTAAGTAATTAGACTGATTTTTTCAATTTTTTTATTCGAATAGAATTACAATTCAATATTGTCTCCCTCAAAATAACTTCCTTGGGAAGCCACACAGCGCTGGAGGCGGTTCTTCCAATCCTCATAGCAGTGCTGGAACTCGGATACTGGAATAGCCTTCAGCTGGTTGGTTACAGCCGTTTGAATGTTTTCGAGTGTACCAAAATGAGTTTCCTTGAGGTGATTTTTCAATCTCGGGAAGAGGGAAAAGTCACAAGGACTCAAGTCAGGCGAATAAGGAGGCTGAGGAGCCACAGGAATGTTTTTGCTGACCAAAAACTCGTTTATTGAAGTTGCTGTGTGACAAGGCGCGTTATTGTGATGCAACACCCAGTTGTTCTTGATGTTAGGTCTCACACGAATGACCCTTTTTTGAAGTTTTTCAAATTCAACTCTTTCTCGATCATTCTGACAGTCAACAGACGATCTAAACGCACAAGATCCCGGATTCTGTTGACATTTTTATTGGTTCTTGAAGATGAAGGCCTTCCGCTTCGTGGTTCATCTTCAATTGACTCTCTTCCTTCTGAAAATGCCTTAAACCATCAAAAAACCTGGGCCCTTGACAAAACACTGTTTCCGTAGGCCTGTTGAGGTTTTGCAAAAGTTTCCGTTGCACTGTGCCCAAGTCTGAAGCAAAACCTGATAGCACACCGTAGCTTGAAATTGATGTCACTCATTTTTAGAACGCACTAGAAAAAACTGTTTCACGAAAAAAATCGCTATGGACAACCAAATGACTTTAGCGAGTTCAAACTCTTACTGAAGGTGTATCACATGTTCACCTGTCGCTCCTCCAAGTCCCAAGTGTAGCCAGATCAAACGCTACTTTGCCAGTCTCATTACTTAATTTACACACCTCATATATATTTGACTTAGAAGTTCGTCTTTATGACTTAAACATACTCTGAATATATTATTGTTTGGAAGTGTTTATTGATATGGAGTTATGAACAAAAGTAAGCTGATGAAATATACAAATTACTAACAATTATTTAGAATTATTTTAATAAAATATTTATATTATGGTCTGCAATTCAAAGTATATTATAAATAGTTATAATTTATTAGGTTGGTACCACGTACACGCCAAAATGAAAGAATCAGAACCAGAATAATCCATCAACGTGCAAATAATGAAAACAGTGACAGAGAAGTTACAAATTCACCAACACCTAATCAGGGAGGAACTAATAATCATCCAGGGCCAAGTACAAGTACTAGACGAACTACTCGTACCAAAACTACTACTAGAAAGAAAAAAACTACTAGAAAATATACCAGAAAATGTAAAAAATCAAAAAGGAAACCACAGTACAAAATTATGTATGAAATAGATGATACCACAGGCGAAAAGATTAAACTCAAAAAGAAAATATACAAGAAATATAGGAAAAAGAGGAAATCTAAAAAACGTAAAGTTAAACTTAGACGAGTGGTGGTGCCTAAGAGTGTCAAAAATCGTTTGGCCAGGCAGCTAGGAATTTGTCCGCCGAGTAGAATGGGACAATCTCTACCAGATATAAAGGTAGCAATTTGAGATTTAATAGAATTTATTTTAATTTAAAGGAATCATGATAAATTATTATTAGAATGAAAATGTGTCACTTTATTTTTAGAATTGTAGTGACTAATATGATTTGCTTGGGTTGATACTTTAGAGAAGAACAAATTTGGCTTTTGATATCTGCTCATCGTGCAAAACTTTTGACTTAAACAAAGATGTTTTTGATTAACATGAAAATGTCTTTTGGTAAAGGGAAGATCATAATTAAATGGTACACTTTTCAGAAGTATTCATGTTATAGAAGTTTCAATATGGTTCTTGACCATCAACATATAATTGAAAAACATTATGAGTCGTGTACTATGGAAGATAAAATGTGATGCTTGCAGCAAAACCATGCTGAAGTTGGAAAAATCTTTTACTTTTGTTTTTTTTTTAATTTTAAAGAGGAATAAATGTTCTTTACAGAGAAAGAAATTCAGCTCGAATTCAAATTGTAGGTTAAGAAACTCAGTTTTGTATTAATTTTTAAATTTTAAGTGTCGCAAGTGGTTTCTATAAAAAACCAGTTGAGAATGCACAAGCTGCATTGCCAGAACTAACTTATAACATTTTTTTTTCAATAGTTTAGTAATTTATCAATGTTTTTTACTTTGACCACCATTTTAAGGGTATTCCTTAAGAGATAAGACATTGATATCCATACATTTTTGATGCTCTATCCAAATCTGAAATCAAATGTGAAATTCCGAAAATCGCACGGACAGATGAACTTCGGTAATTAATTTTTAAGTTTGTTGAAAAGAATAAATTATTCTATTTAATCTAAATAAATTTTCTATATAATTCAGGAGCAGTGATAGTTACTGAACTGGTCATATCTATACTGAAAATGTGCTTTTAGGAATTTAGTATGAATCCTAAAGTACATGATAAGGAACTTTTTCTGTTTTTGCTTTTTCTGCTCTCGTATGAGATTTAGTTTTCCAATTTATGCTTTGGTTTTGCTACATGCATCGCAAAAAGAGATGACCCTTATGTAAAATTGAAATATTTATATTGTGATAAAAAACACATCTTACCTTTATATTTAAGCTGCATCTGGTCTCTATTTTAATCCAAGAAGTATTATTATAAATCTGCTGCTGTGAAAGAAAAGTTACTTCTGGTTTGTGATCATTTGTCAATCATTTGTGAAATAGATACTAGGATAAAATAGTCAGCTGTGTGTAACAATCTTACTTTTAATAATAAATCAAAAGTTTTGCAAAGATAAAGCTTGCATGCATGCTTAGCTGTTCTACTGGTTGGAAATTGCTCATTTTTGAAATGGATTTTCTACCAAAACACTAAAGTGTGATTAATTACAATTTGCTAAATTCTGATTGATTACATTAATCAGAAATTAGTCGGTTGGCAAAAAATGATTTTGCACAAGACAATTCCATTTGTGTGTGAGTACATAATTAGCCTAATTATACTTCATTTTTAAATTATTTTCTTGAACTTGATGGCTTTTTAATGGATGCTTAGCTTTCTTATTTTTACAAATTCCTTTTCTTTTCCTCATAATTTCTGCAATATTTATATCAAATTTAATTTAATTTTTCACCCTTCATTTTAATTCCAATTTTTAAGTTGATTTGTACATATTTTGTATTTACGTGCTTTTCCTTTTAATCAATTGGTGGTTTGTGGTTCCTTCTTTCCTAGTATTCCAGCTGTTAGTTTTCATTATGATATGTTATGTGTTTGCTTTTATAATCTCCTGTTATAAGAAAAATTATTTTTAAGGTACAAACAAATGCAAGTGATATTGGGCAACGAAGGAGTCGAGCTGGTATTCCCACACTACATTTGTTTGGACAAAGAGATCAACTAGATTACTTTTCTGGATCCGAATCTGAAATTGAAGGGCCTGGTGTAAATGTTCTTGTTGCTCGGAGACCAAATATATCAGATAATTCAGTATTACGAAGAGCAGTACGAAACAAAAGTGTTGCTCTTGCAACATCAGCTCCTGCTACCAGCTCTGTCGATATATTAGGAAGCATTTTAGATACTCAAGCTAAGTTTCATTCTAAAAACAGTATTATGTCCATTAAAAGAGATGGTAGTATCAAAATTGATATTGACGCCAACAGAAAATCATCGAAAGACAAAAAAGGAGATCGCATTTATGTTAATAATCAAAATATAAGAGTACGCCAAACGCCATTGTCACCAAATACATCTGCTACTACTTCTAGTGATGGAAGAGGTAAATTATTTATGCTTATTCTTAAGAAGAGTTTTATTTTCATAAATATGAAAATGTGGTGTTGTTTAAATTCACTTACTAATTTAACATCTTGAAAACCTCATCTCAAAGATGTGTATTTCATTGCAGTTTTTTGGAAATGGGACATTTTAGTTTCATCAAGTTTTTTCTTTGTTAGTTTTAAAAGGAAGAGCTTTAAAATCAAGTAAGCAAGTTGCTTTTATGAACAAAAAAATTATTATATAAAATTTTAAACAATTTGTTCTTTGTGTGTGTTGTTATTACTACTGTAGGTTTGTTTATGAACAAACTTATACTAAACATATAAAGTTTGGAAACACAATTAAATCTCGAACCTTTTATCTGATATTCCTTAAATCTGATATCCAAGTATTTTTGGTACAGGTTATGGTTTTTTATTTTTGAAATTTTCTAATCCATTTTTTACAATGGCTACGCTTAGCCAGGATGTTCCTTAGTAGGTGTTGAACAGCAAATTCATTAAAAAATGCAATTTGCTGCTTAATGTTTACTAAGCAATGTACCAGCTAAACTGTATCACTGAAATCATAATGAACAGCTTTAAGGCTGGGTTTCGATTAATCAAGCAAAAACGTTTTTATGCAAAACGTTTTTGTATGATTTTGCTGGACGTTGTTTTCTTAATAGTTTGTAAATGAGGCAGCTCACACTGTTTAAACAAAAACATAAAAAAGTAAGTTTAAGCATCTTCAAACGAAATGTTTTGTCTAAAACCGTTTTTGTTTGGTAGGTATAATTTGCACGACAAAAAACGTTTTAGCATTCTGCATAAAAGTTTTGTTTAAAAACATTTTCGTCTTAGCAATGTGTTTACAGCTTCAAACATCAAACAATTTTAACGATGTTGCAACTTGTCGGGCATGCAAACATGATCACTTGTTTGAAGGCGAAACTAAAGGCTAAACCCGCAAAACTATGCAGTATCAGATTTATTTTGGACGTATTCACATCTATTTTATTTTTTAATTATTAATAAAATTTAATTATCTGTGTAAAATGCATATCGTCGGCTTCATATGAAAAATGCTTAAGTACAAAATTAAAAAAATTGAGATTTTACCGTCATCTGGTTGTTAAATATTACTTTTTCTATAAAATAAATGTTAGAAATTCCAAAAATAATTATTAGATGTCGTTTAAATAGCAAAAGTAAAATCAGTCACAAGTGCAAAAGCATTGACAGCAACATGAAAAGTGTTACATTTCTTGTAAACAGTTTTTTCAGACTTACGCACTTTTCATGTGAAGCGGACGATATAATGGGTTACAACTAAAAATTTGAACTAACTTTGTGTTCGTCAATCACTGATCATGATTCTCAACTAGGGATTGAAGCGAGAAATAATAACGGTCCGGGCTACATAACTGTTTTAAAAGCAAGATAATTGTAGTTAAGAGTTATAAAGGACCTTTATCCACAATTGAAAATAAAGGTTTCTAGCTTAATAACTGTTTTGAAAAAGGAAAGAGATATCATAAGAGTTATTGTTTGAACGACCAAAAAGGACCGATATTTAAAAATCTATAAAAGGAATGAATGCATGAATTAAATACACTGGATGTAAAAGAGCACATGTTTATGTGATGCATGATATGAACAGCATTTAATAGATGAATTTTTGTGATATATGTCATTATTATGAATAAATGAATATTTCCTTTCAGAAATTGCTTATAGACGATAATATTTTTGTTACATCTTTCTTAAAATTAGAAGTACTACAAATATTTATTATTATTATTATTAAAACCCAACATTATCAGCAACCATCGGCAACCACGTCGATATAATTATATCCTAGGATAACGTCCGGGACATGGTGCGGATTAATTTATTACATACACAGGTTAGGCTTTATAGATAGTTTGTATAATAAAATTATTCGTATTATATTTCTTTAAAACATGTTTATTAAAATGAAAGAAATCATTATTGCGTTTATAATAAAATATTTATTATTATTTGAGAAAAAGATCGAAATTATAAGGAAGCAAAACGTTGAAAACCATAGGCGAACAGTATATGTTTTAAGTAAATTTAATAATTATTAAAATAATTAAAGATTAATTAAGATAATTTAATTTTGAAATAATAAATACTTTTTCATTTTCATTATTTATAATACTATAAACTATAGGTACTTTATGAAAACTGTTATAAGAAAAATAATGTAACACTCCACTAACGTTTTAAATTTAAGTAAATTAAAGTAAAGATCCTTTCATTTCTCTATGCTCAGTTGAAAGATTGTAAAAGTTAAAGTTGACAGCATTAATTATTGTTTCTTATTATGTTTACATGAAGTTGAGATACACTATTCAAATGTACGACTGTAAAGGTATCAATTACACTTAAATTATTTCCATAACTTTCCATAACAAACCCGTACTTTAACATGGGTATACAAAATTTAATTATTTTGTATGCATTTTACAAATAAATACAAACAGGAATAATTTTGGATACCTTGTCTTATCATTCTGGTTTTCTCCTTTCTAATTATTATAAAGTCAATAATGTCTTTCATTTACACAAACACATTTTAAAGAAATACAATACTTTATAATACAGTCGCCAAGCCCAAGTTGTTTATATAATAAATTATAGCAAATCTAAACATTATTTGGACCATGTCAGGGATTGTTTATTTACATATATAATAACACAAAAAATAGACTCCTTATTAATAGAAGGAATGAATAACAAGGTGATCTGAAACTATTTTAACTTTCAACACTTTCAATTCACAATTGAAATGTTTTGCATATATTTATAATCCTGCTATAGACTTTTTAATATCTCTCCTTTTTGGCTCTCAAACCATAACTGTTATTATAAATCTTCCCTTTTTGAAAGAGAGAAATTTGTTTTTTCGGTTCTTTAATAACAGTTATGCAGATTTGAAATACAAATAGTGAGCTTCATAATTGTTTTATAATGACCGATAAATAACTCTTTCAAACAGTTATTTTCGTTACAGTTTCAATCCCTGTTTTCAACTCTCAAATAATATTTTAAAATAGTGTGCTATAGCTAATTACTGCAAATAAAAACAAGTGATCTTTTAAAGGACCCCGCACGTTTCTTATGGAAATTGGATCATTGGATATAAAATTAATAGTTTCAGAGTTACAGAGCACGAAAGGCAGGAAAAACTCATACTTCGGTTTATGGATTTTTAACACGTACAGTCTCGGTAACGTCATTTTTTGTGTATATTTTTTGCTTCTGTTTTAATTAACACAGGTAATTATGTTGTCTTGCATTGTGTGAATCATGTAAAATTATACTGGGTGTTATACCTTTATAAACAACCTATATATTATCCGTCCAGCTAAAGATGAGCGCTGAAAAAATGATGAAAAAATTCCTAGTCAAATCAGCATCCATAGTTTGACAATTATTAATTTTTGCCGTGTTTACAAAAATGTCATAGCAGGTGATTTTTTGAGGTTAGGGATAAGGAATTGTGGATGTTTGTAACCTTCTTTTAGATTTTAACATTGATACTTGTTGTTTTGGAAAGTTTTAAAACATTTGCAGTAGGAAACTAAGAATTAGATTTTCGCGAATACCTATTAGTACTGTAATACATTCTCTATTTTACAGAACGACCAAGTACTAAAAAACAAGAAATCACTTTTACTTATATTTAAGAAATTAACTCATTTTTAACAATTGTAATAGTATAATACCTTCAATATGGAGAAATATATTCTTTTCAAAAACATTTTTGCATTTAACAAAACTATGCTATTTAGTATTTTAATCGACTTAAATGCTATTAAAGCACTTAATTACAATAGAATTAATATTAATTTTGCTTATCCATCTCTTCTCTTGTTTATTTATTATATGTATTAAGTTTCTGTCTGTCATTCTGTATGTTCTTTTTCTGAAACTATACAAAACATTATAAACTTTACTAAAAAAGACTTTATAAAATTAAAATTTATCAAACATCTTACTTTCACTTATGTACAGCTTCTCTGGCGAACATTTTAGAAGAATCTGCTAGGCATAGGTCTGCAGTTTTCAACTTCTTGCGTTGGTTTTTTTACCAGGACTAGATAAAACTAGATGGTTTCTACTACGGGCCCCCTTTTAACAGTTGAAATACTAATTTCTACAGACTCAGCTGCTCGCTGCATTAAACAAACAATTGTAGTACAATATGATCATAAATAATAATTAACGTTTCTTACCTCTTGTACACAAAATAAAGGAAGTACATTTCCACTGTTTACTTTTTCCCTCTCGAACTATAGTTTAGTAAATTCAGCAATAACTGATGAGACTACGAACGCAGTCTCTTCCCTTATACTGACATAATATTAATAGGTATTATATTAGGTAAAATTGCGATTTTCTACCAGTTCTGAGAAGAACTGTTGCTTATTATTATTGCAATACTATAACACTCACGAAAAACGTAAATAAGAAATAACTTCAGCAAATGTCACCTGTGCCAATCAAATCTACAGTCTACAGGTATCAGAGATACCTGTATAGATATAGTTACATGTTTTACAATAAAGTCACATATTCATAACCGCATACAGCATTGCCTTTAATTTTGACATTTTCTTTCAGAAATCTGTGAAATACCTTAAAGAATCCCTAAAATTGATCAACTTTATCTGTAGTGACGACATTACATTTTTCCACGATAATTTTGCCAATAAATATAGTTATTTTTACTGTTTTGTAGCAATATGTTAATTTGATCTAGGAATTTATTTGTAAGGTTGGCCACTCCGTATTCTACATTTTACACAGCTAGTCAATCAACTTCCAACGACCCATAGAAGTGCTAATGTAACGCTATCTACGTCATACTCTTAGATAATGAGAGTAAAGCATAACAAAACACTTTCTGTGATAATTTCTTGCAAAGATGATGCAGAGCTCATCTTTCGGTGGACGGATAGTAACTTTTTAACTAATGGAGATAATGAAATGCGGTGTTTACCAGTCTTCTTCTTAGTTTTTAAAGTTTTTTTCTGAGTATCCGTCTTTTTTATCCACTTCCGGTTTATCTGGGAATGACGTAGCGTATTTTCGGAAGATAGTGCAACTTTTTGACTTCAAATGGAACACCCTGTTTTTTTTTTTACAGTTGGAAAGCCCAATGCCACCCTTTCCAAAAGTACCAGACTTGTCATGGTTATTATACAAGGTGATGGTTTTATAAACTCTTAAAGTGAATACTGCATGTTATTGAAATATATACAGGGTGATTTTTTGAAAACGATCCGCCGGAGATATTTCAGAAACCAAAAGGAAATTAAAAATTTCCAAAAACAGGTCCACTTATATGTCAAGGGGGAAACGGTTTGACCTATGATTCACACTTTTGACTTTTACCCCTGCCCCCACCTATACCTCCCCAAAAATTTTAAATGGAATGACCCATCGTGTGGTATCTCAAAATCGAAAGCTTATCTTATCAGGATTATGGTGATGTGTCACTTGCGCATTTTTTAATTTTCTCATACATTTTATGAGAAAGTTTATTATTGCCACTTCAGGAGAACGGTAAGCGCTATTGAAACCTAATTTTAATCAGGTAGGCGTGGAAAAAAAGAAAGCAAGCCGTTGACGTTTTGTCTAACAAACTGTCACATTAGTTGTTTCTGTTTAGTAAACTTCACCTACATACTACATTGGTTTCCGTAAAAATGGTGTACTCTATTGCTGAAAGGATGGAAGTTATCTACATTTATGGTGCCGAGCAATGTGCTCGTGCCACAGCAAGAGTTTTTAATCAAAGACATCCAAATAAGCATATGGAGCATAAATACGTTCGCGAACTTGTGCAAAAATTTGAAGCAACTGGATCAGTAGAGAACAAGAAAAGGCATGCTAATCAGGTAGTAGATGAACTGGCGGAGATGGAAGTAATTGGAAATTTTACCATGGAGCCAACCAGTTCCTTGCGTCAGGTTGCAGCATCCACCGGACTTTCTTACTCGTCGGTACGCAAAGTGACAAAGCGGCATAACTTTCACCCTTACAAGATGCAGATATTGCAAGAACTTAGCGATGGCGATTGCGACCGACGACTAGAATTTTGCGAAACTAGGACCGAAATGATCATTGCGAATCCAAATTTAGTAAAAAACATTTGCTTCAGTGATGAGTGCACTTTTTACTTAAATGGGCACGTGAACAAGCAGAATGTACGATATTGGAGCGACGAAAATCCGCATATGACAAGAGAGGACCATACCCAGAGACCTCAAAAGATTAATGTTTGGGCAGGAATAGTAGGTGATTCAATAGTTGGACCTATATTCATTAATGAAACACTAAATGGTGCCGTCTACTTGAATATGTTGGAGAACATCATCGATCCTCTAATAACTGAAGAAGTGGAAAACCAGCTTGATGAAGAAGGTAATCAAATACTCGACGAATATCAATTGTTCTTCCAGCAGGATGGTGCTCCACCGCATTATGCTGCGAATGTTCGTAACTAGCTTAACCGGAGATTTCCAAATCACTGGATTGGTAGACGTGGAACAATCGAATGGCCTCCACGATCACCAGACCTCACAAGTCTTGACTACTTCCTTTGGGGTCATTTAAAGTCAGTAGTTTATAAGACTAAACCCATAGATTTAGATGCCTTGCTTCAACGAATTATCAACGAGTGCCGAAACATTCCACGAGAAACTTTTCAGAAAGTAACGCAAGAATTTGAAAACCGGCTTTACTACTGCATGGAGGCCAATGGTGCTCATTTTGAGCAGTTCCTGTAAATGTTCTTTTTTCAGTTTTGTTAAAATGTTATTTTCAACGCCTACTTAGATGTTTAAAGACTTATTATTCTTATCCTAATGTAAAATTGATCATTTCTCCATGCTAAATAAAAAAAATGCGCAAGTGACACATCACCATAATCCTGATAAGATAAGCTTTCATTTGAGATACCACACGATGGGTCATTCCATTTAAAATTTTTGAGGAGGTATTGGTGGGGGCGCAGGGGTAAACGTCAAAAGTGTGAATCATAGGTCAAACCGTTTCCCCCTTGACATATAAGTGGACCTGTTTTCGGAAATTTTCAATTTCCTTTTGGTTTCTGAAATATCTCAGGCGGATCGTTTTCAAAAAATCACCCTGTATATATATCACAGCTCATCAGGCCTGCAGGCCTATAGCTTGTATTGTCTTTTTCCATTGCGCTCTGTCTTGGGCTAGCACCTTACAGTTGTTTATTCTTGCTTCCATTAGAACTTCCTCAATGCTTTCCCACCATATTTTGTTTGGCCACCCCTTCCGGTTCTTTCCTCCCATATTGGTCATGAAAATTTGCTTTGCTAAGTGTGTTTCTTGACTTCTCATTACGTGTCTTACCCATCATAGTTGATTTTGTTGTATGACTGTGTCTATTTTTGGTTCCTTGTACAGCTCATCCAGTTTCATGTTCGTTCTGCGTCTCCAATCATTTTCATCCTGTACCGCACCGTAAATCTTTCTTAATTCGGATCTTTGATTAATTTCTCTAAATAATCAATTAATCGATTGTTTGATTAATCTATTGATCGATTAATCGATTATTTTTAGAAAATAATCGTAGTTCCGAATAATCGACCAACCAATTAATCGATTTCTTTTTTAATCTATTTTTATTATTGATGTTCATAATCGCACAGCCATAGTTGCTTCTCAAACTTTGGTTGAAGTAGCATTAACAACGACCACGAATTGCACAAATTGTTTCTCTACTAAAGCACAACATTGGTGATGTATGATGTCGTATTACTTGTATTCGTACTATGTATAATGCAAAATAAAATTTATTAGTATGAGGTTAAGTGGAAGAGCAGAAACGATTCATCTATCAATCGATTAATCTGATAAATGGATTAATCCGATTAATCGATCAATTGATCAATCGATTTAATCAATCAATCGATTTAATCAATCAATCGATTTAATCGATCAACCGATTTAATCGATTTTCGATTATTGATTTCGATAATCGCACAGCCCTACTTGGGGTAATGCTGTTAAAGATATATCTTTGCAGTATTCATTTTAAGAGCTTATAAAACCTTGTGTAATCACCATGACAGGTATGGCACTTTTGGAAAGGGGAAATAATGGGCTTTTAATTCCAACTGTGAAAAAATATACAGGGTGTTCCATTTGAAATCACAAAATTGCCCGATCCCCGACAACACGCTGTGACATTTCTGATTAAACCGGAATTAGAAAAAAAGACAGATACTCAGAATAAACTTACAACAGATACAATACATAAACAGATACACAAGAAATTACATTACCGAGGCTGTACGTGTTAAAAATCCATAAACTGAAGTATGAATTTTTCCTACCTTTTGTGCTCTGTAACTTCGAAACTATTAATTTTAGAGCTTCGTCAAAATTTCAGCCAATTTGACCGGGATCCAATTTCCATAAGAAAAGTGCGGGGTCCTTTATGTCGTTGATCATTTTATGTCAGAAGGATTGTCAAGATTGTCTAAATATTATCATGAGAGGTAGAGTAATTAAGAAAAGTGAGTGATCTGATCGTAAGGCAAAAATAATGATGAAAAAGAACAAAAACATTAGAAGATCTATTTAATACTGTACACTTTCTTACCCTTTCTTGTTTGAATGACATTATACTTATCTATAATAAATTTGAGAGATCAGTTATTTTTGTTTCGCAGTAATTAGCCACAGCACACTCTTTTAAATTATTATTTGAAAACTATGAACTGTGATATGGTCTATGATAAAATTAAAGATTTTATTTTTCTTCATCCTCATCAGAAGAACTATTTGAAATGAAAAAGTAAGAATCCACAATCAAAATTCTAAATGATGCTGACATTTTTAAAAGCACAAAAAGGCGTTGATACTGTTTTGTATAACAAAGTGATTTTCATTCCGTCATTTAGATTGCACAGTGTGTGAAAAAATTGCAACAAAACGATTTTGTTTTCATGAAAAACAATTTGCCTGCAAACGTTTTGATGTTTAAGTGTGTGACTTACTGTTTTATGAAACTGCAAAACGTTCTGCATAAAAACGTTTTTGTTTGACTAATATAAACTCAGCCTTACTCTATGTAGTAATATATACAATTTAGTATAATATAGTAAATTAGGGTGGTTTTTATTTGGGTCACGTTGGAATTTCGGTTTTGCCGAGTGCCCATTTGATTAAAAAAAAAACAAATTTTTAAGACCAATACGAACTTCCTATCTCTGTTCTAATCATTCACTGTAATAGGGAGAAGTTTCCCATTTAAAATGCCATATCTTTCAAATATATTCCCATATATTTGATTACTGGGACAAATTGCTGAGAAAAAATTTGAAAACTGAATTAACAGTGTTCAATGCTACATTTAGGTAAAAAAAATATATGGAGCATTGGATGTCTTCCAACGATTTACAAATAAATTCAAAATAATGCACTGTTCAATTAGTGATGTAGAATGACCCACATAATCTTTTTTTACCTAAAAGTAGCATCGATGCCTGTTAATTCCATAAAACCTTTTTTTTTTCAACAATTTGTCCCAGTGGTCAAATATATGTATAAGAATTGAAAACAAAGCGTGTGTTTAAATGGGAAACTTCTCCTCGTTGCAGCAAATGATTAGAATAGAGATAGGAAGTTCGTATTGTTCTTAAAATTTTTAGTTTTTTTTTTGAATCAAATGGGCACTCAGCAAAACCGAAATTAGGAAGTTCGTATTGGTCTTAAAATTTTTAGTTTTTTTTTTAAATCTTTTGCTGAGTGCCCATTCAGTGTGATTTGTCTAAAAAACGATGGCTATTTTTTCATCGTTCCTGTACTATCGCAACTGTATTACTTTAACTTTTTGTATCTTTTTATAGCATTTTACTCTGAAAAAACATATCTTAATGAAAGTAGGACCGGCAACAGTGTAAGAATTATTCCCATGAGTTTATTAGATATAGTCGTTATGCACAGTAGGTAGTAAGCGTATGCTCGGGTACCTCTTATGCAGTTTTTCCTTTTTTTAAATTATATTAGTTTCCGATTATAAATTTTAAAAAAATCTTTAAATGGGAATTCACACTATTCAAGGACTATAACAACAAATCTAAATGACTTATTTTGCATTTTTTTAAATTTTATAGTGCTTGAAAGATCAGCGGTCACCGTGACCGGTCCCAGGCATTTATGTTGCTCTTACAGCACCCGGGTAGTTAAGGGTTAAAGTGGGTGCATTTAATTGGCAACAAAAATGCACCATTAGGAAGACAATTAATTAAACACAAGGCGTTACAGTTTGCAGAGTCACTCATATTAAAGCATTAAAATAGTATTTACAAAAGGTGTTTTTTTTTTATAACGAAATTTCCCTATAGCGAATTTTTTTCAGGATTTACCGACTTCGTTATCTAGAAGTATACATTTAATTAGTTAAAAGATTTAATTAGTTAAAGAAACTGTAAAACAGTGGTAATATTGCCAGTACCACCATTGAAACCCAATATTGAAAAATATCTTGGTACTAAACATTAACATAAACAATGTGTTCACTAACATTTCACGTACACTTATATATTTACTGTTAAAAAATAACATGTAACATGTCATTTTGATAAGTTTAAATGAATAAAAGCACAATGAGAGATTCAGTTGCTCGAACTTTTTTGTGCTGGGAAATTCTCTGATTGCATAGTTGACGCAATAGTTATTGCCAGATGTATAGATATTAGTAAAATTGAAGTCACGGTAGGCTCCTTGTGAAACATTGTATATAATAGTTTTAAGAAAAACTGTTGTATTTAAATGTTTCACAACAAATCGGGCATGTATAAAATTTATTGTGAAGCATTTTATATCAAGCAAAATGGGAGAAAGGTAAAGAAATGTCTAGCGGAACCCAAACACGGTATTTTATATAATGAGAAATCTTCTGAAATACCAGCCACCCATTGTATACACGGTGGAAGCAGTTACGAAGCATTAATTTTAAGGGGTGATAGAAGACAATTAAAAGGAACAAAAAAGTCTTAATAAAATTTTTCTATGTTAATTAGCTATCGAGTAATTTAGAAAAAACCAATCTTGTTTACCTTCCGTAAACAAGATTTGTACTTTGTACATTAAAAACATGCTGATTGATAATAAACCAACTGTAAAAATAAGACAATAATTGATTGAAATATTTCAAAATTTCTTGACGCGATTGTTATTTTAATAAAAAATACTATCTTTTGTAAAACAATTTGATTAAGGCACCTAAGTAACATAAACTTAAAATTTCTTTAATGTAGCCAAAGGTGTCCACAAAATTCCTTAACCTAATTACCTAATTTAAATTAGATAAATTTTCTCTTTAAAAGATATTCTCTTGTAAAATCATTAAAAACTGTTATTAGATAAACAGAAATTTGTGCTTTATTGGCAAATTATTATTTCAAAGATCAACAAACTACAAACTCAGTATTATCTCACTCTAAAGGATATTATTTACACAGCTGTGATCAGGCATTGACCCAAATATTCTTCATTAAAATGCAAGGTTGTAAACAAAACGTGCTTTTTTTCAGGTTCAACAAACATCCACATCAGCATTTTGTGCGAATGTGGAGCAAATCTTATTACAAACTTTATAGGGTTGTCATATTTCTTAATTGAATAACATGAATTTTAATTGTAAAAAGAATTCAATTTTATGCGGAAACGACATATGATACGGTAAAATGTTATTAAGGTTTGTTGCTGTGATAGATGAGATGCATCTGCCGATAAAGCCCCACACCCCTTTATATTCCAACTTTATTATTTTTTTTCTGAAAAAGTAGTAAGTTCTAGAACAAAGTTTGTTAAATAAGTTTTATCTTTAAATAATATTAATTAATCCCTTCTGTGGCGTTAGTTTTTTCATAGTTCTGACAGGTACTGTTGTGTTTTTTCATTCTTTTAGTTGTGGGAGTTACATAAAACAATGATAGCGTGATTTTTTGAGTGCCCTCTTCTTATATCAGACTTTTTTGTTCCTTTGGATGTCTTCTATCACTCCTTAAAATTAATGCGTCCTAACCCCTTCTACTCTGTAGATAATCATTTTGTAGACATAGATAGAGTAGATTTATTGCATGCACAAAAGAAAGGTAGGAGGTTAGATTTGCTAGAGCAATTGGAAATTAAAAAAACCTACAAACGCATTTATTGTAAATGACCAAACAAGCTTCTTGAACACTCCCTTAATAGATTTATTTTCTAAGAAAAATATTTAAAACCAGATGGTTGGAATTTCTAAAAGGGTCCATCTGACTGAAGAGTCGGATATGTAGTAAGAAGCTTAAGAGCAAGTCTTGAAAAAGGTTTAACAGACCGAAATATGTGTAGAGTATTCTAATTGATTTATGGAAACATTTAAAGACAACAGTTTTTCTTAAAACTAATATATATTAGTAATAGATAGTGTTGGGATAAATCACTCGCATTGCTCCAGCAGCGTGGCTCCAAGCATGCACTTCAGAGCTGTTTCAAATATTACTGAAGCAGTGATATATGACTCTCCTCTGTACCTTGGAGCTACAGCTCCAAGGTACATACTTATGTATGATACATCATATATAACCACAGATTGTGATGTGCCTCTTCCTCCTACTTCCAGAGATACAAGAATCATTATTAGACTTTTTTTATTGTTGCAGTTTCATACACGATCCAATAAAAAGTTTTTTTTAGTTACTAATTCAATATTGTTTTCCCAAAGATTGATTTTATATCACTGGGTAAGAGACTTTTATTCTCCATAATAATAATAAAAATAGGAAGATCAATACCATATTCATTCATGACGAGGATTTTATTATTGATAAAAAAATTAAATTCAGAAGATCAAGGCTTTTTAGTAGAAAGAATGTAAGGCTTGTCCCAGAAACTTTTACACAGTTTTTCTACATGTGAATGCATATTTAAAATAAAATAACAACAATCTTTTTGTTAAAGTACAGGTGTGATTAATAATGCTTCAAAACCGCGTTGTGGTGGCTGACCCTACTCAGTCTTAAGTACTAGTTCGAAACGCCAAGAGGTGCCTCAAGATATTTTGTAACGTTTACGTTAAAAATTCCTAATATTGGATGATGAATCAATTTTAGGTTTGACTTTGCTACTCTACCAAGTCTACAATTCTATACAATAAGTTAACAAGGAGAATGTACCAGATAATTTAAGACAAATTACAATGGAAAAATTTAGACCGAAGGTACTCATTCGGCAGGTTACTTCTGAGTGTGGTCTTCACAGTAAACCACTGTTTGCAGAAGGCACAATCACGAAATCTGGCACTACATATTTGCTAAAAGTTGCTTAAAACAATTTGCTAAAAACAATTACTACCATCATACTAAAATCTTATCGAATGTTTTTTTAAATTTGACGTCTAAGGCGGCTATGGGTAGTTGATTGTGAACGGATCTTGATCGTATTAATAAATGTCATTGTCAAAACGTTCAAATTATTCACGTTCAAATAATTCACAATCGACTAGTCACAGCCTACGTTGACGTCAAATTTAAAAAAACACTCGATACTAAAGTAACTTTGTTTTGGCCAAACCTAGAAACAGCACATTATGCCAAAAGCACCACAAAGTGGTTAGGAAACCATAATATCCATTACGTCCTAAAAAACAGAACCCAACTACCACACCAAAACTTTGCTCAATTGAGAGATACAGTGAAGACTCGCTAATTCGGTCTAATTAAAACATGGGCAATCTGAATCATCACAGATTTACGAGGCTATGCAAGAATTAGGATTTAGTAAAGAGCTAATAGCACTGGTAAGGATGACCTTACAAAATACAAAGTTTAAGATACGATTTCAAGGATGGGAATCGAGAATAGTGGAAAGCAATGTAGGTTTAAAACAGGGAGACCCGTTATCTACAACGCTGTTCAACATAGTGCTGGAAAACGTGCTTAGGAAAGGAGAGCTAAATACAGAAAAAAATATACTTAAGGACTCCGTGCAGTGTTTAGAATATGCCGATGATGTAGTGTTATTAGCAAAAACAAAGGAAGAGCTCAAAATAGTGTTCAAAAAGATAGAGCTACAAGCGTTAAAAGTGGGGTTGGTGATAAATGAAGAGAAATCAAAATATATGATTTTAGGGAATAGGAAGCAGGAGGAAACACAAAATCTCACAGTTAGAGCACTAGATACGAACAAGCAGTACATTCTGAGCATAACAAATCAAGTGGTGTATTTGGGGGTAGAGATTACAAGTGAGGGTAAATACAAAAGTGACATACAGAGAGAATAACAGCGGGTTCGAGATGTGTCGGGGCTTTAAAGAACATACTAAGTGATAAAAACATATCAAGAAGTACGAAAGTGTGTATATACAAAACAGTTATAAGACCTATAGTGACATTCGCGAGTGAGACGTGGGTGTTAACAGAAGAAATTGGGAACATGTTGGAAATATGGGGAGAGGAAGGTACTAAGAACAATGTTTGGAGGAATTAAAGAAAACGGAGAATGGAGAAGAAGAACGAATACGGAGCTAGCAGACATATACCAGGAGAAGAGTATCAAAACAGTTGTACAGCAAAATGGATTAAGATGGTTGGGACATATAACAAGATTGAAAGACGAAGACCTAACGAAGAAAATGTACAAAATGGAGATAAGTGGAAGAAACAGGAGAGGAAGGCCAAGAAAAACATGGTGGGCGGACGTAAAAGAGGACCTAGAACAGTTTCAGCTAATAATGGAATGGAAAACAATGGCCAAGAACAGAAGGTTATGGAAAAAGAATCTACAAGCCATAGGCCAATAGTCCTGCAGTGCTGATTTATATATAATCTGAATCATCGCAATTTCCGGATTACCGCGTCTGTAGAGTTACAATGTTTTATTTGTAAATAAATGCTATTAAAACATTTTAGAAAAAAATTTATTTAAAAATAAATAAAACTACAATAATATTTAAAACAAAAAAAAAGTGATTTTTGTTTGTTTCGTGTTTTTTAAACTTAATACCTTAGATATGATTTTTATTGTAAATCTTCCACCGTCACAATTGTTTCAGATGTTCTACCGCCCATTGCAAAGCCACACTAACCGCTTTGCAACCATTTTGAAAGGGCTTCATTGTTCACGAATCATTAAACCGTTTTTTTCTTGAGATTTTAGCACACACAAATTGTGTCTTTTTAAAATTAAGTATCTAATCTTTACTTGCCCTGAAGTCATCCTTTTTGAAAACATCTTTGATAAAATCACAGCAGCGTGTGGTGCATACGAAACAGTGGAAGTAGTCATGACACGGCATATGCGCTTACACACTCGTACAAGCGTAATAGTGCATACATCGTATCGCAACTGCTTCCATTGATTCCTATACACCGCATACTGCTAGATAAAGATGCTTTGCGTTTTCAGTCAAAATTTCAGAAGATATCGATGACATACTATCTAAAACCATGCAGACAACTTTTCTTCCATCTCCAGATATTCCGCAGGTTTTAAAGTTTTTTTAACTTTGCTATATGATCCTTCAGATTTTGTAACAAATCTGGAAATGTATAATATTTAAAGTTACAATGCGGTCTTTTTAAATTTAACAATTTTTAAATTTAGCACAAAATCTTTTATGTATGACGGAGATACATAAAGTCGTAATTTGTAAAAGAAGTATCAATTCTTTTTTTAACTTAAACCTTTGTAACTAATATGAACTGTGAAGTTGCAATGTAACCACTTTTAAAAAATACGTGACTTTTTATAATAAGAATTTGCCAGACCTAAATATACCGTAAACACAAATAAAATAAAATCTTATTTATGTTATCTCCAACGGTGGTGTTGTATCAAATTACATATCTAAATACCCATTGCATTTGTTACTATAAACAAAACTTGAAGAATAAAAACAATAAGTTCTAGAGTTCCGATTATAAAACACCTTTAAATCCGGATTACAATGAAATCAATGTAAATAAATTGCTGGCCCGGATTCTAATGGTATTCAGATTAACGTAGATTTGGATCAATGAGTCTTCACTGTACTGGGTCTTAATAAAAAATATATTCAGGGAGAATGAAACAACAACCAAATTTAAAATTTTCCTTAAAGAGTATAGCAGCAGCAAAAAGGTGGAAAAGTGCACATAAATTTCTGAGAGGTGTCAAGAGAAAAGTTCAATTGTTTAGTAGAAAACCATTGCTAAACGAAAACTAAATTCATTATAATGTATTAAACTAATGTAGTAAATATGTAATAAATATTAATCAAAGTAAAATCTTCTCTATGTATTTTTAGCTTATTTCAAAAACCATGCAAAACCTTCTGGGACAAGCCTTATTTTATTTCTGAACATGAGTAAACAACTTCTAACGCAATTGTTACATTAGTTATGAAACTTGTTATTACATGAATTACTTCATGGTTCCTCTCAGAGAACACCAGAGTGATTTGTATCAACTTTGAATGTTTGTAAATGCAGGCGAAATACACCACTTTGACACCCGACAAATTGATGGTGCTGGAGTAGTGCAGTACTTTTTTGAAGGCAATCCACCACCACTAAACAGCTCTGCTTGTTCGATCACATAACTATAGTAAATACATACCCATCAAATGTCATCTAGTTATTAAGTCATATAAAAATGTACAGGATGGCTCACGCAAGATGATTCTGCACTTTACCTTGGAAACTGTAAGAGTTATGAAAAAGTTAAACACCAAAGTTGCTTGGTATAAAACAAATTTAAATTTTGTTTATTTTTTGTACTTAAGTTTTGTGTTTCTTATTGCAGATTCCAATATAAGGTACAGACACCTTACATAAGTCAGTACATGTAGTTTGTAATTAGTCAGTTTAAGGAAGTTGTGGCTGTAGAAAAATATGATAAAAATGTAAAAAAAAATAGTGCAGTTAATGTACAAAATTATTTTCTGAAAAATTACACGCGATCTTATGTAAAATGATAAATTGTTGATACATTTATTATGATAACTTCTTAAAAATGATGAAAAGACTTGGCACCAAAAAATTTCACGTAAAAACTTTGTAAGATCTTGCCATTAAAGTTTCAAATTTGTTACGAAGGTAGTTTTGCAAAAAAAAATTAATACGAAGAATTGTAATTGAACTCTTTGATATAGCTCGCAAAATAACAACATCACATTGCGACAAACGAGCAGGAAACTTAAATGCTTTATATAGCTATATGCAGCACCACTGGCTGTTCGTAATTTACATCTCGAAAACAAAATCAGTTGTAATAAATGAAAAGAAACATAATTCGGAAATTTTTTACTGGTACGTTTTAAATCTGATTAAATAGTGTTTCGTCCATCGTTTTATATACATATACAGTAGAAACTCTTTAATCCGAACTTATAAATGCAAGGGTAATTCGTATTAACGAGGAATTCGGATTACTGGATGTGCGAATATAAATATTGTTTTATGCCATGGTACTTTATTATAAAGAACTTAAATTATGTAATTTACTAATTTTGTTACAAAACTTTTATTTCTAATTAAGAAAATCAGTAATTTTTTTGCTTTAAGTTTTCTCTTTCTCCTTTTATAGCGTTGTGCTCTCATTTTATGGTCTTCATTTCAGTATTTCTTTATTTTCTGTACCTTTGTCAGTAGATGAGACATATTCTAGGATATTTGTTATGTTTTTCTTTATATCACTGGTTGTCTATTTACCAACACCATATTTTAAACCAATCGTTAAACACCAACCCAATATTTAATTGCTGAATTTCTCTGATAGTTTTAATAATATGTGTTTACGTTTTGACATTTTTTTATTGAATTTCGAACGCCACGAATACAAATTGTCTATTAACAAAATTGTAAGAAAAAACTTTTAAGGTAGATGATGTCATTATACAAACAATTGCGGCAAAACTGCAACGTCAAAACATTTAGAGCGCCTTTGTGATGCTATGATTACTATATTTATAGCTTATTTTTTACATCTGTAGCCTTCAGGGTTTCTATTACTCTTTATATTAATAACAAAAGCGTTTGCTGATCTTCGTAGAATTTGTTTACACCTGTCGGGTCATAACAGTATCAGCCAAAAACTGCATCAGCAATCTGCTATAATCTCATTTATAATTAATATTCACCTTCCAAGAACTCTACATATTCAATTTTCGTATATACTGTTAGGATAGCACAAATAATAAGACGAATTTAAGATAATAAAAGTCTTTAATCAAAATGAAATAACTAAAACTACTGTAATACACAAACGATAGAAAATAATGCGTTAATAAAGCAGAGCACGAGAAACAAAACACACGACCGTCTGGCTGTACCCTTCTCGACTGCACCCTGACCTGCTGGGCTCTGTCGCCTTTACATTTTTTTGTCAACTTCGTAAATTAATATTCTCTGGAATGCCCTTCATTTAACAATACATAGAATTTTCTTGTTCGGATTAAAGAGATGTGTTCGAATTAAAGAGGATTTCGGATTAAAGAGGTTTGTTCGGATTATAGCTTGTAAATGTTGCTGTTCGGATTACTGGATGTTCGGAATACAGTGTGTTCGGATTATGGAGTTCCTACTGTATTTGCAAACATAACCTCAAAACTTGAGTTAATATCATTTAGTGCATTAATTTGTTTCCATCAGAACAACAAACGAAGTACTGGTGCCAATTTAAGGCAACGTTGTCACTTATATATTCTAGAAAGATTTCTTTGTTTTTTAGTGTTTACCTAGGAATATTATTTTATTTTTGCTAATAAAAAAGTAAACTTGAAAGAAACTTTTGGTTAGAAGAACTGTTTTTCGTCAGTTTTTCATTTTCTTAAGTTTGGACTAGACAGACAAAAGTTAATCTCTGACTTTAAAAAGACTAATAATTAATTAAAAACATAAAATAATAATAACTGAACTGCTTTCACATGCATTCTGATAAAACTAGTATCGTTTGAGCCAGTATTTGAAGCAAAACTATGTAATTATTTCTATTTGTCAAAATAGCAAAGCTCCATAACTTTTGGCTCAGACTATCCCACCACAACTTCCTTAAGTAAATATGTTTATGCACAGATGCATTATAATTAGACTATTATTGCAAGACTTATCTAAGCATAAAAGTCTTTTTATGGCCTAAGGGTTTCTTTATGGTCATAACGAAACGTCAATTAAATGTCAGAAGTTTTTTGTAGAACTTGATTGGTTCTTAATATAATTTGTAAACTTCCTACCAATGAAAATAAGCTGAAATTAAATATTTTGGAATATAGTTTACTGCAATAGTAGAATAAATATAGTTTACTACATTTTAGAAGTTAGAGGAAAATTAATTAAAAAGTTTACATTTACGCTTATTGTTTTAACCAATAAACGTAATGTAACTGTTTTGCTGTCTATGTTCGTCAAATCATGATTATCCATAAAAACCGGGACATTTTGAAGATTTTGTGGGCACCGGAACAGGGGAAACAAAAGCGAGACTGTCCTGCCAAAAGCGGGACGTCTGGTCACCTTATAATAGTCGTTTATTTTGGTTACGGTTTTATTTCTCCTAACTGGCCAAAACACTAAAAAATATCAGAATTTTTGAATTAATCGGATACTGATTTTTATAATTATTATGTTGTAGCAGATACTCTGAAGTATCTAAAATAGATGTTTGGTAGGATACTTTCAGAACCAACAGCTTTTAAGAAGGAATTGCGTTAAATTTTGTCCATTCTGTGACAGAAGTTGAAATGTTATGATTTTTCGTTTTAATTACAACAATTGTTATGATATAATTACAGGTTCTTTTTCCGATCTTTCCGTAAAACTTATAACAAGAAATACGTAGGTATCTAGCGACGAATTTAAATTATTATTTAACAAGAGTGCTTGAATTATCAATAATCTACTCTTTATTTTCCTACCGAAAACTTCCCGAATATTTTTTTTGTATCTTAACAACAAAACATTATTATGAGCAGATACTGAAATACGAATTTACGAAGAATTTATGATATTTGTTGTATCGGTAAGTACAATCTCCTGTCACAGAAAGGACTTCGTGGTCACGGAATGGAAAATAGCTTCTTTTTCTGTGAGTACTGTACTCTGTTGCAGAGCATTAGCGTTTCCCTCCTACACTTGTGTTGTGTGTGTCCAGTGACACAAGTATAGGGGACCTGCAGCTTAAGGTGGACTACGAACCACCCTAAGTACATATTGCTTGGTTTTGTTTTTTTATTAATTTCAGGGAAATCTTCTGGACAAATTATACCTTGGTGGTTTATCATTGCCTTCCTAAGAGATAAGTGATTTTTAAAAATCTGGTGATATATTGGCCAGGGTTCGAACCCGGGTCCCTTGATCGGTAATCCCAGTAGAACCGAACCACAATCGCTCTCAAAGCTGAAAATAGCTGGAACAACCAAATTAAGACTACTTAATTTTTTGTTAAGTACTTAATTACTACAATACTGATTTTATTGCCGCTTATTAAAAAATATGGTGTGATGATTCGGGTGGCCGTTAAAAAAATTTTTTATTCACGCTCCCCCTAAAACGTTAGAAAATGATGCAAAAATAAGTGAAAAGTTTTTTTTTTTAATTTAAACCGTGGCTATACGTGCCTAAAACTGTTAGAAGTTTAAAAAAATAGATATTTTTTGTTTTTCACAATTTTATTGTTTTGTAATGTATTTACTTCAAAATGCGTATCTTTATGTTTTTGGGGTCGCTGAATACGAATCTGAATACCAAAAAATTTTTGACAGTTATCTTCAAACTACAGTGAGCATATTTGAGGAAATGTACAGCATTATAAGAGTTTTTCGTGTCGCTGAGTTCAAATTTGATGTCAAGATAAAATTTGGACAGTTAACAGCTGTCAATATAACTGTCAATTGCATGAAAAAGAAATAGATTCAAGGAAATTATTTTATTATAAAGGTTTTTTAAAGACACCAAACAATAAAATCAAATAAAAATACCTATTTTTTAAAACTTCTAACAGTTTTAGGCACGTATAGGCACAGTTTAAATTCAAAAAAAATATTTTTCCATTTATTTTTGCATCATTTACTAACGTTTTAGGGGGTGCGCAAAAAAAATTTGTTTTTAACGGTCACCCTAATGGTTACATTAACCATAGGCTATTTAAAACCAGTTATTATGTTAGACAACATTTCTTCAAACCGGTGTAGGACATTTTGACGTAGCCGATCTTGCGCGACCGATTCGGCGCAGCCCTTTCAGCCCGATAATGTTTCGGCGCCAGAACTTTTCGTCGCGAGGCCGTTTCGGCGCGAGTATACATATTGTTTAAGTTTTGCTGTATTCTTTCTAGTACATGTATAATTTAGTAGATCTTCAAGATTACGTAGGAAATGCTATTGAAATATTTCTCTGTAGAGCAAATCAGTAATCCCTTCCGACAAGGCATAATTGTTGATTTGTTTAGACACCTCTTATAAGCGGGATTGATCTAATTCTTTGTTTTATATTGTATCATGCACAAAAATATGCAGAATTGTTCAAATTTCCAAAGACGTCTGCTTGTGTGATCAAATTATCTATCTGTCAGGTTACGATCAGGAAATAAAATCCTTGGTAAAATCTTCATAAATTTTTGTTTTAATCATTGTTATGTATTTCTAAATAGAGTAGAGTTGAAAACAAAATTATAATTTGTAGAAAACTATTGAAACAATAATTGCTGGCTTAAACACTGTTAATTTCGTATTTTCGCATATCATAAACCGCATTACAGTGTTGTTGGGAATGCGTTAATGCATAAATTAAAAATTCCACTTTCGTCTGGACAGAATAATTCTATAAGATTTAAAAGTTACAGTTTCTTCCGAGGGTTTATGTTAAAACAACGTCAAATTTATGATTGGGTATTTCGTGTCGAAACGTTCTTGCGCCGAACCGCCTACACGGGATCAGTCCTGACAAAACGTCCCATCCCGCTGCAAACACAACATTGCTGCTTTCTTATTTGTTATTTTACTCATAAAAGAAATTGTTATGGAAAAAACGACTCTTTTTTTTCATTTCTTTCAACACATAAACCTCTATTCTTTTCATTCGGACACCAACATCAAGGTCACATTCGTGGTTGCATTTTGATTTAAAGGGTTGCATTTTTTTACAAAAACACAAATTTATAAATGAATGTCCAATTGGTGACGATGAATCTTTTCTGTGACGAAAGTAATTATTGTGAAATGGTCACAGAATGGACGTCGCAGATTGACAAATTCAAAATATTTTGACAATCTTGTCGAACCGGTTTTTTCGTGTGATCTGAGATTAAGGTTAGACTCTTTTACCAACATAAGCATTTCATAGTTTTAAAAGACTTTGATCTATTACAGGCGATGATAAATAACATGTGTCGCAGAAAAGACTAGTACCAAATATACGTGAACATATTTGGATTAAAATAGTTTAAATATGCTAAAATATGTTTAGAAATTTTACCTTCCATGTTACACTTTGTAAATACAACATGAAAAACAAATGGTGAAGATTCGTAACACGGTTGCGAAACTGTCAAAGTTTTATAAGTCAAAAAGAGAGTCACAGAATAAGACATTTTATTAATGGGACAGGGATAGTCTATTATTTAGGAAGTTTGGTATTGCTTTTTTGTTGTATTTCATATTGATTTGTTATCTACTGAATATCATATAATAAATAAATTAAGTTGAGTTGCATGTGCAAAGTAAACATACTTTTAAGCCTCATTAGAGTTTCAACAACTCACTTTTGGGACAGTCACAGAACAGGACAAACACTGCTTTGAGGTTATTTTTTTGTGTACTCTTGTCTTACTTAAATAGTAAATAAAGTGAGAGGAAAATATAGAAACTTGTATATTTATACATGGATATAAAAAAATACTAATAAATATCCAGTACAGAAAGAAATGTTCATGGGACTGCAATTGGCCAGTTATAAGAAATACACCCTTATACTATAAAATATTTCCATAATATATTATTTTTGTAGTAGGTACAGTATAGAAAATATATTTACATATCTTTGAGAAAAAAATTTGTTTTTGTTTTTTTTATATCTGACAGTACAATTCCTTTAAGCTTTATATAGATAGTTAATATAACAAATCGGTAAAGCGGTAGGTGAAAAATTATTTAAAAATAATTCACCTACCGATAGGTGAATTTTTAAAGAAACACAAAACGCCTACCGGTAGGAACAGTTTTTTTCCAGAAATTTATTACCTACCGGAAGGAACATAATACACTCCCAAAATATTATTACAAATAATTCAAAATAATTTTTAATATAATTTTTTTTTAAATCCGGCTTAAGACTTCATTTTTATCTGGATGTATGAAATATGCCCCCATAAAAGCGGAAATTTTTATAAAAACTTTAATATTCGGGATTAAATCACACCCATAAGTAAGCGTCCTACAAAAATTATGTTTGGATTAAGAAATGTAGTCCAACATGTGAGCAATACAATGATTTTTACCGCAAGTCTCAAGGGACAACTGTTCTTGAGATATCAAGATTTACGTTTACATCAAAAAACTGCAAGCAACGTTGTGCTCCACGAAACAAATATGGCTGCCATATTTCAATCAAACGGAATAAAAATAAAATGACAGTGGTTTTGATCTACCAATACTTAGATAACACACAAAAAATTATCTTTTTTCGAAATTATTGAGCGATCAGTACTGCACTACTTCATATGGATTGATCCTAATTGCTATGATGGGGGATGACAGAAAAATGGCCATTAAGTTAATCCGGCAACCTCTATAATATCAAAACTTAGGTATTTCTCGACTTATATTAACAATCAGAATGAGTCCAACGGGTTTTTTTATACGGAAAGCCTCTGGGCATCCGGTCTGACGGAAAGTCTAAAATTTGTAAAATTGTCGTTTCTCAACCGTCAATTTCGATCATACCACTGGACCGAATTTAAAGTGTTGGATACTCATCCGACGCAGAATTTAATGCTCTTTAATTCTTGTAATAGTAAAGTATTCGTTGGAAAGCACCGCTTTGGCGTTATAAGCGAAAAACTAAAAAAGGTCCGAAGATTTCGTGGTTCTTTTGATGCCCTCAGGTAAGCTCGAGTCGAGGAACCGTGAAAACCTAGGATACTTATATTTGACCTCAAACGAAACGATCTCCCGCTTTCCAACATTTATTTCCACCAACGGATTCTATTTTACTGGCCTATTGGTGCAATTTCAGTTCTTTGAGCGTACCTCGTATACTGTAATTGCAGAGTCAATTTGTTTTAACATTTTCTAATGTTCTAGAAGCCAAGTAAAGAATTCCCCACCAAACATTTTTTGACCAAATTGGTGTCATTTTAATGGAAATTTTATGCTGATTCCAAATGTGTAAATCATTTTTTCAAGTATGCACCTTGTATCATTTCAAAGTATGCACCATTATTTTTTGACAGTAACTGTATTATTATAATATAGGTTAAGGTTAGAAATTGACAAATTCCGGAGAAATTGCCGTTAGGCGTCGCTACTGGTTCAAAACATTAATTAATTTAGTTCAGTTCCAGACCTTTAAGATTATACTAGCAAACCATAGGTGGCCCTCGGTCATTGTCAGAAAACGGTCTACTTGATTCATATAAGCGAGGCTGTGGTCAGAAACCATTAAAAAATTAAATGTAAAAAATATCAATATATTACGAAATACAATGCTAAAGTTACTGAAAGTAGAATTAAGAGTATGTATGACTAACGGCTGCGCTAGTAAACAGCAGAATGCTGATTTTGAACTAAACAAATAGAAATGCGTAGTCTTTTTCAAATATTTGTATCTCTTCCACCCGACTGCAAACCCCAGCTGAAACTGCTGAACTATATAATTTCAGGACACCACATTATTCATTTTTTCTTGTGTTTAATAATTTCTTTAATATTCTAATTGCAGAATGGGTATGCATATAGTGTATCACACAGTTGTCTGTTCATCTTTAATCTTTGAATTCAATTTTTAGCTTTCCACAGTCGTCTTTGTAGTTTATCAAGGTCCTTACTTCTTTTTGATAGTCCTAGCTCACAATCTTCTTGAGATTTAGGTCAATCTGCAAGTAATACTACGGTAATGCAAAAATTTAAGTTGTCTTTCTAAGGGCTTACTTACATCTTTTCCAATCTCAAATTCAGTACAAGTATTTTGGGAATAGCATTACGTTCTTTCTTTCTTCTGCTTCCATTTGAATGACTACTTTCAAGTTGTTCGAGACGTTTCTACATTATTGTATTATATGTAGTGAGCAAGAATTGCTATTCACAGAATGAAACCATTTTTTAGTTGCCATTTATATTTTTCATAAATATGACATACGATAACTAAACTGATAAAATTTATATTTTTGACATTAAAAACTTGCTGCAGCTACCGCGCCATTCCTTTCAGGCTGTTGTCCACCAAAACTGCCTAAAAATGATAATAATGGTAACCGAAACTGTAACATGATTATTGTTGTTATAAATAAACTTTTATCAATTAAATTGGCTGATCTGTGAACTACTCGTGTACTTTCAAATTGTTAAAGAGAGATATTTTATTTATTGTTTCCAGCCTTATTTTGTGGAACTCCATAATCATGAAATAAATAAAGATTATTAAAAGTTTCACAGTTTTATTAAAATATACCTGACAATATTGTTTCGACAGCTATGCTGTCATTATCAAAGGTAATATAATTATAAACAAACACGTCGCTAAGGTAGATACAAAATAGGTAACTAGATAAAATAATAATAATAATAATAATAAAAATTAATAATAAAAATCATAATTAAACATCTAATACTTCCAGTAACGGAGAATTGCTGAGCTCAAGTTGTTCATTCATTAAAGGTACCCTGAGTTTGTGTTTGTATATCTCAAAGGCTTCTAAAATATCTAATTTGCGTTTGTTACTACAAAAATGTAGGAATTTAATATTATTTTGAGGAGTGATTGTGTGATTTTGTTCTAAAAGGTGTTTGGCGTAATTCGATTTTTCAGGATGTTTATTTTTGTAATGACGTACGTGTTCTTTATATCTTATGTCAAAATTTCGAAGTGTTTGTCCAATATATACCGAACTACAAAAAGAACAATTTAAACAGTAAATGCCCGATTTCATGTATCATGTGTTCTGTCTTTAGCATTAAATAAAAATGAAAAAGTGTTAGTGTTGGTTTTAAATGTTATTTTATAATTGTTGGTTTTTCTTAGTATATGTGCAATTTTTTCTGATATTTTGCCAAAATATGGTATAGATATGTAATTTGTGTCTTCTGTTTGATTGTCAATGGGATATATTCTTTTGATAGCTAACCTATAATCTTTTTGTTTAATTAAAGTGTCAATCATGTTCGGATTATAATGATTTGCATGTGCTAGTTGTTTAATGGTTGATATCTCTTTGCTAAAATCTGATTTTGTTAGTGGAATAGTTAAAGCTCTGTGTACTAATGATCTGTATGATATTTTAGAAGCCTTTGAGATATACAAACACAAACTCAGGGTACCTTTAATGAATGAACAACTTGAGCTCAGCAATTCTCCGTTACTGGAAGTATTAGATGTTTAATTATGATTTTTATTATTAATTTTTATTATTATTATTATTATTTTATCTAGTTACCTATTTTGTATCTACCTTAGCGATGTGTTTGTTTATAATTATATTACCTTTGATAATGACAGCATAGCTGTCGAAACAATATTGTCAGGTATATTTTAATAAAACTGTGAAACTTTTAATAATCTTTATTTAAGAGATATTTTAGTTTTAAGAAAGAAAAAATATGTATACTTATTGTTAAAGTTTTTATGTTTATTTAGTTATTTTTGAACAAATCTTAATAATTCTTTTGGGAAAGTTTAGTTCATACTTTTATCTACAAGATTCTAATGTTGAACACACAATCTGTGATATATTCTTTCTTAAAATAATGTGAATTCAGATGCTCTTCCTAGCGTATTTTTATGCAGTCACTTCCCCCCTTAACAAGAAATTCCAAGTCAAAACTCATTACCCAACATAAAGTTCCTGAGTGAACATTTTTAACTTTCAAGGTTTTCAATATTCAGGAGCTCTACGATTTATTTATATTTTAAAGTCCTGGTAGTCTATGAAAACTTGACACATCTAACCCATGACATATCACTTAATATCTTTCAAGTTTAGGTTAAGTTTACACACATTTCTTTAAAAATAAAGAAATCTTGTAAGTTGGAAATTTAATTACTATTGCAAGACACAGATTAAAAATTTTACATTTTGCTGACAGCAATAAATATGACAGTGTTCATTGGTATATAACCTATTTTTTATATGTATTAATAAACCTAAATATGTTATTCTTTTGGTTGATAGATTCGAAATTTTAGATTACTAGTTTATTCATATCATAAGAATACTTTTATTTTCCTACTATTATCATTTAATCTTTTTGTTCTGCAGGAGCTACTAATGCTGATACTTCAAATTCAAACCGCTACGGAGGCCAAACAAATTATTCCCATTTCGAAAATACAGTGCCAACATCTACAGTGGGATCTTCAAATCTAGGAATGCAGAATAATCAACAAGATGATGGTCCACAGGACTACTCTTTAAATCGTGTTTATAGTAGTATATATGAACCTGATGAATTAAAAGAAAGAAGAAATAAAAATGATAATAGTACAAAAGAACCATCGGATGAGAACTCAGGAACAGTAAATAGCGATTCAGAATTAGATATTTATAGCGATATTGAAACTGTTAGCACAAGTAAAGTTGAGGATTCAGAAATTCAGTATCCTTCACCAGCACCTGTATCTAGTGTTGGAAATATAGCAAACACTGAGGATGAGAATAATGAAAGCGATGTAGATCTTGTTATTGATACAGAAAAACCTGATCCAGAAAAGTATGATCCTGCAGCAGCTTTTGAAAGTGATGATGATGATGATACAAAAGAAGAACCAGTTACTTCTACAAGTGAAACAATAAATGACAGTAAGCGTTCTGATTTCGCACCCCGACAGTGGAATTCAGAAATACAGTCTGAAACTGTACAGTCTTCTTCAAATCAGATAGAATTTCAACAACACTTGACTTTAAGAGATGATGATCGACGTAAACAAACCGAAGATGATAATGATGAAAATGAAGATGATTGTCCTAATTTTAGCATTTATTCAAGTGAAAGTATAAATTTAGCAAAAAGCACTGATGTAAATATACTTATGGCAACTAGTGGTCTAGGTAATGCACCAAGTAGTGATCATGATAATGTAGAAGATAGTAGTACTGCTAATGAAGGAACTAGTCGTTTTACTAATGCTGAAATGACTGATCTTGATAATGCAGAAACTAGTGGTCCTGATAATGCAGAAAGTAGTGGTGTTGATACTGCAGAAATTAGTGACCTTGATAATGCAGAAACTAGTGGACTTGATAATGAGGCAACTACCGGTCTTCATAAAATGACAAGTAGTGGGCTTGGTAACAGTCATAATAGGACTGTGACTAACACTGCGGATAATATGCAAACTAAAGGTCATAATAATGTGAATAATGAAATACAGGAATCTTCAGAAAGCAATAATCCTGATAGAGGATCTGTTTCAAATAAAGAAAAAATAAAGAGAAATAAATCAAGTAAGCCAGGTACAAATAAAAGAATCCTTTCGGGACTATACAGTGATTCCGAAGATGAAACCATTGTAAAAATTTATCCTCAAAAACCATTTGGTATTGGAGATATACGAAATATGACAGAAGACATAAGTGAAGAAGAAAGAAGCTATACTCCTTGTCTAGATGAAAAGGAACCAACATTTAGAGAAGGATTGGATGGTTTAGATACTGAAATGATTTCAGATGATGATAAAAATGATTTTGAAGAAGCACAAGAACAAGAATTAAAAACTGTTTCAGATGGTGATGCTCTTGAAATTAATGCTAAAGAATCTGAACTCGATTTTACACGTCCAGAAGATTGTGAAGAAGGCGAGATCATTGATAAAGCAAAAACAAAAGGCGAAGAAGAAACTCCAAAAGAATCAGAAGATGTCACTGAGGCTTCTAAAGCTATTGAAAATGAAGATAATGACAAAGAGAATGATAGCAATAAAGAACCAGTGTTCAAAAAATTAAGTAAAAGTAATAAGGAACGTAATTATCGAGATAAAGAAAACAGAGAAAGAAGTAAATCCAGAGACAGAAAGAATAAGACAAATAAAGAGAACAAAAGAGATAAAAAGAAAGAGAAACGAAAAGAAATTGAACGCTACGATGTTCGATCGGTTGTAGATTCTAAACCAAAACGTGATCAGTTTGGAAGAGATCCTACTCGTCGAAGATCAGCTACAACTAGTAGATCTCGAACACCACCTAGAAGACTTGGAAGAGATGATGGTCATAGAAGATCGAGATCTCATTCAAGCAAATCTACATCTCCTAGAAGATTTGGAAAGGAACTCAGGAAGCGTTCTTTATCCTGTTCTACTAGGTGAGTACATAGTCTATCTATATTATTTCAGAAAATTGTGAAAGTAACATGTATTCTATAGTAGATCTGCTTCACCACCACGTCGTTCTTTTTCAAGAAGCCGAAAATCTCATTCACCAGATCGAGGAAGAAAGCGTAGAGCAAGATCACTATCTCGTTCAAAATCTAGAGGTCGTAAACGGTCAAGATCTAGAGGAAGAAAACGTCATCAATCTTCTAGTAGAGACAGACACAAACCAGTCAGAAAACCAATAATTGATAATAAATCAAAACGAAAAAGGAGAAAAGAAAAAAGTCGGTCACGAACTCCTTCCAGAAGAAGAGATTGGGAACATAGACGTTCAAGAGGATGGACACCATCCCTATCACGTACACGTAGTCCAGAGCCGAGACACTTTACACCATCATGGACACCTCCACGTATGATGAATCAGTCTGTAAGACCACAAAACCTCACAGTTATTCTACCCAATGATTCGAACAAGAAAAGGAAAGAGAAAAGAAAAAATAAAGATAAGAAAGGAAAAGAAACCAGTGATAGACAAAAGAAACGTAAACGCAGTGAAAGATCTCCACCACCATCTAAAGAAGTATTTGCTTCTGGAAATAATATTCTTGTAAGTGTAAGTTTTAATAAAGATAATGAAGCAAGAGAAGAGAGATCAAGACGGAGACGTGATAATGCAGAAGAATTGACAACAAAAAGAATGAGAAAGGAAAAAGAAAAGCAAAACAAAACAAAGCAAAGAAGACGAATTAGAAATATTTCAACTATGAAACCTGTTGCAATTATTGATTTAGATAGATCACCATTTAAAGAGTTGACACCATCACCTAAAGATGTAATTGTTCTAAGCGATAGCGATAATGCAGATAGCAATGATTTGTTAGGGCTGCAAAAGGCTTTGCGACGAGATGCATCTCAACAGGCAGCGAGTCCTGAAGTAACTGCTAACAATAATTATATTAATAGTATGGGACCGAAGACACCTCCTGAACCACAAGTAAGGATGCTTATTATAACTGAACAATATACACTGTAGACAAATTATCATATTTTTTTGTTTTAGGTGAAATTCTCTTTCAATCCAAAACAACCACAGCTTCGACAAATTAGTAATCCTTTACATGAACCAGATGAAGCAGAAGAGGAACTAGATCCCCAAGAAGAACTAGAAAACAGATTAAATGAGGTTATGCATAAAGGTCCAAATACTCCCCCTGAACCTCCAAATTCACCCCCTAGTTCACCAGATGCGTACGATCCATTTGACCCTACAAAGTCGAGAACACCAACTCCTGAACCAAAACAATCAAATGCGCAATCCAGTGCAAGCCAAAATATTGAAGATACGCAAGAAGAATTGGGAGATTGTTCTGGAGTTGGAGATTTAGAGAAATCTAGTACACCAACTGGCCAAACATCTGCATCAAAATCACATACTCCTCCAATACCAATGGCAGATATTCAGCCAGCTGATTCTCAAAGCAGTGTCAGAGCTATTACCCCAGACACAAATCTTGGCAGTTCTCCTGAGAGGCCTATTGGAGTAGTTATAAGTGGAGTAGTGCAATCACAAGCATCCATTTTCCCAACTGTTGTTTCAAAACCTGTAGCTCCAACAGCATATTCTTCAGTGGCAACATCTATGATAACATCAACACCGGTATCATCAAGTTTAAGTGTGCCAAGAATAAATATATTAAATTCTACAGTTATAACTCCACCAACAGTAACTTCTACTATTCCTCAACGTATCGTATTACCCAATACTACTAAATCCAGTCCGGTTAATAAGGTATCGCCTTCTAAAACACCTGTAAAACTAACTCCTATTAAACCCATGCCTTCTAAAAATAAAATGACTACATCTAATGCAAAATCTGCATCTTGGAAAAATAAGAATCGTAGCAATGAAAATGATGCTAATCTCGATTTTGACTCTCCCTATTCACCTGGTTCCAGTGATTATGAAGACCTGTTTGAGCCTCCACCAGAGAGCAGTTTACCACCACCAGATAAAACTAATGCATCTAAACCATCACAACCTTCTAAAACAACTAAAACTCCTGCAAAAAAACACAATGCATTCGATGCATTATTTGGTTCTTCACCAGTGTATGTCAATAAAAATAAGAGTAAATCGAGTAAAGCCAAACCTAAGAAACAGCATGCTAGTAAAGGTAAGTAAAAAAAAAAGAAAATGGAAATGAGTGTAGAATCAAATGGGTTTAGTCAAAAATATAAATATTTAAGTTAAGGTAAAGAGAAGTGTTTTAGGCATTTAGATCCTTCTAAATCTACTCAAAAGTAGCAACTAGTGTTGTAAAATGTTTGAGAATTTATGTTTGGAGCACAAATGAGAATAAACTCTCAAGACTAAACAGGACTGGAGAATATACAACTAACTTCCAAAATAAGGATTCATCCATATTTATAATATATACGAGTATAGATCGAAAAGTTTCTAGAACAAGATGGAAAAAACAACTTTTTGGGGAAAACCGTATTTATTTTTCTACATAGTCTCCTTTCAGCTCTACACATTTAGTCCAACGCTTTTCAAGACCCTTCACAAAAATAAGAACTATCCAAACCTACAAAATATCCATTTACAGCTTCGATGATTTCAGTATTCAATGAAAATTTCTTTCCAGCCAACCATTTCTTGAGATTTGGGAACAAGACGAAATCCGACGGAGCCAAGTCTGGCGAATAGGGTGCATGTTCAATTAACTGGAATCGTAGTTTGTGCAGTTTCGGCATCACAATTGCCGACTTGTGGGATGGGGCAATATCCTGGTAGTAAAGACCTTTTTCTTTGCCAAATAAGGCCTTTTAGCTTTGATTTCTTTGTTCAGTCTGTCTAATAACGATGCATAATACTCGCCCATTATTATCCTCTCGTGTTGCAAGTAATCTTCTTCTTTTTCGAAATCCCTGGTACCCATTGGGGTGTCGGGTTTATTTATCTATGCTGCTATCTCTCACCCACTTCTTCCAATCTTTTCCGTTTCTGGTCATTATTCTCATGTCTTGTATTGTTTTCCCCCTTCTTAGTCCTATCTCCTTTATCCTCTCCATCCATGTCTTCCTCTTTTTCTCTTTCTCTCCACTCCTGCTTCTGTTATACTTTTAGCCAGCCTATTTCGTTCCATCCTTACTACATGTCCAAACCAATTTAACTGTCTGTTCTCTATTTTCTGCATTATTGGCATTTGTTCTAAAGTCCTTCTAATTTCTTCATTTCGTACACCATTGCATTGCAAGTAATCAATAAAAATTATTCCTCTGGAATCCCAAAATACGGTAGCCATGACTTTCCCAGCAGACGGAATCGTCTTTGCCTTCTTTGGATTTGGCTCGCCATATTTTGTTCATTGCTTTGACTGCTCCTTGGTCTCCAGGGTGTAGTGGTGAATCCATGTTTCGTCAACAATTATAAAATGTCGCAAAAAATCTTTTTTATTATGTTTGAACATGTCTAGACATTGCTGAGAAATGGTCATTCGAACTCGCTTTTGGTCGATTGTCAGCATACGCAGCACCCATCTAGCACTAAGCTTTCTCATGTCCAAATGTTGATGTAAGATGCAATGTACACGGTCGTATCAAATGCTTACTTTCTCTCAACTTTAATCGGCGATCCCCACTGATCGCGATTTTGTGGACTTTTTCAATTGTTTCTTCATCTGTAGCTGTTTTTGTTCTGGCAGAATGTGGTGCATCCTCTATGCTTGTTCTACCGCGTTTAAATTCAGCAACCCAGTTTGCAACTGATGCATACGAAGGCGAGGACTCGCCATGAACTTCATCTAACTTAGTTTTTACTTGTTTAGCATTTAAGCTTTTAAAAAAGAAATGTTTTATCACTGCACGGAACTCGTTTTTATTTATGATTAAGAAAATGCACAAATTGTTTACTTGAATTTATATCCAATCCGTTTGAAAATTTGACAACTGTTGTATGAACAATGGAACTTTCAAAACAAGTGATCAGCACGTGTGCATAACGCCATCTTGTGGCTCATTCTAGAAACATTCCGATCTATCCTCGTATTATAATCCCTATATAAACGTTCTTAAAAATTAAAATGAAATGAAAATGTTCAAATGTCCTCCCTGTTTTCTTCAGAAACTTCTTTTATATATTTTATATATTTGCTATGAGCAATTAATGTACCTGTTAAAAGGTAACGTGTTGAAAAAGAATGTGGAAATAAACCAGTAGAGAATGTGCAAGCTGCATTGCCAGAACAAACTTTTCGATCAGTATGTGAACATTCTTTCTCGATACTAGTTTAATTTACCAATTTTTTTGATTTGACTGCCATTTTAATGGTGTTCCTTAAGAGACAGGAAGTTGGTGTCTATACATTTTTAATGCTCTATAGCTGAAATCAAAATTTTAAAATTTCAAAGAAAACATACTAATGGACAGAATGATTTCTGGATTTCAGTAATGAACTCTTAAAGTTTGTTGAAAATTAGAAAATATTAAATGCATTATATTAGAAACTTATACAGTGTGGGATTAAAGTATGGAATATTAAAAAAAAAAGCAAACTCAACCAGTTTTTCTAAAATGCTGAAACACGCCGATTTTACTTTTTAAATATGCTTAATTAATATAATAATATGCTTAAATTTACTTAATATGTGCAATTCACCTTCCGACTTTCATTTGTTTGTTATGACGTTATTACAAAAAAATTTAAATGACAATATAGATTTTTAGTAGTGTAACCGATAGTGATTTTTCCTCCCTTTATGATCATGCAAATAAATCATAAGGTTGCATAACAAAAATTCTGAGAAAAATCGAGCTGAACATTTAATGTTGATACAGTAATGTATGAATAATCCGAACACATCTAATAGTCCGAACAGTCCTAGTTGTGTAAACTGATTTCCATAGTCCGAAATTTGGTATTTGTAATCCGAACTTGATGTAGGTACTGTACAGGGTGGCCCACGCAAGATGATCCTGTACCTTATCTTGGAAACTGTAAGAGTTACGAAAAAAAGTTAAATATCAAAGTTGGTTGGTGTAAAACAAATTTTAATTTTATAATAGTTTTGCATATACAGGGTGAATCATATTGCTGTGGCTAACATTAATTTTTTTATTTTCAATGGAATACTTTGTATATTTCTACAGTTTTTGCTTCTACACTTTATTCTAAGTATTGTATGATCAAAAAGTCTTTGGATTACAATAGCCATGGAATGTAAAAACCATCTATAGAATTATTTACTTCTACTGCCTGTAGTTTTTGTGAACTGTACAGAGTAGCGCCAATGTATCTTGAGTAGCGCTAATGGAGAGACAGCCACCTGTGTCAAGAAAATACGACGAGCTAACACCGCTAAACAGAACCCCATAGTACACAGAAAATGTTAGGTTAGCGTACGCTATTATTATTTCTTGTGCTTGTAGTTATTTTATGTATTACTTAATAACATTTATAAAAAGAACACAGAATGGAATTTATTTAAACTATTATCTATTGACATGACAGTTGTGAAGTAAATATCAAAAATAATAGAAATAAATAATTTCATAGATAGCTTGTCAATTTCATGACAACCCTGATCCAAAGACTTTTTGATCATACTATATGTTTGCCTAATGGATATATCGAAATTCTGCACAGTTTCTGAGAAAATCTAGCTTTTCTGTTATCTTAGAATCAACATATCAACATTAAATGTTCAGCTCGATTTTTCTCAGAATTTTTGTTATGCAACCTTATGATTTATTTGCATGATCATAAAGGGAAGAAAAATCACTATCGGATTCCACTACTAAAAATATATATTGTTATTTAAATTCTTTGTGATGACGTCATAACTAACAAACAAATGAAAGTCGGAAGGAAGGTGAATCGCACATATTAATGTGTATTTTTTAAAAACAAAATCGACGTGCTTCAGTGTTTTTAAAAAACTGGTAGAGTTCCCTTTTTTTAATATTCTATACTTTAATCCCACACTGTATAATAGTACCTACTACTCCAACTTTATAAACAAAATACAGAAAAACAAAAAAAAATAAAGTGTTCACTTAGAAATATAGCTAAGAAAGTGTTTTGCTTATTATTTACCTTACAACTCAATAACTACCTTATTTAATAATTAGCGGTTATGCGTTGATAGCACTTTATTTTAGATTATTTAAAAGAAAAACGAAGATAGTTTAATACATCTATTTAATTGATTAAGTTTACAGTTACTTGCTTTTAATGTAGTTGTAGTTACTACGACATAAAGATATCGAATTCTTCTAAAATACAGTAGCTGGTGGTATATATCAATTTTGTTATCAATGATTCTTTATTATAATTTAGTATTTTCGGAAACATGCTCCTAAACCATTAAGATTGAAGTGCATTATAACATTCTTCAAAAACGCCGCTTTTAATATTTTACAATGCATACATATTTCAATCTTTGAATTTCAATTGTGGGAATAGCTGTAGGGTTTAGGCGAATCTTTAGCTTTGAGGTGCGATCAAAACAATCTACACTGAAATGCAGAGAGCATAAATGGGTCGATTTTGGCTTCCAATTCTTTTCAAAATTCTTTACGAATTTTGCCCAACATTCCCTTCTATGTTCGTTTTCGGAAAACCTACAAAAATGTAAACAGTTTAATTCACTAATATGCTTAAAACATGTTACACGCCACTGTCTCGAAATGCGCACATAAACTACATAAGCTCAATTTTAAAACATAGTATTGAAATACTTACTTGTGAATGTAATTCCTTTCTTTTTATTCGTCTGCGTTTGAGAATAACCACACGAAGCACAACTTACCATTTTAATATATTTTTCTTTCTTTATTAATCCAAATTTACTTGGAGCTTGACAGAACTACAAGATAATTATGTACACTACGTATTAATAGTTTCTAATAGTAACGTGCATGTAAACAATGCAACAATAAACAATGTTATGCAATTTTAAACGTGGGAGGAGTCATAGACAGAGGCTAATGGCGACCAGTATGACGTCATCTCCGTCGCTTTTAAAACGCATTGTTACAGGTAGTTGTGATCCTTCCTATAGTTTTATATTCTAAGGTTAATGGACAACTTGTCATCAGGGAATCCAACTTGAGTTGTCTTCCTTCAGTAACACCTGCCAAGTGTTTTGCGTCCCAGCAACACAACCAGATCATGATTATCTTTTACAACATGGTTCGATTACACGACATCAACCCTTATACCAGGACCCCTTCAACAACTACCACTAAACACATGGAGCCCTTACTTACATTTATCCCTTAAATCATCGACCCCTTATTACCGTTTACCATAACTCCTTAAGACGAATATCCATACTACCACTTACCACTATATATCAGCACCCCTAAAATCGTAAACATTAGGTTCCTGAGACACTAGAAAACTGAGGGTCAAGACAATTTTATTGTTTTTATTTTTATGCAAAATTATCGTTAAATTCTCTGTTAAATCTAAATAAAAATCAAAATTTCAACCAGTTTTTTGTATTAACACCTAACCTAACCTATAACTTATAACCTGACCTGTAACCTAACCTAACAATCAAATAAATAAATAGGGAAACATTTTTTAATAAAATAGTTTTCAGCAGTAAGTCGATAGCATCAAGTTAGCCGGTGTCAAGTTGTTCGGCAACAAGTTGTCCTGATTCAGTTCTCTCTAATGTTGCTGAGTAAGTTGTCACTCCGTGACTTGACCCTCAGTTCTCTCGTGTGTCGGAAACCTAATGTTTACGATTTTAGGGGTGCTGGTAGTGTAGTGGTAAGTGGTAGTAGGGATATTCATTTAAAGGGGTGACGGTAATAAGGGGTTGATGATTTAAGGGGTAAATGTAAGTAAGGGCTCCATGTGTTTGTTTAGTGGTAGTTGTTTAAGTGGTCATGGTATAAGGGCTCATTGTTTTCGAGATTGAGTTGGCACACGCATGGTTTTAATGCAGGTGTCCTTACTTGCAACCTGCTATAGTAACCGACTTTGAAAATGCTCATGACATCAACTCCTCATTGTTTCTTGATTGGATGAATACTGTATTTTTTTGTTCTTCGTTTATTCTTCAAATAACATGAAACAACATTGTTAAATCACATTGCCATTCATCACATTTAGCATAAAATAAACTGACCATATAATACTGTTGGGTCGTATTCAAATGGATATGACCTTAGCTTCCGTTGTAAATGCAGATTTTTTATTTTCTCGTTTACGTTCATTATTCCGAAAATTCTCGAGAATTTTTTATGAGATTGTTTGCGAATGTGCTCAGTTATGCTCGCAAGAAAAACTTTTTTTTTTATATGGTTTTTTTCATGTGTGAACTTTTGTGCATATTCTTGTGAGCATTATCACAACGTTCTTTGTTTACAACACTAATAGCAATGAATCTTATTATAATTATATTCTTTATTTTGCATCAACAGTTGCAGATAACAGATATAGATAAATTTTATATAATAAATTAATGAAACTATATAATAAACATAACATACAATATATAAATAAGTATAACAGTATTTAGTTACAATTGTCAAAAAGTTCACATGAACTGTTAAAACAAAAACGAGAAATTAACATTATTAGATATAATGCACTTTTGTTTTCCCAGATATCACTAATTTTGCTTTGATACATGATTAATAATTTGTACTAGAGATTGGTTTTGTCTTATTTCACAGTTTAAAAGATGGTATCTATCTGCAGTGTTGTTGCAGAAGTGGCATAAACAGTCATCTTCAGGGAAGTGGAATTGTACTTTGTTGCATATAAGGTGGTGGTATCCATGAAGGCTGACAATAACGTAACATATAACATGTAATAAGATGACGCTCTTTTTGATTAGCGCCTTTCCACACATGAACGCTGGCCCATCTGTATATCTTTCTACTACAAACCTCATGTTCTTTTCCTCTCTTATTTCTGTATATTCATCTATTGTTCGATTTGTTACTCCTTCAGATTTTTCTATAATCTCCCCCATGCTTTTCGTATCAGCTAAATGGAATGTGAATGTATTCGAAGCATTCTTCGGCAGACCTAGTGCTTTCTTAAGAAAGCGAGCTTTTATTTTATCCAATTGCAGTAAATGCTGTGCATAAATGAACATAATGGTTTGAAGCCATAAGTTACTGCTGGCCATATTTTTATATTATATAGTTTCTTTGCGGTGTTCAATTTTAGGTTTTGTAGGTGCTTTAAAGAACCTATTACTTGTGCCAATTTCTTACTTTTTGTGTTAATGTGCTTGGTTAAAGTTAGTGTTGTTTGAAGTGTAACGCCTAGATAATTATATTCGTTGGTGAATTCGAGTTGATCATTGCCTATATACGCTTTATCATCTTTTCTACATTTCTCTCCTCTCCTAAATTTGTTTATTTTACTTTTTGCAGGGTTAATGCTTATCTTATTTGATCTGCACCAGCGGTTTAAACGATTTAAACTTATCTGGAGTTGTTGAAGGTTGTGTGAGTATATGACAAGATCATCAGCATACATTATGCAGTGCGTTTCTGGGGTTTTTATGATGTCTGGTAAGTCCTGTACAAACATTAAGAATAGTGTTGGGCTTAGGGAATCTCCCTGTAACACCCCTCGTTCTTGGATGATCAAATTTGTTGTTTCTTTTCCATTATCTATTTTTATAAAATTTGTATTTAAAATTTCATGAATTACATTGAACATTTTACCTTTAATACCTTGTTGTGCGAGTTTATTACATAAAATATTTCTATCCACAGAATCGAAGGCTTTTTGAAAGTCTATGAATGTAGCATATAGTTTCCCTCGTGGTACTGATATAGCTGTGTTAATCTCATTAATTAGATGAGTTATGGCATTTTCACAACTTTTATTTTTACGAACACCATACTGCTCTGGTGGAAAGGTGTTTTCTAAATGATTCATAAGTCGATTATTGATGATTTTTGTTAACAGCTTAAACTGCGTTGGAAGTAATGCTACTCCTCTATATGAATTGGGATCTTTAGGGTTTCCTTTCCCTTTATACAATGTTTTAACTTTTGAGGTTTTTCATGCCTTTGGAATTTCTCCGGTTTCTAGAATTTTATTGAAAATGCTTACCCACCAATTAGTTAATAGAGGATACACTAGAATTATTTGTTCGTTAGTAATATTATTTATACCTGCTGCTTTTTGTTTCTTCAGCTTATTGACGTTTTGAGAAATTTCCTGTTCTGTTATTTTCTCGTTATACCACTTGTTGCTTTTGGTATCTGTTGATTCACCTGCAAAGTTATCATTAGGTTGTGAAAACAATGATTTAAAGTGTTCTTCCCACTCTTTACCTAAAATATGGTTGTCATTGGGTTTAAATTTTGAGTGAATAATCCATGGCTTGCCTTCTGCTTCTAGGAGCTTATGTATTAATGTTGTTTCTTCGTAGCTGCTCTTCTTATTCTTCATAAGTTGTTTATATTCCCTACGTGTTGTATTGTACTCAGCGTAATTATTGTTTTTCAGATCTTGCATACATTCTAATTTCTTGTTCTTACATTGTTTATCGAACCAGGGCTTGGAATATCTCTTCTTATGTAAATCAGCTGATTCTCTTATTATTTCGGATAGAATTTCTCCTTCTGTCATGTTCTCGCCTTTAAGTAATGTTTTTGGATGATTTATAAATTTCTCAATATTAATTGATCTTCGGAAACTATTTTGGTATATCTCCCTTTTTACAGGCAATTGTTTAATTCTAAGAGTTGTAATAACTCGTTGATGTTTTCTTATGGGGTTGTGTAGCACTGATGTATTTATCACCGATTTCTTAACGTTAAAGTTTAAAAAGGTTAAGTCGATAGTGCTTTTCCCATTGTGGGCAATATATGTATATTGTTTATTTCCAGAGGCCAATTCAAAGCCGAGATCCCTCGTTTGTATTAATTCCTTCCCTTTGGGATCATCTATATCAATTCTGCAATTAAAATCTCCTGTTGCGATACTGTTGACAGCAGTATCTTGTAATTGTTCTGTTATGCATTGAATAATATCTTGAATATCTGTTTCAGGATTAAAATAAAAACAATAAACTCGTCCTATAAAGGTTTCGATATACATACAGTTGTCGGCACACTGTGGTGTGTGAGGTTGCATATGTGGTTTTGCTAAAATACATATTCCGCCCACTGGTCTTCCTCTCGCTGGTTTAATTGCTTGAGTCGAAAAAGCGTAATAGCCCTGAAAACATACATTGTAGTATGATAATGTTTGATAATGATAATGAATCTTATTATGGATGGACTATACTTTCTACATGTAGATTATTTTAGAACATAGTGATCTAAGTCTGATTGTGACACTTGCCAAGCTTCCGTTTTTAATTTTTTATTTTAATTTGCGTAATTTTTCTTATTTTAAACAAAACTCTGAATATTTCCACTTTATATGTTTCCCTTGAAGAAACCTTTAAACCAAACAGTATCACATTATATTTATTTATTCTTAGTAAAATATATGGAGAGAAAACAACGAAAAAAGTAAATTCAAAGATAGAATTAGGTAAATAAAGACAAAAAGAAATTGAATACTACGATGTTCAATTAGTTGCAGCACTAAATAAGTTTTAACATGTATTTGTTTTTTACTTTTTATTATTTTATATTGATTCATTATTCAGGGTGATTGAAAAATGTGTATTATAATTCATTTCAATGGAATGTCCTGTATATTTCATTTAAGATTAATAATAGATAGAATAAATGTAGTGTTGGCAAATTTACAGAAATTTATTTGTTGGAAATTTTCCATGGAAATATTTCAAGAAACTCTCGGAAACTTATTGAAATGGCAAATGTAAACAAAAAGTTGATGAAATTCAAACGCAGTATAAGAGGTATCTAGGTCAGCTCTTCCAAACCATTTTTGTACGTGGACCGCCAAACGACGTAGCATTTGCTTGCGGAATGCAAAATAAATCTTGTAATAATAAATTTACTTTTACACTGTACAAGAACAATCTAAAATAAATAAATATGGGTCATTCTTTCTGAAGTCAACCACCGGCTAGGTTCAAAAATTGGCGCAACTTAGAAAGGCCAGCGGGGGCTCATTTTAAAGCTTGAAACCTCTACTATCGAATGTCACATGGCTCCTATATGAAAAAATTTATATTTGACACCTAAAACAGAGTAAATACGTATCCAGTCCCAAAAAAATTTTAAAATTGAAAAAATTAGAAAATGAAATATTTTTTAAATTTTCTTAACGACATTGCATTCTTCGTCAAAGAATACATAAATTCTTTTCCTGCATGTCTACTGCATTCTTTTCCTAGAGTGCTTCAATTTCGAGCAAAATTGAGAACAACAATTTGCCATTTTTTGATAGCTAGCCGGTAGTTGAGTTCAGAAAGAATGACCCATATATATTCTTTATAATGACTAAAGTTGGTTTTCGTACCTCGTCTGCTTCCCGCAATCCAAACCTCGAACAACCAAAACTGGGACCGGCTCGAAATCTGCGAGTACCGAGAGGCTGGAGTATTTCTCTTTTCGCCAAACGAACGTCGAAAAACGATCGCAGGGCGGGTGCGGCGCCAAAGACCATGACCTGTTTCTAGACACATAGGATGTTCCATCGTTCAAAACCAGAACAAGATATCTCGACAGGTAGCGGAGATGCTGGCGAGTAGGTTTCGGAAGCGGAGATCAAAACCGGGAATGGGCTCAAACGACCCATAAGGCAATCATATAAGACCTCCAGAAGTGGTTTCCACTTACGAACCCGATTTAGCTGGAGGCGGCGATATTACGTTGGCACGATTCTCAGGCGAAAAACAAATGAAAAATTTAAAAACCAATAGATGCACCGATCGTAGCAGGCCACGTGACAAATAAATTTTGTTTAAAATTAAATGATCATTTAAAATGTGCAAAAATATACAGGGTATTCCATTTAAAAAACTGTTGTTCTTTCTAATATCTCGAAAACGTGAAGTTCAATTGTTTTTAAAATTTTACCATCGTAAATGGAAGAAAAAACGCTACTACTTTAGTGATTTAATCAACATCGTATTTTTAGTAGTAACAAAGTTGGCTATAGTACCGACTTCAATTTGAACACCCTGTATATCATGTATGTATGTATATAGCACCGGCTCCGTATAAAAATCAGAGTTTACTCTTGGTCAACTATAATAAACTATTTGACCCTAGATGAATCAATAAATGTCTGAAAATTGCAAGATTAAAAAAAACAAATGAAAAATCATTCTAAGGAAGAATGAAAAAAAAAGCAAATAAATAATTGAAGGGTCGGCTGTAACAACGTTGTATGTAACATTTTGCTGAAGTAAAGTATTGCCGTAAAAACGTTAGGGTGTCATAGAGATATAAAATATTCTTAAACAGATTCCTGGAATGCTAGTTTTTTAAGCTTGAATTTGTAGTATGCCATTTAACAACGCTGTACGTCTGTTATCAGTTCATGTTGCTGTTCAATCCTTTTGTTACATACAACGTTGTTACAATCGACCCTTCAATTAAAAAACTTAATATGGCACACTAACAATCCTCATGAAATTTACGTTTATCACTGACGATGGATGAATAATGATAATAGTTTTATTTTATTTATTTTAATAATTTTAGTGTTTGGAATTGAAAACTAAAAAGATGATGTACAATGTTTAAAAATGAGGTTATAAACTTAAAAAATTGAAATGCACAAGCGTACATTAATTCAATGTAGAAGGCTGAAATTTATCAATGTTTCCTTCTTGAAATATTTCCAAAGTGAAAATATTTCCATTTGCCAACACTAAATAAATGTATAGGGTCTTCTAAAGATGAAGAATTTTTGAATGAAAATCACATGACCGATAGATGAGCATAAATCCTGATCATTAACAAAGTATATATGTATCTGGATCACTATCACATGGCAAGATATCGATTTTAAAGATTAAAAAAACTCTGGAAAATCTTAACAGCTTATAAATTATAATAAATTGGTGTAAAATTGCTTATTTCCATTCACTCCAATTATATAATACAAATATCAAAATTGTTCATTATTCATTTTTTTTTTGGTTGTCCTAATTTTCTTGAGTTGTTGTTTACATTATAGTTATCGAGCAGCCTACAACTGGTTTTAATACTGTAATTGAATTAGAAATTGAATCTAGCACATAATCAGCTATTAACCATTACTTCTCAGTTACCTTGAAGTTATATCTATTCAAATTTTAGATATTATTTGGTTAAATAAGAAACATTTTAAAAACAATAAATATACAGTATTTTATATAATACAATTACATTCTAGGTAATACAAAACAAGTCGGTGTTAAGCTTGACGAGGACAATTTGAAGATACTGGATGAATTACCAAATTCTGCTGTTGAAATGCAAGTTAAAGATAAAGTAAGTTTACAACAAACTGTACCTCTTCAGATATGGTAATAATCAATTTAATTATTTCAGTTCTTGAAGAAATTGAACAGACAAGAAAGAGTAGTCGAGGAAGTGAAGTTTGTGTTGAAACCATACTATAACAAAAAACGGGTAACTAAAGAAGAATATAAAGACATTCTAAGGCGAGCAGTTCCTAAGGTAGATTTTTGTATACTAAGTAATGAATTCAATAAACTAAGGAGATTTGTATTTTTAGATCTGTCATAACAAGTCAGGAGAAATTAATCCTAAGAAAATCCAAGCGCTAGTAGAAGCTTACGTGAAGAAAGTTAGGCATAGTAAAAAAGTAACATCTAGTAGTTCAGTCAATCCTCAAAAAACGTGAGTGAATTTATTTGATTTTTCTTTTCTTAATTATTTTAACTAATAAAGTTTTAATAATTACATAAAACCTGTACAGGAATACTTATAAATTCGAGATCGCTATGCACTCTTATATTCAAATACTATCATAAAAACAACTGGACATAAGGGTACAGAATAGTTTAGAATTTATTGGTCGTCCTATAATAATTTTAATTCTACATAATTATTACTAACATGTAATTTATAATTTACTGGGAGATTTAACATTTATTATACTTGCTGTGAGTGTGAATGCTCATCTTTTGTAACTGTAGGAATGAATATTCGAAAATAAATCAAAAATATATGTGTCTTTTTTGCGTCTTCATAAAGTCTCACTTCTTCTTAATTTATTGTTATCGACAGTCTACTGTTTTAACCCTACATATTTTATTTACTAAAGACACATATTTGTTGTGTTGCGTGTTTACTGAGTTTCATCTTTGTGTTCAACAAGATAAATTCTAATAAAATTAAAAAGCACGTTCATTAAAATAGAAAAAAAAAAGCCTAGCATTTTTATAGTTTGACTATTTCATAAATTCATTTCAAGTCAAAGAAATTATTTTAGAACAATTTTAGAAAAACTAAGAAAAATAAATAATCCTATTTCAAACCTTACATAACTTTTAAAAATGGGAATTGAAATAAAAGACAACTCTGCCAAAAGCAATATGTAAAAACTGTCATACTGAACATACTTCACACATTTTCTTAATTGCTGCATTGAAATATGAATGCTTTAAAATAATATAAGGATGTGAATATATCAGTTATTTACTAAAGTGATCAACATCTGAGACAAATATATCACTCACTTTGAATATCATATAAATAATTGTTGATATCAGAATGAGTAAAAAGGTACAAAGTTATGCATTGAGGGAAACCCAACAGAAAAAGGCAAATGTCATGGTTTTAAGTAGACATTAAAAGTGTAACAGAAAATACTTTATATAATCAGTCGTTGCTTCATATTCTTGTAATCATTCTGAATTTAGTTGCAACTGTTAATTTTATCATGTTATTTTGTGGTATCCTATAAGCAATACATAAAAAACAAAAAATTATGGAAGGGCAGAAAGATGTAGTTTTTTACAATATAAATTTGTAGCATTTGTTGTAGCAAATTGTATTTTAAAATCCTTGCGCTCTAAAACATAGAAAAATATTAAAATCAATGGTATTAATTAGTCTATGTGTCAGTTTTGGTGGATTGGCAGTTAGCATGTTTGTATCATAATCCAAGTGTTACAGGTTTGATCCCTGGCCGAGCTGATATTTTTTCATAGGAGAGAAAAACTAAGCCATAGGCCCATGTCGATGTGATGTTTGGCATAATAAAAATCCCTACTGTGTGTGTACATCCCTTTTTTTTTGATTATCTATTTTATTATAAGTAATACTGAAATTAAAAAGTGAGTACTTAACAATTTTAGTCTAGTGAGAAGAATTTAATACTGTCTGTAGGAATTGTTTCATTTCAAAGCAGTGAAGATAACGATAGTACATTTTTCTTAAGATTGTTTATGCAATAAGTTGCCAAGATTCAAAATTTTTATATACATTTTTATGTAAATCACACTATTGAAAAATATAAATGTGCATCTCGATTGTAAAAAAACATCCAATGATTTAACACCATCTATATATGTGATGCGGAAAGCGAAAAGGGACCTAAAGTCAGAAAATTCGATTTTGAGTTATTGACATTTTCGAAAAGTACGATAAAAAAGAAAAATTTGACAAAAAAATGACTCGGATATCTCAAAAATTGCGGATTTTACAGCGTTTTGGAAATTTTATTACGCTCACAAATTTTTCAAAATGCTGCAAAAGCTTTATTTTTCATACTTAAGTAACGAAACCACTTTTAGAAAATGGTTTCTCTAGTCACTTGTTGAATTCAAACCAGTTTTGCGAAAAAATGGGAGTGGGGGGGGGCTAAAACCCCAATTTGCATACCCTCTGTGCCTGATAGTAAAAAGTAACATTTAACAAAAATAAGCCTTTTCATCTTTGTAATAATGTTGCCATATCAAAGTAGACTAATAAATTATAGGTTTTTTTATAATAAAAATGAACCAAAGCTATTAGATTTTTGAAAGGGACCTAAAGTCGCCAATGTTATTTCTCCATAACGACTTTAGATCCCTTTTTGAAGGCTCGACCTTTCCCCATTAAATTAGGTTTTTATCCTATTTCCGGTGCGAAATAACTGTTTTTATAATTTGGGTTGGTAAAAGAAATATCGTATCACAATTCATAAAAAATAAAAAACACCATTTTTTGACTCCACCCTCTTATTTTGCTTCTCCTGAAAATTCACATATCCGACATTAGGTCCTTTTTCGCTTTCCGCATCACATATGGTGATAAAGCGGTCCATAGTAGAGTTCCTAAATATGAACTGAGCTCTGTGTTATTTAGAGTTAAGTCACGCATGTCAAATGTTCTTAGTGACATTTCATATTCTGAAGCTATTTATTAGAAGGTTGGTAATAGTGCATCCAATCCCGAAACGTATTTTCAATCTCGGTATTTCAGGATTGAAATTTTTGAATCCCGGGATTGTATATGCAAAATATTTAAAATAAAACTCAAAATAGTGTATTAAAGTATTAGTTTCATAAGACATGTTTTTAGCGCACATGTCTAAGTAAAGGACAAGTGCGCCAAAACGTCTTATGAAACAAATACTTTATTACTCAGAGTTTAGTTTTGGCCTAGAAAGGGATAGATTTTTGACATCTGTGTCCTAACTCTAAAATAACACAGTTAAAGTTTTCATTTAGGAACTCTAGTGTATAGTATGTATGGCTAGATAGATCTATTATCAAACCAAAATTACAAAATTTTATGGTTCAAGGTTTTCCAACAATGGACGAGGCTAGTTTGATGTTTATTTTGTAATTCATTGCTCAGAATTATATTGTTCTACATACACTTCTTAAAAAAATAGGTTGTTATACAGGGAGTTCCAAGTATCTAGCACTAATAAAAATATTAAATTAATAAAATACTGGTTGAACGTTAGGAAATATTTGAATACATTTCTAACCTACATATGTAGTTTGAAATATAATTTATTGAAGATAGAATGTTTTAAATGTCCCCATATTCTGCAATGCATTCTTCTAAGCATTCTATAAAATAACATTCCAATAACAATTCCTCTGGAACTGTGCATATTTCCTCTTGAATTTGTAATTTCAAGTATCTAATTGTTCAGGATTTATTTACATATACCCTGCTCTTTAGAAATCGCCGTAAAAAAAATCATGCACTGTTAGATGACCTAGTCAACCAAAGCAAATCTCAATTGCTGCTGATGCTTCTCAATTCGAAGATCTATCCTGAAGAAGCTCCATGCTTATTCTCACTGTGTAACTGACAGCTCCGTCCTGTTGAAACCAATAATTGTTGTTCCCTTGATCCTCATGCTGTGCTCATAAAAATGTTTCAAGCATATGTCTATAGTCATGAAATAAATAAAGATTATTAAAAGTTTCACAGTTTTATTAAAATATACCTGACAATATTGTTTCGACAGCTATGCTGTCATTATCAAAGGTAATATAATTATAAACAAACACGTCGCTAAGGTAGATACAAAATAGGTAACTAGATAAAATAATAATAATAATAAAAATTAATAATAAAAATCATAATTAAACATCTAATACTTCCAATAACGGAGAATTACTGAGCTCAAGTTGTTCATTCATTAAAGGTACCCTGAGTTTGTGTTTGTATATCTCAAAGGCTTCTAAAATGTCTAATTTGCGTTTGTTATTACAAAAATGTAGGAATTTAATATTATTTTGAGGAGTCATTGTGTGATTTTGTTCTAAAAGGTGTTTGGCGTAATTCGATTTTTCAGGATGTTTATTTTTGTAATGACGTACGTGTTCTTTATATCTTATGTCAAAATTTCGAAGTGTTTGTCCAATATATACCGAACTACAAAAAGAACAATTTAAACGGTAAATGCCCGATTTCATGATATCATGTGTTCTGTCTTTAGCATTAAATAAGAATGAAAAAGTGTTAGTGTTGGTTTTAAATGTTATTTTATAATTGTTGGTTTTTCTTAGTATATGTGCAATTTTTTCTGATATTTTGCCAAAATATGGTATAGATATGTAATTTGTGTCTTCTGTTTGATTGTCAATGGGATATATTCTTTTGATAGCTAACCTATAATCTTTTTGTTTAATTAAAGTGTCAATCATGTTCGGATTATAATGATTTGCATGTGCTAGTTGTTTAATGGTTGATATCTCTTTGCTAAAATCTGATTTTGTTAGTGGAATAGTTAAAGCTCTGTGTACTAATGATCTGTATGCTGCTATTTTATGTGTATTGTGGTGACAAGATTCATTTGGTATTGTTATGTCTGTTTGTGTTGGTTTTCTGTATATGGAAAATTCAAAAAGATTGTCTGCGTTAATCTTGATATTTAAGTCTAGAAAGTTTATAGCCCTGTTTTGTTCTGTTTCTAGTGTAAATTTTATATTAGGATGGATATTGTTTATAAGAATTAAAAATTCATTGATAACCTCAAAAGAACTGTCAAAACAAGCTAAAATGTCATCAACATAACGAAACCAGAAGATAATGTGTTTAGAGAGGTTTAATTCAAATATTCGATCTTCAAACTTGTCCATAAATATGTTAGCTAATAGAGGACTTAGAGAATTACCCATAGGTAAACCATCCTTTTGTAAATAAATTATGTTATTAAAAGTGAAATAATTTTGACTTATACAAAGGTCAAATAATTGAATTAACTCTAACCTTTTAACTAATTCTATATTACTATTGATCAAGAAACTATCTAATAAAGGAATGCATTCTTGTGGTGGTATTCTGGAGAACATGTTGCAAATATCAAAACTAACAAGTTTTGAATGTGGTGGAAGATGTATGTTTTGCAGCTTATCTACTAATTCTAATGAATTTCTAACAGAGTATTTCGATTTGTAACCTATCGTGTTAATAATCTGGTTCAGTTTTTTGGATAAAATGTGATTAGGTGCATTGATGTATGATACAACTGGTCTTATTGGCATATTCTGTTTGTGCGTCTTGACTAATCCATACATTTTAGGTATTTGTGGGTTTTTATTAATGATTTGTTGCTTTTCTAATTCTGAAAAGCAGATATTGCAGTTTTCTAAACCTTGTTTTATTTCTTTTTGGAATTTTGTGGTTGGGTTTTTGTTTAACGTTTCAAAATTTTCTTTATTAATAAATTCATTAACTTTTTGTATGTAAATATCTTTAGAAAGAATTACCAAAGTGCTACCCTTATCTGCTTTAACAGAAATTAGATTGTTCTCTGTGATTTTCTGTTTTATAGATTGAAGAAGTGATATGTTAGATGTGTTGTACATTTTGTCCTGTTTCAAAGACATCTCTTTTAACAAATTCGAAATTTGGAATTTTGCATAGTTATTATGATCTTTCTTAAGTATAGTTTCGCATTCAACGGCCAAAATTTCTTTAATTTTGTTGGTAAATTTTGGAAAAGGACAAAATTTGAAACCTTTGTTAAGAAATCGTGTTTCTCTGTCATTGAATGTTATATTCGACAAGTTTATGAAACGAGGATAAAAGTTTGCAGTGTTCTGACAATTATGGTTATTTTGTAGTGTACATTTTTGTTGTACAAGTCGATGAAGTTTATTTTTCTGTGTGGTGTATTTTTTGAATTTAATGTGACTGACGGTTTCTCTAATGTCAAAATCTAAGATGTCAAATTGGATATTGTGTAATTTATGAGTAAGTTCTGTATAGAGTACCTTTATATAAACGTGCATATTGTCTCTTATACTAAACCATTTCTTCGATTCTTCTTTGAGCCATCTTCTTTTGGCATTCCTAATCACTTTTTCAGTAATCGAATTCTTGGTTCTGGTAGTGATGTTTATGTAGTTAGGAATAACCTGACGTTTCAGACATTCTTGGTTAAACCAAACATTCTGACTTGCGATTCCGTGTTTGATCATAAGTTTCTTGTATAACTTGGCTTGTTCTTCTAACGAAGACGAAATAATCTTGTTTATTGTTTCCAGCCTTATTTTGTGGAACTCCATAATCATGAAATAAATAAAGATTATTAAAAGTTTCACAGTTTTATTAAAATATACCTGACAATATTGTTTCGACAGCTATGCTGTCATTATCAAAGGTAATATAATTATAAACAAACACGTCGCTAAGGTAGATACAAAATAGGTAACTAGATAAAATAATAATAATAATAAAAATTAATAATAAAAATCATAATTAAACATCTAATACTTCCAATAACGGAGAATTACTGAGCTCAAGTTGTTCATTCATTAAAGGTACCCTGAGTTTGTGTTTGTATATCTCAAAGGCTTCTAAAATGTCTAATTTGCGTTTGTTATTACAAAAATGTAGGAATTTAATATTATTTTGAGGAGTCATTGTGTGATTTTGTTCTAAAAGGTGTTTGGCGTAATTCGATTTTTCAGGATGTTTATTTTTGTAATGACGTACGTGTTCTTTATATCTTATGTCAAAATTTCGAAGTGTTTGTCCAATATATACCGAACTACAAAAAGAACAATTTAAACGGTAAATGCCCGATTTCATGATATCATGTGTTCTGTCTTTAGCATTAAATAAGAATGAAAAAGTGTTAGTGTTGGTTTTAAATGTTATTTTATAATTGTTGGTTTTTCTTAGTATATGTGCAATTTTTTCTGATATTTTGCCAAAATATGGTATAGATATGTAATTTGTGTCTTCTGTTTGATTGTCAATGGGATATATTCTTTTGATAGCTAACCTATAATCTTTTTGTTTAATTAAAGTGTCAATCATGTTCGGATTATAATGATTTGCATGTGCTAGTTGTTTAATGGTTGATATCTCTTTGCTAAAATCTGATTTTGTTAGTGGAATAGTTAAAGCTCTGTGTACTAATGATCTGTATGCTGCTATTTTATGTGTATTGTGGTGACAAGATTCATTTGGTATTGTTATGTCTGTTTGTGTTGGTTTTCTGTATATGGAAAATTCAAAAAGATTGTCTGCGTTAATCTTGATATTTAAGTCTAGAAAGTTTATAGCCCTGTTTTGTTCTGTTTCTAGTGTAAATTTTATATTAGGATGGATATTGTTTATAAGAATTAAAAATTCATTGATAACCTCAAAAGAACTGTCAAAACAAGCTAAAATGTCATCAACATAACGAAACCAGAAGATAATGTGTTTAGAGAGGTTTAATTCAAATATTCGATCTTCAAACTTCTATATATATTCATATATATTCTATATATATTCAAATATGTCTATAGCATACTGATGTCACTGTAGCAATTTGGAAATTCTTTTTCAAAGAAATAAGGTCCAATTTTATCCTGATGCTAATACAGCGCACCATACAGTAACTTTTGGTAAATGTAGAGGTTTTTCGTGAATTATCTGAGGTTTCCCAGTTGACCAGCACCGGCAGTTTTGTTTATTGACAAAGCCATTTAGGTGGAAATAAGCCTCATCGCTCATGTACAAATGATTTGAAATATCTGGCTGAACAGTTTGTAAATTTAAGAACTCGACAAGATTCAACCCAATAGGCGAGTGGACACCGTCCATCAATTCGTTTAAAACAGTACACATTCAATTTTAGACCTCTAAATAATACAAAGTTTCAGTAAATAGTTTATATAAAAAACTACATAATGAAAAAAATTAAATTAACCCAGATATGCCTACCGCTAGGTTACATTCTGTTTATTGAATTTTTTACTTACAATTTGTATGATTTGGTGACTAATTAAAAACTCAATAAAAAATTTTCAAAAATTTATTTGCAAATACATTTTTTTTAATGTCCTATATATAGGACATTAGGCGTTAGGGTAGCTATAGTATTACAAAACATTAGAGAGTGTGATAGTTCTTGAAACACTTCACATGCACTCCAATATTGCATTTTTCACACCTAGTCGTTGATTTTTGGTGGCACAAGGCACATCGTGTTTGTTTTTCTTGGGGAATAACAATGTGATCCAGTCGATTGTAACGCAAAGTAATATTTCTATTTTCTTGCAATCTCCCTTTCTGGTAATTAGGGATCTTCTTATTTTGGGTTAGCAAAACAGTTGCAATATTTCTCTTGAATGCCAAATGATCTAACTTTCCTCCTTCATGCTTATACAATTGCCAAGCATTATGGACCCACATATCAACACAATGAGAAATCAATGGAAAGTACCATTTTTTCCCACGGATAGAAGTGCGGTACAGACTGATATTCTGGTCAGATCTGTCTACACCGCCCATGCCTTTATTATAAAATTTCACCACATTTGGTTGTTGTACCTGTACAAATTTCTTTTCTTTTTGATAATATCTTTTCACCATATTCAGGGGATGTACACCATATGAATTGGAACAGAATGTTACAATATTATTGTCATTCCATTTTATGAAAACTATATTAGTGTCTAGAATTTTTATATAATCATAATTACCTCGCCCTTTCTTCTTTAACTCTTTGGAATCTGTAAGGGTACTAGACGGTATACGATTTTCTCTGATTGTCCCAGTGCCAAAGAACTTCTTTGATGTCAAATTCTCAAGTAAGGGAATGGATGAGAAGAAATTGTCAAAGTAAAGCTGAAAACTATCTTCGGGGTATTTTTCTCTCAAACGATCGGCATATTCTAAGACAACAGCTGTTCCTACGCCAAGGTCTTTATAATTGATGCTTATATTAGTCGCAGCACCTTGGTATGGTTCAAACCAGTTGATATAGCCTTGCCTCGTAGTTCCCACCCACAACTTGTATCCATACCTTATTGGTTTTCCGTGGATAAATTGTTTGCAACTGTGCATGCCATAGTAAGGCACCATAGCTTCATCAATGCTATGATGTTCTTCTAAATAGCTATTTTCTAAAAACGTTTCATTGAGTTTATTAAAAAATGGCCTCACTTTTGCAAATTTATCACTTTGATCAAGCTTGGTGTTATCACAGAAATGTATATGAGACATTATAAACTCAAATCTGTCTCTAGATATCGCATTACTTATCATTATATTTCGAGTATCCTCAGCTTCCTCCCAAAACATCCTACGACGTGGCACATCAACATATCCTGATAAAATAAGAACGCCGAAGAATGATTTCATTTCAAATAACTGTATTTTAGAGGGCTTATTTTTTTGAGATATATATCTATTAGTTTCTTCTACAACGCTCTCCAAGAATTCGTCATCAACAAATTTTATGAAATAGCTGTACGGAGGTTTATTTTCAGCAGATTCGATATTTTCATCGAATGCAAACGTATTTGTGGGCAACGTCGAGTCTTCCTTCACGTACTGATAATGTTTACGACGTTTTACCACTGTCTTCTTTTGAAAAGTTGTGAGTGGTAAATCATCATCAGAAGACCAACTATCTCCATCCTCTCTACAGTTTATTTCTACCTTAGCTTGCATTTGGGAACTAGGTAGATTATTAATGTCGATATGATCTTCATCACCTGAATCCTCATCAGTGATATTACCACATGCATTTGTAGGTGGTAATAATGTTATCGATTCTGCATCTATTTTGTCGTCTTCTAACATACACAACACTTCATGAAGAGAAAGACCACTGAAAATAAAAAAGTATTGTTTATGCCTAATGTCCTACATATAGGACGCCTAGTTTTAGTTTCAAATATGTAAGTCAAAATTTTTCAAAAGAGAATAATAAATATATTACTTGAAACATACATATTTTATGGCCACAAATTACATATTCATGTAATATTTGACAAAAAATAATAACCAAAAACCTTTACTAACCTTTCAAAATTCGGGATATAATCAGATATACCATATTTACTAGAATCAGCCATACTAGAAGACACTATTTCAATAAACAAACTGCCGCAAAACCTGGTCACTGATTAACATCTGCTTTAATACTAACCTCTCCGTGCTGGTAAAGTGCTCTAACTGACACAACACAGACAAGAACAGACTTGTTATTGGTGTACTACATATAGCACATTAGGCACATCTGGGTTAAAAACGTAAAATTTTCATAGCTTTTGAAAAATGCGGTATCGCATACGTCATAGCTGCTTCTCCGCAGTATCAAAATGTAAAGACATACGCGATTAAATCTTTCAGGTAATGGGCATTGAGCTAGTATAAGATGGTTGCTAAAAACGTAATGTATGGTTTGATGCGTTCTTTGTTTGCGGTGTTTCCACATGTGATTCGGAACACAACTTAACCTTACAAATAAAAAAAATAATTTTAATAAATTTAATTTTAAAAATCTCTTAAAGCAGTGATAAGTCGTTTTGATTTCGAAATACACAGAGTGTTGACAATAAATATCTACTAGTTTATTTATAAAACTCATTTTAGCCATTACTGTGAACAGGTTTTTCAAAGTTGACCTGGTTATTTTTAAAGAAAAGTACAAATAATTTCGTGCCCAAGCCTTGAAGAGATGTATGTGTGTTAACAAGGGTCGAAGATAATTAATACACTACGAATTCAAATAACAAATCAACAACAATCCGATTTATTATTCTACACACAGCAATAATTTATTGTATTCATAACAAACAATTAACTCTGTACTGTTTCTCCTCTCTTGTGCGGCGCTCGCAAGTTATCGGCCGCTCTTCGCACCGCGTCTCTTGTATTGAGTCACCTCCTGGCTTATCGAGATACCGCTAAAATGTGTATTACAAAATCTACCTGCAAACAATATCCCAAATTCTTCAGCAATTTACTATTAAAAAATATTATTAAAAACACCTGATTTATTTACACAAAATTTACAAAAAACAAAAACAATGAAAATATAACCTAACAAACACGTGCGTAGATGGACAAATCAATGACAACGTAAAGTAAACAACAAGCCAATGCCATAACGCTGGTCGTAATCTGGCAAATGCGCATTTTCAGCTAATCGCGTACAAGCTAGCAGTTATGACGTATACAGAGCGGGACAATTACTCATTTAAATTTAAAGCAATTTTTAGGAATTTTTTATGCCTAAAACATAGCCAGAGGAAAATTATTTGCTGATATTCTGCTTTACTAGTAGGTGTTGACTGCATTTCCAGTTATTATAATTTTATTTTAATTAATACAAATCAATGTTTAGGATGTTTAGGAGCAATCAGCTATGTATTTAAAATTATTTGTAATGTTTTTTATGTAGTACATTTAAATTCATTATTGATGTAACATAGTTTTATCATACTCTATAATTTGTCTTGTCATTTCTAAATGTTATAAAGATATTATTAATGAAAATTGTTAAGCATCACTTGTATGAAATTTTAATGATATATTATTAATATTTTATTTATATTACAATATTTAATATTTTAATAAAAAAATTCTGTGTTTCATTTAAAAGATTTGAATTATTGAAACTTCTTATTTGAAACTTCTATTGTTGCATGCAAATATACGGATAAAAATTTATGGTTGACTCATGAATCAATCATTTATATATTCTTTTGTATGACCTGGTTTTCGTTTAAATTTAACAACAATTAATCTAAGATACCTACTAAACATAATACAAACATTATCAATAAAAACTTTAAGGGTCTTTCCAGCTGAACTAGTGGTTAATCTCTATAGTTACAACGTTTCTACAATAGTGTCTATGACAATTAACCGTCAGATAAAGTTATATACAGATGGAAAGATCAGTCCCAAAATATTCATTCCAATAGTATGCTACCAACCAGTAATGTTTATTTGATTGCTGCAATGGCCATGTCCTAAGTGTGACAAGCCTATACATACACCAACCACTTGCTACAACCATTGCAATTTGTAAATTTTAAACTTCTTTTTAAAAATTGTTTTATATTCTATTAACTTAATCCTACAATACTGTTCTAAAATTTGTCAAAAAAAATTTTTGGTAGAAGAATATTTTAAAGAATAAAAGTATCTCTTATGAAGCTTAATATTTCAAATTCAGCCTTTGGTGATAGATAATTCTCAGTCAAAATGCTAGGACTATTTACTCTATTTTAGTGAATGAGCTCTAATTCTTTTTAGACATCTCTAGTGAACTTGCTGATGTAATTCCAACGTTTTCAATTGCTACAATTTATGTTTCATTTATATTTATATTAGTGTTGGCAAATTTCTGGAAATATATTTTTTGAAAAGTTTCTGTGGGAATATTTCTGGAAACTTATTGAAATGGCAACTGTCAAATAAAGTTAACAAAAATCATAAAAACACAAAAATTAAAAATCCATTCCAAGGAAAAATTAAAAGACAAATAATAAATAATTATAAAACTTTTACCTTTATCACTGATGATGTATGAATGGTAATAATAGCTTTATTTTATTAATTTTTAAGTTTAATAATTTTGGTGTTTTGAACCAAAAAGTGCGAAAAGACAATGTACGAGGTATATCAACAAACTAAGTTCAGATTGTTGATATGTTTTGATCATATGGTGCGATTAAGACAAATCTGGTCTGGAAAGCTTCATTACTATATAAGAAGGCCCTGCACAACAAATGATTCGTACATCGTTAGTGGCTGACTCAGTGATGTGCCTTGTGAGACACAATCCGTGATTGGATTTTTGAATGCATAAAGCTTTGGGCGCAGAAATGTTTCAGGAGATTTGTGAAGACTGCGAACAGCCATAAAGAATAACAGGTCAGGTCTTCTCAGTTCCAGCATTGTTTTGATGCATGGTCACACACAGCTGCTCTTACACAACTACTCTTGGAAAAATTTAAATTGGAGATTTTTGATCATCCACCCCATAGCCATGATCTTGCACCTAGTGATTTGCATCTCTTTCTTCATGTTAAGAATTTTTAGTGGGCCAGTGATGCAACTCCAATGATGAAGTAAAAACCAGTAGTAAAAGATTGAATGAAAAAGTTGGATGCAAAATCGCAAATGATGGTACACAAAAGATTGTAGTATGCTACGATAAATGTTTAAATTTAAATGGCAGTTATGTTGAGAAGTAGCCTTCAAAGGTGCCTTTGGAATTTTGAACTCATGTGTATTATAATACCAGAAAATAATAACAACTGTTAAAGGACTCTGATTATTTTGTATAATTTTCTGGTGTTATAATATAATACACATGAGTTCAAGATTCCAAAGTCCCCTTTGATGGAGTTACTTGTTGCTCATACTATAGTTTAAGATACATGTAAGCAAATAATAATAAGAAATGAAAACAAAAAATTCTTATAGTTTTTAGGACCAATCGGAACTTAGTTTGTGGATATGCTTCGTACAACGTTTATAAATGAGATTATAAACGACAAAAATTTAAAATCACAAACATACATTAATTCAAGGTTAAGGCAGAAATTTATTAATGTTTCCTTCTTGAAATATTTTCATTTGCCAACACTAAATAATACAACAATACATATATTCGATTATCAACTTCATGTTTACATAATGCACACAGGGATGAACAATAAATATTGGATATCTAAAAACTTTTGAGGTTAACTTGCCACTGAAATGTTTCTCTCTGCCTTGTTTACAAAGCTATTTGACCTCCATATGTTTTTAGACTTCCGATATATCCACTATAATTTGTTTAAATAATATTTTTTTACCTTCTTGCCTTTTAGATGTTTGCCAGGTGTCACACTCAGTACGCACTAGCAAGTTCTATACTTTAAAAATAGATAAAATTAAAATGAGAGAATAAGATCTATTATGTCTTCACTAATACCCTCAATTTTTTAACGTTGGTTAGTCTTAAAGAACTTGAAAGTGTGTGAGGGTGCTACACAAGTCTAACTCTTTTGTAATATCACGTACTCAGGCCCCAATGGTAAAATGTGAACTTCCAGTGGCTTTTGGGTTGAAGTAGACGAATCTGAGCATGCAACATTCAACATGCAGTTGATCCCTAGAATCTGCACAGAATAGTAATACTACTATTCTCCGATTTTGGTCTTTCATTTTTGTACCCTAAGGGTACAGTAAAGATATTCATGAGCCTAATTTAGGTACTGAAAGGTACTTCAGTATCCCACCCATTCTCCCCTTTTCTCAGAAATTTGGAATCTGACTTGAGACTGTTGAAACGAAATGTTTTTTGCATAGTAGTCCAGTCAATAGAAATGTGAGGAGTGCATGTTCGTGTTTTTTTCAAACAGCTATTTTAGTGCACAAACCTACTCAGATAGTGTGTGTGGAATGTGTGACAGCAGAAAAGTTATTAACAATTGAAGGCGTTTACAACCGTTTTCGAGGCAGTTTTTCTTCCGTAGATCATCAAGATGACTTTCTATGAAAAAATGTTTAGTATATGATTTGTTTGTAACATAAAAAGTTCGATACTTGGATCCTGAGATACTAAACTTTTTGCATAAGTATACGTACCGAAAAACACCATGGTAGAAATTTTAACCGGATCTGACGGGGAAGTTCCTTTTTTTAAATCTTAACGTAAAAAAATTATTTAATTTTCTGAAAATTTTGTTTGATTTAGAAATTAACTTAATTTCATTAAATTAGCTTTTACGACTTTAAAAAGTATATTTTGATCATTTCTGTGACAGCAAGTAGTGAAACCTTTTTCATATTTTCTGCTTAAAATCGCGTCACCTGCTAACTTAGAATAATTCTTATAATGTGCCTAATAATATACATATATCTAATAAGCCAGCTTTGGTGGATTAGTGGTTTGTATATTTGCTTCATAATCCAAAGGTGGGTCAATGCTATGTTTCCCACCATAAAGATCCCGGCTAAATTATAGTAGAGGCGGCCATATGATCAAAGTAATCGGTGCCATGAGATAGGAGGGATGCTCTGGTCCCCATCCCACGATGGGGGTGGAATTCCCAATTCCCCCAGATTCGGCTAACTTATAGTAGAGGCGGGCATGTGATCAAAGTAATCGGTGCCATGAGGTACGAGAGCTGCTCCGCCACCCCTACTCCTTGCCCAATAATAAATAAATATTTCTAATAAGCCTATACAAGCCCTAGACCAAAGAAACAGTTTTTTTGTTCCAGTGTACATTGCAGTGCCACAAACTCGTTTTCATTTGAAAATTGTTTTTTTTCTATACAGAATTACCGCAATCACTCAAGTTGCAGCTTTTTGTGATAAATTCATCTTTATTGACAATCGGACCGATAAATATCCCTGCCGTCAGAACTTCACTTTTCTGAGTACGTGATCTATAATTATTCTCTACCTTTGATAGTAACTTGACATTAACTTCTTATAGATAAATGCTTTGGTACGTCAGAAAGCAATAAAACGACAAAAAAAAAGGTATCTACTTGGTTTATTGTTTAAATACATAACGACATCTGAAACGTAGACTACATCAGTAAGCAACATTGTAGATCAAACCTTTATTCTGCTTTTCTGGTTAAACACATTTTACATCAAATTAAAGAGAAATTGGTAGTGTAGTTTTTGCTAGAGGTGTCAGTATGTAATAAAGTTCTAAAATAATTGATACATATTGGGTGGCATATTACTCTTCCTTCTACTTAACATTGTTTTTATGTAAATATTCTAACTTTATTTTTTAAATTAATACTGCACTTTAGAAGTTTATTGTTACACTAATGAAGCTTTTTAGTTAGTTCTTGCTAGTTATAGTTATTTCCTTACCAAATATCTGTTCAAGGTCTAAAGACAATCAATAGTTTTAAAGTATGATTTTGAAATATTTATAAGCAAGAATTTCGAAATTTACATGTTTATCTAGTTCTCTTATCGATAAGAACAACTTACTCATAAAAACTAGGAATATTTTGATTAACTAAAATGTTTCACTTATTAGTCAGATGTATTACAATAATATACAGATATTCTTATTATTGGGTATGTAGCACACACACCTCTTATGGTAGTATTTCATACGAAACTGAAAAGACCTCAATTTTGGTAGTAGATCTTCATTGGCATCTTTTTAGTTAGATGCTAAATCTTCAATTGAATCTTTCTTTTAACCTGCAAATTATTCTTTTTCTTAGATCTAGTTTCACATCTACCTCTAATTAATTTTATTTAATCAATGTTATTCTGAATTATGATTCATACTTTTAACACCATCAAAAATCCAGTTTTCCTTTCTATATAATTCCTGACTGCTGCATAGGTATGGGATCAGATCATATTGCATTTGGAGAAAGAATTGGTAAGGTTCCAAATCATTATGTCTACCAGCTTTGTAGAAATAGAGGGTCTTGGTTCTAAGTAACATCTTTCTAATATATTCTGGATTTTTCAGTTTCATTTATTAATTTGGAGCATGTCAAATATAGACTTTTACAAAACTGTCATTAACAAGAAAAATTGGATTAATTTCTCTCAATAATCTAAACTATACTCAAAGCAGGTTCTTACCAAGCTGCTTGGTGAAAACGTCTTAATTTGAAATATAAAATTTTGAAGGTCCACAAAGGTGTTATATCATATTCTACAAATACTAAGAGAAGCACAAGTAAGCCATTCAATATTCACCTAATAGGTAATGTATAGAATACAACGTAACGACATCTTCGGGTTGAAGTTTACAGTGATTATTCACCACTATGGTTTCAAAGGAAATGATTGCCTTTGTAGCTTAGATTCAATATGAAGATAACTCAGTATAGATTAAATCTGCATAGGCACACTAAACTGATCTTAGCTGCATAACTGCTAATAGCCCAAGAGCTGGCGACCAAAAATTGTAAGAGTTTTGTAAAGGCTAATATTTTAATATTAGCTTATATTTAGGGTGTAAATAAAAGAACACAAAACACAAAAAAGAAACTCGGATATGGGGACAGTCGGCGTCAGCACAGCTTGAAAGTTGTAACAAGAAGAAGTGTCATTTAAGTGTTTTCTAAAAACTGAAAATTGATCATTAAGCAGTTTATGTAATAAAAAACTGGAGAGCAGTCGTTAGACAGCATAATGATCGAATGCGTTGCATCAGCACCGAAGCGGTGGTCGCATGTCTTCAAAATGAGGTCAATATAAAGAAGTGATTTGAAAAAGCTGAGATTTGGTATAGTGTTAATTTATTGAATATAGTTTCTCAAAAAAACAGTCAGACTTGATTTTGATAGAACCGAGCTGGTCAGCTCCCTAGAAGCAGTCGTTACTTCTAGGGACTGCTGACCAGCTCGGTTCTATCAAAATCAAGTCTGACTGTTTTTTTGAGAAACTATATTCAATAAATTAACACTATACCAAATTTCGGCTTTTTCAAATCACTTCTTTACATTGACCTCATTTTGAAGACATGCGACCACCGTATCGGTGCTGATGCAACGCGTTCGATCATTACGCTGTCTACTGACTGCTTTCCAGTTTTTTATTACATAAACTGCTTAATGATCAATTTTCAGCTTTTAGAAAACACTTAAATGACACCTCTTCTTGTTACAACTTTCAAGCTGTGCTGACGCCGACTGTCCCCATATCCGAGTTTCTTTTGTGTAGGATATTTATTTACACTCTAAATATAAGCTAATATTAAAATATTAGCCTTTACAAAACTCTTACACTTTTTGGACGCCAGCTCTTGGTCTATAATGCCATCCTTCGAACTGGCTCTTATATGTTATCATCAATCATATTAAATATTTCTAATCTTTGACTTTTATTTAACAAATGCAAATATAACTCACTTGAAGTAATTTAAATTAAAAAGACCTACAAGCAAGATGTTCTTTACTTTTCTGCATATTAGCTAACTACTCTTTCTGGAAAACAGGCTTAAAATACTCAAGAAAGACTGAAACTGCACCAACTTGAAACACTGTAATAATCTAACCACTCTTAATAAGTAAAATAATAATAATAAAAAACATTGTACATTCAACTTAAAATATACAACTAAATAGGGTATATCGAAAAAAGGCTTTTTGTTACCTTATCAAAAAATTTTAGTTTCTGTATTAGAAAAGGTTAAAAATGGCAGCTACGCCTTGAGCAATAAACAAGTACTTTGTGCATTGGAACATAAATAACCATTAGTATCAAGGCTCTTTTCTAAAACAAATATTTTCTCGCTAAGCTCACCAGTTTCTTTTTCAATATACCCTAAGCTATCTACATCCAGGATCTACAGTTTGGAAACCATATCCATTCTATACCTTAAAATAGTTGATAACCTAGTAAACTAAACTTAATACAAAGTGAACAAGGCATGCAGTAAAATACTTTTAATTCATTAGTTCAGGTAGGTAAATGATTATTTTAATATATAATTATTTATGAATCAATAAATGACTACAGAAAAACTGAAGTCTTGAAATCTTCTAGTGGTAATTTGAATTTCCTCAAGAGAAGCAATAAATGACTACAGAAAAATTGAAGTCTTAAGATCTTATTAAGTGTTATTGAATAGTAACCTGCAATCCACAAATGCAGTTCAGTAAAACTGTGGAACAAATGTTATTAAGTAAATCTTATCACTATGGACAACTACTAAGGACCAATTTTCCAATCTCTGGTTAAGATTAATTGGAGGTTAGATACAAGGACAAATTCATAACTACATGCAAAAACTATGAGTTAGCTCTGTTCTAAAAAAGTTTTTATTATTTATTTTTGGGCTAGGAATGGGGATTAGCATTTGTTTGACAGCCACTGTAGTCAAACTGCTTTATCTATTTGTGCAAAATGTAAAAAACCGAATTACGTGCTGTAATTAAGGTTTTTAACACCCAAGGAAATTATTGAAGACTTTAAAAAAATATTAGGCAAATGTGCACCTTCCGATATATGGTTTCTAATTGGTACAATGAATTTAAGCGTGGTCTTACTAGCAGGGAAGATGAATATCATTCTGGTCCTCCAAATAAGGCAGTTACTGAAGAAAATATTCAAAAAGTGCATGGTATTGTATTGAAAGACCAAAGATTGAAAATCAGTGAAATAGCTGCAATGACAAAGATGTCATATGCTAGTTTTTATCGCATATTGAATGAACATTAGGTATTTCTGTGAGATGGGTGCCGCAGTTGCTAACCACTGATCAAAAGCGAGCTCGTGTTGACATTTCAAAGCATTGTTTGAACATGTATAAACACAATACAAGGGAGTTTCTCCATAGGCTAATAACCGTTCATGAAACATGGCTACATCACTATACGCCAGAAACTAATGAACAATTAAAACAATGGATTTTTAGTGGTGAGAGTGCTCCAAAAAAAAAGTCTTAGCAACTGGTTTTTGGGATATGCATGGTATAATATTAATCAATTATATTAAAAAAGGGAGAAATTACATCAACTGCACCGTAGTGCATATGTGCCTTATTTGGCTTGGTGTGACTTTTTTTTCTGTCCGAATTTAAAAAAATACCTCCCTGGAAAAATCATCACAACAGTCTCTTATAGCAGAAAGTGAAGCTTATTTTGACGACTGAAGACACAAATGCAACATTCTATATTAAAGGCATTAAATTAAGTGAGCATTGTTGGAATAAATGTATCAAGTTAAAAGGAAGGGGAGTATATTGAAAAATAAAAAGGAAATTTTGATGAAAAATTTTGTTTTAATACCTTTTGCACGTACTTATGAATTTGCTCTCGTATGTTTGTTGAGACAATTAAAACAAAATTATCCGTCCAGCTGAAGGTGAGCCTTGGTCATTGATGCTCTCTGTGTGGTATAAGATTAAAAAAGACCTAGTCAAATCAGCATCCATAATTTGACAAACTGATATTTACAAAAATGTCATAGGAGGTGATTTTTTGAGGTTAGGGTTAAAGCAATGTTGGACGTTTCCAGCCTTCTTTTAGATTTTAATTGATATTTGTTATTTTAAAAAGTTTTGATATATTCAGTAGGAAACTAATGTAAGAATTTATGACAATCTGTTTTGATCAAACCAAGTATTTGTCATTGGCCTAAAAATGCCACAATTGCTTTTCTACAGTCAAACATTTGAATTAGGTTAGGACTAGATTATGTTTTCGCAAATACCTAATACTGAACCTTCTTTAGTGTTACACAACTACTATATTGTATAAAACAAGGAGTCAGAGTCACTTTTACTGAAGTTTTATTTAACAGATTAACTCATTTGTAGTTTTATTTAATAGTATATTATTATACGAGTTGTATAAGACGGTCTATTATAGCACGAGTTGTTTGGGACACGACGAGAGAAGCGAGGAGTGTTCCAAAGGAACGAGTGCTACAATACGTCTTATAAAACAAGTATAATATACTACTTTTTGTACTTTGCGCCATTAATTTTATATATATAGTTTAGCACTATAGGCCTAGGGCCATTAATTTTATAGAAATTGTAAATTCAAGCTATTAAAAGCATTGCATTACAATCTAGTGATTTTTGCATTTAACATGTGGTAACTCTATAAAATGACTTTTTGCGTTTTGTGAGGTTAGAATGTGTCAAGATTAAATGTGTTTATATGTAATATAAAACAAATGTTACCAATCTTACAAAACAAATAGTCTCCAAAAACGATGTTATAATAGCCTCTATTATGAAATCGTTTTCGGTGTCACAATGAACCCATTGTGAACGCAAAGTACAAAATAGTATATTGTACAACTAGTGTTACAATGACGATGTTTGTAATACGAGTATAAGTTTGCTTAACGAGCCGCGAAGCGACGAGTTAAGCTATATACGAGTATTACAAAAAGGAATTGTAACACGTGTTTTACATACTACTTTGTCTATTTCGCCTTAATTTACAATTTACTTTAAAGAAATGGGAAAATGTACACGCGGGTATTTTTGATGTGGTAATGTTGGTAATAACTGATAACGCATACAATGACATCCACTGTCATTTTGAAAAAATCACGTAGGCAGGAAAAAATTCAAGTTTAAAAAAAGGTGACAGCTTAGTTGTTTCTTCTGATATAAGATAAAAATGTATTTTTATTATAAATAATTATTTTGATAAGACAATCATGTACTCAATCAAGGTTTTACTGTTTCTATTACAATAAACATTTTAATACATCAAAACTGCTTAACATACAACAATAGAAAATAACTAACCTAACCTCTAAATCTAAACAATGCAAATGAAATTTGAGTAGGGACGGACACGGGATTCACGACCATCAACTTGATCCGGAAAACCAACAAGCTTTTCAGCGCATTTTCGTAGGAAATCCGCTATTAGCCGCGCTTTGTTTGAGTTTAAAGCTTCTTAAAATGAAATATGTTTCATTATTCTCGCTGTTATTTCTGAGCATCATAACATTCAAATTTTCAAAACGGCGCCAGTTAATGAATACTTATTAGTACCTATCACGGGAAAGTGCTTTTCTTTTGGATAATGTGCCCCCAAAATACTTCCGCGGGTTGGTTGTCGAGCATTATTCCTTTCCTTTTTATATTCTTCCTAACACCTTGTTTATGTTCCCATTAGTAGGTAAAAACTGAAAAAAATATTTGATGAAATGGAGGTGTACATCATTCAACTCAATTAAACTTACCTCAATATCGACAAGCGATATACGTTTCGACTTTTTAATCTAATTTTGATCTTGAAATCAGAATATAGCTGTGTTATTGCTTATTACGTATTTACGTCTGACACTGGACTTCGTTGACAGAATGACATGACAGAGTAGGCTGGCAGCAAAATTTACTTACCTACTGCCAGCCTTACAAATAAAAAAATCACTACTTTCAGTTGCACAAAGTAGCACTTTGTGTAACTGTTTTTCGCAAAAACAGTGTCACAAAGTAATCTTTGTATACGCGAAATAGACAAATACATTTTTACACTTACAATAACAAAACTATACTATTAGGTCTTTTAATCAACTTAAATGCTATCAAGAACTTACTAGACATAATAATAATACAAGTTTAGTTATCGTTATGTGTTATTGTTAGCAACATCCACGAGCAACTCATTAACAGTTATCTAGACCTCTCTCATGTTCATATCATTTTTGAATCTTTTGGCGGTTGTAACACAACTACTGCAAATTTTAGGATAACACTGCTGTAATGTTTAAACCTACATTGCCTCAAGAACCTTAACATCCCCCATACCCAGCTCTACTAATGTGGTGATTGTAATATTTCTTCACATGAGCCCATCTTGATTCAATAGGGTTGAACTCACAGTGGTATTGTGGCAACAGTAAGGTAAAACTTCATTGCCGTGATTTCATATTAAATCATCCACTTTTATAACGTTTTTCTTTTCTATGTGATTTGGTTACCTTCAGTAAATCTAATCTAAATGAAATTGTATCATGAGGAACGTTATTGTTATTTAACCAACATATAATTTGACAGTTTATTCATGAAGATGAAAGATGCTTTCCAATGTACGGAATGGTATAGGGCATTGTTCAATTGTTCATAGTTATTAGATACCGTTCTTCTAAATTATTAAGCCTATTGTTACGAAGCCATTTGTTAAACATTTCTGAATTAATCTCTCCATGAGAATCTTATCTTACCTCTTGTACACCAGATAAAGGAGCCAATGTCTACCATTTTCTTTTTCTCTCGAAGCAGTTTAGCAAAATTCCGCAACGACTACTGAGACTGCGAATGCAAAGTCTTGCAACGAGACACTTCTTTATTAGTTCTGAAAATAATTGTTGCTTATTATTAGCTAAATACTACAAAAGTCTGGAAAAGCATTTATACTAAATATAACCTCAAAAAACTGTCACCTGTGCTAAATAAATCTAATGTTAACTGTACATTTTCATAAACACATACACAATAAAATTGCCTATAATTTGGCATTTTCTCCCAGAAACCTATGATATTATAAAACAATCCTTAAAATTGATCTACTTTATTTGAAACATTAAATTTCTGCAGAATAAACTTTGCCAATATACTATGCAGTCGTCTTTACTGTTTTGTGGTAATATTTTTTATCTAGTCTAGTAGTTTATTTATAGGGTTGGCAATACCACCTTCTACAGAGCTAGTCAAATCCACTCCCAACAACCCAGAGAAGTGCTACTGTAATTCTATCCTCGTCACACTTGTAAATAATGACAATAAAGCAACACAAAACTTTGATAACTTCGTGTAAAGATGACGCAAGGCTCGTCTTTAGCTGGACGGATAATAGCAACTAATATATTTTTTTCAATCTATGACAAACCTTTGGTTAGCCTTAACTACAAGCCAATTACTACTTTGTATACTTTTATCCCATTTATGGTTATTAATGTCCAGTTAATATTAACCAGAGATTTAAAAACTAGCATTTTTAACAAGTCTGTTCTCAAGAGTTTGAGAACATAATTCTTGTCCATTCACTTTGTAAAAGCAAAAGATTGGCCATGTTTTATTTTTATAAAAGTTTTACCACCGACTATAATTTATAGTTGTATAACTTGTAAAGCATATTTTTAATACAGTGTTGCCTGATGTCCGTGAATCATTACTAATATGAAACTAAAAAATTAGCTTCTAATATTTATTATTTTTTGTTTGAATTATATCGACTATACTATAATAAAAATAGAAAGAAAATAAAATGTATTACAAGTTTGGTAACTATAGTTTTCATTGTCACATAAAAATTCTAAGAAAATAGCAATCCTGTTTTGCTACTATACAAATGCCCAAATTCCTAACCTCACAATTTGTGATGTGTGTCAAACAGTATACAGAGTAAAATCTGCCAAAAAGTCATGGCTAACCTTCATCTTTTTACAAAGCGAATGGATATTAGTCGAAATGCTTCTGTTCAGGTAGATAATTATATTAGTAAAAGAGGAATGCTTTAAATGTGAATGAAACTATATAGTATCAGATACACATTTGATGCTAATTCTGAAAATTGTATGTATTAAACATAGTCAACCTCCTGTGAAGGGGATATAACAAATTAGATAATATTTACAGGGTGTTCATTTTAAAATTTGTCACTCCCATAGGTACTCGTCAAATACCAAAATATCTTCCATGTCATTTTTCTAGATGGGCAGGGGTAGCAATTAGTTTAGTTGTCATCACTTCATCCCCAGCCAACTCGATCCAAAAATCTTAAACGACATTATATCTTTTGTGATCCATCAAATTAAAGCTCCTTAAAAATGCATTCGTACAAAAAGTTTAAAAATCTTTCAATTTGTATTTAAGAAAACAACAAGATGTATTTTTTGTAATTAAATTTCTTTTAAACAATAAATCCTACTCAAAATGTGACATGAGTTGCAGAGTTGACAGTTTTAATCAGTAGTTATAATAAAAGCAGCCAACTATACAATTAAAATAAATTTTTAAGTAAAGCATGGCTTAATTATTTAGGGATTTCCAGCTAGAAAGTTATACAGGTTATAATACAACATAAGTGTACGTTACAAAACAAAATAAAGTAAGTAAACATAAATACAATAATAATAATAATTTATATTAAATGTTTAAAATGGGCACTGCTAGTATTTAAACAAAAGTAAGGTCTATTTTCAAAGTGCTCTTAACATTTCGAAATGTTTCATGGCTAAGAGGTTGACTTTCAAGGTTACTCTGCCATCCAAGTCTTCAATACTAGTAGATTCTGTTTTGTAAGCCACTGATTTCAAATAACCCCAAAGGAAACAATCGACAGGCAAGAAATCCAATCTTTCATCTAAATGAGGTGCTCTATCTTGCAGGAAATGGAGATCCTTCTCAATAACTGCTAAATTCTCCTCTTCACTGTGTTGATGTTCTAACAATTGGGTTATGAAAGAGTCAACATTTAAATTTTCTTCTAAAAATAAAAGACCTTTAACAGATCCCCTAAAATGACTGCTCATATACATATGTGCCCTCTGAAAACATTGCTTTCTAATAATTTATAAACAAATGGATGAAACATTTATTAGTGTATATTATCTGCATACCGTTCTAGTTAAGCAACACCCTGTTAGACGGTTGATAAACGGAGATAAATACCATCAAATATATGTGCACTAGAATCAATTAACGAATCAGTGTACAGACAGGATTGGAAGTTTTTAATTTTTAACAAGATAACAAAAAATCTACTTCTAGCAAATATGTATAAAATAATATTTTTATCTGTACAAAATTTTTGAAGAAGCAAGCGAATAAATATAGTAAGTATTGAAGATAAATTCATGAGTACAAACTTAAACTAAAAGTCACACCAGATATAATACTTTTTAAGGTTATGTTCTCAATCATTATGTTACTTCAAACATAAAAATTTAAAAATAAATTTGGTGCTATGTACAACTCGGTAGGTATTAAATTATCTTTACAGTTTATTTTGTATTTTAGTTATTTCATAAAATTGTAAATATACGTATGCATGGTCATACGAGGGTTGCGCTGAAAATTGTTAGTTATAAAAAGACTGTTGCATTTTTTAACAAAAAATCTTTATTGTTTTTCAAAATAATCTCCATTCAGACCAATACACTTGTGCATTCTTTGAAACCACTTTTTAAAACATTCGGAATATTCATTTTCTCAAAGGTCCTCAAAAATTTTTTGAAATTCTGTAACTGCTGCATCTACGCTGGAAAATCTTTTACCTCGCATCATTTTTTAACAGTTAGAAACAAAAAAGATGTCTGACATTTCGGAAACAAGTGTTCGCCGAATTCTTCATGACCATTTGGGTATGAATAAAATTAGCGCATAAAAGATGCTTACCGCGTTCTTCTTTCTGCTGTTCAACGTCGCGTCAAATTTGCGCGCTCGTTTTTAAACTCGTGTGGAGACGACCCAAAGCCGATTTTGGAGTACATTTGTCACTAGAGATGAAACAATGGTTCTGTATTATGATCCTCTATCCAAAAGGGAATCGATGGAATGGCGGCGACCCGATGTACCTCGTCCCAAAAAGGCAAAAGTCGTTCAATCGACAAAGAAAGTTATGGCAACAATATTCTAGGGTTGTGACGGCATTTTACTGATTGATTTTAGAGAACGCAATACAACTGTTAACAGTACATATTATGCGTCTTTATTGCATAAATTGAGAAACAATATTCGTGAAAAGCGTCGAGGAAAATTGACAAGAGGTGTTCGATTATTACTCGACAATGCACCCGTTCATACTGCCGCAATTTCACAAGCTGCCATTCGCGAATGCGGCTTTGAAGCATTGGATCATTCACCGTACAGTCCAAATATGGCTCCTAGTGACTATTATTTATTTTCCAATTTATAGAAATACTTTAGGGGACGTCGCATAGTTTTAAAGACGGGAACGAATTGCAAGCAGCTGTAATTGAACATTTTGAAGGAAAAACTTCTGATTATTTTTACAAGGGCATTGAATTATTAATTTCACGTTGTAATAAGTGTATTGACATTAGGGGAGATTATATTGAGAATCGCACGACGATGCCGAGAACCAATAGAAAAATTCAAATTTGAATTGTATCCATGACAATCGCACAATTTTCCGGAAATTTATATATATGCTACCAAGGAGTAATTTTTTGGAAATTATACTAATGCATAATTAATCATAATGCATTTTTTTCTGTGCGTCGTGCGATTCTCTTACCGAATATAACCTCGTGCATTGATTCTGCCTGGAAATTTTGATTTCGTGCATTTCTGGAACGTAATTGCACTCCACTCCGTGTCGTGCAATTGAGACGTTGCAGAAATGTCACTCAAAAAATTTCCGGCGATAATCAATGCACTTGGTATATTATAAGTGAAAAATAAAAATTATTGTATTTTACCAAGTTTATTTTTTCTATATCAGGCCAAGAATTTATTGAGCTTACCTCGTACCATTTTATACTTATATAACCAATTACTTAAATAGTTCCACTCTGCAATCAAATCATTTACTTAATAGTAATCAATTTGCTAAGAATATAAAATGTATTCAAAGGTATGTAGGCCAGTAAAATAGAATCCGTTGGTGGAAATAAATGTTGGAAAGCGGGAGATCGCTTCGATTGCTTTATTTGACGTCAAATATAAGTATCTTAGGTTTGTACAGTCCCTCGACACGAGCTTACCTGAGGGCATCAAAAGAACCACGAAATCTCCAGACCTTTTTTAGTTTTTCGCTTATTACTTCAAAGCAGTGATTTTCAACGAAAACTTCACTATTACAAGAATTATTGGGTGGACGGGAGACCACACGACGTTCACCCCTAGAACTGGCTGTCTTCTACCCCAACCCGCTGACGGGCAACGGATGAAGCTGTCAGAATAAAGTGTGTGGTAGAGAAATTCGTGAGAATTCTCGACGGTAACTCTGACCGATCAGGGGGAGCCCTGGTAGATGAGACCGGTGTGGGCGGATTCGAATCTCGCCTAGGGAAGAGGTCATTTATGGTCACCAATGGAACCCGCTGTTTGGACGAAGTCATTTATGGTCACCAAGGAACCCGCTGCATGACCTAGGTCATGTAAGGTCACCAAAGGAACCCGCTGTTTGACCGAGGTCATTTATGGTCACCAAAGGAACCCGCTGTTTGACTGAATCTCTAGAGCAGTGACTAGAAGTGAGGTTTATCCCGACCTTAGGAGCTATCCCGGCCACTCTTTGATCCGGACTGCAGCCGGGTACAGTGATTGGGAGAAGCTCTGAAAGCCATTACTCTTAAGGATAGTTGAAGCGAATACATAGCCTCTCACTATTAAGACAACTTCACCAATTTCGGGTACGCACCGGGAGTCTATAACGTGTAGACTTAAAAGAAGCTCTGTCGAGGGCCCACCAAGCCTAAAATTGGTAGATCGGGGTGGCAAAACCGCTTAAAAACCAAGTCCTGCCACATCTGAGGTTGGATTCGATCGGGCAGTGGTCCCACTTGATAATAGCGTCAAGTTGGGGAATAGTCCTATTGCTGGACGAGGTACTTCTAGTGCCGGCGGGTGAGCAGCGTGTTAAGTCAACTGCTCGGTCACTATGCGCGACTTAGCTAGTAGAGGGTGGATAGGCAACCTCGCTCCTACCAGTGAGTTAATCTGGTAGCAATTGCACGACTGCCGGTTATGCAACTTGCGCGCTGATTGGGCGTATCCCAATCACTTCCTTCTGGAAGGAACGTGGGGATTAAGTTTACACAGGTGCCCCACGTAAAATATACTTGAAATTTTTTATTACAAGAATTAAAGAACATTAAATTCTGCGTCGAATGAGTATTCAACACTTTAAATTCGGTCCAATGGTATGGTCGAAATCGACGGTCGAAAAACGACAATTTTACAAATTTTCGATTTTCCGTCAGACCGGACGCCCAGAGATTTTCCGGAAAAAAAAACCCGTTGGACTCATTCTGATTGTTAATATAAGTCAAGAAATACTTAAGCTTTGATGTTGTATAGGTTGCCGGATTAAACTAATGGCCATTTCTTTGTCATCCACCATCACAGCAATTGGGATCAATCCATATGAACTGTTGCAGTACTGATTGCTCAATCATTTCGAAAAAAGAGGACCAACCCTTCCTGAGATATCAAGATTTACGTTTACATCAAAAAACTTCAAGAAACGTCGTGCACCACGAAATAAATATGGCTGCCATATTTCAACCAAAAGGAATAAAAATAAAATAACAGCGGTTTTGATCTACCAATACTTATAACACACAAAAAAAAATTTTTTAATGATCGACCGCCCAGTACTGCAGCACTTCATATGGATTGATCCCAATTGCTGTGATGTGGGATGACAAAGAAATGGCCATTAGTTTAATCCGGCAACCTCTACAATATCAAAGTTTAGGTATTTCTCGACTTATATTAACAATCAGAATGAGTCCAAAGGGGTTTTTTATACAGAAAGTCTCTGAGCGTCCGGTCTGACGGAAAATCGAAAATTTGTAAAATTGTCGTTTTTCGACCATAATACTGGACCGAATTTAAAGTGTTGGATACTCATTCAACGCAGAATTTAATGCTCTTTAATTCTTGTAATAGTGAAGTTTTCGTTGAAAAGCACTGCTTTGAAGTTATAAGCAAAAAACTAAAAAAGGTCCGAAGATTTCGTGGTTCTTTTGATGCCCTCAGGTAAGTTCGCGTCGAGGGACCGTGCAAACCTAGGATACTTATATTTGATGTCAAATGAAGCCATCGAAGTGATCTCCCGCTTTCCAACATTTATTTCCACCAACGGTCCCAATCGGGTCTAATTTTACTGGCCTAATGTATAAAACGCTTTGATTAAATTTTGCAACAAAAACTGCGCCCTAGAATAAAGTTAAACATTTAAATAAATGCTTTTAAACTGCTACAACAAAGTTAGTGCAAGCTATTCAGGAGTAGATATTTTTTCCAATTTCTAGGTTGGGTGTGGTTCGACCATGCCTCTTTCAGTAGGAATCGTCTTTGATCCCCAGGGAAACCTCATGCCAAAGGACTAGGCACCACTTAAATGGAAATCTAAGGACCAGTCGATTTTGTTGATTTTTATACCATTGGAAATATAATGAAAAAACGAAAAATTCATATCATTGGCCCAACACGGAGAAATTCCTAGCAAAGCCGCAATTCGGGATTTTAGAGTAATATAATTCCCATTTAAAATGTATTGCTGTCAATCAATTCACCTCAACAATAGAATCTGATACTAACCCTGTCAGTGGCTCTAAAACTTCTTAAAATTTTGAATGCAACAATAAAAGGTTTTAGTAAGTTTTGTTTTCTCAAGTTGCACATACTTAAAAATTTCAAAATTTGATTGACATTGGTTTGACAATTTATTCTAACCTTCTTGGAATAAATATTCGAAAATAAATAGGGTTTCTTGAAATCACGACCTTCTAGATTTCACGAGACGAAGTCTCTTATCCGGCCTGCGCACTCCATTAGTTCAAGTGTTTCTCCGCTGGCGCCACCAAACACGAAAATGCGGAAACGGATATGTAACACGTAAACGCCAATTTCAAACTACGCTAACTTCGCGCGCTTTTATCCTTTTGTCGGTTTTGCGCGTATCGTCAATAAATTATATTTTCCTAATCTTTTAAGGCAGTTTTCTTTATTTTTTAATATAATTACGTTATTTCCTTATTTGTTTAAATTTTCATAGTTTTGTTGCTGTTTTTTCGTTCACTTTAGTAATGGCAAACACTAGCAGAAAAAGTATAACTGCCGCAATACAATGTGTAATAGTACTGATCCTACAATATCATTTCATGAATTTCCTTCAAATTATACCTACCTTACGAGAAAAATGGTTTCAAATCTTACGTTGGGGTTATAGACACCAACACTCAACAGCAAAATAATATATACTTCTTTATTTCGACAGATCAACAATTACAGATACCTGAAAGAGTCATTTTCTACATCGAACTTCCTAAAAATATAACAGCATTAATAAAAGAACTCCAAACCTTATCTATGCATCTCGATTGCGAATTCTTTCAGCATCTGTAGCCCTTCTGGCAGGATACATTGCAAAAAAACTGAAGAACGTGTTCAAATTCACTGATAGGATTTGTAAATCTTCAAAACAGAGGTGCCTTAAAATACTCCACTAGAAGATTTACACTTTTAATCAACCAAATAATCGAACTTGTAATACATATTGTAGAACATTTACCTGGAGAATGTAATCCGTCTAATATTCTAACATCACTAGGTATTTCTAACTCCAATTGCTTTTGCACAGATTTTGGTTTGCCACGACCACAAGCAGGAACTTAGTAATATAATTCTTTAAAAATTGTTAAAACCTTGTTTGGCAAACAGAAACATTGCAAAAACGTGAACAGATAATGTACTTACTGCTCACTATCTCTATATCTTAAATCCAGCTCACGGGAAGTTATAAAATTGTAATTTCAATAATGTTATTGAACTTGTAAATTAATTTTAATAACATAATTAATTTAATTATATAAATTGATTTAATTAATTCGCAAAATATTTACGTAAACATGCAATGCTTGACATTTGTAAGGGTTATCTAACCTATATATCTTCAAGTGACAAATAAACATCAGCGTGTCAGCTAGCGCCAAAACGGCGAAATTTTGCGTTTTCTCAGAAACAAAGTTTATATGGGAAATCGTGAAAGTGCCCAGGCCGGATAAGAGACTTCGTCTCGTGAAATCTAGAAGGTCGTGCTTGAAATAAATGCACATGAAAAATATCGACTAATAATTTTATTGGGGCAGGAACAAGAGGCAATTTTAAATATTACATCAAAAAACAAAAAGAAACTACTAATTTTACTAAACCTGCAAACATATTTTCAGTAAGTACTGATTTCATGTAATACGAGGGTAGATTGAAAAGTTTCCGGAATGGGCAAGAAAACGCAGTAATTGAACAGGTTTTTGTTTTTATTTTTCAACATAATATCCTTGCAGGGCGATACACTTTTCCCAGCGGTGCTCCAACTTTTTTAAGCCTTCAGAAAAATATGATTTCGGGAACTCTGCAAAATAAGCTTTAGTGGCGGCGATGACCTCCTCATTTGACGTAAAGCGCTTGCCTCCGAGCCAAGTCTTCATGTTTGTGAACAAAAAGAAGTCGCACGGGGCCAGGTCTGGAGAGTACGGGGGATGCGGCACCACCTCGTAGCCCAATTCAACCAATTTAGCATTGGCGATTCGGGATGAATGGGCCGGCGCGTTGTCGTGATGGAAGAGCACTTTTTTTCGCTGCAAATGAGGCCGTTTCTCCTTCAAAATGCCGTTGAATTGATTCAATAAATCGCTGTAGTATTGTCCCGTGATAGTTCTTCCCTTCTGCAAAAAGTCGATGTGTATCACACCTTGCGAATCCCAAAAAACGGTGGCCATGACCTTTCCAGCAGATGGGACAGTCTTTGCCTTCTTCGGAGCAGATTCGCCTGGAGAAATCCACTGTTTCGACTGCTGCTTGGTTTCTGGTGTGTAGTGGTGGATCCATGTTTCGTCCACGGTCACGAATCGGCGAAAAAAATCCGTTGGATTACGATTTAACAAGGCCAAACACTCTTTCGAAGTGGTCACACGATTTCGCTTGTTGTCCATAGTCAGCAAACGCGGCACCCATCGCGCCGAGAGCTTCCTCATGCCCAAATGTTCGTGCACGATATTTTGCACACGTTCATATGAGATGCCCGTGGTCTCTACTATTTCGCGCAACTTCACTCGTCGATCGGCTAACACGAGATCATGGACTTTATCGACCATTTCTTCATTTGTGGCCGTTTTTGGACGTCCACTGCGTGGTTCATCCTTGGTGCTCGTACGGCCACGTTTGAACTCGCTCACCCAGAAACTAATAGTCGAAAATGAAGGTGTGGATGTGCCATGAACTTTCTGCAAAATATCTCGTATCTCCGTCGCCGTTTTCCTGTCCATCCAGAAATGTTTGATGACTGCACGAAATTCGTTTTTATCCATTTTTGCAAAAGTGCCTGAATTGCTTCACAAGATATCCTAGTAAACATAAACGGAACGACGCACGTGTCTGAAAATTTGACAGCTTTCCTAAAATAGGTTAGCCTTGACAACCATCATAACAATTTCACGATACGCGCGCCATCTCTTGCCCATTCCGGAAACTTTTCAATCTACCCTCGTATGTACATGCTTTTATTCTATGGGATATCGACGCTTCTTGAATGAAGAGTTATCAACGAAAAACTGCAATTTTCTTAAAAAGAAGCCACACTACTTATTCAAATGATTTATGTCCTTATGCTAAACAAGATTTACATTATCAAATGGGAAGAACTACGTTGTATCGTTCTATAAAATACCCAAATGTAAGCAGATTGTATTAACAGTTGCTCTTTTTAGAACAACCACGTATTAAAACATAAAAATAAAATTTTAAAAACTGTTTAGGTACAGTATTTATTAAGTAATGAAACAATAATTTTTTACACATTTAGATGAAAATGGGATACATTAAAATGGTAGTCAACATTGAACGTGGCTACATACCACAGATTTAGAAGCAAAATTCTTCTAAAATTAAAAATGAGGGTAAAAGATTTACAGCTTTGCAGGCTGAAGATAAAGTTTATGGATTAATAATAGGCATTTACTTATACAAACATGCAGTTGTTTTGTCTTGTAAAAAGTTGATTTTAAACTAAGTATTTGTGTATGTTATTTATTTAATTTTAGCTTTCGTATTAACGATTATTATATCATCATTATGTAACCAATTAGTTACATAGCCGTTCTGTATCTTCACATCGTTTTCTATTCTCATGTGGTGTTCTTAATAAAGCTGCATCGTTATTTTTATAATCAGAAAAATACAGTCTGTGAACGTCTAAAATATATCCATCAGGTGCGACGACTAATACAGGTTTCAGCAAATGGTAGCCCTTGTGAAAGCAATAAGATGTGCTGAATTGATCAACGATATTTTGGGGAACATGTCATTTTCATCAAAATGTTCTTCGCAGCAGAACCCATTTCTGGAAATAAAGATCTCCTTGTAAGAGTAAACTTCCAATCTTACTTCAAAGAGCGCTTTCGGAGTAATGTTTGCCTATTGTATATACAATATTTATTTCGTCTTTGAACTATGCAGTTGAATTTGAGATTGTCTTCATCACCTACATCCACATCAATGGTTTGCACTATAAGTTTATGGCAATTTGCATGAATAATAAAACGTCATCATTTCTGTCCATATCTCTGGGTTGTAATCCATTGTTTAACCGATGTTTGGTTGCAAGTTGTTGATATTCTAGATAAATATCTAAATTACTGAAACGTTGAAATTCTTTTGGACGTCCTTCTCGTTCACAAACGTAACACTGCATCTTACAAAACTTGTATTAAATAGAATGAGTTAAAAATGGATATTGTCGATTTTCAACAGCACTACTAGCATACAATTCAATAATTTTGACAATAATGCCATTAGCAGAAAAATGATGTATTTAAATCATTGGTTTATAAAATAGTTGTAATATTATTATTCGCAAATACCTTTTCATATGCAATATTTTTATATCTTCAATTGATTTAAAGTCAGTTGCATTCTGCTTAATACAAAAGCTAAAAAGAAAAAGAAAATACACAAATTGTAGTTTAAAATCTACTTTTTACAATAGACAATTACAAAAACTGCATGTTTGTATAAGTAAATTGCTGCTTTCCTATGAATTTCTCCGTATTGGGCCAATGATATGAATTTTTTTTATTATCTATCCAATGGTATAAAAATCAACAAAATTGACTGGTCCTTAGATTTCCATTTAAGTGGTGCCTAGTCCTTTGGTGAAAATCATCAAGTCTGAAGAGAGTTATCATGCCCTTACAAAGATGCATGACTAGTGAAAATCACAAAGTAACGTACGTTACTTTAAGTTACAGTAGCTGCTTAATAAGTGGGATTTCTAGAGTATGAAAAAGTGTGCTTTAGCAAATATCAAACTTCGAAATCTTGAAAAAAAAATGTACATATTTGTATGAAGATCTATCATACAGAAACGGTTGTTAATGTTATTCTTCCCTTTTTAAATATCAAGCCAAAAATTGTATGTCATTATAGGATGGTAAACAAATTAATATTTTACACAAACATTTAAGGACGTTCATGCGCTACGCTAGAGTCGAATGAGTATTAACTATTCAAGAAATTTATTCAGGACTTAAGAAATTTTTTTAAATATATCAATAATCTTACAATGATTTATGAATTTATTTTATTTGTTCCAAATATTTTCTAGACATTTATTATAAAATATCAGCAAATGTAAATTAGTGATTAATTTCACTCCATTTTTATTGCTTATTAAATTTGGCAATACACACGAAATTGTAAATAAAGTTTACTTAAAAATATGAGACATCAAGTAATACTAAACTATTATTTTTACACGTAATTATTAATTATATATTAATGTACTAACACAAAGTTCAATTATACTATTTAAATTAACTTTCCCATTGCACTTAATTATCTATTAATATAAAATTCTCATAATTCTATAAATTTTTTGACAAATTCAACAGTAACCTAGGTTATATTTTAACCTTTTCATTGCGTTTGTGTATATTCCTTTAGTGTGCGCTGTTGCCAGTTTTCAATATGGTGAAAAATCTACTAAAACAGTTTTAATTATACTGAATAAAACCATTGATAATTCATTCTAACGTTCGATAACACTTATTTTTTTATACAATTATATAAACTGCATAATTCAAAGAATATTTTTAAACATTATTTATTATGGTATTTATTTTAATAACATAGTTGTTACAAGTTTAAATATAAAACCATACTATTTTCTCATGAAACTCCATGTTAAAAATTTGATATTTAATCGTTGATAACTTTCTCAAATCATCGATGAAGGATTTTAAATTTTTAAGGGAAGATAATTATGTGATTAAACTTGCCAAATCTCAAAAATAAAACTTTTTATCTAATATCAAGTCTCACGCATGAACGTCCTTAAGATACTGAACTACTTACTGATAATAATAATAAATGCTACAACCCGTTACCTCGCTAACCAGTAACCAGGTCACATAAGCTAAAGCTTGTGCGGGGGGAGGATGTCCTGGAGAAATATAAAAATCATATCATGTTACACTCTCAATGAAGTACTCTGGCACAAACACATAAAGGACTCTATCCCCTATCATATTTTAACTCAATGTTCAATTAGTACAATAAAGCAAAATACGAGGATAGATTGAAAAATTTCTAGAACAAGACGGAAAAAAACTTTTTGGGGAAAATCGTATTTATTTTTCTACATAGTCTCCTTTCAACTCTACACATTTAGTCCAATGCTTTTCAAGACCCTTCAACCCTTCACAAAAATATGAACTATCCAAACCTTCAAAATATCCATTTACAGTTTCGATGATTTCAGTATTAGATGAAAATTTCTTTCCAGCAAACCATTTCTTGAGATTTGGGAACAAGAAGAAATCCGATGGAGCCAAGTATGGCGAATAGTGTATTACTATGAATATGTTCAATTAACTAGAATCGTAGTTCGTGCAGTTTCGCCATCGCAATTGCTGACTTGTGGGATGGGGCATTATCCTGGAGGTACAAGACCTTTTTCTTTGCCAAATGAGGCATTTTAGCTTTGATTTCTTTGTTCATTCTGTCTAATAACGACGCATAATACTCGCCCGTTAGTGTCCTCCCGTGTTGCAAGTAATCAATAAAAATTATTCCTCTGGAAAGGAATAATACGGTAAAAAATACGGTAGCCCAAAATATGGTAGCCATGACTTTTCCAGCAGACGGAATCGCTTTTGCCTTCTTTGGAGTTGGTTCACCACGTTTTGTCCATTGCTTTGACTGCTCCTTGGTCTTCGGAGTGTAGTGGTGAATCCACGTTTCGTCAGCAGTTATAAAACGTTGCAAAAAATCTTTTTCATTACGTTTGAACATGTCTAGACATTGCTGAGAAATGGTGATTCGAACTCGCATTTGTTAGCACTAAGCTTTCTCGTGTCCAAATGTTGATGTAAGATGCAATGTACACGGTCGTGTGAAATGCTTACTTTCTCTGCTATCTCTCTCAACTTTATTCGGCGATCCTTCATCATGATTTCATGGACTTTTTCATTTGTTTCTTCATCTGTAGCTGTTTTTGTTCTGGCAGAACGTGGTGCATCCTCTATGCTTGTTCTGCCGCGTTTAAATTCAGCAACCCAGGTTGCAATTGTTGCATATGAAGGCGAAGACTCACCATGAACTTCATTTAACTCGGTTTTTATTTGTTTAGCATTTAAGCCTTTAAAAAAGAAATGTTTTATCAGTGCACGGAATTCGTTTTTATTCATGATTAAGAAAATGCACAAATTGTTTACTTGAATCGATAGTAACGGCGTGTGTTTATATCCAATCCATTTGAAAATTTGACAACTGTTGTACGAACAATGGCGCTTTTAAAACAAGTGATCAGCACTAGAGACCCTTCAATTAGAGTCTGGCCAAGGCAGCCATTTTATATCACAACACGTGGCGCCAGATTTGAAAAGTGCAGAAATGGTTACACGGCCAAATATTGGCACGCAGGTGAACGGTATTTGACTTCATTAAAAAAACACGAAATAGTGGGTTGTGTATATTTAAAACATTATTTAGCAGTGAAATGTCAAAATCCTCAATTTAAAGATCATTAATCCTAGTGTGATATAAAATGGCGGGCACCGTGGCAACGCATAGGCCAGACTGTAATTGAAGGGTCTCTAATCAGCACCATAGATAAACAATAAATAGATGGTAATGTTACATGCTAACTTTTGTATCCAAAACTCCATCTATCAACGTGGACCACTAACTAATTTATGGCGCAAATTTTGAAATTTTTTTAACTATCATAAATTTTTTGTAAAATATACCAAAACAGTTAAAGAATTACAGTCATTTACGATCTCCTGAAATTATTAGAATAACGAGTGTATGCTACTAGAAAAAGATTAACAGCAATATTTAGTAAAGTGTAGCCACAATATAACTACGGTAATTACAATAAATTAGTATGAATTAAGCTTGATTAATTAGTAAGGCTGTAAAGTTTTAGTAACATATATATCATAACAATTTTTCAAGTTAAGCTATCCACTTAAGTATGTAAGTCCACCATCTAAATCAATTATATTTAACTATCATAAAAACATAACTCAATTTTAAAAACATTTATTTACTACTTAAATTAAAATTGTATTTTCCAGTAATAACACTAATGGTAGAACAAAACTTTATTACATGTCATTGTTATAATTTATGCAACACTTTTTATATAGTTACTAAGGTTATCTTTTTCTTCACATTTTCCTAACATGTATTTTCTTACTATATAACTTTCTAGCTTTTTCATAAATGTCGTCACTTCTGTGATATCTAGAATCTTTTCCTTTTAATATTCTATTTATGCCATTACACCAGTTGTGAATTACCATGCATGAAAATTTCTTTAAAACTGAATCTATTACAAAATGTTTGTGTCCACAGTTTTCGTCTAAATTAAATTTCACGTTCTGTTTCAAAAATGCGTATACCAATTGGAAACTATTCTTTTTACAAATAATTTGCGCTAGTAACCGTTTTACTAAATTGTAGCAAATGAACATACTTTGCATAAAATCTGGAGTGCAGTACTTTAATTTACAAGGGGTGTTTTTTAAATATTCCTTTTCATGCGTTAGATCATGCCACTCGTTTTCATCATTCTTATTACAAATAATTTTATCTTTACATGACATACAGGTAGTTCAGGTTTTAATGTTCTTTATAATGAAACCGCTTACGTATCCTACACTTATTTTATCTATGCAGTTAGGTGAATCATGAAAATTAAGATATTTTTCTCTTACAAAACTCAGAAAGTCAGTGTCATCGAAAGGTTCCAGTACATTTTGGCTAATGAATTGTTTGACGGAAGAAATAATTACATGATTTATCGTCTTCACAATTAGCCGATAAAGAGTGACGTGTTACAAAATTGTTTATTAATAACGTTTTAAAATGGTTTTTAAAAGTGTAGGCTGTTGGATTTATATTTCGAGCTTCCCGCTGCAGTATTTGACAAAAAAGAATTTTCTAACACGGGGACTAACAAAACTAATGTTATGTTTACTACTCAGAGTTTTATAGACCTCTTTCAAACCGTTTAACGTAACAATCCAATTTTCCAATGTCGGAGGTACACATTTTTCAGAAGTACCTTCTTTTTGAAAATACATATTTTTCAAGTGTTCCTTTGCCTCTCATAGTTTAGATGTTGGGAATTTTCAGAAATCGTGCATTTCAATAGCTTTCCACTTTTAGAATACAGACACATCCCATTTGACGAATCAAACAGTGTATCAAAAAACTTTAGAATTTGGGCGGTGTGTTTTGCTTTTTCTTTTAGTTTCATACCGTTTACTCCAACAGCACCTTAAAAATTGCAGAGATATATTAATATATTGCACAATTGTAAAATTAATACCTGTAGAAGCTAAAAATGACATAACAGAAGCAACAGTATGACTAAACACTTGTGTTGCAGAAGCTACTTTCATTTTTTTTATTTTTTCAGGTAGAATATGGCAGTCCGTTAATTTAGGCATTGATCTAAGATCCCCCGACATTTTATCCATTATAATATCATCCCACGACCCAACCAGAGTAACATCTCCCTTCTTATACAAACTAAGTTTTTGGTTAATAAGTTGTTTCTTATGCCCTTCATTAAATGTGGAGGATCGTAGATATGGACAATCTTTTTATTATCAACCTCATATATTTACATATGGATCAAACTTTGTAAGATTCTTTTTTCTAGTTTCAGTAATCAAGTAATTAATTGCAGCTTGATTTGACGATCCCTGATCACTTACCGTTGCAATTACATTCACACCAGCCTTGTTACATTCTTTAACAATTTCCCTGATTAAATTGACTAAATCCAGACTTTTCATGGAACTTTGACAGAAAGTAAAAGCTAGAGGTTGTTTCCATTTTTTGGTTATTCGTTTAATCATAAATACAAGAGCATGGTCAGCAATCTCGGAATGTTTTTGCTTTCCGTTATCTACAAACCCTTCGAATTCAGACGTAGCAGCATTAAATGTAATGTTAGGCTCTATACTTATTTCATCAAATTTACCAACAAAATTAAAGAAATTTTGGCCGTTGAATGCAAAACTATACTTAAGAAAGATCATAATAACTATGCAAAATTTCGAATTTGTTAAAAGAGATGTCTTTGAAACAGGACAAAATGTACAACACATCTAACATATCACTTCTTCAATCTATAAAACACAAAATCACAGAGAACAATCTAATTTCTGTTAAAGCAGATAAGGGTAACACTTTGGTAATTCTTTCAAAAGATATTTACATACAAAAAGTTAATGAATTTATTAATAAAGAAAATTTAGAAACTTGAAACAAAAACCCAACCACAAAATTCCAAAAAGAAATAAAACAAGGTTTAGAAAACTGCAATATCTGCTTTTCAGAATTAGAAAAGCAACAAATCATTAATAAAAACCCACAACCACCTAAACTATATGGACTAGTCAAAACACATAAACAGAATATGCCAATAAGACCAGTTGTATCATACATCAATGCACCTAATCACATTTTATCCAAAAAACTGAACCAGATTATTAACACGATAGGTTACAGATCGAAATACTCTGTTAGAAATTCATTAGAATTAGTAGATAACCTGCAAAACATACATCTTCCACCACATTCAAAACTTGTTAGTTTTGATATTTGCAACATGTTCTCCAGAATACCCCCACAAGAATGTATTCCTTTATTAGATAGTTTCTTGATCAATAGTAATATAGAATTAGTTAAAAGGTTAGAGTTAATTCAATTATTTGACCTTTGTATAAGTCAAAATTATTTCACTTTTAATAACATAATTTATTTACAAAAGGATGGTTTACCTATGCGTAATTCTCTAAGTCTTCTATTAGCTAACATATTTATGGACAAGTTCGAAGATCGAATATTTGAATTAAACCTCTCTAAACACATTATCTTATGGTTTCGTTATGTTGATGACATTTTAGCTTGTTTTGACAGTTCTTTTGAGGTTATCAATGAATTTTTAATTCTTATTAACAGTATCCACCCTATCATACAATTTACACTAGAAACAGAACAAAACAGGGCTAGAAACTTTCTAGACTTAAATATCAAGATTAACGCAGACAATCTATTTGAATTTTCCATATACAGAAAACCAACACAAACCGACATAATACCAAATGAATCTTGTCACCATAATACACATAAAATAGCAGCCTACAGATCATTAGTACACCGAGCTTTAACTATTCCACTAACAAAATCAGATTTTAGCAAAGAGATATCAACCATTAAACAACTAGCACATGCAAATCATTACAATCCGAACATAATTGACACTTTAATTAAACAAAAAGATTATAGGTTAGCTATCAAAAGAATATATCCCATTGACAATCAAACAGAAGACACAAATTACATATCTATACCATATTTTGGCAAAATATCAGAAAAAATTGCACATATACTAAGAAAAACCAACAATTATAAAATAACATTTAAAACCAACACTAACACTTTTTCATTTTTATTTAATGCTAAAGACAGAACACATGATATCATGAAATCGGGCATTTACCGTTTAAATTGTTCTTTTTGTAGTTCGGTATATATTGGCAAACACTTCGAAATTTTGACATAAGATATAAAGAACACATACGTCATTACAAAAATAAACATCCTGAAAAATCTAATTATGCCAAACACCTTTTAGAACAAAATCACACAATGACTCCTCAAAATAATATTAAATTCCTACATTTTTGTAATAACAAACGCAAATTAGACATTTTAGAAGCCTTTGAGATATACAAACACAAACTCAGGGTACCTTTAATGAATGAACAACTTGAGCTCAGTAATTCTCCGTTACTGGAAGTATTAGATATTTAATTCTGATTATTATTATTATTTTATCTAGTTACCTATTTTTGTATCTACCTTAGCGAAGTGTTTGTTTATAATTATATTACCTTTGATAATGACAGCATACCTGTCGAAACAATATTGTCAGGTTGTATTTTAATAAAACTGTGAAGCTTTTACTAATCTTTATTTATGTCATTTCTAATAATAGATTAGATACAGAATGTGCGAAACTGATCTATTGCTGATAGACATAATGCAGGAGATCGTAAAATGTACAGGGTGCCCCAATGAAACTGTCGCACTTGCCTTAAACTATAAAATACACATTAATTACTTTTAGTTAATTTTTATTTTTCTATTTAATAATACAACAGTTAATCTTTAAAAAAACAATGATTTCATTTCGATCCTCTCCCCTCCTATCTGCACAACCTTCTTCATTCTTGGAACAAACGCTTCACATGCGGCACGCACTACATACATAGGAATTTCGTCCCAAATCTTCACCAAATGAGTCTTAAAGTCTTCAATTTTGTGAACCTTCTTAATATCGACTTTATCTAGCATGTAACCCCAAATGGAAAAGTCAAGTGGGTTGAGGTCTGGAGACGATGCGGGCCATTCATTAGGAGTAATGAATTCCGGCACATTCTTCTGCAACCAGGCCGCTGTGCACTTGGCCTTGTGTGCCGGTGCAGAATCTTGCTGAAAACAGAAATGATCTTTTCCAAATAGTTTTTTGATGTTTGGCTTTAGATGACCTTCCAAGATCTGGGCGATAGTAGTCCTGGTTCACTTTAACCCCAGGCTCAACGAATAACAGTGGCAGCTTGCCGCGAACGGAAATCGCGCCCCAAACCATGATCTGGGACACGTTCTGAAAGCGTTGTAATTTTTTTCTCGGAGCTTTCTGTAAGGTTACAGCATAAACACGGTCATTCTGTCTATTGAATGATTCTTGTAGCTGAAACATTTTTTCATCCGAAAAAAGAACTGTAGATTTGGCGTGCCGGACAATCAGCTGCTTGCATCTCACCACTCTAGCCTCCTTCTGCTTCTCCGTCAGACCATGTACTTTTTGTTTCTTGTAAGCCCGGAAGTGCAGGTCATGTTGGGTAATTCGATGGATTGATGATTTACTGATTCCAAGTTCATGGGCAATCTTTCTCCCCGACTGTGCAGGATTTCGCCTCAGTCGCTCTCTTACGCGCTTAATCACTTCTGATGTTCGTACTAACCTGTGTTTTCCAGGTGGAACAGCTGGTTTGACTTGTCCCGTTTCTTTATACCGCCTTACATTTCGCTGTATAAACCTTCTGTTCACTTCGAGATACGACAGCTTTCTCAATATATCCGCAGTTTTTAACCGTTTGAGATGAAGAGCAAGCACTGCTTAACGTTTTGCTTCCATCTGAACATTGACACAATTTGATATGCACTAACTGCAATATTTAAGTTTATTTAAACAATGGAGCATCTAACAAACGTCAATTGACAGTTGGTATCTTGATATAGATTGACTAAAAACGTTACAAACAAAGTGCGACAGTTTCATTGGGGCACCCTGTAGTGTTATTGCTGTCATTAATTTACCAGACCAATAAATTGTAATAATAATAATAATAGAATAAACCCGGTAGACATATAACTTTGGCTCAATGATAAAGAGTCTTCTTTTGGTATCAGTCACAACATCTCAAAATTGCAGAAAAATTTACAGAGGGCCAAATTACACTTAAATAGTGCCATGTCCTTTAGTTACAGCTGCTTAAACATGTTAGACTATCATTTCAGCAGCTGATTAATCAAAAGCAAAACTCAACATAAAAAGGAACTGCTGAATGCTAAATTAGCTCTTAGCGTAAATATTTCCCGCACAATTCTGATTAAGCCGTTTTATCAAGCGGCTGTCAATAATTTGACATTTAGAATGGCAAATATTTTGCAGCCACTTAAAGCACTAAATTGGGATAGACACTAGCATTAGTACTATTAGAAATCATTTTTTATTTTCGAATTGTAGTTATTGATTAATTAGTTTATTAAACTTTTGAAATTCTTTATTTTTCATGAACCATAATCCTGTGTAAAGGTCTTATTTACACATATCAGTAATGTGTCAATTCTGTACTGTCAATCACTGTGATGAAAAGTATGTTTTTTTAAAATTCAAATTCAATCACATTCACATACTCTGGCACATGCCTCATTTCGATCTTGAATGTCAGTCACATATCTGTTCCGGGATTGTCGGCATTTATTTATTTATTTCCTTGTATATTGTCGGCAATGATATTTTTGCTGTTTGATTGATGCAAACTGCCTGCCAAGTGCATCTTTTTGTGAACAAATATTTATTGTTGTTTATTATTTTTATCAGAGATGGCCACATATAACATAATAGGTGAATAATACAAAATAGGCGATGGAAATAAATAAATTTTTCCTACGACCATATCAGAAAGTAGCTCATATCGCACAATCAAGTTGCCCAGACAACCGAACATTACATACTAGTGTGTTTTACTTTCAGCTGTGCGATTTACTTTCGCAAATCTCACGGTCGAAATCTATACAGTAAATAGCAAATAATATAAATAATAAGAACCTGCTTGTATTTCTTGACTATTTTGATACATTAATTAATGTATCAATTGTGTATTAATGTATTAATTATGTATTAATAATTAATTAATTCTAGCTGTATTTATTTCATGAAAAACTACTGATTGGGATATTTGATAACATATCTTCACTGCAGCACCAATTGTCATTACACCAAAACAACTTTTCACTGCAAAATAAAAATTTTAATCTTGTTTTCCGTTTCCAACAATATATTTTAATTTAAATTGCTAATGTAAGTTTTAATTCATATTTTTTAGATTTATTGTTAAAAAGTTTTAATAATTAATTTCTGTAAAATACTTTAAATAAATAAATAATCAGAGACGGCTTTGTATACTGTTCAATATGCGGGTGATAGTCTTTTGTTTAAAGACGCCATAAGTATAAAGGCTAATTTATTATTGTTAGTAGTTAACTGTAAAGTTTTCTTTGGTTTAAAATGGTTAAAATATTGAAGACTTATTTTTTACAAACACCTTTTCACGACTCTCAAATTCCAAGAAATTTAACTAATTGTTATAATAATCCCCTTACGGATAGAACAACGACCAATAATACTGACAATATTCAAAACGCACTTACACACACGTTTTCACGCAATTCACAAACTCCAATTAACTTCACAAATTGTTACAATAATCATATGTATAGTTATAAACTTGATTGGTGCTGAAAACAATGATAAAAATAAAATTACTAAATAAAATGTAAATTGTTTTTTTGTTAGCATTAAAATAATTTTTTCTTTGAAAAACTGTATATTTCTGGTCGTAGGAAAAATAGTGTACGTAACTCGGTGGAAAGTGTGTTTGTACGAAAAATGTCACTTTCCACTCTCGTTATGTAATATACTATTTTCGCCTACCTGATCAGAAAGTGCTTTCTAAATGTCCTGTTTTGAGAACATTTAAGGCTTCTTTGCGGGCCTCTTACGTCAAGCTTTTTACTGCCCTCTTATGTCAAATACATAACCTCTATACTACAACTAGATGAAAGCATGATTTATTTATGTTAAGTTGGGATACTGTAAAAATTGTAATTGTTTTTTAAATTTTCATACTTTGACAACTCCTATGCATTATCTTAAAAAGTTTTTAATCAAAAAATGAAATCATTAGTTTTTAACATTAAAAACGTAACTCATTCGTAAAACTTTTAGCCAAGGCATATGACGGAAAATGTAATCTCAAACATATTTTTACTTAACCTCTAAAAATATAAAAAAACATACGTCAAATCTTTCTAGGCTTCTTAGATCATAAGTTTAATTTTCATGTCTTCGTCGATAAATTTGTCGTTTGTTTTTTTCTTTTCGCAGTGTCATTGTATGTATAAATGGTGGTTGTGGCAATTAATTAATAAAAAGAAAATTGTGATTTCAATAAATTATACAATGATATAGACAACAATAACGACGTTATTGAAAGCGATGAGTTCAGCTGTACACTACCTGAACTTCAAGAACAAGCTACTACTGCTACATTGAATTTGTTGCCTTCTAAATCCAGTGAAAGGTACGAAAAGCAGTACGATACATTTAATAATTGGAAAAAAGCTAAAAATGTCAAGAGTATCACAGAAAATGTAGTTCTTGCGTATGTCTCAGAAAGACCAAATACAGTGAATGCCGCTTCACTTTGGTCAGAATTTTCAATTTTTCAATGTTAAAAACCAAAACCAAACCCATGCTCAAGGCACAATTATAGTTAATTACTACAACAAATAACGTTTTTTTGTTAATAAATAGAATTTCTGTCTTTTTATATATTTTTTTATTGTTATTTATTAGTGTTTACAATTAAAGCCAACTGAGCTGAGCGGCCTGCGACAGCAACCACCCTGTCTAGCGGCCTAGCCAGTGCTAAAGTCTAACCGTGCGAGACTGTCCGCGGTATGCATAAAATGTAGCAAATGCGTCTTACTATAAGTTGATCTCACTCATACTAATTAAAAATCATCTTGTTCCTTTTACTAATAATAGTAAAAACATTTACTATATGGCCATGTTGTATGTAGTGTAATGATTATTATGTTAATTTAGTTAATAAATTACTAAAAACGGCTGGCGTTGTTTTCATTTTCATTAATTCCCTCTAACATATGCCTATTTAATTTACTAATAAGTTACGTTACTGTTTAACTTTTGGAATACTTTTTTAAACTTTTAAACATGTAGGCGAAAAACTTTTGTATGTCTCCTGAACCGAAAAGCATTTGTAGCCCTAAGTTGTCCACTGCGATCAAACAACCGCAGACTACAAATGCTAATTTTCTGCCCTTGAGACACAAAATACTATTAAATTACTACAACAAAAGCAACATTACTGTTACCAATTGCTTTATTTTAGAATCCTGCAACAATTATTTCAGTGCACAAAAGATGCAAAAAGTGCAAACAGATGGATTATTATAGGGTGAAGTATTATTTTACTTACCTCAAGCAAACTGCAAAACAATTTTCAGACATTCTGAAATATTCAGGAAAAGTTTGATTAACGTTAAGGCAACATTAATTAATTCCTTATATAGGGCCACAAATTCTCCGTCATACTCTCTTTTCTTCTATGCTTCTTGTACAGACACCAGTTTCTTCTCCTGATTCATTGCCCTTTTACTCGTCAGGCGAAATTATTGCAATCAGTGCACCCTGTCTTCTTGAAAAAGACCCATGTAAAAATGATCAAAATGTTCAGATATGTGTGTATAGGCTTTATTGATAGGTTTCTGGTGGCGACTGAGACAGAATTAACATTAGAATTAAATAGACCTCATGGATAATATTAATTTAGATTATTTTATATGGAGGTTTTTATTAAATTAATTAAAATTTAGCAACTGCCTTTTTTTGCTTCTTACTCATTATTTTTTGTTTTGTTTCAGAGAGGTGGTATCCAACTGGTTATCAAAGCTTAATTAACATGGATGTGATTGTAGATACTTCTATGAAGAATAAAATACTAATTTAAACATTTTAATAATGAATATGTATTGTATTTATGATTTACAGGTATACATCGTGAAGTTCACGAATGAATTCTATTTCTTTTTAAATGTTGTTATACAATATTTTACAGTTTCTTCAGTTGTTTTCTTCTACATTGTGCATTTTATTTAAATCATAATACATACCTGTTGAATGTATTGTATCTTATAATGTAAAGTTTCCAATGACGTAGATTTTTAAGTTATAATAATTAAAAAGATTTTTAAAAAATAAATTATTAATATATTTAGAGTATCATTATTTTATTGGAAAGCAAATATTTTACACTAAACAGTCATGATAGGTAATATAATCACAATATTAAACCTTAAGAAATGTAATAATAGAGAGAAAAGACAAATCAACATAAAATCTTGAAATCGTCCATTTTGATCATTATAATAGACATTTTTGGTATAATCATCAACAAACTTTTGTCAAGTTTAATAATCATCACATTACATTTGATTAATTAATATTAAACAGTCATGGCACTGCTAAAACTATATATCTATCTATTCAGGTGCAACAAAGTCAATATTAAACTTTATGCATAAAAATAACAATAATTACGTTTAAACCAAAATTATTTAAGCAGCTTCAGCAAAACCAACACGATTGTTTCCTAAATCAAATTCAGTATAGAATTTTCCTATGAAAACATCCCCCAGAATCCATAATGGACCATTAGGAGGTGGAATGTCGATTCCCATAAAACCAGAGAGGCAAATCGTTTTTCCCATTTGCGAGATCTAGAATACAGTCAATGTTGAGTATAGTATCTACCAATTTGTAGTTAATGATGACAAGATGAAGGATAATGACATTTTTTTAAATGACATTACAAATAATGGTTCTGTATGTTATATCCGTTATGTACACCCACAACACAAATATAGTAGTATGAAATGAAATCCGAACATTAAGGTTTTTCAGAAGTTTGCACAATTTTTTGTACTGTTGTCAAATGGAAATATTTTGAGAATATCTGCCTTAACCCTGAATTAATTAATGCAAGCTCACGCGTTTCAATTATAACCTCATTTTTAAACTTTGCAGATCATCTTTTAACAATTTTTAATTTTTAGTTCAAAACACCAAAAATTATTAATATTAATAAAATAAAACTATTATCATCATTCATCCATCAACAGTGATAAAGGTAAATTTCATGAGGATCGTTAGCGTGCCATATTAAGTTTTATAATTATTCATTATTTGTTTTTTATTTTCCTTGGAATGGAGTTTTGATTTTTGTTTTTCTAAATAAAAAACCTCCCAATTCTCAGTCATTTATTGATCCACTTAGATACCCCTCTTAAACTGCGTTTGAATTTTGTTAACTTTTTTTTTATATTTGCCTTCTTGATAAGTTTCCGGGAAAGTTTACAAAACATAAATTTCCAGAAATTTGCCAACACTAATTTTTTGTTTTCCACAACGATACACCCACAACGGTATGCCAGCTTCACGACCAAAACTCGTTCTCCGCGCGCATGTGACGTCGCTGCGAAGCAACTTTCCTAGGACTCTAACTTTCCTCCCATTTGATCTCTTCCAGCTACACAGTACGGTGGGTGTATGTTAGGAAATATATATATATATTCACAGCGCTACAGGCCTTAGAGGCCCTTGGCTTTTTCCACTATTTTCTTCCATTTCTTTCTTTCTAGTGCTGCTTCTTCCCAGTTGGTGACTCCCAATTTTTCCAAATCTTGTTTAACTTCTTCTTTCCAGGTAAGTGTGGGTCTGCCTCGTTTATTCCTTCCTTCTGGTTCACTTTTATAAACTTCTTTCACCATTCTTGAGTTTGGTAGTCTGGTTAGATGCCTGGTATGTTAGGAAAGGCGGCTTTAAATAATTAATTTTGAAATTCCTTTTGTTTTGGTGAGTGTAAACTTGTGAAATATCGAAGATAACAAGGTGAAGTTCTTACACAGGTATATATCGAACAGTATGCCTGTTGTGCTGTTACTGACTGTTGCAATTATAACAGGAATACAAAAGGAACTGGTATAAAATACTTTCGATTCCCAAAGAACGAAGAACTTTCAAAGCGTTGGGAAATTGCTTGTCGAAGAAATGATAAAATAAATCTAAAAAATGGTAAGAATTTTTAGAGAAATTATAAAATAACATGGCGGAGAGGATACTTCAATTATTAATCAAATTTTTATCACTATGATACATTTGAATGTTGCCTATTTACTGTTTAAGCCGCACACGTACTTACATTAGGTTGAGAGATCTCAACAAACAAGTTTGCAAAATTTAAAGAAAAAAATGGAAAAGAAAATATCTAAATTCACAAATTCTAAAAACAAGTCAAGGTAGAAGGCAATATATTTGTTTTGTGAAAAGCGAAAACTTTGAGAACTGTTTAAACTGTTTTAATTTCTCATTAAGTAACATTGGCTTTGTAATTAATAAAAATAAACAATTTTAAATTTAGTGATATGGTAACTTTCGATTATTTAGTATCTACCTATATATTATTTTTCTAAGTACCTCCCTAACAAATTTTACTATTATATATATTTTATAGAAAGCATATAACAATCCATATCGGCGGTACATGATTAGTAAATTGTTAAAATTTGGAATATTTCTGAATCAAAATAAAATAAATCGTTATATGCACCACGGGCAATACGGGCATAATTATAAATAATAACATTCCCTCATACTATAATTTATTAATTATGCCTTTAATATTAAGTGGCTAATATTAGAACGATTATCAAACGTCATACTTTACTAACCATATAAATGATAAAAACATCATTATACATAAGAACGTAATGCTAAACAAGCCTGGTTTGCTTCGCACTGACGTCACAAACCAGAGAAGGATAGACTATCGAGCTGCGCGTTGTCATACCGTTGTGGGTGTATCGTGGTTTTCCAGTAATACTTAATGTGTTGTTCCAGAAGTACGAGCCCCGACGCATATTAATTTGTCAACTTTCATTTTGTTAAAAGTCACTCCAATCTTTACTCATAAATTCTCTTTTGGTCTAGAAAGTGACTTTCTTGTTGCCACAAGTGAAATACTGCATCTGAACCTACACCATGCGACTTTTCATAAAATTCTATCAGGATTTTTTTTAAAATGAGGTTTCATAATGTTTAATTTTACAAAACTCTCTAATTTTCTAAAAAGATGTCAAAAAAACTGGCTCTGTGAATAGTCTTACCAAGCAGCAGCAAAAAACATGCTAAAACAAATTGCGATGACTGTTTATTATAATGCTTAAGAATGTGCTTAAGAAAGCCAAGAAATATCAGGCATTGAACAATATTAAACAAAAACAGAAATAAATAAATTGTTTTTAAAAAATCAGTAAAATGATATTGTTCGGATTTCATTTCACACTACTGTATATTCATGTACAGTGTGATTATTATGTAGTTGATTATTATCTGACAAAAATCATTCTTTATAAAAATTTTTGTTTGATTCAAAACTACGAAAAAGTATAAGGGAATTTCAATATTACTTATAATAAAGGAGAAAATATAAAAAATGCATTCATTATTTTGTAAGGAAAAAAAATCACCAGTCCAATATTTTTCAAAAAACTGTATCACCTTGTTTCAATGCCTTGCAAAACATTCGTGTACACCTTTTTTTTTAAACTGTATTAAGTCAGTCTTGATTTTTAATTTGTCATTGTCAAACAGTTGCCCGTCCATCCCCACTGCGATTTCAAACCCACATATAACATTTGTCTTTGTATTCAAAATATTAATTCAAAAATTAGACCGTTCGTTAAAAGATATTCGTTAAGTGTAGATATTATGACAAGATAACAAACACCACAGCCGAACCTTCCACCACCACAAGCAGCCGAACTATATAGGATGGTGATGTGTTATGTTATGATTAATTAATTTTTGTTAATTGGTTAACACGACTTTCAACTTTTTTTTTAACAAATGTGTAAATGAATGGTATTAGTTAAGTAATATTAAAAACGCAATGTTAAAAGCACTGTGAATATCTTCGATATGAAAAAGTACAGATAATACAGATATCGATGATTAATGGGTTAAGAAAATTGATGAAAACAAAACAGCAGCTGAAAAACAAAGTATGTAATGGGTAGGAAGTTAGTGCATCCAATCCCGGGACGTAGTTTCAATCCCGTTATTTCGGGATTGAAATTTTAGGATCTCAGAATCCCGGAATTGTATATGCAAAATATTTAAAATAAAACTCAAAATAGTATATGAAAGTATTAGTTTCATAAAACACGTTTTTAGCGCACGCATCAAGTTTACAAAACGATCAGCGTAGCGGGGAGTTTTCTAAAGAACAAGAGGGCCTAAAACATACTATGGAACGATTACTTTATACTATATTTTCTATTTTTAACTTATTTACGTTGTAAATTTGAAAACCAAATGCAGAATTAGAATTTTTAGTGTTGCTAACTCTCAAAAAGCTTAACAAGGTTTTCCTAAAACTAACCTAAGTTTGACTACCAATCTTGAGGTCCTCGGTTCGAATCCCAAGCATGATACATGGAAACTTGAATACCTGGGTAATAATAGGCAGTCAGTGCGTAAAGCTAGCCACTTTACCACAGTTGTGTACCGAACAGCTAGAGTAATAACAGCCTACCCTGCTATATCCCATGGGCCATTATGACCTGTTAAAGGGGGTTATTATAAAATAACCCAAATAGTATAAAGTATTCATAAAAATGTCTTATGAAACTAATAGTTTAATATACTATTTTCTATTTGCATTAATTTGTAATCATTAAAAAAAATAACTTAGTTTTAAATAAAATTTGTTAGGGATACTTTGTTAAGTAGTTTGACAGTTGGCAACACTGAGAATTCTAATTCTGCATTTGTTTTTCAAATTTACAGCGTAAATAAGTTTCAATTTTAAGAACTGCTGTTCAAACACTGATATTAACTTTAAAAAATCAACTTTTACTATGTCCAGTATTATTTTTATGTTTCAAAGCTTTACTAACATCCTTATCTTCATCATTTTCTTCTTCCCTGTCTTTTTGGTGGGATTCTTCCGAAATATTTTTTGTTTTGTAACCTCTCTATAGAACACAATAGTATTGCACAAATAGGGGAAGTCCCGCACTTTAAACAGCTAATAATAATAAATCACTTCGCTGAGTTCGCACGATTGTCACGTTTAAATAGGAATTGAAATTGAATTTTTATAATCCCGGGATTAACAGCCCTAAAAAATGCTTATGATTCCGGGATTGGATGCCCTAATAGGGGCTGACTCAAACTGACTGTAAGTGAGCACGAGCTGAAAGACGATGTCAAATGAACGTGTCATAAGGTTCATTCAAGGTCGAAACACCCTCTTCCCTATTGACTGTCTCAGTTAACCTGAAGCCTTGGATAGTCGGGGCTCAGTTAACTGCGAGTCTAGAAGCAGGAGTTACAAAAAATATACAGAGCACTTACAAGGAGATTACCAGAACAGTTTCAGAAAGGGAAAATAAATAGTCGTTGCAATCCACATATTAAATACTGAGTTTAGAAAAAGAAGCGAGAAAACAGAGATTAAAATTAAATTAAGAAAAAGGTGGAAAATTAAGTGGAAACTGAAATTGAAAGAAATTGAAAGATCTACATACTTAAGAGTAGGAGTAAAATGAAAAATAAGATAAATATAAACAAAAAGATTCAGAAAGGACACAAGGCATTTATTGTAGTAAAAAAAGTTACAAGTTAATAAGTTAAGTAAAAAGGACAAATTAAGAATCTACAAGTCATTAATAAAACCAGTAATTAATAACATATGCAGTAGAAACAACGACTCTGACCAAAAACGAAGAAGATAAGCTTAAAATTTTAGAAAGAAAAATCATAAGAACAATACGGGGAATATAAGATGGAAGAAGTCAACATTAAGAATTCTCACAGAGTGAAACCTAATAAACAGTAGAGTCAAAGAGCAGATGGAAAGAAAAAGTAGAATACGACATTGCAGAATTGATGGTAGAACAGTGGAAGAAGCTAATAGAAGAAAATGGAGAAAAATTGTTGACCGGATGAAAAAACAATCACTGTGAAGAAGAAACTGGAAATAATACGAAATAATAAACTAATCCATCTTCAGTTCCAGCTTAGTAGAACAGCTACAATTTGACTTCAAATGTATTTGAATGCCCACATCCGACAAATAAGGGTTGGTCCAACAGTATGATACTAAAAATGTTGAAATTCAACAAACTAACTTTATTGACGCAACATAGAAAAGGCAAAACATTTACATGGTGGTCTAGGCAAACATTTGTTTTTTGAAATTATCTCGAAAGTGGTAAGTTTGTGTGATCATACTAATCAATATATTATCTGAAAGCATGCAAAATATGCTATCAAGAATGTATAATATATATATAAATTATTTATTTCCAGTGTTTGCGACATAAATAAAAAAATTCAAAAATTTTATAAATACATTTGTTCTACTTCGGTCTTACCATTTAATGATTATATCTACTCAGTCATTTAAGACATCAGGTTATATTCTTTTAATTGAGTATGTTAGTTAAGTATAGTTTATCTCAAAGTGAGTATTCTGCACAAGTATTATGCACAACATTGATGCCCATACTTTTATGCAAAGTTGTATTGAAATATACGTACCCGTAACGTACACCTGTTACTTATCAGCCTAAACCGTCTTTTGTTATGAGGACAGCTTAAATACCAATACCAACTAATGACACTATCTTGCTACCTATTGTCAGTAGTTCTCAAATGTAAATAATATTTGCTATAACATGGGTTAGATTTAAAAAAAAATGGATATTAAGAAATTCCTTTTCTTTATGTCATACCAGCAGTTTGTTTTTAATTCTGCAGTATGTGCTAGTGGTACAAACCATTTGCTTGAAGTAACAAAACAGTGAAACAGCAAAATAAAATGAATAAATAAATTAAAAAATAAAAACCAAACCGAGAATTCCGGATATTTTACTAAAAATATCTGAAAATAAACCTAATAAATAAGTTGAAAATAAAAGAAATCTTGGTATTTAATTTCATGTGTAAGTAATCGTAATTGTACACCATCATATTCTTTTTTCTGTTAATCGCTGTCACTTTTAGTTTTCCGTTTAGTATCTCCATTATTAATATTTATAATAATTGGTTCCATATCATCCAACAAATTGTCAATTTCCCAAATTTTTCTTTCTTTTGCTTTTTGTGGTTTTTTTCTATTTCTCTATTATATTACGTTGTAGTTTTTTAATAAGCGTTTTTTAATTAAGCTTTTGACATCGTTTTTTTTTATATATAATAATAAATTTTTATAATAATGTTTATTTTTTATTAATTTTGTTTAGTTATATTTTGTATTATTTTATTATAGGAAATGTATTTTTCGAACACCACTGTTTTCTTTTTGCGACATAATTTTGTATTCAATAAAACTAATCAAACTCAAATTCCTATTATGCTTTGGCCGATTATTCGGTGCTTCGACAAATTCTAATATTCGGTATTCGGTGATTCGGCCAAAAGCTGCTTCGGTGCATCACTAGTTATGTTCGAACCAATCTTCGAAGGTAGGTCTATCCATTTCGTCATAGTAGTCCTAAGTATTTTTCTTTGCCAATAACGTAAATCCACTGCTAGACCCTGCGTGCAATAATCGAATCGTGGACCACGGAGCTGTTGAAGCTTTTAATCCTATTATCGGACCGCGAAACAAAAGCATCACAATGAGATGTAACTGTTTTATCAACCTATTCGGTTTTTACACTGTGCCCGACATTTACCCATGATTCATCCAAATACACTGTGTTGTACCCTTCTGCAAGGTTATTACGAATTGCACGTAAATAACGATGTTGCCATGAGATGATTTCTGGTTTTTTAATCAAAATTGGGTTTTTGCCGTTTTACAAACACAAAATTCATCAAGCGATGTAGCATGGCCCGTGAAAAGTTGGGCAAAGTTCCTTCGGCATTTACACTAGGTAATATAAAGTTTATTGTTGGTGGTATGTTGTCACGAAAAAATGTATGCACTATTCTGTATTGTACTTATGGTCACGAAAAATACCAATCTTTCTTTTCTTGGGTCTTCTCTTTGGAGATTATAGTCCAGCAGGTGATAAATATTCCTGTTGCACGCGAAACAATATTTTCGCAAACACCAATCATTTCTGATACTTTCCTAATTATACTTGATATAGAATTGTTGAATCCTGTTTAAAATGATAATTCATAATATTCATTAGCATCTGCTTCACTGAAAGGATTTTCTACGTTTTTGTTTAACAATTTCTTCCATTTTACAGTCAAAATTCGGTGTCAAAAATAACAATAACTAACAACAGAAAATGACAATTGCCAACAACAGCCACCAAACCATAATGACAATAACAAAACATCCAAGACGGTACAAATAATCGCAACTCGAAAATGTTAACGAGCTCCGAAAAACAAATAAAGGCTTCTAATAAACATATTCTGTACATGAATTACTGAAATTGCTTTTTCATTATTAAATAACTTAGAAGAAAGTATTTGCAGTTGATATCAACCAGAATTACAAATTCCTTACACTCATTATGGCAGTAATTAGAAAGTTATTTTCCACTGCAGCAGAAATGTATACACATAAGTATTGAATTCACGATATTTTTCTAAAGTTACTTACCGCAGGGACACATGATAGGTAATAAAATTTTAAATCAGACAGTTCACAGAACTTTCCAGAATTATTTTAGACTTTGAAATAAATAATTACTGTGTGTACCAAAAGTAAATGTTCATTTAATGCACATTTTATTATACTACTGCTACTGATAAAAGATAAAGATTGATAAGTTACTATTAGAAACAAATAATGTAGTATTACGTAAAATTACACTGTGCTACACATGAAAAATACAAGACGTCCTACCTATACAGGATGTGGGGAAAGTCCCAGAACAGTCAAATATCTCGAGACATGCACGTAAGATTAAAAAAAACAATAAAACACGTCTTAAATATTTTTCAAAGAGCTATCCAATGATACCACACTCAACCCCCCCCCCGCCATCCCCAGGGGGGAGAGGGGGTAACTTTGAAATCCTAAATAGGAACCCTTTTTTATTGCAGATTCGGATTCTCCATTAAAAAGTAAGTTAGTTTTCAATGAAAAACTTGTTTTTAAAAAACTCTGTCACCATATCCCCGCATCATAAGGAGAGTTATTCTTTCTCTTTCTGAAAGAGACAGCGAAAAAAACAAGCGATCAACTGATAAAAATAAACCAAAAACGACCTAACAAATTTAATGAAAGTAAACTCTGAGAACAAAGATAAATAATAATAACTGCTACAACCTGGAAACCAGGCCCCAGAAGCTATAAGCTTGTGCAGGAGGGAAGGAGCGATTATTATTATTACGTATTATTACTTGCAGCTGCAGCCGACTTATAGATGGAACAGTGCAAATCCCACATTTGTGTCACAGCTGAGGAAAACTGCAGAAAACCTTAACCAGATCTGCCGGCACCGGGAGTCAATCTCGGACCACTTGGGTCAAAGTCCAGCACGCTAGACATTACACTACCAAGGCTATAAATGAACACATTATTTTTTATTTTCCACTTCTACATGTCATTTTTTGATGAGTACGAAAAATCGTATACTTTTACGATTACAGCACCATCTATCGAAAATCGATAAAAATTTGTCTGATAAAACTAACTTACTTTTTAATGGAGAATCCGAGTCTGCAATAAAAAATTCCTTATTTAAAAAGTTCATATTTAAGATTTCAAAGTTGGGGGGTAGAGTGTGGTATCATTGGATAGCTTTTGGAAAAATATTTAAGAAGTGCTTTTTGTTTTTTTAGTCTTATGTGCATGTCTCAAAATATTTGACCGTTCTGGGACTTTCTCCGCACCCTGTATAAACGGTTTGATATTGAAGAATAAAGACTTTTCATACGTTTGTAGAATTTTCCCATCACTTTGAGTTTTTTTTCCCAGCCTGCTGAATGTACCTCGTCCAGTTTTGGTGCTTTGCACTACTCTAATGACCAAAAGCCATTTCTTGTTACATTTTGGAAATCTTTTCTCTAATGGTTACAAAATGATATTTACTCAACAAATAAAATTTCTTTCTCTTCATTTATTGAAGATATATTTTATTTCATTTCTAGGAAATTTTTGTTTTTTTAAATTGGTTAACAAATGACCGAGTTATGGCCGATAATATGCAAACAAACAATTTCTTTTCATTATTTTAATGGGTCATTATAGTCCAGTGTCCAGTCAATCTGTACATTCTACCTTGCAAAAAGTTAAGTAGTTTGGATTTTTGGATGTTTTGTATGTTGGGCCCCTTTATTAGAAATCCAAGCTTTCGATCATGGCATTTGCCATGTGGGCATTGAAGAATCGAGGAAAATTTCAATCTTTCTTCGGTTTTCGCAGAATATCTCCGAAACAACAAGTTTTATAACAAATATGGTTAGATTTAATTTTAAAGTAGACTAGATTTGCTACAGTTTGGGTGCAGAATGACTTTGCGGAACCTAACAGTTGCAAGATACAGCCTCTTCGTTTTGGTAATTTTGATTATCATTAATGATCAAACCAGTTTTGGGAAATGAAGGGTGTTGATAAAACCAGTCTCTGAGCTTATCCTTGTTCTCATTATCTCGGGTTGTGAGAAGTCTTCAATATCCGCATGTTGCTCAGATGTTACTGAGTTAATATCACAGTATTTCTTAACTTCACCAAAGATGTTCTGATGATGTACCATTTCTAGAGACCATCGAGTAAATACACTGTCTGTGATTCCACGATCACGTGTCAGTCCTCCAGAGCTTTTCATCGTCTTAATCAGTATTTGTTCTATGGTCATATCTGAAAGAATGTTAGCATTTTTTGGACGAAAACAAGATGAAGAGCCCAGTTTCCCATTCTCTCCTAGCTGTTTCTCAGCAACACTCAAAGGGTAGTAAATCTAGTCTACTTTAAAATTAAAATAATCGCTTTCTCTGTAAAACACATCGTTTACAAGATATTCTTCGAAAACCAAAGAACTGCCGAAACTTTAATTTTTAATAAGGACGCCAACATACAAAACATATCCAAAACTCAGAACTACCCGATCTTTTGCAAAGTAAGGCCTGTTTTTCTGACACAGGGTGGCCAGCAAGAGTGGTATTTCTAAATTCAAGGTTTTTTTCTCGGTTTTCCAGCTGTTCAATAGTAATATCAACTATAAAATATAAAATGTTACCGTTTCCAGTATTCAAATAAATCTTTTTTGGACATGCGAACGCGAAGTATATTGAAGTATTAGTTTCATAAGATACATTTTACTTTCTATTTTTTCTATTTGGTTATATTATAATCATTTAAGAAATAACTTATTAGTTAGTTTTTAAATAAGATTTGTTAGGAAAAGTTTGAGAGTTGCAACACTGAAAATTCTAATTCTACATTTGTTTTTCAAATTTACGGAGTAAATAATAGCGAATTTGACTGGTTGTCCTGGTGCGCACCGAACGAGGTTCGTAAGTTCGTTTGGTTCGGCTATTAACGGTGCATTTTCAACAATGCATTTGACTGGATAAGGCACTCGCTTCCAGTTCACATTAATTTGCACCGTGAGCTTTGACGGTGCAACAGTCAAAAGCGTGCTTTGTTTATGATTTAAAAAATATATAACCTCAAAACCTTGTCATAATGAATGGTAAAGTAAAGAATCCTTTATTAAATTTTTGTTTATTTGATGTTCTAGAAAGTAGCAGTAGTAGCGATTAAGTGGCACTAATAATAGGAAGAGGCAAAAAAAGACGAAAAATGAACAATTATTTTGATATTGTTAAAGAATATTATTAGCTATATTTAATTACATTTGATTTTCATTGTCAAAAGTGAGGTTAGGATTGTTATTATTGTTACACTCAAGTGATAACGCTCAAGGGAATGTTGTAAAATTGGCGGACGGTAATGCGATCGCGTGACTGCACTCGCACTGATTAAACCGATTCGGATTTTCGGTGCATCCAGGCAAATTTAACATAAGTTTGACATTTTAAGAAGAGCTGTTCAAGATTGTTATCAACTTTGTTAAAAAATAGAATATTACCGTTTCCACAATTCTTTTGGACACGCAAAATGCGTGTTCTAATGGCTTCATTTGGACATGCAAATATAAAATAGTATATTTTCATGTCTTATAAAACGAATACTTCATACCATTTTTTTCTATTAGTAGCGTTAATTTGTAGATAATCGTTTAAAAAAAATAACTTAATTGTAAACAAAATTTGTTAGCGATACTTTGTTAACAGGTTTGATACTTTGCAACACTGGAAATTCTAATCCTGCATTTGGTTTTTAAATTTGGGTAAATAAGTTTGACATTTTAAGAGCAGCTGTTCGACAATGATATCAACTTTAAAAAATAAAATGTTACTGTTTCCAGTATTCAACTAAATCTCTTTTGGACGCGCAAATAGAAAAAAAAAAGATAACGTAAAATATTAATTACTTTTGAAAGTACATACTATTAAAATTAATTTAGTTTTTAATTTTTCCCCGAAAAAATTTCCGGCTTTGATCACTAATTCAAAGTTATTTCCCGGTTTTTACCCGATTGTGCAAATTCCCGGTTTTCAAGGTTTCCAGGTTCGTTGGCCACCCTGTGACAGATTGGGCTATTAATAGAAATTTAGGTTTTTCTAAAAATATTTGATAGATTCTTTTATAAATTTCATTACTGAAACATGAAAAATCCTGAATGTGAAGTTTATTTTCCCGAGTGTAAGCCAGGGCAATAAATGCACGCGAGATTAAAAGGTTCTTTAGTTTTGTGGTGTATACGCTATTTTTTGCACGACCTAAAGCACTCTAATCGCAAAATCCCCGAAATTTTCGAAAATACTTTTAAAGGTCATTCTGACAATTGAATTTTCTTAACACCAAAATCACATAATTTTAGCATAATAGGTTAGGTTTCCTTGGATATAACACGATTATTTTACTTTACTGCCTAGGGAGTAAAACAGCTACTTTTCTACCTTTTTTGAGGGAGTGAAGTAGAGCAGAGAACCTGTGCAGAGCAGTGAAGTAGAGAAAAAACTCGAAGTGATGGAAAAATTCTGCAAGTATGAAAAGTCTTTATTCTTCAATATCAACAGTTATGTAGGTGGGAGGTCTTGTATATTTATTTTTTTTTATTTGTAGCACACTGCTATTAACAAAAGAGATTTGTAAATTAAATAAAATTTTACACGAGGTACTTGTTGAGATCTCCTGGATTCTTTTTAGTTTGAAAGATACACATAAAACTGGCAACTTGATTTTGGTCTGAGCAAAATCCTCATCAAGATATCATTGCATATCTTTAGCTCGCAGAATACTCACTTTGAAACGAACTATAGTATGCTAGTACCATGTTTTAAGATACACCAAGGTACCTTTGGACTACATTTTTAATAAGCTTTCAGAAAATATATACAGATTTGGCTTTTTAAAGCAAGGTTCTATGCCCTATCAGATAACCTCTTTATTTGGTAGTTGGGAAGATGCATTGTGTATATTTTTTTAAATAAACTCCGCAACTTATCAAAAGTTAAAATTTTTTGGTATTCAGCTCGTTTAAAAAAGTAATCAACTTTAGAGATAAAGCTGTAAGTGTTTTTTAAATTATTTTTCTTAAGCTACCATTTTAGTAAATTTTTTATCTACTCAAGTATAAAACTGACTTCTTGTAAAACTTGCCAAATTCAAAGTTATTGATATGTTGAATCATAGACTACTAAAAGAATGAACAATAAAACTAGTGATTCAGTTCACAAAACATTTCTTATATCATGTCATAGTCACATGAAAGTTATCTCACTTCTTAGTATTACCAAAGGTTAATGGTTTATCAACTGCTTTCATAAATAAGGCTTTTGAAAAGTTAGATTTTGTACACGATTTACAATAACAAATGCATACATCAGAATACTTACACGTAGGATATAATCAGCTCCTTCCAAACTATATGATTTTCCACCAAGATTAAAACTGATCTTTGGTAATTTTGGAATTAAATTGCAATCAACGATATATTCTCCACCAGGTACAGGTGTACCACCAATCTCTTTATTGATTGATTCAATTTCATCAACAGGTCCAGCGATCAAACTAGTACCGGTATCAGCAATAGCTTCACAACCCTTTGAGCAGTACGATTTTGAACCGATTTGTACAGAGTCCATCTTAAATTGCCAATATGCTTGTCTATCTACTGGAAGGTATGTGAAATCTCCTTTGTAATGAGCTGGATCTGAGCCACCAAGAATTATTTCACCACCTCGGGGTGCTGCAGGGTCTCTGATAAAAATATTGCTTATTTATATGATTATCTTAAAAGGATTTATTAATACCAACCTATTCAAATAAAATGAAAATATAGGTTGCTGTACAAGACCCTGTTGAATCATTTGATAAAAAACAGGTGGTACGCCATCAACTGATATTCTACTGTAACCCATTCCTAATATGCCATCAAATTTAGCTGCGACAAAGGCAAGACCAGGTTCGCTTATTGCTTCAGCAAATGTTTGATCAGCTACATTTAGACCACCAACCTAGTGATAAAATAAGCATTAAAAAATATGTCTTTAAAATGTATAATTATTACTATAATACATTTTTCATTACTAATAAAAAATATGACATAATAAATACATACATTTACAGTATCTGTAGATAAATATCCACTAAGGCTACCTGAACCATATTGAATTTTAAAATCAGTCCCATTTTTCTTATAAGTATTAGATTTTGTTGAATCATACTTGTTATGCAACACTACAAAAAAAATTGAATTTACACAGAATAAAAATTGGTAATTATTCGATTTACCGACCCCTATCGTACATGGATGCATACGGAAATACCAAGCGCTACGGGTTTTCGTTCGAAAAACGTCATAAAAACAGGTAAAAATTATAAAATATTCTTATCAGATGACACAAACACCATTTTTAAGCCATTTTCATGTAAATACAGCCAACTTTTTTACTAACTGTAACCTAACATCATAACATTCTAACCTCAAAATAGCCATTTTAACATTGTTTTTCTTATTAATTACCGGCGACCGGCACTATGTTTTTTCGGATTATTGTTCTCTAAGTTATCCTCTACAACTCAGTATAATTGGTTTACCTGGGTTTAGAAGGGTCGGTATATCGAATAATTAATTAAAAATTTAACATGAAATTCCTTACGACAAGCAATGTTAGTATAGTGGCACTTTTTAGAAGGCACCCACAAGTTAGAAGATCCCGTATCAAACACTACTTTAAAGCTTTGTGGTGGAGTTCCAATTGTAATAGGACCATAATACTGAGCCTAAAATATCTTAAACATTAACTAATAGCAAACTAATAAAGTAGTCTTTATACATCTAAATAATTAGATAAAGGTTCAGGTGTTGGTCCATGAGTGCCCCCATATCTTAGTTGAACCCGTTGAACTTCTGTACCAACTTCTTGTAAAGTTCTCCTGGCAGATTGTACTTTATACAAAGGTACCCTACACAAAAAAAATTAATTATTATATAAAATAAATGTTTAATGAACTAATAATACCTGACAAATTCACAATTAACCGTCACTACTGCAGAAAGAATTAAAAAGAATAACAACCGGAACATTTTTCTTATTGCTTCTTGAACGTTCTAATTAATTCTGAATATAGAAAACAAATTCTGAAACGTCTTATTTATTGTACTACTGCTATAAATAGTTTGTTTTTGGTTTTATTATTGATAATAGCCGGCAATGACTAACCAAAATACAGCAAAGGTCATCATGTGGTATCGGAAAAAGTGATGCCACTGTTTAAAACGTGAAAGAACTTTCTTTTATTATTCGTGTATTTATTTGTGTATTCAATTGTTTTGGTTACAAAAATATTTGAAGTTATGTTGGCGACATGTGTTTTACACCGCGTTATCATCAAAATCATTTTGTTTGAGATTTTCATCATAAATTTTAAGGAATGCATGTTTTCTGTTATTAGAACAACGATAATATCGAACTGTTTATAAGAAGTCTTGCTTGAAAGAAAATTTTAGTAACAACCAAAGTTGTCGCAACAGTTTCTGTCGTTCAATAAAAATCAAATTTTGCCGCCTTTTTACAATATATTAGCTGCGTTCGTTTAAAAGTACTAAGAATAGAATACAATTTGGAACGTGGCCACATGACCTACAGCATTTACTCAAAGAGCTCAGTTTCCATAGTATCTATTGTGGTAAGCAGGGCCGTAGCCAGAAATCTATTTCCGGGGGGTGGGGGGTTCTGGGGGAATTTATTTTCGGAAGGAAGCAGAATAGAAAAATAATTTTATTTTGTTGTCATTTTATTAGTATTAAGTTTAGTTTTCGGGAGTTCAGACTCCCTAAACCCGGGAGGGGGGTTACCACCAATGCCGTATTCAACGGGGGGCTTGAATACGGCCTTGGTGGTAAGTAATTGTAGCTATGGCAATAGAGCTTTCAGAGCAAAAAAACTGAAATACCAAACTCAGCATTTGTATAACCAAATACTTTAATATTATTACTACCGCAAACTCCATATACTTTACCCAAAATATATAAAACACTGGTAGGTCAATTACCCTATGCTTGCCATGATAAATTTTTCACCCAAAATTGAAACGAGATCATTAGTTCGAAAGTCGCCGCTAGATGCCGCAAAACTGAAACGTGAGTGTCAAACCAAACCACATCTGTTAATCTTCAAAATTTATTAAGCTTTTTTAATAATAATAAAATTTATATTTTTATTATTGTCATTCGAGAATTTAATTAATGTTTCTTATGCAGCTTTGTTTCTGTTTATTATAATTAACAAGCCAGAATTAATAAAAGATAGCGCGTTCTCAAATATACATGTAAGTATAAATGAACACTTATTTCTAAACTATTTTTCTGGTTTGTTTTCGATAGCAAAACGTCATTCGTATCATGTGATAAATTTTACCAGTAAATAGTTTGATGTTTAATTGTTCTATTAAAATTGCTCTTTTTAGGGATTCCACCTTTCTGTATGTGGCTAATGGTAATGGAGTGAGGGCCGTTATGTATTTCTCAATCACAATATAAGGTATTTAGAAAATCAGTTGTCAAAATGTAATTTTTAAATTTATCATAAAATGAAATCGCTTTAATCTAAAGCTCTTATATTTTCAGAGACATTACATGGAAGGTCTTGTATGGAATCTCATGGAAGTGACTGAGGTTCTTAAAATAACTTCAAAATTTGGTTACCAGAAAGAATTTTGTGTCCAAAATATGAATATGTCTGTACTACAGGGTCAAACCAATCTTTACGTACATTACATTTATGTTTAAATTTTATTGTAATAGTGATCGATGTCGACTTCACTTTCCTTGCCAGACCACAATTGGTCTGGTATATCATTGATTTCGTTGTTGTCATCATCGATGGCCTTGTTATTTGTTATTTTATAAATGTTTGTAATTAAATTTTTAAAATATAAATATTTCATGAATAGTTTTGCTGTAATTGATCTTGTTTGTTACAGAGTTAGATGCACAATAATATAATTGTTATCAAGTCAAAAAACTATTGCTTTTCAGTACAAAAGTCTGTGTTCTGCTGTTGTATTTAATATTTTTGTCCCTTTCACATGTGGACCATGTTTATATTGCTATTTAGCTTCTTGTTGCTATAAAAATTATGCTGAGATGTGTGCTTTATTGCTATTAATTACCAGTAACAGTTTTACTTAACCTGCTTAATGCATATAATTAAAAACATGTTTAAGCATTAAGTATATATAATTCGACTTATACCTACTCTTTTTTAATATTTGAAATCTTTAAAGCGTCTAATAGGTTTGAATTTCGCATATAGATTTTTTTATAGTGGCACACAAGGTCTTTACTTGTTAATAAAACTCCTGTTGCATCAATCCATGCTTGCAGTTTATCTGCTTTCCGTAAAATATTACAAAATAATTGATGAATTTAATAACAATTCTCAAAAGAAATGTTTGCATAGGTCAATTTGTAGTCTTATTATTTAAGTTAAATGAAAATAAAAAAAGATGTTACCTTAGTTTGCTGTAAAAAATAAAATTTCAATTTAGTTTTATTACCAAAGATGTTTTAAATAAAGAAGAGTCACAATTTAGCATTTTAATAGTGCCAAAGAATCTTGTACCTCTATCATCATGAAAAAGTTTATTTAATTTGTATTACGCCAAAAGTAAATATTCATTATTACAAGTTATGTTGCTGTAGAATGACAATCATGCTCGCACGTCGCGCCATCTATCAGAAATTTAGCTCGCGTTAAGATTGGTTGACGAAAATAGGCGACTATAGCCCCTTTATTTTTAAATAGTAGCGACAACGATTGATCTCGCCGCTGGAGCAGTGATGCAAACTTTTCTGGGACGAGGGACATTTGCTTCCCCTTACATTCGTGTGGTGAAGCAACGCTCAGCGGCATTCGGTTTGCATCGATACTGGTCGGCTATATGTTACCGACCGCCTTAATTTTGCTTTCAAGCGGGAACGACAATCGCAAAATAAATTAAATAACGTTTTAAAATGTTATAATTATTCATATTATGTATCAGATAAAGATTAAATTAAATTTAATGTATTATACTCGTAAAAAACTTTGTATTACAATCCCGGTCCATAATAATGTATACAATATTGTATAAATACAGTTTCATTTAATTATCGTTATTCACACGATACACCCACAACGGTATGCCAGCTTCACGACCAAAACTCGTTCTCCGCGCGCATGTGACGTCGCTGCGAAGCAACTTTCCAAGGACTCTAACTTTCCTCCCATTTGATCTCTTCCAGCTACACAGTACGGTGGGTGTATGTTAGGAAAAGCGGCTTTAAATAATTAATTTTGAAATTCCTTTTGTTTTGGTGAGTGTAAACTTGTAAAATATCGAAGATAACAAGGTGAAATTCTTACACAGGTATATATCGAACAGTATGCCTGGTTGTGCTGTTACTGACTGTTGCAATTATAACAGGAATACAAAAGGAACTGGTATAAAATACTTTCGATTCCCAAAGAACGAAGAACTTTCAAAGCGTTGGGAAATTGCTTGTCGAAGAAATGATAAGATAAATCTAAAAAATGGTAAGAATTTTTCGAAAAATTATAAAATAACATGGCGGAGAGGATACTTCACTTGTTAATCAAATTTTTATGAAATAAATAAAGATTATTAAAAGTTTCACAGTTTTATTAAAATACAACCTGACAATATTGTTTCGACAGCTATGCTGTCATTATCAAAGGTAATATAATTATAAACAAACACGTCGCTAAGGTAGATACAAAATAGGTAACTAGATAAAATAATAATAATCAGAATTAAATATCTAATACTTCCAGTAACGGAGAATTACTGAGCTCAAGTTGTTCATTCATTAAAGGTACCCTGAGTTTGTGTTTGTATATCTCAAAAGCTTCTAAAATGTCTAATTTGCGTTTGTTATTACAAAAATGTAGGAATTTAATATTATTTTGAGGAGTCATTATGTGATTTTGTTCTAAAAGGTGTTTGGCGTAATTCGATTTTTCAGGATGTTTATTTTTGTAATGACGTACGTGTTCTTTATATCTTATGTCAAAATTTCGAAGTGTTTGTCCAATATATACCGAACTACAAAAAGAACAATTTAAACGGTAAATGTGTTCTGTCTTTAGCATTAAATAAAAATGAAAAAGTGTTAGTGTTGGTTTTAAATGTTATTTTATATAATAACATTTAATTTTATAAGATATAAAGAACACGTACGTCATTACAAAAATAAACATCCTGAAAAATCGAATTACGCCAAACACCTTTTAGAACAAAATCACACAATGACTCCTCAAAATAATATTAAATTCCTACATTTTTGTAATAACAAACGCAAATTAGACATTTTAGAAGCCTTTGAGATATACAAACACAAACTCAGGGTACCTTTAATGAATGAACAACTTGAGCTCAGTAATTCTCCGTTACTTGAAGTATTAGATATTTATTTATGATTATTATTATTATTTTATCTAGTTACCTATTTTGTATCTACCTTAGCGACGTGTTTGTTTATAATTATATTACCTTTGATAATGACAGCATAGCTGTCGAAACAATATTGTCAGGTTGTATTTTAATAAAACTGTGAAACTTTTAATAATCTTTATTTATTTCATGATTATGGAGTTCCACAAAATAAGGCTGGAAACAATAAACAAAAAAAATCAAATTTTTATCACTATGCTACATTTGTTAAAATTGTTAAAATTTGGAATATTTCTGAATCAAAATAAAATAAATCGTTATATGCACCACGGGCAATACGGGCATAATTATAAATAATAACATTCCCTCATACTATAATTTATTAATTATGCCTTTAATATTAAGTGGCTAATATTAGAACGATTATCAAACATCATACTTTACTAACCATTGTCATTATAAATGATAAAAACATCATTATACATAAGAACGTAATGCGAAACAAGCCTGGTTTGCTTCGCACTGACGTCACAAACCAGAGAAGGATAGACTATCGAGCTGCGCGTTGTCATACCGTTGTGGGTGTATCGTGGTTATTCAGTAAATACCGATAAACATAATTATACATAACACAGCCCCACAAAAAAAATGAAAGTTCATACTCCAGAGTCGGACATATGTATTCCTATGTATTTTTCGACGCTGAATCCGATCCCGAGCTCAGAAATGGCCCTCCACGTCTGGAATTGGCCCCACGGGGCCAAAAATGGCCTGAGAGGTGGATTCCGGGATGGGGCCTGGTTAAAAGTCCATGTTGCACGTGCCACCACAGTTGCAAGTGCCACGCCGGACCGCGATTTTCTGGTCCCTCCGGGCCCATTTTCTTGGTCCCAAACCGGGAATTGAAGTTGACCATAAACTTTTCGAGCACGGTATTCATTCCACTATTCAAAAGTACACACAGACAACACTGATGCCATTGCGAAGCTCGAAACACGATTTTCCGGCCCCAAGGGGCCATTTTCCCGGCCCCAAACGGGGAATTAAAGTTGACCATGAACTTTTCGAGCACGGTATTTATTCCAGTATTCAAAAGTACACGAAAATACCACTGATGCCATTGCGAGGCCCGAAACACGATTTTTCGGCCCCAAAGGACGATTTTCCTGGTCCCAAACGCGGAATTTCAGTTGATCGTGGACTTTTCGACCACAAACTTGACTTTGGCTTTAGAATGCACCTTTACCCACGCCTCATCCCGGAATCCACCTCTCAGGCCATTTTTGGGCCCGTGGGGCCAATTCCAGACGTGGAGGGCCATTTCTGAGCTCGGGATCGGATTCAGCGTCGAAAAATACATAGGAATACATATGTCCGACTCTGGAGTATGAACTTTAATTTTTTTTTGTGGGGCTGTGTTATATTTAAAAATAAAAGAAAAAAATATATATATTTTAAAAAATTAAAAAAAAAACTTTTACCAGAATTTGAACGGCAGATTCTCCAGTTAGAGACCAATGCTCTACCACTGAGCCATCGCACTCATGTCAGTGGCATGCCTATAAAATGATACAAGCTTGCAAGATTACACCTACATTTAAAAATTAGTTTATGTATTATCGAGGATTGCAATATATAATTTTTGTATATTTGTTTTGGTGAAAATTTAATAAAATAGATATTACTTTGATTGATAATCTACTAATTTAAATACGAGGGTAGATTGAAAAGTTTCCGGAATGGGCAAGAGATGGCGCGCGTATCGTGAAATTGTTATGATGGTTGTCAAGGCTAACCTATTTTAGGAAAGCTGTCAAATTTTCAGACACGTGCGTCGTTCCGTTTATGTTTACTAGGATATCTTGTGAAGCAATTCAGGCACTTTTGCAAAAATGGATAAAAACGAATTTCGTGCAGTCATCAAACATTTCTGGATGGACGGGAAAACGGCGACGGAGATACGAGATATTTTGCAGAAAGTTCATGGCACATCCACACCTTCATTTTCGACTATTAGTTTCTGGGTGAGCGAGTTCAAACGTGGCCGTACGAGCACCAAGGATGAACCACGCAGTGGACGTCCAAAAACGGCCACAAATGAAGAAATGGTCGATAAAGTCCATGACCTCGTGTTAGCCGATCGACGAGTGAAGTTGCGCGAAATAGTAGAGACCACGGGCATCTCATATGGACGTGTGCAAAATATCGTGCACGAACATTTGGGCATGAGGAAGCTCTCGGCGCGATGGGTGCCGCGTTTGCTGACTATGGACAACAAGCGAAATCGTGTGACCACTTCGAAAGAGTGTTTGGCCTTGTTAAATCGTAATCCAACGGATTTTTTTCGCCGATTCGTGACCGTGGACGAAACATGGATCCACCACTACACACCAGAAACCAAGCAGCAGTCGAAACAGTGGATTTCTCCAGGCGAATCTGCTCCGAAGAAGGCAAAGACTGTCCCATCTGCTGGAAAGGTCATGGCCACCGTTTTTTGAGATTCGCAAGGTGTGATACACATCGACTTTTTGCAGAAGGGAAGAACTATCACGGGACAATACTACAGCGATTTATTGGATCAATTCAACGGCATTTTGAAGGAGAAACGGCCTCATTTGCAGCGAAAAAAAGTGCTCTTCCATCACGACAACGCGCCGGCCCATTCATCCCGAATCGCCAATGCTAAATTGGTTGAATTGGGCTACGAGGTGGTGCCGCATCCCCCGTACTCTCCAGACCTGGCCCCGTGCGACTTCTTTTTGTTCACAAACATGAAGACTTGGCTCGGAGGCAAGCGCTTTACGTCAAATGAGGAGGTCATCGCCGCCACTAAAGCTTATTTTGCAGAGTTCCCGAAATCATATTTTTCTGAAGGCTTAAAAAAGTTGGAGCACCGCTGGGAAAAGTGTATCGCCCTGCAAGGATATTATGTTGAAAAATAAAAACAAAAACCTGTTCAATTACTGCGTTTTCTTGCCCATTCCGGAAACTTTTCAATCTACCCTCGTAATGTAACAAAATAAAGATTTTTATTTATAGAATAGTGTTCAAGTACGTATTACGAGCCTTTAAGGTTTTAATGCAAAATCTCTCGAGTATAACACATAAACCTTAATTTAATTTTTATTATAATACATTTTTACGAATAATCTGAACATTTTAAAATGTTATTTTTATTTGTTTTTGGTGCATGTTTTTGGCACTGCATACAATTGTCATTCTCGCTTGAAAACAAAATTCAGGCGTCCGGTAACATATGGTCGACCAGTATCGATGCGAACCGAATGCCGCCGAACGTTGTTTCACCATGAACTAATGGGAAATGAGAGCCATGAGGGGTACGATTGAAAGGGGAAGCAAATGTCCCTCGTCCCAGAGGAGTTTGCATCACTGCGCTGGAGCAAAAGCACCAGAGCGACCTTGGCGACATTGCATATTACTAAATTTGACATTCCGTCTTACAATAAATCTTAGGTTTAATAATAATCATGCATAAAAAAATCACAATTTAACATTAAATTGATAATGGCCATACATATACTATCCGTAATTGTAATTTTTGAGCAGCTTTTTATTGAATTTCCGCAACACCATGCATGTAGTAACTTTATCTTTATTAAAATTTGAGTCAGGTTTGCTCCACGATGCCGCTACTATTTGAAATAATAATGTGAACCGTGACATTGGATACAAAACAAACGAATTCTCGTGGCAGAATCGATAATTACATATTATATTTGTTTGGTATTAAAAACTACAGGGTGATCCAAATTAAGTGAAGATGGTTTGAATTTGGCGCATTGGGTTTTAGTATATTTCACGTTATTAGTGTAGCACTATTGCAATATGTAGCGTCATATTACAGCGGCAACTCGTCACTTTCCCGTTTACATCGTTGTGCTTTGCCACGTTGTTCTGGATTTTCATTGAATTTTTGCTTTATTTCGCTTGTTTTCTTATTTTACAAAACAGTTGTTTTCAGAACTACGGATTGTTAGACGATTTTATTATCAAGTAAGCTTATTATTTAAAATCAATCAAGTTTACAAGCTATATTATTTTTCAGGCGCCACTGTAAAATAAAAAAAGGATAAAAATATCCGAAAAGTATTCATGTTGCCAACGTGACAATAATTTACCGTGGCGGGAAATTCAAACAGTCCTTAGTCAATTTGGATCACCCTGTACATGATTTTTAAACAACGTTTATTGCAGTATAAAAGGAAAGCTATAATAAATATGAATAGTGCCTATACATTTTACATAATTACATACACAAATTCAAGAATCGAAATACATAATGTTCTAAGTACCAACAACATCAGAATTTGATAAACAATGATAAAGATTGGTTAACTTTTATTTTTTTAGTCTGATTGATTTTTTAGTCAAATTGTATATTTTCATAACTGAACTGTCACAAACAGTAGGTATTAGGGCGCTTGAGCGTTGCCCCTCCAGTTTTTTTCTGGCCACGCCTGCTGCGCTCTGATTGGCTATCGCCTCTCCTCTAGCTCCTCCCCTTGCTTCTGATTGGTCGACGGCATCTTGGATGACACGCCTACTATTCTCTGATTGGCTGAAGGCGGCCATATTGAAAACCCCTACTATTCTCTGATTGGATGACGGCCATTTTGGAACTTCGGGCGCCATTTTACCCTCCATGACTGGAAACTGTATTACCGACAACATGCATGCTTCTAAGAGATGGCGCTATGAAGGAATACCGACAAACTATGTACTATTACTACTAGGGGGAGCGTCATGAAGAAAGCTGTATTACCGATTACGGGCGTTCTGCTAATTTGTTAATAGAGGGAGCCAAGGTTTATCATTTTATAGTAATAAATTTTACCGATTTCTTAAAATAATTATCGTCGTCATTAATACTTTAATTACATATAATAATTTAAGATAATTAATTCAGCATTTAAATTTTAAAGGCCGCTTTAAACGCAAATCATGAAACAATTTACGGATATTTCCTAATACATGTCGCGTTAGTATGAATAATAATAATAACAATAATAATAATAATAATGTCTTTATTTCCTTACATGTTTACACCCAAATAGGGAAAAATATGAATTTAAAAAAACCTAACAGCTTTAAATGTAAATCGCGGACTTGCTCGATATAAACGGACCGCCAGTTTTCCATCTCTACCATTATATAAATTTCTAATATAATATTTACGTCGAGAGAGATTGATCATATAGTTGATATATTAATTAGCTACATTTTCCTCTTCTCTCACAACCACGATCAATGAAACATTTCCAATGCGTATTTCTTGGTATCCCTTACAACCCTAATATAATTTTACATACAGCGGTATTTTAAAATCTGTGTCATTTTGAAGTCGACATCTTAGATTTCCCACTCTTCTTGAATTTTTAGCTCTGGGATTGGATCGACCATCTTTTATCCCTTTTCACTAGACGGAGACTCTCTCTCTCTCCTTCTCGCTGCGTACCTTGCTATCTCTCTCAACGAAGCAATCTGTATTATCGCCTAACAATTTACGGATATTTGCTAATAGATGTAGTGATAGTATGAATACCTCGTAGACACGCCCATTCGTGATCTGATTGATCGATAGCTTTTATCCATACCCAGATGGTCGGTCTGTCATCTTGAAACACGCTCTGATTGGTTCGGCCATCTTTCTCCCTACCATAGGCAATCATCTTGAAACCCCTACCCCTAGCGTTTAATGTCTTGCGTACCTAGCTAGCTATCTCTCGCTACCTACAAGTTCTGTCACGTTTCTCTCTCTCCCTCTCTCTCTCTCTCTCTCTCTCTCTCTCTCTCTCTCTCTCTCTCTCTCTCTCTCTCTCTCTCTCTCTCTCTCTCTCACTCTCTCATGCACACACCCTGTACTCTTTCTAACTTTTCTAGAAGAAGAAGAAATAATAATGTCAGATAGGAATTATGTTTCTACTTTTCGTGTACCCTCTCTCGCGGATAACGATCTACCCTTTTATATAGTCGCCCTTCTCCCTTTGCTAGTCAAAAATGAGACATCACCAGCCCTAGAATTTTATATTTCGCGGATGACTACAAGACCGCTGTATTCTAATGAAACTTTCTACCCCAAAGAGATCATGAAATTTAAAGTGCTTTTCTTTTGGATAATGTGCCTCCAAAATACTTCCGCGGGTTGATTGTCGAGCATTATTCCTTTCCTTTCTATATTCTTCCTAACACTGGTTATGTTCCCATTAGTAGGTAAAAACTGAAAAAAATATTTTTATCTTATATCAGAAGAAACAACTAAGCTGTCACCTTTTTTAAAACTTGAATTTTTTCCTGCCTACGTGATTTTTTCAAAATTACAGTGGATGTCATTGTATGCGTTATCAGTTATTATTACCAACATTACCACATCGAAAATACCCGCGTGTACATTTTCCCATTTCTTTAAAGTAAATTGTAAATTAAGGCGAAATAGACAAAGCAGGGGTGTCGCTAAGGGGGGGGATGGGGGAGTAGCCTCCCCCTTCAATGACAGCCAAGTTGGGAAATTCATACATTAAGTTGGGAAAACGATCATCACATACAATTCATTTCTCGAGATTAATAAATCGTAAACTACAAGGCGTTTTTAATCTAACACCGTAAATATAACAATTGTTTCGCCACATATTGGCTTCTTCATGTACAAACTAAACTAAATAACTTACTGTGTAAAACTACAATTTTTGTGAATAATAGAACCTACCATAAACATTATGTTACTAGTGTACGTGTAAAAATGCGAATTGGGATATATCTGTTATTGGCAAAAATACTATAAAATTTTGTAGTGTTCACAGCATAAATTTTAAACAAATTAATTTATAGATTTACATTTATTTATAAAATATTATTTCCTTAAATAAAACTATGTAATTTTTAACAATAAATGACATGGAACATGAAATAACTATAGACTATAGTAGGGTTGTAAAAGATTTTATATGGATAGGTTTAATAAGGGATCAACGGGGAGTTATTCAATTCTATTTCGTCGTTTAAAAGATCATTTGAAGCTTTGAGTTTATTAATTTCTAACGAACTAATGATTCAAGTAAATTTTGTTTAAAATAATATCTTTAAAATTTTTTGTAAAAATCTTTATAGTATTTTTGCCGATAACAGATGTATCCCAAATTCCCAACTCACATTTTAACACGTACTAGTAATAAAATTTTTATGGTAGGTTCTATTATATTCACAAAAATTGTAGTTTTGCCCAGCGAGTTATTTAGTTTAGTTTATACATCTGAAGAAGCCGCTGTCTTATAACTAATTACTATTAGTTTGTATTTAAATTTCTAAATTACTTAGTTGATTTTAATTAGTGTTGGTGTAGTGGTGTGTATTACAAGTTTTACATTTGTAAATTGAACATTGGTTAATATACATAAATATTTGTTGGATATTTTGGTAAGTATATTATAATACTCGTATTTATTAGTTAATAAAACTACTTTTAGTAGTTGAGTCCTCCGACTTTGAAAGCGTAGGTATTGCTCGTAAGCTATTGAACCAAATGACCAAATATTTTAAAAACGAGTAAATTGTAAGTTTATTTCTAAATATAACAGTAAAATATGATATTTCTAAATACTATGCTTTTGTTTTAAACGTAATAAAAGATACTCATTTTTATGGGCAATTTCATTAAATTAATGTAAATTAAATAATTCTTTTCTCGGAAAGTATTGCCATATACATATACTATCTATCAGATTTTTGTAGGGATTAGAAAGAAACCTTGTGGTTTTTAATGCTATTAATTTTTAGACAAAAAACGTTTTATTTACGATGTATATGAAAAATCGCGAACTATGTTTTCTTGTTTAATAATAGAGATAGCGTTAACATTATTTCGCTAAATCAATACTTTTCATATGTAGGCATTATTTTCTTCAAAAAAATGTTCCTAGTTTTAACAATAAAAATGCAGTAGCAAAAAAACGATTTTTAGTGACAAGAGGTTTGGACAAAAAATGATTTTTTGATTATTGCATTTTTATTGTTAAAATTAGGAACATTCTTTTTGAAGAAAATGATATCTACATACGAAAAGTGTTAATTTAACTGAAAAAATTTACGCTATCTCTATTAATAAACAAGAAAACAGTTTGCTAGTTTTGCATATAAATCCTAAATAAAACGCTTTTTGTCTAAAAATTAATAGCATAAGAACCACAAGGTTTCTTTCTAACCCCTACAACAATCTGATAGATATATGGTTTAAATACTTTCCGAGAAAAAATTAAACTTACATTTAATGAAATTGCTCCTAAAAATGGGTACCTTTTATTACGTATCGTCCGATAAAAACAAAAGCATAACACTTAGATATATAATATTTCACCGTTACATGCAGAAATAAATTTATTATTTGCTCGTTTTTAAAATGTTTCATTTGGTTCAGTAGTTTACGAGCAATACGCTAGCAAAGTCAAGAGTACTTTAGAAAAGATATGGATAGTAGATATTGATATCATCGTATTATAAACATTATACCAATAATAATGTGTTACTATAAAATACACTTCAATATTTATTATTTAATTACTTGTTGAAAATACATGTGTTATGTTTAGGTATAAATGTGAAAATATACACAAAATGTATTTCAGTGACCCCTTTGGCCTTTGAGTGAGGTATCCTAATTTAAGGGCTCTAATTAATATTCAAAATTTAAAGTGTATTTAAAAATGATGGTAATTGCTTTTAAAATAAAATCTCTGATGACGTGCTTTTTTAACATGCCCCTTTCAGTATTATTTAAGTATTTTTGTGTTATTTGTTGCCTTTATGCTGCATTGAAACTTTCTTTACTCTAAAAATTTCCATTGCTAGAATTTTTGTTCGACGTTTCATCTTTTAATAATTTAATAAGTTAAAACGAAATTAAATTTTCAATTCAATATTCATTTCTGGTATTTTAATTGTCTTTTATGTTTAATGAATGCGGAATGTTTAGATTAGCATAGTTATCTACAATCAAATAAAAATCTGATGATAGTTTTGGAGATTTCTCAAAAATAAAGTAAGGAAAGGAAGTTTTTAGAAGCTTTATGAGTAATATTGGTATTTCATATTAAATTATGTAGTACAATTTTGCTAATTTCGATTTTTTCTCTTAAAGTTATCTTTTATTATTGTCTTCATTTCGTGTTTGATAATGAGCTGAATGTGATTCCTTGCCATATATCTGCTTAACTATTGCTTTTAGGTATTTGGTGATCATAAAATGAAGCCAAAAAGATATAAGGTTCAATGCTGTGAATGCAAATCCATATTCAATAATGATTATAGGGATCAACACGAAAAGGCAATACATAATAGGAAAAGAGTATCCATACAAAATATTGGGGCACCTTCTAACCCTTTTGAAGCAGCATTGAAAAGACGTAAAGTTGAAGTCGCCAAACAGGCAACTGAGGTAAAATAATAATAATAAGGAAAATATTTTATAAAAACAATGAGTTGTTTTTTGCAGGATTCCTCTTCTCATGTTAGTACCCAGGCTACTGAACAGGATGATAAGTGCAGTACAGTTTTTAATGCAGAATATCACAGTAATTCCGGATTAAGTTCTGAAGATATATTAACACTTCCAAGTACAAGTCAGTTACAAATTGTTACAGAACCAGAACCACAAGACAAAGAACAACAACTTACAGAAATAGTCCAAGCAACAGACGAAAGTACAATTAATGATGAGGTGCCATTAAAAAGTACAACAGAGATTCCGATTTTGTCGAATGAAACTAGTTCAGAGAATAGAAACAGTTTTGTATCTCTCCTTGGAAAATTTTCATTTCTTTTGGAAAGTTTAAATGAGAATAAAACACGTTTAGACAAGTATTATTCCTCAGATGTTGTAAATGAGAAGGTTGCAACACTCGAAGTAATTAATTCTGTATCTTATCTTAAAAAAAATTGTAATATAGTGCTAGAAGTTGCAAATGAGGTGTTAAAAAAACTAGATAACAAATATGATACTTCTGTTGAGATTGACAGTAAGACCCTTACATCCGAGATAGTTAGCCATGATCCTGGATTGCGTCCTTTTAATTTAGACAATAATCAAAGAAAATATTTAGTTCAATTAGGCCCACACCAACCGCGTTTAGCGCTATTTCCATCAGATGGCAAAAATAGATTTAATGCCCAGTGGTATAGTGCATTTGAACATCTAGAGTACAGCACTGAAAAAGATGCTGGATTTTGCTTTGTCTGTTGTCTGTTTCCCACGGGTCCAGGACGTGAAAAAAGGGAAGATGCATGGGTGCAAGGAGGTGTAAAATCATGGGGAAAAATGAAAAGTGCTGGAAAAACAAAATTGGGCAAACTCCAACAACATTTCTCTTCAGCAGCTCATAAAGCAGCATTAGTTGATTACTGTAATTTTTTAATTAGAGAGCGACATATTGATGTTTTATTAGACAAAAATAAAAGACAGCATTGATCGAAGAAGAAAAAATCGAAATGCAGAACAGAGAAGTCTTGCAGGTTTTAATGGATGTAATAAGAACATTAGGTACTCTGGGATTAGCGTTTCGGAAATCAGATGAAAACGAGGGAAACTTTAGCAAGATTGTTAGTCTAATTTCTAGGCACAATAATATCGTAGCAAAATGGATTAAAGATAGAAAACTACGACCTTACCATGTCACATATATGAGTGGTGAGTCGCAAAATGATATGATATTCCTAATAGCAGCAGAAGTTCGAAGTTCAATTGTTAAAGAAATTAAAAATAGTTTATTTTTTGCTATCATGGCCGATACTACTCCCGATTTATCACATAAGGACATACTTTCTATAGTGATACGGTATGCTGACAATCAGGGAAATATTTATGAAAGACTTGTTAAAACCATTGAATGTTGTGACAAATCTGGTCTAGGCATGGCTGAGTTATTAATTAAATGTTTAACAGAATTAGAAATAGATACATCAAAACTTGCATTCCAATCATATGACTTCGTTAGTAATATGTCTGGATGTTTTAACGGGGTACAAAAGAAGATCACTGATATTCTGGGGCATTCCGTGCCATATATTCCATGTCAAGATCATAGGACTAATACAGCTCTGGAACATGCATGTAATATAAGTATTTTAGTTAGAGATTTTTTTGAAGTTCTTGAAAATCTATATGTTTTTTTTACATCAAGTACCAAAAGATTCAAACACCTGCAGCAAAAAATACAGGGTATAGATAGTGCTGTACAACTAAAAAACCTATCTAAAACAAGATGGACAGCAAAGGCGGAATCTGTAAGAGCATTAAATCAATCAGTAGAAGAAATTCTTGAATTGCTATCAGAAATTTCAAAAAACAAACAATTTGATTGCTCCACAAGAACGAAGGCATTAGGACTCTACAAAAAAATTTACAATTTTGATTTTATAGCATCGCTCTTTTTTCTCAAAAATATTTTACCGAAAATAAAGATTTTGACCGAAACAATAGAATCACCTAATTTTAATATAATAGACTGCATTAATATCATTAAAGTTACTGCCCAACATTTATGCACAATTACCTCCGAGTGTAATAGTTTAGATGATTTTATTGAAAGTGCGATTTTCTATGCTGAGAAATTAGGAATTGATGCTAGAAGAGAATTTTCAAGGTATCATCGACGACGAGTTCCACCAAAGAAAATTGACGAAAATCCAAATTCTGCTGCTGATCTTGATTTAAAAGCTTTTTATAGAAAAGAATTTAAGGAAGTTTTGGATACGTTATCAGCAGGGTTGAATGAAAATCTTAAATACATTCAAAACAGTATTGGTCCAATATATTCAATATTACAATTTCCACTTAATAAGAAAAATCTTACCCTGGAAACTTTAGGTAATATTGTTAATATGTTTCCCCCAGGATCTCATAAACCAGACTTACATTCATTACAAACTGAGTTGGAAGTATTGTATGACTTAAGTTCTGAAATACGTACCTTTCCAGAGCTTTTAATAAAAGCAAAAACATTGAAAGACACTCTTCAACAGGCTTTCTTGTTTTGTAGCTTTGTAATAACTGTTCCATATGGCGTCGCCACAAATGAAAGAAGTTTCAGTCAATTGAAATTGGTAAAATCTGTTTTAAGGACAACAATGTCAGATGAAAGACTTGACAGCTTGATGCTATTAAAATGTGAAGCAGACAAAGCAAATCAGTTAGATCTAGATAATATTATCAAGACGTGGGCTACGTTAAAGAAGAGACGGGTTCTTTTACATTAGTGCATTACCTATTTATTATTGTTTTGTTTTTGATATTAATGTTTTATATTTTTTAATTATAATATATAAATGCAGTTGGTATTATTTTTTATTTATTTAACGTCTACAATACGCGGGAACTAACATCAAAGGTCATATGTCCCCCATGTAACATGCTACAACACTATCACTCACACACACACACACGCACATGCACACGCACGCACGCACGCACACACACACACACACACACACACACACACACTTAGTAGAGTATAAAAATATATACTTTAATATTAATAATTAATTAATATTAATTTACCGGATATTACTATTATTATCAAAAATAAAGTTGGGAAATTTACATAATTGGAGTTGAGAATTATTTGTCTTCCCCTCCCAAAAAAATATCCTAGCGACACCCCTGAGACAAAGTAGTATGTAAAACACGTGTTACAATTCCTTTTTGTAATACTCGTATATTGCTTAACTCGCCGCCTCGCGGCTCGTTAAGCAAACTTATACTCGTATTACAAACATCGTCATTGTAACACTAGTTGTACAATATACTATTTATTAATTTGTATCTACCTTAGCGACGTGTTTGTTTATATTTATATTACCTTTGATAATGACAGCTTAGCTGTCAAAACAATATTGTCAGGTTATATTTTAATAAATACTGTGAAACTTTTACTAATCTTTATTTATTTCATGATTATGGAGTTCTACAAAGTAAGGCTGGAAACAATAAACAATCTTCAAAGAGCTTTTAGTACTTTTTAAATTTTTCTTCATTTTCACCCGAGGAATGCACTTACCCAATGGATCGGGGTAAGTGCGTACATGGCTACTAACTCCCATAGTAAATAACAGCAGCACAGTGGCACTTATAACAAAGGGCGTGTTTCAAGGCAAGCTATCAGGCATCTTCAACAGATTGCAATTATATTAATTAGTTTTTGAGAAATCAACTTAGTTATGTGAAGTGCAAGTTAAAGTGAAAATCATGCAATAATCAAAGGGTATATATATTTATAACAGTACCAAAAAGGATTAGAAATTAAAAAATTAATTCGCAAACAAAGACAACATTTCAGAAGCAATTACATTAATGGCTCAGAATGCACTTGCCCCACATAAGTAAAAGCGTGAGGCAAGTGCAAACATGAATCCATTTTGAAACAACAGTAACCTAGTATAAAAATGGAACTATGCTGTTGAAATGCAGCAAAATATGACCATATGCAGCAAATTTTAAATTAAAAAATCAAAAAGAAAATAGCTGGAAAAACCTTAGGAGCTCGGGGACTGAGGAGAAATGTCATCATCTTATAAATATATTAATAAAAATTACAATAATTTTTTTAATATTTTTCTTGTAGTGTATTAATTATTATTATTAATTAGAACATAAAATATATGATGATGTTTTTAGCATCATATTATTGATATTTATTGAACAATAATCAGCACACGTAGGTACTTGCCCCAAAAATGCACTTGCCCCACCTCACCTTACTTGTAATCAGTGCAAAAGTTCAAAATAGTAAGACTTTTTCAGCACCCTAGTTTCTTAATCATCATATAATTAATTTGAATACTATCTTCTTTGATGCAACTAAAAATAAGAATTTATAAATTTGCAAATAGTATCTTTAAAATATTGATATCTAAGGTGCGAACAACAAATTCACATAATTTTGTCATGGAGTTCATCGATTGTTTCATGATTAAACAATAGTCGATTGATGTTTAAAAAGTCATATTTTGTGTTACATATCTGTAAAAGATGAATATGGAGTAAATTTGTGTTGGGTTGAGCAACAGCTGCAGCAATGGAATAATTCGAAGAGACTGGGAATGTTACAAGAGAAGACATTCAAATACCACCATAATCAAAAGGCACTGAACTATAAATAAATACAAGCCCCTCGTACAAAAGAAGAATTAACACTTGCGCCACAGCAAATGCAAAATAGAACAGCAGCTGGCAATGACATGATAATGGCAGACATATTAAAGATACATAACAAAACCACAGCAGATATATAATTACATCCCCTGGTCGAAGAAATTTGGCTACAAAAATCTTCCTGTCAGATTGGAGAGAAGGGAAAATTGTTAAAATATCAAAAAAGAGCGGTTTGCGGAGGTGTGAAAACTGGTGAGAGATCAATCTTCTGAATATAACTAGTAAAGTTTCCTATCTCACTATAGTAAACATAATTGGGGGAGTTCTTGAAAGCCATGTTGGTAAAGAGCAGAGTGGATTTAGACATGGGCACTCCTGTGTACACAATATAAATGTTCTACGTATTATTATAAAACAATCTCTTGAACATCAGTCGCCATCTGAAACTGGGGTGAGACATGGATGTGTGTTATCACCAATTCTATTTCTAATAATAATGGATCTAGTTTTACCAAAAACTATTGAAGGTAGAACAAGAGGGACCAGATGGGGATTAATGGGTATTTTAGAAGACTTGGATTGTGCTTATGATATGCGAAATATGCAGTTAACATTAAATAACTTAGTACTATTAGTTATAAACACTAAAGGCACAAATAACAGCAAATGGGTAGTAATTCTATCGAATTAGCAATGCATTTACTTATCTGGGAAGCATTGCATTGTGTAATGGGAATACATCACGAGATATAGAGATGATTAGGGTTTTTAATGCTAGTCAAGGCAGTTCTACTTTATAGTTTGGTGTGTTGGAAACCTGGTATGTTATGGTCCCCATAAATACAGAAATCTAACATTCGAATATATTTGAGATACGATATACTAATCTGGTGGCCGCAACGTCTATTAAACATACATTATAGGGAAGAACCGGTGAAGAAGGTATAAACACTGAAATAAGGTGAAGGAAGTGTAAATGGATGGGTCATATTTTAAGAAAACCTAGAAATACCATTAGCCATGCAGCTCTGGAATGGTGCTCGCAGGGAAAAAGAGCTAGAGGGAGACTCTGCACATCATGGCAAAGAACAATAAGGGAGGAAACTGGAAAAACTATGGCACCGCTACAGTTAATGGCTCAAGATAGACAGTGGTGGAAACAATTTGTAGAGACCTTATAACTCTACTTAGCTAGTATATGTATGTGTGTGACTTGTTAATTATAATGTTTAATATTTAAGCATAACCCTATGTCCCGTTAGGGAGTAATCGGTACAATAATAATATAGTGTTCTTAGGATTAAAAATGGCACTTTGTTGGCAAGTAACTATTATGTGTTCACCTCGTAATGCAAGTCAAACAAAGTCACTTTTAATCCGAATGACACATTTATTTCTTCATGAAGCGAAGTAAATATTAAAAACTTTTAAATCATTGACACATTTTGTTGAAATAGGCCGTGTTCAGAAAAAAATGTTATCGAGTAGGTTTGCATTACATAGTAATTTTTGAAAGTAGTTCGATGGTCACTACAATAATTTTATTCTGATGCCACTGTACATACGAGCTCCAATGCATATTAATTCGTCTACTTTCATTTTTGTTAAAAGTCACCCAGCAATCTTTACTCTGAAATTCTCTTTTAGTCTAGAAAGCGGCTCTTTCTTGTTGCCAGAAGAAAGTAACTGCATCTACACCATGCAATGTTACATAAAATTCTATCAGGGGGTTTCCTTACACTGCTTCTTGCAAAGTTTTTGGGTACTTTTGTCAATCTCGAGATGGTACCTGTACGGTACGGTACAACGTACCCAAAATCCTTGCAAGAAGCAGTGTAAGGAAACCCCCTGATAGAATTTCATGAAATGTCACATGGTGTAAATAGAGATGCAGTAGGAGAAGGTGTGTTGTAGGTACCTAGAACCATTTTTTAATAACTAATTAAGTTTACCAAACTATTAAGTTTAAATAAGATGAAACTATAAAACCAGAACACCTCCAATATACTGATATTACATAAATCTGCAAACCAACTTCCACGAATAACGAAAACATAGATATATCACGAAAATAGAAAAAAGTTTAGAAAACCAAATTACAACTACTCTAATTTGAAATTCGTGGAATTGATTTTTCATTTTTGCCATCTTTACCACGGGGAATTGTTAATAATATTAGTATTTCTGTTTTTATTTTAAATTAACGATAATTTTCAATACTGTTCAAAGAACCATGCGGTACTTTATACCATAAGCTATGTTCAAGGTATAACACATTTAAGTGTTTCAAGGTACAACAGTTTAAACAATGTTGTTTATGTAGAATATAACTACAATAATCATCGACAGTAGTACATATTGCAGAATGAAGTTTAATTATGAAGATTTGATATAAGAGGCAATATCAGTAAACAAGAAATCCTACTTATTTAATCTGCATATGATGCTTTATTTATTTCAAATATAAACCTAAATTAGATGACAATTTTAAGTGTAGTTGTCTACATGCAACTACCAAATATTTTTTCTTTCTGTTCAACAGATAACTCTAAAATATATAGTTGCTTATGGTACAGACATGTTCAAGCTACAGCTTCTGCCACTTATTAAGAATCACGTTTGTACACAGCGTTTTCGAGTCAATTAAGCGAGTTTTGTATAAAATGTACACTTATAGAATTTAAAAAGAAATGAAAAGGAAAAAAGATCCGTTATAATTTTATATATGTCTCAGGCAGATAGTCAAATCCGACAAATAATTATCTGCCTAGTCATTTACTAAGTGACGGGGCAGATAGTAAAACGCAAATAAATCTATACGATTTTGCTATATGCTTAGGCATTTACTAAATGCCGTTGTTTAGAGCAGGCAGTTAGTAAATGACCATGTGCTGTCGGCAAATAAGGTAATAACATCCACATTTCTTTACAGAGCATTCTTTTTTACAGGAGCACTCGTAGAAGCTTTGCCCATTGTAAAGAGAGTACTTTTAGTCTTAAAAAGTTGCTGCTCGCAAAGGAATCTGCTCATTTGTAGAAACATCTTGAATACTTGTTTATTAACTGCCTGTTCTAAACAACAGCATTTAGTAAATGCCTAGGCATATAGCAAAATCGTATAGATTTATTTTCATTTTACTATCTGCCCCGTCACTTAGTAAATGACTAGGCAGATAGTTATTTGCTGGATTTGACTATCTGCCTGCAACATATACATTAAAAGTGACACTTTCAAGTAATGTAAGCAAATGGAAAACCCCAAGTTACAATAGGCAGTAAAAAAGCTGTTTTTAAGTACAACAAATTTTTTGTATATTAGGAGTATTAATTTTTTTGGTTAATGATGCAGAAATCAGGCGGAGGTAGAATTTAGTGGTTCCAATAAACGGAAAAATTTAATAAACAGGGTTGAATAAAAGCTTTTAGTCTTCTCCGCGAAATATATTTAAAACAAAATAAATGTTAAAGTTAACTGCAGATTCGACTTACTTAAGATGAAGTCATTCTCAAAACATTAAACACTAAACCAAAATTTGTATTAGGAAGAAGAAACATTTTTTAAAAAATCCATATTTAAATATAAAGAAATTAAAACTACATGATCTGGGAAAAATTTACATTTAATAATACAGATAGGGATTTGATTTTCATACTTTGATTCATAAGCGGCTGATGCAAATAACCAATGATTTAAATAACCGGAATACTGTACATCTTCCCCTACTTCACTTCTGGCAAAGAGTCACTTTCTAGACCAGAAGAGAATTTCAGAGTAGATTGCGGGTGACTTTGAACAAAAATGAAAGTAGACGGATTAATATGCGTTGGGGGTCGTACAAATAGAAATTACTTTTTACTTCATGGATTTAAAAGTACTGTTTTTTTTTACTTCAATTAAAAGTGTAGCCTAACAATATGTACATTTTTATATTAGCAACCAAATCTACGGTTGCCAACATTTGAAAGTATGAAATAAGGGCAGTCAAGAATCTACAGAAATGTTATTTATTATATTCATTTGCAATAATAAAGATTTTCCAATGCTATTTCAATGAAAACGAAAATCAATGTAAACCGGCCAACGTAGTTGAGGGCTGTTTTGAATGCTCGCGAAGCGGTTTTCTCCACATATGCAAGAGTTTACCTCTTAGTATAAATTCAAGGATAGTTATTATAGAAATCAAAGTTTTTTCGAATTATTTTTATTTATAAAATCGCGCTACATCAGGGTTTGTTAGTTATTGAAAATAATATTATCAAAATAATTTAAAAGCCGATACTCGCCATTACAGATTTTCGAGTTACCTAACTTACTTTGTGGCGTTATTGTAAATATATTTACTAAGCACTGTAATCAATTAATAAGTGAACGTACTGTCATTAGTAATTGTACAAAAATCATGAAAAAGTAATAATAAAAAAGAAACAAGCAAAAAAAGATGTTAAATGACAGTCATTAAAGAAGAAAAAGACAGACATCATGACCGGCTGGAAGGCATGCTGGATTTACAATTTCAAAATCCCCGTTTTATTCCCTGTTCTGGTAATTCTTTTTTAATAGAATATTTAATAAACAACAATTTTTTTATAATTATATAATACTTATAAAAAGAAATAACTTACAATTAAATACCAATATGTATGCATAATCATTTTGTTTTATTTTTATTTAACATAAATATACATGTTTTAAACAACGACTATAAAATTAAGAGATAATTTTAGTAATTATTTACTTTTTTTATAAATATTATAATTATAAAAAAAATGTTTATTTATATAACAAACAATTCATTAAAGAAACAAACCAAGGATGATAAATGACATTCATTATAAAAGAAAAAAATCATGAACAGACAGCATGGCCGACTGGAAGGCGCGCTGGATTTACGACTTTAAAACCCCGAGTCTATTCCCGGTTGGGGTAATCTTTCTTTAATAAAATATTTAATATATTTCATAAACATTTTTTATAATTATAATATTTATAAAAAAAATAACTACATAAAATTATACTATAATTTTATAGTCGTTGTTTAAACTATAAAAATAAATGATTATGCATACTATATTAGTATTTAATTGTAAGTTATTCCTTTTTATAAATATTATAATCATAAAAAAATTGTTTACGAAATTTTATTAAAAATAAAATACTGTATCTGGGACTAGAACACGGGTTTTGTTATCGTAAGTCCAGTGCGCTTTCCAGTCAGCTATACTGTTGTTCATGTCTTTTGCAAATTCTTTTTTTTTTAAGTCTTTTATCAGATCAGCAATGAGATGCTATACGTGGTAATGATAACTTATAGTTTGTCACATGATTAGCACTATCGGGTTTATTTCACCTCTCACTAATTTTTATTGTTAATTTAAGTTTTGGTATTAGGAGTGTTCAGTTGAGAATTTGAGTTGTGCACTTTATTAATTGATTGTTTTATTTGCTATCACTTGTGAGTAATAAGTCTATTGGAAGCTTTCGTTTTAATCATTTGTGGATTGATTTTGAGCCTAGATGATAATAAGTCCTGCATTGGTTGATGTTTTTATACAACTTTTTGGCAGTCTTGTTAATAAATTCTTGTATGGGAACTCCTGTTTCCTTATGCAATTGATTTCTTACAAACCAATCTGCATTTGTTATAATACGAAGTATTTTGTTTTGTAGGACTTGTATTTTATGGATATTTGTTCTAGAAGTTGAGCACCATACACTGCATCCATAGGTAATTATCGGTCTAATTATTGCTGTGTAGATTAGTATTCCACATTTAATTTTTAAGGGTGTTTTTTTATTTAAAATAGGGTACAACATACCAAGTCGTGTATAAGATTCATTAAGTTTTTTATTGATATGGATCTCCAGCTTAGTCTGCAGTCAAGGTATAATCCCAGGTATTTAATAGCGTTGTCTTTTGGGTTCCATGCAATTGAGGTATCATTTATTATATTGGCTGGATCAGTCGGCTTTCGTAGGGTAAATATTTTACACTCGCATTTATTGACATTTATTTCAATGCACCATTTCTTAAACCAGCTGTTTAATTGATCAGTGCCTTGTTGGAGGTTCTGCACTGCTTGCTGAATGTTATCATTTTGTACTACTAATGCTGTATCGTCCCCGTACATCGCGAGGTCCATATTAGGTATTGTCGGCATATCTGACATGAATATGTTGAACAGTATTGGTCTTAGTATCAAGCCTTGAGGAACTCCTGATTTTATTTCTCTAGTTGAGGATAAGGGCACGCCTATTCTTACTTGGAATTTTCGATCTGTAAGAAATGACTGAATAATTTAGAGTAGGTATGAAGGGATGTTTGTTTTTAGTAATTTGTATAATAACCCTTCGCTCCAGACTCGATCGAAGGCTTGTACTACATCAATAAATGCTATGAGGGTATGTTTCTTGTTTTCGAAGCCCCTTTCAATAGTTTCTGCGAGTCTTAGTAGCTGATGATTAGTTGAATGGGCACTTCGAAATCCGAAATTGGAATTGTGGTATTACATTGTGGTTATCTAGAAAGGTGATAAGACGGTGATGGATTATTCGTGCTAGAAGCTTTGAGAGCGTGGATAGCAAACTGATAGGTCTGTAAGAGGTTGGATCACTGTGCTTCTTCCTGGGTTTAGGGAACATTAAAATATGGGCCTGTTTCCATGCATTTGGAAAATAATTCCTTCGCAGGCATGCATTAAATATTGCTATTAAGTAGAGTACTGCTTTGGATGGAAGATTTTTTATTACAATATTAGGTATCATATTTTTCCCTGGGGTTTTTTGGTTTTTAATTTTTTAATGTATCGTTTGATTTCTGATGGCGTAGTTGGTTCAATCGGTATTGTGTTGTTACGTGTAATATTGGTGAGTTCCCTTTGTACTTGCTCTATATGGTCCACGTTATTTAAGTCTTAAGTGCGAGTAAAGACTCATTCTAAATGGTCAGCAAACTCTTCTGTTTTTTCTTTATCTTCCGGAAATGCTCTGTTGTCGATTCGAAGCGTTGGAATGATCTTTGGTCGTCGGAGGATTTTTTTGTGGCCCTCCACATATTTGGATCCCCTGGGTCAAGGTTTTCTAGGTAGTTGTTGTAAGTTTCGAATCTATGTTTATCTAGGTTTTCTTTGACGTTTCTTACTAGTTGGTTAAGTCGGGCTTTGACAGCAGGGTCGCGAGTTTGTTGCCATAGTCTTTTACATCTGTTTCTCTTTAAGCAAATTCATTAATGAATGTCATTTATCAACCTTTTTTGTTTGTTTGCTTTTTATTATTAATTACTTTTGGATGATTTTGTACAATTACTATATACAGTTATTAATTGATTAATATTAATTCATTTACGCATGCTATTTCTGTTTCTCTGAATATATCCCTCTCTAAAAATTAATGTGTGGTGGGGACCTAGTTCGAGAGGTTTCACTTATCGTTGTGCCTCCAGCAAATGGTTCAGGACTGTTTGTATATAGCGTTGGCCGGTTATACAGACATACCTCAGTTTTTTTTTCTGAGCTTTTACCCACATTTTCATCATTTGGTAAATTACAATCTTTAGCTTCACTCATTTTAATGACTTTTAACAACAATAATGCACTAAATCCTAACTTAATACAACTCATAGCAAATTTGATTCATTTTGCATGAACGATGTTAGCGGTTAATTTGAAATCTACAATTCTTGATAACCTAATTTCAGGGATTAAATATATATATAAAATATATATTGAATCATTTTCGTTGATTGTTTTAGATAGGGACAAAACCTCAAAAATCATCAGTTTTGTGACAATCAATATTAAAAGCAAATAGTTGGAGAAAAAACAAGCCTTTTGCGAACTCTGTTTAAAAGTGAAAACATAAGTTTATTAAAAAAAATTTGTTTGTTTATTTTAATTGTACGAGGACGGGCAGCCTTTAATAAAACATTTATATATGAATCTTAAACATTTTGCCTCTCAATAAACAAAAAAACTTTTTATCAAATATTTAAGAAAGATGATTAAACACATAAAATTACTTTGCCATTAAAATTTCAAAAATTCAGTCTTTTGTAAAAACAAGCACGTATATGCCGATTTTTACAAAAGACTGTTTTGTGGACATTTAAATAGCAGAAAGATCATTTTTTCAAAATGAACATGTTCATATTTAAAAAAAATTCAAATTCCTTATTATCTACGAAGAGTTATATCAGACTAGACCTTCTGTTTAAAACCAAATACAATGAAAATAATCTTGAAAATAAAAATGCAACAGATCTTACTTAAGAAAATGCATTTTAAATAATGCACAAGTATAATTTTTTTATATATACTCTGTATGAAATGTTTTATTCAAATCTTGAAAACACTTTTAATCGTTATTTTATCTGAAGTATTGTTCAAACAATTTTTAACCAATAGAATTATCTGGTTTGTACCCACATATATAAAGTCATTCTGATAGTAGCAAGTAGCCCCTTCCAAAGTATTACTCACCGAATTACCTGTTTATTAATACATCAAATCAATACAGTTATATGTAGGTTGTTATTGTCCTTAAAATGTTCCCACAGCAGACATAAAACTCAGTACTCAATTGTTATTGATTATTTTAATGACAAGCTACATTTTTAATGTCTTCAGAAGGTCAATTTGAATAACGGTCCACACAATTCAATTTAAATTTTATAATAACAAATTCTGTTATTTCAGTTTTCTTAATAAATTAATAAAACACAGTATCACCTTGGAAACTAACTCTTTATTGCCAAACCCATTAATTGTAAGAGAAAACTGACAAATTTGTACCATACAGTATTAACTTTTATATAATAATTATAAAAGATATTGTACACAAAATACTGTTTAGTTTGTTAATTGGCAATGTACAACGCAGGCTATTTTAATAGTTTAGTATAAAAACAAAGCAGTATAAAATTATGCTCAGTGATATGAACACATATTTGGAAACGAGTAGTGTTAATGAGGTAATGGCAGAGCTGGCTCCGTAGAGATTCACAATATACAAGTACGGACAATACTCAACTTCCTACAGCGCTGAGCCTAGCAACGCCTTATTTAATGATCTTACATTAATTAATTCACAACAGAAAGAGCCTTTCACAAAGTATTTCAATAAAATAATAAAGTATAAAAAACTTAAGTACACAAATGCACCGTCAAGTTGGCACACAATTTTAACAATTAAAGTCTGTGTGAGCATAAGCTACCAAATTATAATACACATAGCTCCTGCTTACAGGAATGTTAGTAGTGTGCCTAAAAATAAAAATTAAATGCAATATTCTACATTAATTATGTTTCTTTGTTAAAACTAATTTAAACGACAAACATTACTGCCAGGGCTTCAAGCACTGTTTGCATATACCTAACATTATACAAAAATTTATGAACAACTTCTTAAAATTATAGTAATTAAGCAGCTATTTCTGCTTCACCATTGGATTCAGCATCTGCAGATGCTTCATCCAATTTGGCTTTTTTCTCGGGTGAAACACCTTCTGCGGGTGTAGCTTCAGGTGCGTCACCTCCAGCAGATTTCCTCTTAACTGGGCATACGATTTCAGGCTCTGAAAATAATAAAATTACTAACTAAATAGCATGTTTACAATTAGATAAAATTGTTATGCACCAGTTGTTGTGACATTACTTAACGTTAACACTAACACTAATTTATTTTTAAAAAGTATAAAGCGTTTATAATTATCAACCATTAATAAGAAACAGACTACAACATATCAACTGTATTACCTTTCGAGTCTACGTCATCTGCCTTTTCTGCTTTTCCATTCTCAGCGTCACAGACATCGCCATTCTTTTCTTTTTCTTTGGATGCGTCTTCTTTAACAGGTGAATCGACGACTTCTTTTTCTTTCACTTCACCTTCTGATACAACATCACTAGGAAAATAAATCAAATGTAAGAGATTATACTTTTAAATATTAATTGGATGGGTCTTCGTCAAGTGTTAAATTAAAAAAAAATTATAAAACAACCATGCCTCGTTTTTAAAATGAGACCTCCAAGAGTAAAAATTAAAATTTTAAAAAATAATTCCAAACTGCTAATTAATAAATTAATATTAACTTTTCAATAAAATTGTAATTCACATTATTTACATTTGACTGCAATTATTTTGCATTACTTTTCCTTACTATAACAACATAAGTAATAAATAAGTTAAAGACAAAATAAAATTTAATCTTATTTTAATAGAGCACGTTAATTATTATTGTTGGTGCCAAATTGCCGGAAATAAATGGAATATTTTTAACGGTTTTTTCGCGCTGAAAATCGGAACAAACAACTCTTATCTCTCTCTACTATTTCCTTTTTCCATTAAATTGGTCGAATCAGCTTTCTTGATAATGTACCAACGCTCACCCCGATCACATAACAATACGTAAACAACTACTTTAAAAATAAAAAAACTGAGTAGCACGTTTTTACGCTAGCGATTTACCGGTTTTTCTGGGAAATGCCGCTAAGTCGCCATCTTAAACAATATGCCGCCAAAAACAAAGACGCCAATTTTCTTGATTTAAGTAAAAATTAACACGTTGCCGTAATTGATTTAATACTTACACGGTTTCACTTCCCTTATCTGCCATTCTTGAATGGTTTTTTACAATTTAATTTACAATTATTTTTGCACAAAAACCTTTAAAAAAACCTGCGTGCGGATACCTACGCCAACGTACGTAAAATGAAAGAGAAATGTGTAAGAGAGATAGTAAACAGCAGCCAGTATGTTGTTTTCCGATTGGTCCGTCTTCTTCCTTTCACATTCAGTTGTTAGAGTGGGACAGGGACTCCTCGACACATGTCGAGTAAACTCGTTTTTTTTAGCTCTTTTAGGTGAAAATGTTGAGGGGAGAATAACAATTGTTCCCGCCAAATTGCCCTTACAGCCAGTTTCTCTTTATTTTTGTTGAAGTTTAATAATGTTTACTACATAATAATTTATCATTTTAAGATAATTTTATTTTTTTTAAATCTTTTATTAACGTTAATAAGCAAATGAAATCTTGCAATAATGTTTAATATTATATAATTTTTGTTATATTAATGATTAACAGCAATAAAATACCTAGTATGCAATTTTATATAAATTATGACTAACACTAAAGTACAGTAAATATTAAATAATTTGTAAGTATTACATGCAAGCATTCTTGCAATAGTTGTTTGGATGTTTGTTATTATTTCAATTATGTATTTTGTAGGCAATCTCCTTTTTTTTAAGAACACGCTCTCTTTCTTTTCTACGCATCAATGGCGTAACTTAAAATCCAACATCCGAAGGCAAAATACCAAGGAAACCGTTTGCTACTTTTTAATATTAATCTATCGATTCACCCCAATATTACCGTAATCCCTATAAAGATGCATTCACGCCAATCCGTTCAAAAAATAAGTTGTTAAATTATGTGTTCACAGTGGTTCAAATTGCTTGTCCGCATAGGGTATCTTAATAACCATAAAAGAGATACCTGCATTTAAGTAGAAGAGTGGCGCAGTCTCGGTCTCGTTTTTCCATATATCGTTCAAGGACGAAAATAAATATTTGCTATCTTTTATTTTTTAGTTATAGCGGAAAATTGACTTTTTGGATTTTCTATGATAACCTCACACCTTGCTTGTTCCTAAAGATACAAAAAAAATCTATTTTGAGTGTCCTGACGTTATCTTTGACGCTTATATAATAGTGGGCCTATTTCATTTATGTTACGTAATTAAATTTAAAAAAAATATCATTTATTACATTTTTACCTTGAATCCATGCTTAAATTCTATCTATATAGCAGCCTTTGATAAAACAAAAGCTGCAACTGCAGGGGCGTGTACAAGGGGTGGGGGTGAGCTGAGTCTCCTGACCCTGCTAGAAATAAAACAGGGAAATGGCACCTTTTTGGCAAAAATATTAAATAGATATCAAAAACCAACAAAAAAGAATAATAAATATAACCAAAATCTATTTTATTGTTCAATTTACGGCAATGTCGCCACTTGACAACTTTGCGTTACCGTCCCCACTTCTCACCGCACTCTACCCTCGGTCTCGATTACGTCAAACTATTATTACGCTTCCAAATAAATAGCTGCGCCCTTCAATAGTTTACAAGCTTCTTTACACCCCAGAATAAAAGGAGGTGACATAGCAGGTGAGATCTCACCGTTTATCAGTGGCGTGCGGTGAGAATTTAGGCTAGGGAAGCAACCAAGATTTTAATTATAATACAACTAGGTACAGGCGCGGATTAACGGGGAGGGAATAATCCCCCCCCCCCCAATTTAGAAATAAGTTTACATAGAATAGAAACAAATAATGTTTGTTTAATTACTATTTATTAAAACAATTATTTTTCCAAAGATTTCCCCCTCGAAATACTTCTCTGGATCCGCCCCTGCTAGGTACAATAAAAAACAGTGTTATAATTATTAAGCTTAAAAGTTTTTCAAAGAAGCACTTTTACACTTTATACTTATGGAATTTGTTGACTATCATTCTTTATTTAAAAAAAAAACTACTACTACGTATACATTTTCCTGTCTTTCTTAGCAAAATACCGGTACAGGTTTTAATCTTTGTTGTTAAATTTGAAAGATCTGGTTTTGATCTGCCTTTCTTAATAATTTGTAATTTCTCTCCAAAAATGTATGCGAAAAATTCCTTATTAATAATTTACAAACTGAACAAAAAATCTACAGGCAAACTAAATAGAACTACAGTCGAACTTCTATATAACGAAGTCGGTAAATCCTGAAAAAAAAATTCGCTATAGGGAAATTTCGTTATAAAGAAATATCACCTTTTGTAAATATTATTTTAAGGGAGTTGTGGCTGTAGAAAAATATGATGAAAATATAAAAAAATTATTGCAGTTGATAGATTTTAATGTACAAAGTTATTTCCTAGAAAATCTTTAATGTTTAGGAAGTTTGTTTATGCATAAATTGCATTTAAAAATAACACACGATCTTATGCAAAATGGCAAGTTGTTGATACCTTTATTATAATAACTTCATAAAAAATGATGAAAAAAACTTAACACCAAAACATTTCACGTAAAACCGTTGTAAGATTGTGCCGTTAAAGTTTCAAATTTGTTAGGAGGATAGTTTTGCCAAAAAATTAATTAATAAGAAGAATTTGTCGATTGAACGCTTGATATAGCTCACTTGGTAACAACGTTGCATTGCGACAAACTACCGGGAAACTTAAATGCTTTATATACCTCCATATAGAACCAGTGCCGTTGGTAATTTACATCTCGAAAATAAAATCAGTTGTATTAAATAAAAAGATACATAATCCGGAAATTTCTTACTGCTACGTTTTAAATGAATCTGAATAAATGGTGTTTTATATACATATATTTGCAAAGATAACCTCAAAACATGAGTCAACGTCATTTAGTGCATTAATTTGATTTTATCAGAACAACAAACGAAATACTGGTGCCAACTGAAGGCAACGTTGTCACTTTTTCACTAATCTAGAAGCGTATAATTTATTTATATTCTAGAGAGATTTCTTTAATTTTTAGTGTTTACATAGTAATGTTATTTTATATTTACTAATAAAAAAGTAAACTTGAATGAAATTTTTGGTTAGAACAATTGTTTCTTTCGTCAGTTTCTTACGTTCTTAAGTTTGGACTAGACAGTCAAAAGTTAATTTCTGACTTTAAAAAAACTAATAATTAATTAAAAACATATATAAATAATAACTAATTGCTTTCACATGCATTTTAATAAAACTAGTATCGTTTGAGCGATTATTTGAAGCAAGACTATGTAATTATTTCTATTTGTCAAAATAGCACAGTTCCATAATTTTTGGCTCAGACTATCCCACCACAACTTCCTTAATGCTTTCGTTTTAATTCGAGTGATTCCGCAAACTGTAATGCCTTGTGTTTAATTAATTGTGATAATGGTGCATTTTTGTCGCGAATTAAATGCACCCACTTTAAAACTGCTTTATCTACGGCGTCGTAAACATAAGTTCTAGCACGTTTTGCTGTATGTTCACCAACTGATTTTAAAATTGATTCTCGATTTTTTATTATAGTCGATAAACTACTGGCAGGAATTCCAAACTTTGCCTTGAGCCGCGATGTTTGTCTTTTTTGTATACAGTTATCAATTTCCTGCAACACGTTGATTTTCTCAATAATGGTTAAATACTTTCGCTTTGATTTTTTTGTACTCTAGTGTAGAGCTGTTCTCTCACAAAACTAAAGTTACAATAAAAATTTGCAATGTAAGTTTTGAACTTTACGTAAATGCTAATTGCATTTTAATCTTTCTTAGAGGGGTGGAATCTCCATTTAGACAAGTAACAATGTGTATAATGCATCGAAGTTTAATCTTTCCTAGAACTCTCATTCAGATAAATTTCCGGAACTCCCTTGAAAAAGTAAGAATGTAAAGATAAACCAGTTGTAAACCTTTTATTGACAATTTTAATCCTTCTTAGAATTTCCATTTAAACAAATTTACAAAATCCTTTTATAAGGATTACAGGTTTTTAAAAATATGTGCAGGCTTCTTGGAAGATGGCTAAATTTATAATCTTTTACTGCTGTTAAGAAAGAAAGATTGATGCATAATACATACATTTACCTGGAAAAATTTATTTTAGTTTGGCCCAAAAAATTCGTTAAATAGAAATTTTACTTCGTTATTTAGAGACACTTTTATATGTATTTTTTTCTAAAAAGGCAGTGTACAGCACAAAAATTCGTTATATAGAGAAATTCGCTATATAGAAGTTCGTAATATGGAAGTTTGACTGTATTTGTCTTTAAAAAAATACAACTTATAAATTAAAATAATAAAATGCGACAAAATACAGTCTCATTCGTAGATTTACATTACTTAAGTAACACTAAATCGAACAAATAATCAAATTATAATAAATAAACATTTGGGAACGAAGCACAATAAAAATAACGACCAAACAATGTTAACAGCATCCGTCTACTATAACACCCCACGCTCGCTGATTCACGCCAAGGTTAAGAGAAGAGCATTTGTAAGCAGTGCTTATATCAAGTGTATGTATGTATGTATGTATCACATTTGAATTGGTATTACCTTTCCGTGCAAGTTTAATGAGCCTAATTTAAAATAGTACTCTAAATAATTATACTTTTTGCTGTACAGAGTTGATATTGAGCTTTAATTTGATAAATATTTCAATTTAAATAAACGATAACCATAATTTTACAAAAGTATTTTTGTTAGCATTGTTTTTATTTTTAATAAATTCTCAAGGCAAGCATTGCTTCCATGGACCGCACGCCACTGCCGTTTATTATATCTAAGGAACTTGATAATATACAGGGCAATTCTGATGGCAATGATTGGTACATAATTAAAGCATTCCTGTGACTGCTGTGATGAATTTATTTCACAAATACAAATATAACATGAAAAGTTAACTCTCCAAGATCCGGGTGGCAATAATAAAAACTCGCTGCTACTCAATATAGGCGCTGTTAATCATAATGGCGGCATTGGGTACAGAAAAAGGTCCCAAAATACCAAAAAAGGTCATCAATAATCATTGTTCAGACGTTTCCGGACCAAGTTTGCTAAAGAAACATCTCATTGACTCAACATCATAAGGTGGGTGAAAGTTTGAGGAAGCGGAATGCAGGAGGACAAGCATAGGACGACCATCCGTCAACAACGACGTGGAATATATTACCTTCGTACGAAGCCCCAGAAAATCAACATATCGTGCCAGTAGAAAACTTAACGTGCCACGAACCTTACAGTTTTTACATAGTACATGCGCTAAAACCAACCGACAAACAAAAACGGAGAGAGTTCTGCATGGATTTGTAAGTACGGCTGGAGGTACATAGATGGTTTCGCTGGCAGACTTGTGTGATGACGTTTGGTTATGTGGCAAAGCGAAAAGGCATAATTTGAGAATGTAGCGTACGGAAAACTCGCATGCCACATTGGAACATGAACGTGATTCTATGAAGATAAACTTTTTCTGCGCCATGACCAAACGCAGTACCCCGACATGCTGTCCGGTGATTGTTGTCTCAGTTGGAGCAAGAGGTACCCGACTTCATTTTGCAGTAAGACGGTGGCCCACAATATTGGCATAACCGTAAGCGATCACTTTAACCAGCATTTTCCATAACGCTGGATTGGCCGTGCTGGGTTGAATGATGTGTAATTGAATGTTGTGGACTCCCAAATCCCCCCACCTGACGCCTTGTGATTTCTTTTGGGGGTGTGTGAAGGACAAGGTGTTCGTACCCCCATTTCAACGGCACTTACACCAGTTATGGCAACGTATAGGCGACGCGGTTGACTCAATTGATCAGGCTATGCTGGCACGGGTGTGTCAAGAAATGGAGTAATGTGTAGATATCTGCCGCCCACATCTAACATCTGTCAATATTTATGGGCACTTGGAGAGTTAACCTTTCATGTTATATTTATATTTGTAAAATAATTAAATTCATTACATTAGTCACAGGTATGTTTTCTTTTTGTACCAATCATTTAGAATTGCCCTGTATATTCTAATTTAACATACTTTATAAAATAAAATGTGTCAAGTAATTATAGCGCACCTACGAAAACAAAATTTAAACTGCTGTTAATTTTAACATGATTATCCAAATGACACTAAATGTTGTATTTGGGTAGACAAAATGTTAATAATTACATATGTGGCAAGAATTTTGTGTATTCTTCTTTTAACGGATATTGGCGCATATTGGCAATGATGCAATTGTTTATGATTTTATGTCAACTAATTTACTTTTCTTGTGTAATTTATTTATCAACATCATGCCGAAGGGAGCCAAACTTACAGATTTTGAAAAAGGTCGAATTCAAGCTCTAAAAGATAGTGGCAATACGAACGAACAAATCTCAAGACAAATCGACCGTTCCCGTAAAGTTGTTTACAATTTTTTGAAGTATCAGGACAATTATGGCACGCAGAATCCACTGGTCGTCCTTCCGCGCTTAGTGAACGCAATAAAAGGAGAATTTCAGTGCTGCTTCAAATTCGACATTGGGTACTAGGTCCTTAAACCATTCGTAAAGTTAAATTAAAAGCGATCTTAGGATTAAACAGATAAAAATGCAGATTAAACCGAGCCTTACTGATAATGACAAGGTGCGGTGACTTGAATTCGCTCAGGAACACATAGCTTGAGTAAATTAATGGGACAGGGTAATTTTTATTTTCGATTTTGCGTTTGTGCTTTGCAACCATAAGTGTTTTTCTTTAACTGTAGGTGTTTTTTTTGTACGAAAAAAATATTAATTTGCACGGACCAGATGATTATCGTTATTATTGGCATGATTTGCTTAAGTAAAAACGCTACTTTTTGAAGCAAAATTGTAGAGGTGGCAATGGAACGGTATGGGCAGCCATTGAAGTGTCTGACACTGTATCCTTAGTGTTTGTTAGTTCAAAAATGAATAGCGAGGATTATCAAAATCTGCTTGCAATTTGAAACCTCATTGGCTACCGGGTTATGTCTTCCAACATGACAATGCTCCAATCCACCACAGTTTATCCAGAAGAAGATGGATTTCTAATCGACACATCGCTCTGTTGAACTATCCCTCTCGTTCGCCTGGCTTAAATCGCACCGAGACTTATTGGGGAAGCTTCGTTCGTTGACTTTACGAAACTGGATGACAATTCGTATCGGTGGCCGACCTCAAAGAAACCATTCTCCGTGGACACCGTTCCATTGAACGAAAACTGATCCGGTGTATGCTAAATCGAATTTTTGAAGTTATTCAAAAACACGGCAATAAAATTGACTATAATTAATTTTTCTTATGTTTAAATTAATGTTTAGTTTTTCCTTGACGCACTTTATTACTTTATTTATTTTATTACTATACAGGGTGATTCAGAAATAACTGATATCCTTTAAATGGTAGGTAGATGGGAGCAGTAGAGCTAATTTACCTTCACAAGTATAGGTTAAAAACGAATAGTTTTCAAGAAAATGCATTTTAAAGTTTAATGAATTTTGGATCCAAAAGGATCCAAGGTCAAGACCGGATCCAAGAATTCAATAAAACTTTAAAATTAGTTTTCTGGAAAACTTCGTTTTTGATCTACACTTGTCAAGGTAAATTAGCTCAACTGTCTCCCCTCTACCTACCATTTAAAGGATATTAGTTATTTCTGAATCACCCTGTATATTACTTTATTTATTACTTTTCTGCAGCAACTACTAAACGTAGCTTCAGTAAGCTATCGACTATTAAAAGCCGAGCCACTATTGGTGAGGAAAAGCTAGCTGTACTAGCAATATTAAATATTACATATCGAACGTGATGTTTCTGAAGTAATTCATATAGACCAAATTGCTGATGATTTTAAAAATTCAAAACCAAGACATTTAAAAATAAACAAATTTTTAGTTTAGTATTTTCTTTGTTATAATCACTCATTCCTTTAACATGCCCTTTACTTATTGCTTGCTTAGTTGCTTAGGTTTAAACGCGTTATAATTTTACGTTTGTAGTTCGTAATCAAATTTACGAAACATAGAGGCGCCTTTTTCTACATCTAAGACCTGCCTATCGAAAAGCCCTGAACACACCACTGGCTGCAAGTCTTCTATATTTATGTTCTTGTTAGAATAGTTAATTTGTTTAACTAAGCAAAAAAGTGACAGCTTATGATTTAATAAATGTAACTCTGCTTATTGTGAGTACTTTAAAAACTATGCATTAATTAATTTTATAATTAGTGACGTAACTACACCACTTGGCACCGGTGTGCGAAAAAAATGTCGGCTTAATATACCTTTTTAAAAAGCAAAGCAGCGTTACTTTTTTAATGATACCATTTATTGCTTGTTTATTGACAAAACGAAAAGGACAAGCTAAAATTTAAAAATCAAACAAACACAACATAGAACAAAACATAAAATTAATCGTACAGCGCTCTTCTTCTGAGTTTCATTCTAGCAAATATGTCTGTTACTTTCTGAAAATTAAAACTTCTATAGTTGTAGAATCTTGATTTTGAATGATGATCCCAGGTAGCAAATGCAAGTGAAAATGACGTGAAAACATCTCATACCAATGACGTCATATGCTAGACGTTAGTTTCACGTCTTACAAACGCGTTAATTTGACGTTTTTTTCCAAGTTATAGGTACTTGGTAGCCCACCACCAGATTTCTTAGACACATGAAACTACTAGTACTTTTTAAGGTTATGCATTGAAAGAATGTACAAAAATATGATACAAATATTGAAAGGTTATATACTAATAAAATTATTAAAAATTACAAACAAGAATTTGCTCAAAATTAAAAATAACATAGTTTCAGTCTAGCTTTATTGACCACTGTCTTATTATTTCTAATAAATGGCGTTTAAAGTTACAATGTTTCCTTTGAAATCTTACAAAAATCATCAAAGATAAATCAAATGCTATGAATAATAGGCATCACTACAAAACTTTCCATAAAAGCCAAACCGACTTTTTCACCCCAAAAATGTTTAATTCACTAGAAGAATATACTAATAAATAACCTTTTAAATAAAAAATGGTCAAGTACGGAGAAGACAAACTCCACATCCACATAAGCGACAGAACAAAAACTGGTACTGACAACCAAGATGGATTGCGCACGCATATCGCGTAAGCGACCGCTGCACCGATTGGTTAAAGGTAGCGTCATGGTACAGGCAACCGCGCTCGGCGCGAAATCTAATGTATTGCAGTATGAAATTACGGTTATTGGAATATACCTAATATTAAAAATATACTAATATAGATAGATGTTTGTATATGCTGCAATAACACGCTTTAAACATAAGCCTTTGCAAGAGCCTTATTGAAACATAAATTATTATGGAAATTATAACAGAAACTGAAAAAAACATTAACTTCGAAATAATAATTCTAATATTACTTACGACACAGAAGGCCGTATCGCAAGGTTTAGTTTCTGACTATGGAAATTGGTAAAATATGTAATTAAATCTTATTATCCAGAAAGACGACAATATGACGTGATATGTGGCACGTCATTTTAATGTCATCACAAACGTCAGTTATCACCAGATATTGACGTCATTATGACGTACCTTTGCTTCCTGGGATAGCATAAGGAGGGCAGATACAATAACATATTACACTACTATAACACAACATATAATTGACAGCAAACAATGATACATATACTGCTAGTCGTATTCGTATACATACTCGCATGCACCCAGGGTGTCTACTTCACCTTTCAACACTGCTTTCTTATTCTGTAGTCGTACGGAAAAAATCAGAAAAGGTGATTTATGTATCTTTGCTAATCAGAGCGATCACGATTAAATATATGTACAATAAATAAGCATTTACTTCTACAGTTATTCTTATTACACAAACTTGCTGGTAGCTGGATCTATAAGAGTAATAAAATTGGGTATTTTTTTCTTAATATTAACAGGTTTAAGGTATGACTAGATGATCTCTTTAACTAAAATGACAAGAAGAAATTCTTCCTTAGTATGCAGTGGCATAGTAAGTAGACACCACTTGATGCAAGTACGAGCAAAATTCTGGCACTCTTGAATATTTCTTTTTTCTTCAAAAATATTCTTGGTGAAAAAATTGCGGTGTCTCTGATCTCTAATACTCTGATAATAATAATAAGTTACAAAATTAAAATTTAATAAAAAGAAAATTTAATACATAGTAGATCACATCTAAGGTAGCAGGTGCTTCCTTACAGAGGAGAAATTTGATGACCAAGGTGCGTAGTGCAGCTCTTAAGAAAATTAGCCACGATTCTGTCATGATATTCTGTCACTAGTGAGTAATATCCCAGCCAGCACACTGACGTCATAATGTCGCCGTTTTTCCGGCAGTAACGACGTCAAATTGTTATAAAACTGACATCATTATGTCACAGCCCAAAGACGTCAATATAAGACGTCATTAAAACGTCCTATACTAGGACTAAGACAGGAATTATAAATAAAAAGTTAAATATTGGATATAACATTTATTATATACTACAGTCAAAACATCTCTATGTTGTGACTACCTGCTTAATATGACCAGTATTCCTTGGCCCCAGCTAAAATAATATCTTTTTAATGAAACTTGCACGTATTGTATTGTACGTCTAAAAGACGTCATTATAACCTCAGTGTGCTGGCTGGGTTGTGATATTATTTAGATATTAGTACATTATTAGGTGTTAGAGAAATAAATATTATTAGTATTATATAATTTCTAGCTCCCTGAGCGAACTGCGGTTGTGTGCCAAGGCACACATCATACACCGATAGTTACATCACCGATTATAATGAAAATGAAGTAATAACCGTACAAAAAAATTTGGTACTCCCTTTCCCCCTTGTAACGTATTGTAACGTTACTCTGAACCCCCTTCGATAATTATGTAACGCTACTATCAATCCCCCCCCAAATAATATTAGAAAGTATGTAAAGTCCAGAATTTTATGGCGTCGGCGAATATGAACGTCTTGAATACCGTGAAATTTGAAATATTATTTAATGAAGTTATACACAATTTTATGAACTGACATAACAGCAATAATATAAAGTAAAAAAATGCCTAATTTGTTAAAATAATAAGAGTTATTCATACTATCGTTTTAAATAGCGCTATCATCCTTCCCTCCCCCTTAAAGCGTTCCTTAATTTAAGGACAACCCCTTACTTACTAAAAATGTTTTACCCAAGTTACAACTAAACCATTGTGAATGATGTGATGAACCTATCTTCAAGGAAGGTTTCAATTACAGCTTCGCGCTATCTCAGCCCTCGACTATAAAGAAGCTCTTTCCACCTTAGTATGTAATATATCATTATTATTATGAATTACAGTTCAGACCAAAAAGTGACAGTTTGAGTTTAGTGTTTGTCAATTGTTGATATAATATTCAATTTTTACTGTCAATAAACAATTCTTTTTTGTAAATACTTTATGTAAACGTAAATTCAGTATAGTATATTGTACAACTAGTGATACAATGACGATGTTTGTAATACGAGTATAAGTTCGCTTAACGAGCCGCGAAGCGGCGAGTTAAGCTATATACGAGTATTACAAAAAGGAATTGTAACACGTGTTTTACATACTACTTTGTCTATTTCGCCTTAATTTACAATTTACTTTAAAGAAATGGGAAAATCTACACGCGGGTATTTTTGATGTGGTAATGTTGGTAATAATAACTGATAACGCATACAATGACATCCACTATCATTTTGAAAAAATCACGTAGGCAGGGAAAAATTCAAGTTTAAAAAAAGGTGACAGCTTAGTTGTTTCTTCTGATATAAGATAAAAATGTATTTTTATTATAAATAATTATTTTGATAAGACAATCATGTACTCAATCAAGGTTTTACTGTTTCTATTACAATAAACATTTTAATACATCAAAACTGCTTAACATACAAGAATAGAAAACAACTATAGTTCATTTTTTCCTGCTGTATGGTTGCGCGCGCAACATATTTTAAATTTTGAATCAAAATTTAAAATGCAGTGATTTCATTGGGGGGACTGGAAGTCCAGCGTACACCAGGGCGTACACCGCGTACACGATGGCAACGGCAGCAGGTATCCTGCTGGCGCGTGCGCGCGTGCGCCAGTATCGAATGGCTGTCTGTAATTGGTCTGTACTCTGTAATGTCACATTTCACATTCTTTCTGAAAATGCGGCAGTGGACATGAGGCTTTTGTAATGCGCGCGCAACCATACAGCAGGAAAAAATAAACTATAACCTAACCTCTAAATCTAAACAATGAAAATGAAATTTGAGTAGGGACGGACACGGGATTCACGACCATCAACTTGATCCGGAAAACCAACAAGCTTTTCAGCGGATTTTCGTAGGAAATCCGCTATTAACCGCGCTTTGTTTTAATTCAAAGCTTCTTAAAATGAAATATGTTTCATTATTCTCGCTGTTATTTCTGAGCATCATAACATTCAAATTTTCAAAACGGCGCCAGTTAATGAATACTTATTAGTACCTATCACGGGAAAGTGCTTTTCTTTTGGATAATGTGCCCCCAAAATACTTCCGCGGGTTGGTTGTCGAGCATTATTCCTTTCCTTTTTATATTCTTCCTAACACCTTGGTTATGTTCCCATTAGTAGGTAAAAACTGAAAAAAATATTTGATGAAATGGAGGTGTACATCATTCAACTCAATTAAACTTACCTCAATATCGACAAGCGATATACGTTTTGGCTTTTTAATCTAATTTTGATCTTGAAATCAGAATATAGCTGTGTTATTGCTTATTACGCATTTACGTCTGACACTGGACTTCGTTGACAGAATGACATGACAGAGTAGGCTGGCAGCAAAATTTACTTACTACTGCCAGCCTTAAAAATAAAAAAATCACTACTTTCAGTTGCACAAAGTAGCACTTTGTGTAACTGTTTTTCGCAAAAACAGTGTCACAAAGTAATCTTTGTATACGCGAAATAGACAAATTCTTATTTTAATAAACAATTATTTATAAATGCGAGAGCAAGAAACTTTTTACACGACCTACATATAAAGCTCTACTTTACTCTTTTAAAAGGGGGAGTAAGTAGCTGTATTATTCCCAATGAAGTTAAATAAACCTAGAATCTATAATCTATTACCTAGAAACTCTGTGATTTTGGTGTTTGCAGAGATAATTTGTCAGAATGATATTTAACAATATTTTCAAAAAGGACTCCGCTTAATCCATATGGAAGCTTTGGTTGTGCGCGAGTGTATGAGAATCTCTATGCGTTTGGGTGCTGAACAAAAGTCATATGTGCTCGATCCGACTTTTAAATTTAGCCACTTTCGAGCCGTCAAAGGTGCAAAATCGTAAAAGCGGGCTAGGCACGAGATGGGAGTTGTTACCGCATAATCCTTGCATCAATCTCTTCTGTTTAACGAAATATTCTGTATCTTACAGATGAAGTGATTAGTGTGATATTCTTGTAAAGAAAGAGACCGGAATTAAATAGTTCATTTGGACAAAGTGATCTCTACTTGTTTTTTACCGTAATACTTGTTGTAATTGTATGTATACTATTAATCGAAGGTGATAACTAAAAATCAGTTTTTACTTTACTGCATCTAAAACTAATATACCTTAGTATATCTATTTGCATTTCAAAAATCAATTACTACTCTTCGGTATCACTCGGAACCAACGACATAGACCTGCCGGAAATATCGTGTGTGCGCGCGCTCTCATGTAAATTTGCGTGCGCGTGTACGAGAATATTTGTGCGTTTGCGTGCATATAAATGCACATACCTCACTGGGCATATCATGTTCTTCGGTTTTCATATCCCTGCATTGACAGAGTTCTAATTAGAAACTGGTTGAGATTCATGCTCTATTTGCAGTATCTTGAATATTTTCAAGTAAAGCAGTAAATGGATACCTAATGTTATTTTCATAAGCTCACAGAATATGGGGATACGCAAGTAATGAAATAAAATGAGAAAGAAAATGTCAAAAAACAACATAAAAAATTAAATAGTATAAAAATCATAGTTTTAAGCTTTCTGTTTTTGAGAACAGTGCTCTACACATAGAAGTATGTCTGAACAAAATAAGCAGACAAAATGAGATATGAAGAAAGATTGCTGACGAAGCGAAAGCGCTTGGATTAATAGTCTCCGCCAAGAAAGATGCTGATATTTTTGGGGCGCCATTTAATAAAACTAGAGGCGTTCTTTATAAGTTAAGATGTGGCTTTGTTGTGGGATATAAGAATCAATATGAATTAATGTTAATATTATTAGGCGAAGAAAGACAAGTTTTGGAAGAGCGGCTAGAAAGAGAAGAACGGATTACACGCAAGCGGATAACCTTTGACATTATCGGGCGGGCATCTGAGTGCTAAAAGGGGATTCAGATTCTAAAATCAGCAGGAAACAGTCAGCTGAAACTGAAGATTCTACAGTCTTCTTCTTCTAAAAAAAGAACTGCAGAAGTCACTGAATAATCACCTTGAAATGAGATTGAACTATTCTAGTTCCGATAGTAGTCCTTAAGAAGTAGACCTTCAGGAACACAACTTGAAAGTCATAGAGTTGGAACAAAGGTTGGAGCTTCTAGAGTCGGAAATTGTACGAAAGTTTTTGAAGGATTTTTATAATATGCAACTTACATAATTCATTTTTTTGTATTGTTTAAGGAGCTTAAATGTACGCATTTAGATAATATGAACTTTAATCTTTCATAGAGTTGCAATAGCATAATAAATTCTTACCACAGGTGCTGTTCCCCTTTCTTGTATCACAATTACTGGAAGATCTTCATCATTATCTGCGATTTAATTATTTTAAAATTAATTTTTAAAATTCCCCAAAATTCAGCCTTTCAAACTTACCGTTTCACCACCACATTACCTTCAATCTCAAACTGTTTTGCACTGTTTCACACAAAATTGATTGACGTACTGAAACTTCGCGACAGGGGTTATACAGTCCCAGCGGCGATCGCAAGATTTTGACCGTCATCGAACATTGGACTAATTTACGAAAAATGTGGAAGTAGACAGTGTAGGGAACACGAAACCTCTTATAAGCCTATAAGCAAATCATGGGTTTAATTAAGTATAATTCATTAGTATTTCGCGCCCGTTACATAACATCCAGATATAAAATTTACAAGATTTGTAGGGAAATATCTGTACTTGAAGAATATCTTTGTCAGCTTTACTCCATCCTGGCAGAAGTGCTCGGCTGACCACCCCGAAGAGGCGCTTTTGTAGCGTCTCGCTTCCGTGAATGAACATCCACTTGCTTTTTTTCTAAATTAAAGGTTAAACTGTCCAAACCAAAAAGTTTTGTCAGCCTGACAAAAACTTGGTAGAAATGTGTTATTTAAGGAGCAGTAAATCTACAGCACCTTGGAAAGCCACACACTTTTACCATGTTTTGCTCAGGCTGACAAAACCTTTTGTTGTTTCGACAGCTTAACCTTCAATTTTAAAAAAGTGGATGTTCCATCACGAAAGTGAGTGCTGCAAAATCTCTCTTTGGGGTGGTCAGCCGGACACCTCTACCACGATGGATAAGGTTGATAAAGATGTTCTTGAAGTATTTCTCTGCAAATCCTGTAAATTTCATCTGGATGTTATGTAACGGACACAAAATACTAATGAGTTAGACTTATTTAGGGTATTAACTGCAGACGTGCCAAGATTTGCTTATAGGCCTATAAGAGGTTTCCTGTTCCCTACACTGTCTGCTTCCACATTTTTCATAAATTAGTCGTATGTTCCATGATGGTCAAAATCTGGCAGTCCGCCAGGATAAAGCCGCTTGGATTAATAAGCCACTATTCCACAATAAAGGAGATCCACTATTCCCTAAAATAATAGCTCACGGAAAAGGCCTTAAACGATTTCCTTCCTATTCCTGAAACAGAGAAAACCGTTGAAGAATTCTTGAACCGTTGATTGAGCCTGGCCACTTTGCAGAAGGTAGTAAAATCCAAGAGTTGGGCCGCAAGCAGCCATCATATTAAGACTATGTTGGTCCTTACTGTCAATGAAAGCTTTTTTACTGTCAAAAAGTATCAAAATAGTTATTTTCATAACGAGTGTCGAAAGTTGGTTATATCGTGCGAGTGAGAATGTTGATGCACGAGCGACAGCGAGTGCAGAAATCTCACGAGCAGACGATATAACACTTTCGAAAGAGTTATGAACACTATTTTTTAGGCGACCACATAAAATAAATTTAATTTTTAAGAATTGTTTTTATTTATTTCATTTACAAAATTTATTGTTATATTATTATTAGTACAATTATAAAAAATGATGGGATGTTGGGAAGCTTGAAGAGTTTGTTCTATTTGCTTTTTTGTCTCTGATGGTGTGGCATCTGCATTTAATCGAAGTTCTGGTTCACGGACTGGTTCTATCGTGTTCGGTAATGACGATGATAAAGACGCAGAATTTTCTATTGAGTTAACTATTGTATCAGCTATCTTTATTTTCTTTTGCACCGATTCTTCAATGTAGCCCTCTGCTACAGAAGTAGACTTCCAACCCCCATGACGTTTGAGGGTAGTGATATCACCTCCAGCGTCTACCAGAATCGTAGCAGAGGAGCGTCTATAACAATGACCAGTGTATAATTCTGGTTCTTGCAAGCCGAGATAAGTAGCGATGTTTCTAGGAGTATTCCCAATTTTATTAATTCCAACGACTTGTTTGGTGCATTTTTTATTTTGATAGTTAAAAAAACGCTTTTCAGTTAAATTTGATGGTCTCAGAGCTGCATATTTCTTGTAAAATTTGTAAAATTCTCCAGTAATAGTGAAAGATCGCTCTCTTTTCGTTTTGCTGTCAGGGATTTGAATGAGCACAGCAGAGCCTAGATCTTTTATATTATCGACCGTTAGTTGTACCAATTCATGTTTTCGACAGGCGCCACAAATTCCAACTATTAACACTATCTAGAACAAGAATAATAAAATTTACATGAAAATTGGTAATATTAGAAACAAATCTAAACGTAAATTCGTAAATACAATGATTGGTAAATGGAAATAACTATAAACTTACCTTTTGTAAAAGATGTGTGTCATCTGGTGCTTCATGAAGGTATCTATTTATTTCGTCAGTTGTCAGAGTTTTGGATTTTTTGGGTTTGTATCCATCCGATTTGCTTTTTATAAAAGCTCTTAATTTAACGTATTGTGTTATGTCTACATCGTGGTGAATGCTAACAGTGGTTTTTAACATTGAATATTGAGTCCATAACGTGTTCGGTGCAATTTTTGTCGATAGTTCACCAAAATATGCCATAAAGACATTTTCAGAAAAAGATGAATTAATTTGCTTTTGTTTGCGCCAGTTCATAAATTGATTGTACGCAAATTCATACCGCTTTTTTGATTTTGCCGGTAAAAGGTCCAAAGTATTTTCTTTTGCGGCTTCTAAAATTTCTGGCGGAGTGCAGTCCAAGTTTGAATTAACTTCATCGTAACTTTCCATCATTTACACGTATTTACACTTATTTACACGTTTTTACACTTCAATGAATTGTTTGAATTGATATATTAGCAAATAAATTAACTTTTAAAGCGATTTAAATGTTAAATAATTACAAACAATCGTTGTTTGTAAAAATGCACTTCATCGTAGTCATAGTAACAAACAAAGCAAAGCCGTTTGGATTATGTGAATAAATTCGTACCGTTACGATATGACCGTGCGATATTATATCGTGCTAGTATACGAAAACAACAACTTTCAATAGTAGGCTGATGTCTCGATATTAATTACTTTCATACGTGGTCGCCTAAAACATATTTGCGTAATGCAATGATTACTAAAGCAATCGACCAATCTCCTGCTGGGATATCATACAGCGAAGAATAGTTAGAAGTACTTCTTCTATCAAATAATAGTAGTTGCATGTAGCAGTACTTAATTTGTAAAAAGTGAAATAAGAAAGAACATTCAGTTGAAATAGAAACCTATATTTGTTCAATACAATTATGGTTAAATTTAAGCAATAACTAGTAACTTAACTTTTGGCTTATTGTTAGTTAGGAATTACATTTGATACTATTTGAAGGGTAATTCTTTAACATCAGACATTGATTTGTTTATCAATTTGCTTTCAAATGACAGTTTTCAGTTTAACTTGTTACCATTTGAAAGTTGAAATCCTTTCTAGGATAGCTAAATATCAGCTGGTGTAGAAATATCAATCATTACTCATATGAACAGATTAGAAATTTGACAATCATTCTTTACCGTTTGGAATTTCTAGTCAATAAATCCAAAGAGCCTTGGAAACATTAAACCCATTAGATCCGACGCTTTGAAATCATCTACTCTTCTTGAAGGTTTGAAATTTTTGATATTACAAATCTGTAAATGTATGAAATAATAAAATATATCTCTTTTCAATCTAAGTTTTAAAGTTTGCAATTAAAAATTATCAAACTTTTGAAACTTTCAAATTTTAAAACTCAAAAACTTTCAACTCTGAGATTATGAAACTTTGAACTTCTGAACGCAGACACTCAAATTTTAAATCGCGGCTAAAACTGTTGTGACCTGCACTGAAATTTATTGTGACTGGTTTCGAGGCTTTAAAGTTTCATAGATTTAGCGTTTCAAAGATTGAGAAATTGATGGGTTAAAATATCTTAAATATCGATTTTAAAAATTAGTTTTCGAAATTTCTGAGTGTTGAGATTTCAAGAGCTTATAATTCTAATGTTTTGCAGTTTAAATTATCGATATTTGCAATATTGAAGACTTAATTAAGCCACGCAGTTTATGGCAGATTTTTCAGAAAGAATTTTCAAACTTTCACAGTTTTAGTTTCAAAGAGTTTTGGAATTACAGCAAGTTACCAGAACATAACAATTGTGCCGCTCGGAATTAGCAAATTTTGCTCTGACCAAATTTCACTATTTTTCGTGTATATATACTTACTAGCTACAACTGTAAATTTACAAAATTAATATTTATTGATTTGTTTAGAAATTTAATTTTCATTTGAATGTAATTAAGAACTACTGCATGCTCTTCGAGCTCTGATATGGGACCTAGCAAGTAACTCAAGGCCTTCTCGTCCTATTAATAATTGTTATCAGAGATGTAAACGTTATTGTTTCTTTAGAAGTGTGGCCACATGACCTACGCATGTAATTAAGTGCATTATACACAACTCAATAACAATACATATAGAGATCAAAATTGATCGATTTCGTATGTTCATATCGTTCACCTACCACATTACCAGCTAAAAAACCAGAATTTTGCAACCACTATCCAGTTTTGATTTGTTAGATAAAACATGTTGTTGCGTACAACTTTTTTTTTCAATTTCTTTCTTTTAGGGTCAGTGTTTCCAATCTACCTTTAAGTTTATCTAGTGGTTAATTTTCATGGTTACAAATGTTATAATTGTTTCTGCATACGTATCTACGACAATTAACCGTCACAATAAGTTAAAAGGAAATGGAAAGATCAGCCTACACTAAAACAAAAACTCCAAATTATATTTTTTATTTCATTTCGTATTTCAAACAATTCTTTATATACCACAATTAGTAATATAAAGTATATCTTGATCTCCGTTGTCAATGATACCGGAGTTCAAGACGATCTTGATCTCCGTTGTTGTTGGCAACGTAAATAATTTGATGTTGCATTATAGCCACATGCATGCATGCATGCTGCTTTTTATCTCCTTAGTTACGCGTATGATGACACAGACAAGGCAACTTGTTTCTTTATACAATAAATTCGGATGGATTTTAAAAGGGAGAAATTAGGATTGAAATACGAAATAAAATAAAACAACTTATGCAATACGGAGATCAAGCTTTTTTAAATCCTCGAAGATGTTATAACGCCTCGGCTGGCGCCTCGGCGTTATAATACATCTTCTCGGATTTAAAGCATCGCTTGATCTCCTAATTACATAATATATATTAGTTTTCAAAAAAATGTAATGATAAATCATAAAATTCAGTGACAGAATATGTCAAAAATTTCTCGCCTCATTCATTCAAAAGTAAATAAGGATGAATCAAAATCAGAAACAATATAATTTGTACAACAACAATTCCCCTTTCCCCAAAAGAACTAATTTCTAGAATTTCTCTTTCGAGTCTTTCAATTTTTAAAACTGATCGTCAATGAGGTCTTCTAATTCGACGTCCAAATGTTTCTTTTTGTGATAGTACGACTATCTATCCCAAAAAAAGTAGGCGAGCACTCCTGATTTCTTTCACTCTTTTCTTAGTGTTCTACAATCAGGAGTAATAGGAAGAAATGTCAAATTGTTTTCATTAGGTAAACCTTACAAAAAACGAGTCGGAGTCAGAGGTGAAAAGTTTCGTCATAGGTCTGGAGTTTACAAGAAACCGATAATAAGCTTCTGCAAACAATGTCTCCAAGATTTCCCTCCGTAGGCTCTGCTGATGAAGTACTTTTCGTATGACCTTCCTCACGCTTCCTACTAGGCTAACACTCCACCAGATGTAAAGCTATGAAATTAATTCTTATTGAGGACATCGAGTTTTCTGCCTAGGTTGTTAACGCTTCTTTGAATTGTCTTGGAGCTCCTCTCAAGTTTGTCCCATTGTCGCAAAAGATTGTTCTTGGAATGTTTTCTCGAGGACATCCTTAAGGTATCCATGATGATCGACACTATTCGGTATGTTGGCTATTTCCAGATGAATTGCTCTGATAGGGAGACAAGTAAAACCTAGATGAAAACTTGGTTACTTAATTTTTAACGTGGATGCTATTTTTGCACACCCGTGTGCAACCTCTTTTGTAAGAGAAATCGCCCCAAATTATCTTATTTTCTCTTGGAAATGTAATGGGAAATCATAAAATACGACAGAATAATAATATGTAGCCAGGTTCGGTGGATTAGTGGTTTGTATGTTTGTTTCATAATCCAAGAGTCGCAGGTTTGATCTCCGGACGAGCTGGTAGTTTATTTTTCATAGCAAAAGAAACTAAAACATGCCTCTTTCTCGGATAGAAAGTAAAACTGTAGGTCCAGTACCAATGTGAAGGTTGGCACGATAAAAATCCCTACTAAGGGTGGAATTCTCCTAATTTCGGCTAAATTCTAATAGAGTCGAACAAATGGATTCTCCACTATCCCGATTCTTCGCCCAAAAATAAATAAGTAAATAATAATATATGTCAGCTTCATAAAGTACGACAGGATGATTAATACATATGTAGCCAGGTTCGGTGGATTAGTAGTTTGTATTTTTGCTTCATAGTCCAAGGGTCTCAGTTCAATCCCGGTCGAGCTGGTAATTTTTCATAATGAAGAAAAATTAAAACATGCTTTCTTTTCGGATAGGAAGCAAAACTGTAGACCACGTGTCAGTACGATGTTCGGGACGATAAAGATCCTTACGGGGGGCGGTATGGGATAACTCGGCGCCGGCAATCTGGCGCGGTCAATTCGACGCCGTGCCAATTCGGCGCCAAAAAAAATCTAACCAAACTAAAAAGACATTTTTAATTTCTAATTTAAATTCTTAGTAAGGTTAGTATTTCTGTTAAATTTTACTTTATAGCTTAATTGCTTTTTCAAATTCCATTTACATCAGGTTGAGCTTTTCTTGGTAGTCATTACCTGAATATTAGTCTTGTATGTTAATTACTCGCCCGCTCTAATCTTTTACTAATGCATAAGATAATCATCATATTAAGACAGTTGGTAAGATTTTCTAGGAAGAACTTTTGCTCTGGGTTTTACTAATAGGGTAGGTTTTTTGTATTAGTTATTTTTGTTTGTTGATAATAAATTTGTAGTAAGTGCAATATTTAATATTAATAGTAACGTTTGGCGCCGAATTGGCACGGCGCCGAATTGTCTCGGCACCGAATTGTCTGCGACAAATTTTCCGCGCCGAATTGTCGGCGCCGAGTTGTCCTAGACCCTACTGGGGGTAAGGAGGATTCCCTCAGATTCGGCTAAATTCTAATAGGGCCGGCCATATGATAAAAGTAATCGGTACCATGAGATACGAGGGATGTTCCGCCACTCTCCGACTCCTCGCCGAAAAATAAATTAAAAAAAAATAAAATATCAAAAAAACTTTACACTTCATTGAAATCAAAATCTGAAACAATGAAACAAACTAGTCACGGCATAGAATGTAGTCTTAATCGTATCAACACCTTCAAAATCCATCTTGTTATACTTTAAAGTTTAAATAATTTAAACTCAGACTGTCAAAGATGTACAGAGGTTGACACCGCCAAGTAAGCATTAACCAAACTACTGAATCTTATATCTAAGCTACAAACCAACGTTTGAAAAAAAATGATAGGTACTCGTACTAATAATAATTATTTAAGTATGAAGGGCAAGTAGTAACTGCTTTCTGCCGGTTGACGATGATTTTGGAGATTGAGACTTTTCGTTTTAAACTCATCACCATCTCAATTAACAGATGAATTATTTTCATCGTTTGTAAACCTATAGAACTTGCACATTTACTTACCGCCTCTCAGTCGGTAAATACTTACTTACCAATTAGTGATTTGTAAGCATAACCTATTGCCATAATTAAATCAGTAAATATGTGAAATTGTCCGATCGTGCAAGACTAAGTAGACATTCAGCATCTGTTTTGAATCAAATTGAACAAAATAGAATTGCGGGTTTGTTTATTGGTAACTGTATGAAACATGCAAATCATCGTAATAATAAAACGTAAAGAAATTAATAATAATAATAATAATTACTACTGGCGATTGCCTGGCGAACCAGGTCCCAGAAGCTATGAAGCCTGTATGGGAGCTGTCAAAAAATTTGTCATTAGAAAAAGCCCTTCAAATTTGATCAAACCGAGTCGATTTAAATATAATATAGGTACAATAATACAACTTTTATACAAAACTTTTTTTTATTTTCAATAAAAACAAAAATAAAGAGGCGATCAATATAATGAACCCTATACGTTGAGAGACAAAACAAAAACTCTCACTTTTTTCTTGTTGGAAGGAATTGATACATATTTCATATAGATCTAGTGCTTACTGATGCTTGCTAGTACTATCATCCTAATAAGGTTATTCTAAGGTTAAATCCTAGGGAACTTTCTAGAGGGACTCTAAACCTCGAAGCAATCAATTTTAAACTGGGCTTCTACTGGCCAAAATTCGAAAACCTTTTGCACTTGGGCTATTGCTAAGGACTACCGCTGGTCAAAATACGAGCTAAATCGGAGATTGAGCAATTCAAACCATCCTCTAAGTAGGATGATGGGAAGAAATGGTGACGTGAGGGTAATTTTGTATCCTGAACGACAAATTACCTAATTGTATATTGTATGATTGAAACATTTATGAAAATTGAATCGGATTGGCCATTGGAATTAACAAAAAAAAGTTAACGATACACTACCACCATATTATATGAATTTTTTTCTACACCAGAATCTAATTAATATTATTTCAATCTAGACACCAAATAAAATAGTATTTCATTCTATATTTATCACTTTTTTCTCAACATTCATCAAATTTCTCATCACTAACTAACGTAGGTGTCTGCAAAAGAAAAAATAGTTGAGAATTATGTACTAGACAGTTACTATAAAACACTCTTGTGCGGTAAGGATCAACATTGGCCACAATGTTCATAAACATTTGGTCAGAGTATTAGCGGTCCTGGGCCCATATCCTCTTTGAACCTTCTTGAACTTAACTGGAGTGCCATCCTCCCCTCTGATTCCTCATTGGTTACGCCGCTGCAACACACGTATTTACGTCACGAGCAATCGACCCGTAACTTCAAAGCAACTTTATTGGGGTTAACAGGTATTTCATTTAAAGTACAAATTATAGATTTAAAATAGCTGTAAAGGCAAGCACACTATGCAACAACAACAATATACAAAGGATATTATTTATAGAAGTTTTTCTTCTACATTCAACTTTTTGTTAGTATCTATTGGACGGATGTAAAATTAGTTAAGTGTTAGACCGTATGTATAGTATTTTTACGATGGACTGGCACAACTACTTCATGTACCAGCGATGGGCAAACTTTTGTAGGAAAGGGGTCATATTGTATCAATGAAATGTCGGGGGCCATAGTTAACAATTATATATTTTTTTATTTCTTTAATATTTAATTACAAAGAAACTCGTGAGCAAATTGGGAATGTTTGTATTCATTTTATTTATTGTTATAATTTCGGACATTATGGCTATTACTTATGAGGGTCGCATAAAAATTCCAAAAAACTCCGCGAGCCATGGTTTGTCAACTATGCTTATTAATAAATGATGATTCTCAGGTTGCGGAAAAGTTAATATAACTTTGTTGGTCAAAAAAGTCATTTTATAGAAATACAAACAGAATGGCTATTTCGTTCCCTAAAATTACGTTAATTTATTAACCTTTTAAGCAACCAATTATTAAGCAGTAGTTGTGCCAGTCCATCGCGAAAAAAACTCTAAAGAAAAAAATACGTTAAAACTGGCACTACACCTGAAGCGGAAAACCGGATTAGACATCACACAAACCAAGCAGGAAGTCGTTCAGGTACCACATTTTAGAAGCAGTTAGCAACAAAAGAAATATTTTTATTTTATCTATCAAGTTTATGTAGAATAGATAATTAATTGAAAGCTGTTAAAGTTAATGAGTTTTGTTCTTAATTAATAATCCTTACATTAGATCATTTAAAATATCTACGCTAAATACCTACTTATGTTAAACACTCTGGATTGGATACTTGAAAGAATAACGATATTATGTTTTAAATGTCGGATTTAAAAAGGAAGAGTCGGTCTGTGAACCAACTTTCTCTTCTTTATATTTTCGGTCACGATTAAAGAATCAAATTAGGAAAGTTTGTAAACATTTTTTCAGTCTTTCCCACTTTAACATACAATATGGGCCGGACGCTTTACTTTTTCTACACAGTTTTTATTCAATTGTATAAGATTATTCATTTAGGATTCGATTATTTTCATTTAGTCACATTCTAGATTCCAAGACAATCTTAGTCACTCAGAATAAAGATTCGGGCTGTAAATAATATTATCAAAACAATTTTCCGGTTGAGTTTTCTGATTCAAAAAATAAATATTTTAAGAAAGCTTTTTGCTGTATATGATCTCCCAGAATATATTAAAGGGTTGATCGTCAAATTCTATTGTATTTCCTTTATGAATTCAAGGCTAACTAGAGAAGCGCACGAGCAATGTCCCATAGCAGAGGGGCCCCGTCAAGGCCACTGTTACCTATTAACCAAAATAGGGAATGCCTAGAGGCAACGGAAATACTCAAAAATTGTATATTGTATTGTACATTATTAGAATAAGTGAAATGATAATCTGAAATAAATTAAATATAACTTGATACTGATTTGAAAATTTTAAAATCTTGAATTTTGAAAATAGTTTTTTGTATTATTTATAGTGCCAGAACGAATAAAAAAGAATAAAGATTTATTATTCTGTTAAGATTTTGTGGGATTTTAATTCATTTCATAAAGTAAACATGAAGAAAACTCACCATGCTTTTTTATAAAAGAGGAAGATAATAGTAGAGTTCCTAAATACAAACTGAGCTCTGCGCATGTCAAATTTCCTAGCGAAATTTCATATTCTGAAACTATTTATTAGAAGGTTGGTTATCATGAAAATTGGTTTAATAAATCAAACTGTCAGTATGACAATTATACAAATCTGAAATTCGGTACAATTAATACTTTATTAAAAGCTGTCGAAAAATAGATATCCAATACTACTAAAGTTGATTTGTATGTGTGTCCGAGCCCCATTCTCGCGTTCTATAAGGGCTGGAGAGATGGGCTTGGGCTCATTCGACGCGTAATTTGCCGAGGATAATGCACGACCTAAATTAAAATTTTAAATTTTAAAAAATTTTAAAATTTTTTAAATTAGGTTATGTTTTAAAAAATCGATAAATGCTGATTCTATCGTACTATTTAGTGCTATTGAGTGTTATTTGGTACTAATATGTGCTCTATCGATAGAGAATCGATTGGAGATTTATGTAGGTCATGTAAATACTGACCTACTTTAAAAAAAATCGATAAATGCAATTTCTATCATACTTAAGTGCTTAGGCCCGTAGGGCCCATTATCCTAGTATGTATTATAGTAGTTTTAAAAATTCTCTACGAACAGTAAATAAATTAGACGGAGAGCCAGCAACGTATTTCGAGTTGTCATTTCAACAGTCGTGAAAATTTGGGTACTAAATCTTATATACCAGCTGAACACTAAAAGTCAATTCTGGCAGCCCCCTGCGGCCGGGTTATACTACCTCAAAACTACTAAGAGGATGAGAAATAAGATTCAATTCATTTAAAGTAACAGTCATGAAATTTCAGGAGGTTACTTTCGAGGTTACTTAGTGTTCTTTATTTATAAAAAATATTGCCAAAACATGTGACATTTTTGTTATTTTAAAAGTCTTGAAATTTTGACACAATAAATAAAGAATGTATATGTAGGTTTACATGTTAGTACGAGCGAGACAGTTATATAGCGACCTGCAGGTTAGAGAGAGAATATTATTTCTCACCCTCTTAGTAATTTTGGGGTAGTATAACCCGGCCGTAGGGGGCTGCCAGAATTGACTTTTAGTGTTCAGTAGGTATATAAGATTTAGTACCCAAATTTTCACGACTGTTGAAATGACAACTCGAAATACGTTGCTGGCTATGGCTATGGCTATGGTCTAATGATAATGTGCACATTAAAGATTTTTTTCGCCTACCTGATCAGAAAGTGCTTTTTAAATGTCCTGTTTTGAGGGCAGTTAAGGCTTCTTTGCGGGCCTCTTATGTCAAATACATAACCTCTATACTACTACTAGATGAAACCACGATTTATTTATGTTAAGTTGGAGATACTGTAAAAATTGTAATTGTTTTTTTAATTGTCATACTTTGACCACTCCTGTGCATTATCCTAAAAAGATTTTAATCAAAAAATGAAATCATTAGTTTTTAACATTAAAAATATAACTCATTCGTAAAACTTTTAGCAACAGAATATGACGGAAAATGTAATTTCAAACATATTTTTACATAACCTTTAAAAATATAAAAAACATACGTCAACTTTTTCTAGGCTTCTTAGATCATAACTTTGATTTTCATGTCTTCGTCGATAAATTTGTCGTTTGTTTTTTTCTTTTCACAGTGTCATTGTATCTATAAATGGAGGTTGTGACAATTAATTAATAAAAAGAAAATTGTAATTTCAATAAATTATACAATGATAGATTAATTACTCATCCTAATTAAAAGTCATATCCTGTTCCTTTTATTTACCAATAATAATGAAAACATTTACTATACGGCCGTGTTGTATGTAGTGTAATGATTATTAGGTTAATTTAGTTAATAAATTACTAAAAACGTCTGGCGTTATTTTCATTTTCATTCATTCCTTCTAACATATGCCTATTTAATTTACTAATAAGTTACGTTACTGTTTAACTTTTGGAATTCTTTTTGAAACTTTCAAACAGGTAGGCGAAAAACTTTTGTATGTCACTCGGGCCGAAAAGCATTTGTAGCCCTAAGTTGTCCGCATCAAACAACTGCGGGCTACAAATGCTAATTTTCTGCCCTTGAGACACAATATACTATTACATGCATAAAAATAAACATGACAGCATAACCAAAAATTTATAACTGACAGCTGTTGAATGTTGTCACAGCCGCGTATCACAGGTAATAAACAACGAATAATATGCAAGTGAAACATAAAATTGTTATATCGTGGATTATTTATCTGCTTTGACAATAACTAAAACACTTCTATCGTACGAGCTTCGTGGCGTACTTGTAAATTGTAATGAAACTTGTTTAAAAACTTCTAAAAACTAAACTTTAAAAACTAAATAATATGTTTGACTTTTTGTTAGTCAATTCTCGAAGAAATGTATGGCTATTCTGCAGTCTTGGGTCTGTCACCCGCAGGCGCACATGCTATATACCGTTTGATACGTCTTATCGAGATGAACAATAGTGTACACAGTGAGATTTGGGGAAGCAGTAGTTTTTGAGACAATCGCCAAAAACCTTTATGAAGAGAAGCCGTAGATTTCCATGTTAATTCCACCACCCTGCCTGAAAATGCCTGTTTTGATGCGCATGCAACGTAACCTAACCTCACCTAATCTAACCTAACCTAACCTAACCTTACCTAACCAAAAACTAAATTAAAACACGCATGAATTGATGAAGAACGTAAACCTAAATTAAACCTAACTTAAATCTAGGTTAGGTTCGGTTCGTACGGGTTGGGTTAGATTCGGTTAGGTTCAGTTAGAAAACTGTTTTTAGCTCGATCACATGCATCGAATGGTATCTAGTATATGCGGCTGCGAGTGGCGGTCCTAATCTAAAGTTTTGCTAAATATACTAAAAGGGTTTAATAAGGAAAATAGTAAAAACAATGGATTTTGACAGTTTAATTGACCAATTCGTCGACATTAAAGCCCGGAAAAAACTGTAATTGGTGTTAAATCTCATTAATTATACAAAAAGATTCGTTGAAGATCTACAAGCAAATAAAAAGGTAATGCATTTATTATTACTAGTTATTGCATATTTTATTTTAACAAAAATTACCTACGTATGACTGTATATATGAGGGGCGCAAACGTAAGTCTCGCAGGGGCGCGCAATCTTACGTAGTTACGCCACTGCCTAACTCTAAAATAACACAGTTAAAGTTTTCATTTAGGAACTCTAGATAATAGTACCCAGGAATTGTAATCATTATTTAAGTACAAAAACAATATTTTTAGATGTTTTCGTTATATTACTTAAAAATGAGAAGCGGTAATAATATCGTAATACATTTTTTGTTTATATAAATTAATTTGTAAAAGTACAGGAAATATCGGAATTTTTTTAATTTCAGAATTTCATGTAGGAAGCGTTATCGGTACTATCGAAAAGGTTTTCAAGCTTAGAGAAAAATCACTTCACAATCATTTTCCTATTCTTGTTTAAAAGATCTCTTAAATCACATGAAAATAAACATTTGTTCAAGATTTTGGTTAGTTGAGATGAAAACTAACTGTTTTATGTGCAATTAAAATTTGTTGTTAGCGTTACAATTTATGTGAAGTAGATTGTATTTTAATACTTGGTTGAGTAATACTTAAGATTTTCTAATCTTAAGTATATGCAATACTTTATTATAAAACCTAAACCAAGAATACAAGAAATTAGTCATCACAAATCACGTGTTTGATATGTGTAAAGGTATCCAGAATCAAAGATATAGTGCAATATTCATTTGCGTTCGCAATTCCCTTTTCCCGAAACGATCTCATGCTTTCCAACATTTATTTCCACCAACGGATTCTATTTTACTGGCCTATATAGACTCTTATCCTGTTTTTTCTCACCATTGTTTTGATGGAAGTGGTTAGAGCATTGTATGCTGGACATTTTGAGCATAAATTGATAAACATTGACTTAATATTTAAGCTGGCACTTGTATATGCATTAATTGGTGTTCGTACTCTAAAAGATTTATGTTTATAGTAAATTGTAAAGATGTTTCTATTAATAAATTATTTGTATTACCTGTGTCATGTATTCATGTAACTAGTTTGTAAAGGATGAACCTTGATTTGTTGAACTTTATATGTAATTAAATTGTAACGAGATGTGTACATTGTCAATCGTTTTTCTTGAATATCTTCGTTACGATACATTTTGGGACAATGAATGTATTATACTTTTTTGATCTTCGTTTCAAGGGCTACAATTCTATAATAACAGAATTAGGATTAGTGATAAAAAAATAATAGCTGTGCGGGATTAGTGACGTCACGAGCTTACTCGATGTTTCTTTGTTTTGAATGAATGTTATAGTTTTCTTTTCTTCTGGCATAAACTATATAAGCTGGGGCAAACTGTAACAAAGTCAGTCGATAAAACGTACAAGGCAGAATCTATGCCCGGCTCCGGATAATATCTGTAATTAATTTGAGGTTATACTTCAATCATATGTTTTTGACACAAATGTCATAGTATAAATAAAGTTTAAAATTAAACTAAAAGTGTTACCTGAACAATTTTCAAGGATTAAAAGAAGATTTAATGATTCTGTAACAATTATTGAAAGTGAAAGTGATTGTTTAAATAAATTCTGATAGAATTTATTTTTTTTGACATCGATCTACGTATCGATATTCTATAAACAAGAAGTCAGCTGACAGGTTCTGTCACAGTGTTACCACTAAAAGGATTTTTATATAAAAGGAACTATTTTATAATGTACCAGGTTGGTCATAATAAATGATTATTGTAAATTTCATGAATAATAATTAACTTGTAAAGTTCATCCTCAAATATAAAACTATTTGGTTTAGTTCATTAAGTTTTTTTCAGAATTTATTTGATTTGAAGTAAATAAAACAATTAAATTTCTTTTAATTAAAATTTATTTTTACTTGATAAACATTTTTATTTATAAATAAATTTTATTTGTGTTGGTCTGTTCAAACGAATGACAGTACTGGCCCTATGTCAGGTCACTACAACTATTTCTAACGTTTGAGCAAACCTGAGAATTTATTTCTCAATTTTCAATTGTATTATTTTGAATAACATTTTTTTCACATTGACTTTTCTTTCGAATTTTTATTTTGTTCGTTAAATAAAGTTGATGTGTCTTTAATTTTACATATGTGTTTAATTGATGTTAATATAAGCATCCAGCGTTCTTTTCTTTTGAATTCAGAGTTTAGTAGCAGTTGTCCAGGTTGCAGGAGCTTTAGTGCTTACGATATAAGTTTTTCTTCCTTTCCAGGCATAAAAGTAAATAAGAGTCTCGTAATTCAAATAATTTATGCTTTACTGAGCAAACCTGAGCTAGCTGAGAGGAATAAAGAAAAATATCTGTGGTGTATTCTAATTCAATCCACCGTATATAATTTATGTTTATATTTGGAATGGTGGACATATTGTATTTTATTTTATTTTCAAAGATCACAACAATATAATATATTAAATATTGGAAATAATATTTATTATACAGTATGTCCCCGGATTGAGTTCACAAGAGGGAAAAAAAGTTTATTTTTAATTTTACAAAAAAATGACAAAGGAATAAAATTTTTTGCTTAATTCAAAATAGATAAATCTGCAATTAAAACTTTAATATTACTGGTCTGTACTCTGAAAATCAATTTTTTCATATTTTTATTTACATCAATTTTGTAAACGTATATCCCTAATGGTAGGCTTTGGATTCAAAATGTCAAATATTACGTTAATGTCAGATATAATTAAAAATAGTGAGAATTTTATAGTTAAAAATGTTAACATTGCAACAAAGAATCTACTTAATTCAATGTTATGGTACGGGGGGTAAAAGTTATCGGTACATAAGACAAGAATTTAATGAAAAGTTTCCTGAAGTTGCTGTTTCATTTAATGGTATCAAAAAGTTGGTCAAAAAATTTTTAGAAACTGGTTCCATAACCAATTTAAAGAAAAAGAAGATAATCCATAATGAAGAGGATGCTGCTACTGTGTTAGTTTTGGATTCAGTAGAAGATAATCCAAAACTTTCTTTGAGGAGACGGTCCCTGCAGATAGGTGTAAGCAAATCACACATTCAACGGATTTTGAAGGAATGTAAAATGCATGCCTATAAACCTATTTTTAATCATACCTTGGAGCCAGGAGATGATGAAAAACGCCTTTATTTTTGTTTGTGGATGGGTAATGAGATAATGAGAAACAGAAATTTTCATCGTAATATTATGTTTTCCGATGAAGCGACCTTTTCTACCAACGGGACGGTTTCGTCGCAACATGTTCGATATTGGAGCGATACTAATCCTCATTTTCGAATTACGACTAGGCGTCAATATCATGTTAAAGTAAACGTGTGGTGTGCTGTTTCTTATCACGGAATAATAGGCCCATATTTTTTTGATACTAACGTTAACCAGCATTCATACCTGGATATGTTGAGACATTTTCTTCGCGATGGTTTAAGTGGTTTACCACTTGATTATCGACACTTAATGTATTTTCAACAGGATGGTTGTCCAGCGCATTTTGCTCGTATTGTTCGTAATTGGCTAAATCGCAAATTTGGAGATAATTGGATTGGCAGAGGTGGCCCAGTTTTATGGCCGCCAAGGAGCCCTGATTTGACAATTTTAGATTTTTATTTGTGGGGGCGTTTAAAACAAATTGTTTACAAGGAAGACTTACCCAATAATGTCCAAGTATTAAGAAATCGAATAAGAGATGCTGTTGCATCCTTAACAATTGAGGAAATTCGTAGAAGTTATAAAGATTTACGAGTTAGAATTGAACTATGTGCTGAAAGAGGTGGTGGGTTAATCGAATAGTAGAAATTGGTTTGAATTAAGCAACAATTTGTATTCTTTTATAATTTTTTAGTTAAAAATAAAAAATCTTTGTTTACTTTTTCTTTACTTTTTTTTTATTTTAAGATCACAGCCTGATAATATTAAAGTTTTGATAGCAGATTTATCCATTTTGAATTAAGCAAAAAATGTTATTCCTTTGTTATTTTTTTGTAAAATTAAAAATAAACTTTTTTTTCCTCTTGTGAACTCAATCCGGGGACATACTGTATACTATTTCATACATAATTATTAAACAAAAGTAAACATTCAATAACAGAACATACATCTCTTCTATTAACTCAACACCTCATAATTATTAAACAAAAGTAAACATTTACTAACTGAAAAGCCGCTAAAATAATATGCAGAATAACTGATGATGAAAGACGAGAATTAAAAGCTGATAAAGAAATAAATGTAAAATAATGCAATGGGTGTCCAATTCCAAATCCAGTGATTTATTTATAAATGGAATAAACACAAGTAAATAATAATTTAGATGTGGAATTTTATACACCCCTAATGTTGTTTCGTAAATCAAGTAGCAAATATCAAGAAATGATACATTTACAAACAATTTTATATGTTCATGTTCATTTAATTTATGAAGAAACCGCATGACTTACTAGGTGTTCCACTGCTGCACATGTTTGTTTTGAATTTCTCATTATCAGCTAAAGTATATGATAAAACTGAGACAATGGCGTGGACCTTATCTATATTAACACTTTTATTCCATCTAAATCACATAAAGAAACATTACTAGACAAGATTATTGGTACGCCAATGATACGACATATTGCACAAGCTTATCAGCAAATCTTTCTCGTCTCTGCTGATGATACTAAAATAATATTTAGTAAATACTAAGAAACGATTGCATTAGTATTAATTTATTAACAATAGTAATCTCACAAAATCGTCGAACGGGAAAAATTGTATAGGTTATGTAGTATTGCGACGGAACAAGTAATTATTAATAGTCACCCTTTGTGCCAAACCACACAATTATTATGCAGTAGTTGCACCTACACACAGGGCCTATTTTTAACTGAGTTGGGCCCTAGGTTCAGCTTGCAAATTTCGGGCCCCGTATTCGAGTGAAAGCAGTACCAAACAGGTGTAAAGAAAACGAAATAAAATAAAAAATATATATATTTAAAAACAAAAAACAAAACTCAATACATTTTGATTTAAAACTAAACAACTTCTCAAATTGCCCTGGTGAAGGAACTAAAACCATAACACATTTTAACCCAAGAATTAATTTTTTATTTATTTTATTTTATTCTTTTTATCGGTAACCATAAATATTTTTACTTTTCCCAAAAAATATACTCTCGAGGAAAACAAAATGCACCACTTAAAAACGCACCAAAAATACCACCGTTATAATTCGGCTAATTTTGAACAAAAATGGATGAACTTTTGTGTGCTGAAAAGTTTAAAGCGTCTAGTTTAAGGGCGTGTGAGCGAATGTTACGTTTAAGCCTTTTCGCTCTCAGCGACCCCCCCCGCCGCAGAAAAAAATGCCAAACTTGTACAGCTTGTACGGTGTACCAAAGAAATCGTGGGCCCAATCAACCGCCAGGGCAATAAAGTTCAGTCCTTTTTCTGTAAATTCTTTAAAACTACGAGTGCCTACGATAATTTGAAGCAAAGTTATGAATTTTTGAAATCTACCCTGCATTTTGTCGGAAGTTTTCGTCTTCTGCCGGTGACATTACTACCGGTTGAGTTTGAACATTTTTTCCAAACTAAAAAAATTTTGAAAAATGTTTTTAGTTAATAAAAACATTTTTTTATTAACGTTAATTTTTTTAACGTGTAACCGTCGACATCAGCGTTACCCGATGTACACCACGAGCACGTTGTTGGTCGGATTTTGCACATCGTGTGTGTGTTTTCTCCTCTTTGTTGTCGCACCTCTTGCAACCTCGCTGGCATGTTCAAAACTACGCGAATCTCATTCTGGGGAATGTTGTTCCACTATTGCGTCAGTTCTATTCCCAATTTTCGGAGAATAGTTGGTGGTCTCTGCAGGTTTCGCAGACAACGCCCGATGTTCTACACGTGTTCAATTGGGTTCCTGGCAGTCGATTGGGCCCACAATCTTTTTGGTACACCGTACAAGCTGTTAAAGTTTGACATTAGGGGTGGCGAGAGGCGAAAGGCTTAAACGTAACATTCGCTCGCACGACCTTAAACTAGACTCTACAAACTTTTTAGTACACAGCTTTGGTAGTGCAATGTCTAGCGTGCTTGACTTTCACCCAAGCGGGCCGAGATCGACTCCCGGTACTGGCAGATCTGGTTAAGGTTTTTTGCAGTTTTCCTTAGCTGCAACACAAATGTGGGATTTGCGCTGTTCCATCTGTAAGTCGGCTGCAGACGCACGTAGGGCCTACGTAATAATAATAATCGCCCCCTACCTCCCGCACAAGCTTATAGCTTCTGGGGCCTGGTTTCCAGGTTATGGGTTGTAGCAATTATTATTATTATAGTACGCAAAGGTTCATCCATTTTCGTCCAAAATCCGCCAAGTTGAAATTTTGATATTTTTGGTGCGTTTTCAGGTATACATAAATAGTATCAATTTTTTCCTATCCTCCATTTGAAACGAATGCGGTGTCGCAAAAAATAAAGAAACAAATACATAAACGTCAACGAAATCTCAACAAAAGTGCAGTGGAAACACTAAAATGAGATTTTGGGATTTCGGAGACGAAATCCCAGATTTCGGGCCAGTGGGAACGCAGTATTACTAGAATTTTTTTCTGTTACGTGCACTGAGTTGCACGCGTGGTTTTTTGTGCATTTTTATGATTTTAAGTTTTCCAATTCGGGCCCCTCTTGCCGTTGGGCCCTAGGCACGCGCCTAGTGCGCCTAATAGTAAAATAGGCCCTGCCTACACATACACTATAAATGTAGGTACGTCAACAACTTTAATAATAAGTAGAAACGTTGCTAATTAAAGAGCAAAACGAATACACGAAAGACGTTGTTGCTGTTTGTATTGCGACATGTGGTCACGTAGAGATCGGTAAAAAATAAAGTAAAACAGTTTTGCCTAGATTTGTCTCTCGTACATTAGTGGACCTGACAATACAAAAATATTGTAATTGAATATTGAAAACAGTAAAATAATGTATTCTATTTACATTCTGCAAATAAAAATATTTTATGGAATATATCACTTTTTGATTACCTAGATAGATCATAATTAATAATATTAGAAGTCTAAAAACGACCTTATTGTACGTTTAAAAGACGCCGTTTTGAAGACGTCTAAGTACGTCCCATAACATGACGTCTTATGGACACCATTTATTAGTCATATGACGTCGCCGACCAATAATCACTTAAAAATAACATTATGACGTCAGTGTGGCTGGGAATTGATGCTGCTGTAAAAGAAATTGCTACGAATAAAGTAAATAGTGACAAGTTTACTATTCAAAATGCAGATGAATTTGCGGCTGCACGCTCGGAATCAAATGTAAAAGTTTCCAGACATTCCGAGGATGACTTTACAGCTTTCGGTATAAAGATGAACACTATATTTTAACGGTGTCTCCTAACCACACATTGTATTTGACTAATTGCCAATACGTATTTTACCTCTTTCTCGGTATGAAACCGTCTGTTTCACGGCGCGCGGCGCGTTGCTTTTCATGCCGAGAAAAAGGTAACAGCGTTATCGAAATACGTATTGACAATTAGTAAAATACAATGTGTGGTTAGGAGACACCGTTAAAATATAGTGTTGTGATAAACCACAGTCCTTACAACCTATTATAAAGATGAATCTTTATAATAGGTGAAACAAAATTTTTGTCGATGTAAAAGAATTGAAGAATATTAGCGAAATACACTATTTTTCAGTTAAAGCTGATAAAAGTCATTACAAGAATTATGAATTAATTCTTTTGTCATATTTTCTTTTTGTTATGTTCTTATAAAATAAAACACAAATTAATTATCCATTTTGCATTTATTTACCATTCATTATTACTAAGAAATTCGATGAGTAAGAAGAATGATGTAAGAAATGTTACCACAAGGTTTTCTATTTTACTAAAAATCTCTCGTTTAAATTTGTATTTTTACAAATTTTCAATATTTATGTCAATAAGGTTCCCAAATCATACCTTGGTTTTAAATAAAATCGAATAATTTTAGAGAAATTCTGATGCAAACTTTATGTAAAAGAAACTCAATTGTATACGCGTAGGAAGCGTTACCGTAATTTTAACATAATATTTTTAAAAAGAGGAAATAATATACAACCATATACCATAAGACTATTTTCTGGTCTCTATAAAACTTTTCATTATTAATTTTAATACAAAAATACTTCCTAAACACAAATTATAATGCAAGATACACTGTGATGTGTAGGAAGCGTTACCAAATATCTTCCCATATATAAAAAATCTGAAAACAGTTATTTGTATAAGGGATGAAAGACTGAAAGTGTACATAGTAACATTGAGTACATTTTTACTAGATTTAGTATATTTTTGGTATTGTAGTAGATTAAGTGCACTAAACTTCAATTTAGTACCTACATATTTGACGATTTTGAACAGTTCCCTCCCTCCCACACAAAGTTCATAGTTTCTGGGGCCTGGTTTCCAGGTTATTGTAGCAATTATTATTATTGTTATATTGCTAAAGAAAATAAACGTGAATCTTTGTTGTTAAATTCGAAAGTTCTGGCTTTGTTCTGCCTTTCTCTAAAATCTTCTCTAATAATTTGTAATTTCTCTCCAAAACTGTATGCAGAAAATTCTTTATCAAATAATTTACAAACTGAACAACAAAATCGTCCGGATGTATCGGAAGTACTGGAACCTTCCACCGAAGCAGCTTAATTTGCAGACATGACGATAATGCAATTTTAAATTTGCATACAGAGCAAACTAAATAGAATTATTTGTCTTTAAAAAAATTCCAACTTATATAAATTGAAATAATAAAATGTTTCGAAATACAGTCTCATTCGCAGATTTTCATTACTTAAGTAACATTAAATTTAACAAACACTAAATCGAACAAATAACCAAATTATAATAAATAAACATTTGGGAATACATTAAAAATAACGACCTAACAATGTCAACCGCATCGTCCGTATCACCACGCCCGTTAATCAAGGCTAGGAGAAGAGCAGTAAGCAACGAAATCAGTGCTTATATGCAGTGTATGTAACATATTTGAATCAGTACTACCTTTCCGCAAGTTTATTACTGAGACTAATTTAAAATAGTACTCTAAATAGTTATACTTTTTGCTGTACGGAATTGATATTGAGCTTTAAGTTGATTAAATATTACAAATTTAAATAAACGATAACCATAAATTTATAAAAATATTTTTGTTAGCATTGGTTTTTATTTTTAATAAATTCTTAAGGCAAGCATTGCTTCCATGGATCGCACGCCACTGCTTACGCATTCATAAAATAAATTGAGAGACAAACATTTGCTGCGAGTTCTTATACATAAAGCTAAAGCTTACTTTTGAAATGAAGCGCACCAAATTGCCAAACGACTCATCGTTTGAACGTTTTTATAAACGGGCAAACGTGAGACGTTTGTAACGCCGTAACGGCCTGATTATTAATTACACTCAAGCGGTATACCGCACAGGCAAAAGCGGAACTGTAGCGTTTTGTTTTCGGTTCGTTGCATGCACGGGTTTTTCTGCTCCCGCTTAGTTGTTAGTTGTCGCGATAGTCTGAGCCAAAAGTTATGGAGCTTTGCTATTTTGACAAATAGAAATAATTACAAAGATTTGCTTCAAATAATGGATCAAACGATACTAGTTTTATTAGAATGCATCTGAAAGCAGTTTAGTTATTATTTATATATGTTTTTAATTAATTATTAGTCTTTCTAAACTCAGATATTAACTTTTGACTGTCTAGTCCAAGCTTAAGAACGTAAAAATATGACGAAAAAAACAATTATTCTAATCAGAAATTTCATTCAAGTTTACTTGAGTACCGCGCGGTAGATTAGATTTTTAACAAAAGAAGGGCACACGCAAAATCAAATCAAACAACGTTTAGACGACGTTTATGGTGATTTATCTCTTTTATATTCCACTGTAAAAAGTAGTCAAAATGTTTCCGTTTGGGGCAAGAATCTCTTGAAGATGATGAGCGCACCAGTCGTCCACTTGAAGCGGTAACGCTTCAAAAAGTTGCAATCATTGAAAAAATGGTATTAGAAGATCGCCGTTTGAAAGTTAAGGAGTTAGCAGTGATGTCTGACATTTCGGAAACAAGTATTCTTCGAATTCGTCATGACCATTTGGGCATGAATAAAATTAGTGCAAGATGGGTACCGCGTCTTCTTTCTGCTGTTCAACGTCAACGTCGCGTCGAATGTGCGCGCTCGTTTTTAAACTTGTGTGGAGACGACCCAAAGCCGATTTTAGAGTCCATTGTCACTGGAGATGAAACAATGGTTCTGTATTATGATCCTCTATCCAAAAGGGAATCGATGAAATGGCGGCGACCCGACGAACCTCGTCCCAAAGAGGCGAAAGTCGTTCTATCGACAAAGAAGCTATGGCAACAATATTCTGGGATTGTGACGGCATTTTACTGATTGATTTTAAAGAAAGCAATACAACTGTTAACAGCACATATTATGCGTCTTTATTGCATAAATTGAGAAACAATATTCGTGAAAAATGAGGAGAAAAATTGACAACAGGTGTTCGATTATTACACGACAATGCACCCGTTCATACTACCGCAATTTCACAAGCTGCCATTCGCGAATGCGGCTTTCAAGCATTGGATCATCCACTGTACAGTCCGGATATGGTTCCTAGTGACTATTATTTATTTTCCAATTTAAAGAAAGACGTTAGGGGACGTCGTTTTAAGGACGAGAATGAGTTGCAAGCAGTTGTAATTGAACATTTTGAAGGAAAAACTTCAGATTATTTTTACAAGGGCATTGAATTATTAATTCCACGTTGTAATAAGTGTATTGACATTAGGGGATATTTTATATTGAAAAATAAATTATATTTTATCAAGTTAATTTTTTCTATATCAGGCCAAGAATTTATGGCGCTTACCTCGTACTTTTCGGAAAACAATCCCTACAATAATGGGTATTTTTTGAAATTTGATATGAAAAAGGCCTTTAGCGGGACTCTTTTGCAATTTTCTCAGGTTTTATGAGGTATACTTATAAAATACCTCGAAACAAAGTTGAAGCCTACAAAATGTATTATATTATTCTTTGGTGTGCAATAAATGTCGACCGATAATGTATGTTCGAAAAAAAGTGCGTTTCTATGACACTTATGCACTCATTTTCATGGTTAATTATATTTTCCACAAAATATATACTTCCATAATTTTTACGGACGTTTCAGAGCTCATTCTACATGATTATTACCTTTCGAATAGGCCATTAACCATACTTTTAAGATAGTATTCGAGTTACACGATGGCGAATATACCTGTGGTCCTTGACGACTCACTCCTTCAATTGACAATGACGGTTAGTCTCTCTGGAATGCGTTCTCACAGATTTCGGCGATGTACGGTGGTATAGTCGACGCTATATTCCTCAGCTACAGTAAACCTTCAGTGTGAAACTTCATGAAGAAAATTCTGACAGCGACGAAAATGATAACGCCGATTCTATTGAAATTCTAAATTTCAGCAAATTTTCTAGAGAAAATCATTTGTAATAATTTTTTTATAAATATTGTGTACAGTAATTTGTAAAAAATGTTTCATGTTCTATTGATTTCATAATGGTCTAGGACATCAAGGTTAATACAATGCTATTTTATTCTTTTTTTCCATAGTGAATCGGTAAATGCATAGGATAAATAAATAATAAAAAATAGCATCATATTAGCACTGCTGTCCTAGATCATTATGAAACCAATAGTCCATTTATATTAATAGTAATATTTCATTTATAGCTTTCATGTTCACTCATCTTTTACCACTTAAGGCCTTCAGAGTTATATTATTTAAAACCTATATATACTTTTGCAATTTGAATCAACTAATAAGCATAATGTGAGATGAAAAGTGTAAACACATAAATGTGTTCATGTCAAATGAATTCAAGTGAGTTGATCAGCTCACATGAATAATGCATGACTAACGGATTATCCCATCAATAGAACGGTAGGAATGTATTTGTGGAAAATATGACGAGAAATAATTTTTGTTTAAAAAAAAAATCATATAGCATACCTTCTAATGAGGACTATCACTAATAACAGATTGTAAGGGCCGTGGTCAATCCCAACACAATATTTTAAACGGTGTCTCCAACCACCCATTTCTATTTGACTTATGCCAATGTGTATTTCGGTAATAACTAATAAGGTTGCCTTTTAGTCGGATTCTGGACAGTGAAAAAGGTAACCTTGTTACCGAAATACATATTGGCATAAGACAAATACTGTGTTATTTGGAGACACCAATTAAAATATATCGTGACAAGGACTATCATGCGGGACCTGGTATAAGTTAATTAAGGCGACTGCATATAACTGTTTGTGTGAGTCCCTTGCTTGAGTGATAAAAATCTACTTAAAATGATTGAGCTATTATTATTTTAAAAGTTTTTTACAATAATAAAGCGACTACAGAAACAGTTCTTAATTTGATAAGCGGAGTATGGAGTAAATAATAAGAATTGCTTACAGTAATTAACTTCAAACATTATTAATTGGAAAAATCTTAAATAATTGTGGGATAACTAATAAAATGAACCGTGGGATTAATTGGATTTCATAAAATGAAATACGGTTGACATAAAGTCAACGATCACAAAACACATAATTGTATTTATAGAGGTAGGTATTACACCTAAACTTATTTATGTATATTATATGGAAAATGAATACAGCTTTGCAAACTTTAATATATTTATAACATTTTTACATTAAGCTATCTTCCACTTAAAAGAAATTATTGCATTCATTATTATGCTATTTCAAGCACTTACTGTTGAAAACAAAATGAAATTATAATAAAACAATAATCTCAATAGAAATGATTCACAAATAGCAACACGTCATAATTTCTATTATAAATCTAAAAAATCAACAATATACGAGGATAGATCGGAATGTTTCTAGAATGAACCACAAGATTGCGTTATTGACTCGTGCTTATTAGAGTCACTGCATCTAGTTACCTAGGCCAGCTGGTCGATCAGAGTACCGCAAACCGCCGCCATATTGGGGCAAACGAAGCACGAAATTGTTAATTATTTGTTCTGTATTGACTTTAATCAAATCTACTTTTACTTTAAAAGGTTTTTCTTATTCTGAAAGATCAAACCTCCAATATGTCAAACACGTAAAACGTGATTTCAATTTGTCCATTATTAAAAATTACCCTTCTCTGCCCCAATATGGTGGCGGTTTCCGTTACTCTGATCGACCAGCTGGCCTAGGTGACTAGATGCAGTGACTCTAGTGCTTATCAAGGTCCGTTGATGCATGCATAATTATATCCAAAGTAAAGGTTATCTCACCCATTTCCAGTATTGGCTTTTGAAATGGGCTCAAAAATGGCGCCTTTTTGGCGGAAATTTTAATTTGTCATGAATTTGTCAAATCAAATATTTACATAACATACAGAAAAGGTTACGAATATTTTAATTAAAACAAATCATTAATACTATGTATTAACTTATTAACAAATAATATTCTTAGGCATACAGAAAAGGTTACGAATATTTTAATTAAAACAAATCATTAATATATGAACTTATTAACAAATAATATTCTTAGGCATTCGAATTATCTTCTGTTATTGAGTAATACAGGGAGATCAAGATTGAATGTCCTGATCCTACACTACTTTCCACGAGCTTGATATCAATATTTACATCCATCACCTGAGAGTCAGGACAAAAGCAGTGGTGTGCGGATGACATTCAAAAACACTAACCTCCTAAGTAATGTACAAAAACTTAGAAACACTTTGGTTTGTATGAAATTAAAAACATGAAAAACAAGTTCGTTTTTAATTAAAAAATATATTGAAATGGTTATAAGGATTGTTTATTTTTTCTCATTTGAACTATGCAAAAGTTTATCCTTTTCATACAAAATAAACATCAGGAATTTAAAAGAATTACTGAATGCTAATTGAAATATTTTACTGTTTTATGTGTTACCATTGATAACAGAAATAACAAGACGTGTCAATTTCTCTTGCCACAGTATTGGTAACCAATACTATTATTATCAATTATTATCATTAAGATCAATTACGATCAAAAATAAGAAGTAAATACAAAAGATTTCATTAATAAACAATTAAAATTACACAAATTAACACAATTTACAATTAAAATTATTACAATAGATTATAGTATGTGTTCAAAATGACCTCCATGTACAGCCAGACAAGCATCTACTCATTTTTTCATATTTTCGAATAATTTTGTGAATGAATGTATCCGGACAAATGAAACCACGATTCATCGGAAAAGAATGTGAGATCCAATAAATCATCATTGCAAAGATTTGCATTAAACCAGTTACATATTGAATTCGTGTTTCATAATCAGGGAGAAGTAACTCTTGCACGACAGTAACTTTATATGGATGGAAGTGTAGTATTTTCTTTACTGCCTTGTGAGCTGTACCATATGATAAACCTACAATAATTTTCATTTAATATTTCAAAGTAATTTTCATATAACTGTTACGATTACCTGTTTGTTGAGCAAGTTGGCATAATGGTTTGTTTGGACTACGTTCTACACGAGTACGCACATCCGCAACAACATCTTCCGTAAGTACAGTACCACGACCACCTGACTTCCCCTTACTAACACACTCCCCGTTTCATGAAAACGGTGCACAATCCGGTGTATATGTCGAATTAAAGTTTCTTCATCAATTTCCATATCAGGGAAGCGATTTATCCACTCTTCTGCACAAAGCGTTGGAGAATATTTTCATTCTGCATTACCATCTCGTTCACCGTTGCGAAAATAAGCTTCTATAATAAATTTCTCTTGTTCAAGAGAAAAGGGCATTTTGATAGAGGTTATTGACCTGTAACCTGTAATTAACAATTTCTACATATAATAACTATATAATAACAATAAAAATATTTTTTATTTACCTTGAACTCAATATAATCCTTCAGTGGTAGTCTTGAAAAAGACTTTTATGTCTAGAAATAATTAAACAACAAAAAGAATAAAGAAATTAACGGAATTAACAACGCACGGCAATGAGTTGACAACAAAAACAATTTTGACAGATTGACATCTAGGGACATCTAATAAATTCCCCAGAATTCTTTATATCACTAGTTTTATTTATAAATTGGATGTAAAAATTGATATCAAGGTAATGGAAAGTAGTGTAGGATCAGGACAATCAATCTTGATCTCACTGTATTAACTACTACTGAATAAAACCACGAAAACATTAACACATTAAAAAATGATGGTCTAAAATGGCGAAGATTTATTAGTTATATGAACAAAACAACAATAACAACTAAAGCGAGTAGTAAGGAAATGTATGTTCAAGACTAAATCTCCCCATGTTATTTTTATGGGATTTTCCTATTGAAGGCAGGACAATTTAGTGAGGTTATGTGTGTCAAACTTGGCGTCCTTCCCGCTAGATGTCAGCATGGGTGTGGGGTTGAGTGTTTAGGCGGGAAAATGTAAATGTGATGCTTGTCCGTGATTGGTCGGAGCGAATTGCCGAGTAAAATTTAAATCTCATGCCTGTTCGTGATTGGTCCGAAGTTTGGCGCTAAAGGAGGTTGCAGGACGTGTCGCTTTGGAGCTTAATGTAAACAAACGGGGTTGCCAAATCTCATATTTAGTAAAAATGAAAAGTCCCTAGATAATTCCCCCAGGATTAACATACAGGGTTGCCAAATGTCATATTTTGGTTAAAACAGAGAGAGAGAGAAAGTCACTAGATAATTCCCCCCAGGACTTGAAAGTGTGTTTAGACCGCGCAAAGGGGGCCTTCGCCCTGGGCTCCCATTCTGGGGCATCCTAGGGAGATCGTTAGGGTGCTTCGCTCTGGGCCCCCACTCTGGCGTTCCCGGGGAGATTGTTAGGGGTGCTTCGCCCTCCTCGGGGCCCCACTCTGGGGGCCCCGCAGGGATCGATAGCGGTGCTTGGCGTCACGTAGGGCCCCCTTGTGTGAAAGTTGTCGCCGTGCGCGTGAACGCGGTCGGGCGGCCCGGGTTAATTAGAAAAATTTGTCGGGGCGTTACGTGGCTGGGTGGGGGGGTGTTCCAGTTTTGCAACGGACCAGCGGTCCAGTGGTGCGACGGACCAATGGGGCGTTGAAACGGGTTTTGCGCGCGACCTCGATCGAGGGGGTAGGGGTGGACTAGTGCTCTACCCCCCAGCGGCCAAGGGAAACTAGTGTAGTATTGCTTGTGAGATCAACATGTGGATGATGTATAGTGCTCAGGATTATCCCGTGGTGCGAGACGCCGTTAGCGGGGTGGAATGTTTATTGAGGCAGTTCGAGGATGCTGCTAAAGACGCTATGCACGAAGCGGTTTACGACTGGCAACAGACGTATGGCGGTTACGAATATTGTATGAAGCTTCATGGAACGTATTTGAAGGGGATGGAGTTGTGTGAAGGGTGTTTGCGAACGGAAATCTCGTTGGAAGTTCTATATGAAGAATTAAAAAAATTAGATTTGACGCATCATCTGTCTGATGAGATGAGAAAGTTTTTTAAAATACCGTCCATCGATGATGAGAAGGCGATGCGGTGGAGGAGGCGGGGGATGATGACGTCGACGAGGTGGAGGGGAAGCATGATTGCGGAGGGGAGCGTGCGAAGTGAAGTTTTTTCTCCAATTATATTATTAGCCTTAGTGAATTTGTTGAGTGAAGACTTTTTTTGTAGTAGGGCAAAGATAATGATGATGAGCAAACCGAGTTTGACAGAGATTGCATCATCATCAACGGAAGCAGCAGCAGCAGCGATGGATGGCGTAGCAAGATTTTTTTCCTGTCTGAATAATATTGGATCGGCAGTTCAGAAATCGGTAAAGAAATTGAAAGATCTACCTGTAGATCGGGAATATCTGATGTTAGACGTTCGAGCCATTAATACGAAAACGCATAGTCGCTTGTTGCTGGTAGAACTGGAAGATTTTGTGTTATTTTTACCGAAAAGAATAAGTGATTATTTAACTAATGAAAAAATAGCAATGTTAAACATGTGCACGTGTTATTTGGCTTATCGAGGACAGAAACTTGTACAAGATGACGTCATCGATGACGGTGATGAGAAAGAGGCCGGTGAGGGGGTAAAGAAGCAAAAATTCGTTCCTAATTCGTTCGTTCTAGTGGAATTTATACCGGTGTTTCCCGAGACATCAAAGCAGTAGTAATCGAGTACGTCTCAAGTGAAAACACGCGCATCATGTTATTGTCGACGGTGGCCTTGGTGTTGTCATCGATTGTTGCCGACCGTAAAGTGCTTTACGTAGCTCATCCGGTCGGAGCAAAAGAGGCCTACGTTGGGTTCTATTTTAGCGAAAATGACGATACCTCATCATCATCATCTCCAATACCGGAGGCGTGGAATAGAATGCAAACAGAATATGTAAATAGTACCTTCGCATTTTTCTATGCACTGGGGGCCTTTCATCAGCGTCATCGAGAACGTTTTATTTGGATCAAATTACGTTATCTGTATCAAAATGAAAGCTGGCAAGAATCAGAATGGACACCCCTGTTGTGGAATAGAACGAATTCCTCGTCACCGGTAGGAGGAGGAGGAGGAGGTGTGGTGGATGGAACTATTAAAGTTTTGTTAATTTCAAATAATGTATTTGCCCTTGTCATAATATTGATGGTTGTATTACTAATTTTTAGATTGTTTACTTACTTTACTTTGTAGATAAATGTATGTAAAAATAAAACATTACTCTATTTTATTACATCATCGTCATCTTTTATTTCATTCATAGTTAAGTACACATAAATAATACAATAATAATAATAAAAAATAAATTATTCTGTTTGTTTGGTTAATTTGTCATTTTGAGACAGTGCGTAATATATTTGATTTACATTATTAATAGCACACCGACAATAATTGAGAATATGTGAAAAACATGGTGGTTTCCAGTGACGTAGAGGAGCCATCTTTTCAAGGAACTCTTCTTCGGACATCCGATCATCCAAGTCTATCACCGGCAACGTCGTGTGATTTCGCAGGTAATCGGATTTAATTTTACCCTTGCAATATATGGCGTTGTCGCGCGACGTGACGGCACTTAAGATTTTATCGATTTCTCGCAAATCCGTATTACCGAAGGACCATCGCAATCCGTGATGATATCTGGTGAGCCAGTTGACGGTGGTCTGTTGCAAAAGTGTCAATTCATGAAATGGACACGGCGGTTTAAAGACATAATGAGCTGTTCGTTCTCTGTCAGTAATGGCAATTTCTTTCGGAACAAAATGGGGTGCTTCGAAGCCCTGCAAATCTATTATTATCATCGTTTACAGGGTGGTAACGGTGCTCGTAACTGGTTCTAAACTAACTAAAGTAATAGAACGTACGCGTACGTGTTGTTAGCGAACGCTGTGATCGCTTCGATTTCAATTTTAATACTAACCGTTCCCGTCTTTACACTCTCGTCCTGTTTCGATAGATCGATGACGTAGAGCGGGGATTTAAGAAATTCACTGTAATGAGAGGGTGGGGAAAATGGGGGTTGTTTCCGTAGTAGGATGACTGAAAGTCGCAGTAATTTCTGTACGCCTCCGTAAATAAGTTTTTATTAAAGTCCAAGTTCATGCGTCTATTCGCCACCGAATCGATATAGACCGTGATATTTTTTATGTTGGCGTGCTCGCGTTTTCTTTAGCAATATTTTCCTTGTTCACTTGAAATCCCACGATTACATGATGAGGTCTCTCGAAGGCTTTCACGGATCCCAATTCTATAACATCCTCGCGTCCGCTGCGTAACCCGGGTATGATGTTAAGGGTTCTTTTTCGGAAAGGGATCGTGATGAATTGCCCTTGTCGATTTTGTTTAGGAGTCGTAACTTGGCGGCATCGCTCAACCTGCAGTGGGGCACTCGCCATTCTATTTTGCTGAGGCTAATGTTCCCATCGCTTTCTGCGCTTTGAATACAATTTGAGTCTGATACAATACGAGCACGAACCAAACTTAACTGCATTTTGAACCATACGATTAACTTATTGTAGTCCTCCGCTATTCCAAACCACAATGATAAGGGTATAAGGCATGAGAACTTCTTGTCCGTACTCTCGATGGAAATGGGAAGAGTAAAGGGATCGGCACCCCATCCGGCGATCTCGAGCGATTTAATGGTGTCATTGTTGTAAGCTGCAAGACCCCTCATGGTGGAGGTAATTCCCGTTCTTCGTATAGACTCGATCATGGTATCGTTCAGACTTAATTTGGCCTCTTCGAACAGATGGGAAATAGCGTTGTTGACTAGATTACATCGTTTTGTGGGGTCCGCAACTTCAAGTTGTCCTTCCACATAAAGAAAACTCTCATAAATGGTGACGAGCGAATCTCGTTGTTCCACCGTTATGGTGACTTTATCGCTAGATTTGAAGTTTTCCGCCCGAGTCGGGGGCGTATGGGCGATCCATTTTTGCTCGATAATATCTTCATCGAGGCGGATGTCGTCGAATATGTTTAATTTCTCACTGCTCATCACTTTTTTTCAAAACTGTAAATCCGAGAGATTTCAAAAAGTGGACGTCTTGAGGTTTTAATCGTTTAACGTTCGAACGATTAATGGGATATTATGTCCTCATTCATCTCCGTTTTTCTCATTGCCATCTTATTATTATTACCAGTACTAGTAGTAGTAGTGAAGTCTAACCCCATTTTTTCTCTCGTTCTTTCTTTTTAAGCTCCAATCGTATAGTAGCGTCTTCGCGTCCGATATTTAATCGTTCTCCGTTGTGATTCGTGAGTAATAACGTGATATTATCTATTTGATCCGCAACTACTACTGGGAGATATATTACGTTTGTAGGTTTTCGTTCACTTGTTCCCCCGGCTCCACGTCCAGCGCGAATTCGTATATTGTATGTACCGGGGTGTCGTTATAATGTGCGCCTCCAGTTATATTACATTTTATTCGTATACTACTGGCCGGAGATATTTTAACGGGTAAATCCGATTTGTGTAATACGTCCGCTTCTAAAACTTTGGGGGAGAAGCCGAGCATGCGTCCGATAGAGTCGTCGGGGCGAAAATCAATGACATATTTACTTTTGATTTCACACTTTAAAGTGTTCGTATTCGGTTGCAGAGAAAATAGTTCTTCCTGCTTGAGAGTTTCATTATTGGTCAGCGTCAATTTTTTCGATATGTACTCATTCAACGAATTTATTTCATATGCCCCCTCCGCTATGAGTAGCTGTCTGTTTTTTTTATCGCCCGGTTTGCGCTAATAGATCTTATTATTGCCTGGAAAGATGTTTCGGAGAGCGTTGTAGGTCCAGCAACCTATTAGTCCTAACGTGTACTCGTAGTCGGCATTTAAGGCAACCGGCGGATAATAGTTAGTACTCAGGTAACTGCCTGTACCCGTTAAAGTGAACGTCTCGGACATGATGAAACGAGGACGCGCCACATACCCTCTTTTTATTTCCTCAGAAATTGCAAACACAGATGTCCGCAGTTGTAGGAATTGTAATTTTGATATTGTTCCGTGTTATAGGTCATATTTCCGGCATTTTTACCGAAATAGTTTACAAGTTCTCGCGGCGGCTTTAAATTTCCAAATCCGTCAAAATATTCAATCAAGTTGTTGCGTTTCCTGTATGCCACCCAATGCGTCCCTTTCCTCCTTGTCGAATCCAAATTGACTATTCCACTTTCGTTCTTCCAAGGTCGCGAAGGCAATCCATCGCGCATAAATACGCCTTGAAAATGGGGTATACCTGCGACATATTTGTAGATGTCAATGTTGGTGAGAGGACGCCGAGGCAAATTTATTAGTTTTATGTCAGCTTTTTTTGTAAATAGAGCCCTCTGCCGCCGCTTTTAGGTTTCTTGCTCAAGTACAAACCGAGGCCCGATTTACTCAGCGACCGGTGTTTTATAATCATACTTCCACCTTTTCCGATCGCTATACCCTCCATCCTCCTATTATGATCCTTCATTTCCGCCAATTGATCTTTAGCGGATTTTACGTCTTTCACGGCTTTAACCACCTGAGATACGCCCCCGGCCAGCGAGCCAAGCGCAGCGAGTCCTCCAAAAATGGCCGGCAATAAGGGAAGTAGACCACCTTGTTTTTCCGCCCCACTTGGAATAGGAATTACTCGAGGTTGTCTCACACATCTTCTACCCCCTGCTTCTTTAACGGCTCTTCTCGCCGCACCCACAGCTATTTTCGCAGCTTTCGCGATAGTTTCCGCTTGAGCACCTTTTACGGCCTTAAGTCCGGTTTTCACGATTCTACCGAAAGCGACTTTAGATTGTTTCTTACCGTCGCCGCCGCCGCCTCTTCCAAGCCCCATTCCAAGTTTTCTTTTAGCTTTTATGACGCTGGTCTCGAGCCAAGCGTTTGCTTTCTCCGAAACACTGGAATCCTTTGCTTTAACCCGCTTCCAGGCTTCTTGTTCGAGAACTGCGTCCGCAAGATATCTCGATTTCACGTCCTGATGGCTCGAATAAGCGATATCGTGCTCTTTACAAGAAGCGTCCAAGGGATTTGCGCCGGGATCTCCGCGTGCTAACTTTTGCCCCAAACGTGTACCGGGACCGCAGAATTGATACCCCGGAAGGTGTAGTTCGACGGGTAGTTTATCTATAAACTTGTTTAAGACACCTCCGCCTTCGTGCACGATCATTTCAACGAATAACTTCGTATCATGCGTACAAGCTTATTTATAACATAATCTCCATTTGATATTACTTGCCGGATATAGCGGAAAAAAGAATGAAAATCGTGCGACAACGTGAAAGGTTAACCGTACGCGATTTGGAAAAGGAGCTGCTCATGGACTCTGGGGCAAAAGTTGATGGTGCTAAGCATAGAAGTTTATTCCCATCCTCTATCAGGTGCTTGATAGTGGGCCCCTCCGGTTCCGGCAAATCAAATGCGATGCTCTCCATGTTGGTGGAGCCCAAAGGGTTGAAGTTCGCCAATATTTATATTTATTCCCGGTCTCTTCATCAACCGAAGTATACGTTTTTGAAAGAAGCGCTGAAGCGTGTAAAAGGCATGGGGTATTTTACTTTTAGCGAAAACGAGTCCGTCATGATGCCCGACGAAGCGCGCCCTAACTCGATTTTCGTGTTTGACGACGTCAGCATGGACAATCAGAATCCGATGCGCCATTTCTTCAGCATGGGACGACATCACGGTATAGACAGTTTCTATCTCTGTCAGTCTTACACGAAAATTCCTAAACATCTGCTACGCGATAACGCGAACATGTTATTGATTTTTAAACAGAACGACTTAAACATGCGTCACGTTTAAGAAGATCATGCAAGCATCGATATGTCTTTTAATAAATTTCGGGACATGTGCACTCGGTGCTGGAAAGACAGTCGCTACGGATTTCTAATGATCAACAAGGATTGTGACATCAACAACGGACGTTACAGAATAAATTTCGACGGTTTTATTAGACCCTAACCGCTATAAATTCGAAGTAATTTAGCTAACTCATCTAGTCGAACTAAAGTAGCAATCGATATTGTAACCTTATTATGGGGGACAACATCGCAGCCGATAAACTTCTTAAAAAAGCATTAATTCAAGTTGCTAATAATATACGAGGAAAATTTAAAGCCTTACAATCGGGCGCACAACTTAAAGAAATCGCTTTTGCTAAAACGCACAAACTTCTTCTGGATCCTATAGAAGACATCGCTCGCTCTCTGAAAACCATTAACGAAAAAGGAAAGAATGTTTTTCATGAAAATAGATGTATTTTCAAAGGATTTTCTTATATTAAATTTCTAATTAGGTAGGTACGCCGCGACCGCCCCCTTGACAGTCATAACGCCCCGCATTTGTCTTTGGACCCGCTACCGCCCCCACGAAAAGCTCATGCGCCCACTAGGGAACCTATGGTTTAGACAATCCTAATAAGGTTTACACGGGTCATACCTTCCGTCGAACAGGTGCCACACTCTTAGCAAATGCAGGAGCGAATATAACAGTCATGAAAATATTTGGAGGATGGAAGAGTAACAACGTTGCAGAAAAACATGTAGAGAAATCTGTTGCGGATAAAAAAGATAGCCAGAATGATACAAGGTGGTTAAAGCTTTGTAGTTGTTTTAAATCAACAACGAATCAATGAAACGTCTACCATAAATAATGCAATTACGAATACTTTCACTGAAAATTATATTACTGCGAAAACTAGTAATTCAAAATGTTTTTAGATCAAATTTGCTCTGTTAATGTTAATTAAAATACAAACCGTACAATTAATTTGAATATGAATGCAAGATAGCAATATACGTTTCGTATATATTGTTAATTGAAGTTAATACCTGAATTTGTTAAGTTTCTTTCTCCTTGTTCTGTTGCTATATTGTAGATTTAATAAATATTTTAAACACTAATAACACTGGGTATAATTTGCATCCGGTAATAGTAATTTACATTGCAAGACCGTTACTTAGAACTTTACGTCCGAGCACGGTACCTAACATGCGAGCGATTAGCGAGCTTGTTATCCGTACAAGCACGTAGGGTTCGTGTAACGGTAGAGCATTGTACAATGTTTTGTGGTATACTAATTCGTAAATCTTTAATAAATAATTTTTTCATTTACTGAAGCAGTACAGCACAATACGTAAGATATATATGAACGTTTTAAATAAATATGTTTGTTGCTATGGTATTGATCCCGGTTACGTTCTGAACATCTGAACATAGCGCATTCGTGCTAAGGGTGGCACCCACCGGGCGCGTCTCCAGGTGGCGGATAGGAAGAAGCCCGGAGTTTTTGACCAGCTGGTATGGTTAACAGCAACGGGTAGGGCGGCTATAAGCCTTTCACTGCAATGGACCAGTAACTTGAGCAGCTTAAATCCTGCAACAAAGAGGTGAGCGAGTGAAGTGCCTGAGCGGACTAAACCCTGCAATAGGGCCAAGGTGAAAACCTCCCCGCGGACCCCCCCTGCCCAGCTGTCGTGTCGTGGCTAAGGGCCTGCACTGGGGTTAACGCCGCCGGCTATTGCACTACTCTGTAGCAGCGTAGTCGAAAAACCATGCATTTTCTACTGTCTGGGGTCATGTTTTACGGACAAGATAGGAGATGTGTGGGGATCTTGGCTTAACCGCCCGGACCGAGAGGAGACAACCTCAATAAAAATCCTGAATCCTAGGGTATTGGGACCAGGCCAAGGGATGCGTGGCTGAACAGATGATCAGTCCCTACTGGATCCCCCGTGGGGCACCGGGCGCACCCCACGGTATAAGCCATTCTTTATATAAAACCGTCAATACTCGTGGGAACAACATGGATGATGATTTAAATTTAAATGTTTTATTTACAGATCCCCTAATGGATGTTGAGGAAGACCCTGGTCAAGCCTCTCTTTCCACTGTGGCGGAGATTATCGGGGTACACCCACAGGGGCATATGAAATCTGTGGTGAATCGCCCTTCTCCTGAACCCCCAAGACCTTCAGGGGCACAACGCCGTAAACTGGCAAATCAGGCGGCATTAGAAAGAGGAGAGCCCATTAGGCAACGTAAACCTAGGGCTAACCGTTGTCAGGGAAATCTGGGGATGTCTAAAGACCCAGATCAAAACCCAGACAAAAAAAGATTTCGTTCGGATGGGAGCACTCCGTCACCATTTGAGCATCAAACTACAAAGAAAAGAAAAGAGGATGCACAATCCAAACCCATCTCTTCGACTTCAGGGCAGACTTATAGTCAAACCCTGACCGCGAAAAAGATGTCAATTGTAATTGATACCTACCCTGAAGGCAAATTAACTCCAGAACAGGCTAAACAATTACAACAGGGTCTCACAAAGTTGATCTTTGCAAGCGATCCTGGTACCGGGCCTCAGTTTACAGGCAGCTACTACTACGCGGGGGTACTTTATGTGACCTGTGCCAACGAAAAAGCACAAAGCTGGCTACAAGAAAAGGCACCTACACTACAGCCGTGGGAAGGTGCAAAACTTAGAGTAGGTCTGGCGAAAGACATTGTTAAAACCTCCAGGGTTGTAGTGTGGATTCCCACAGACCTTCTGGAGGCTAAAAAACCTGCTAAAATACTGGGGATGCTTAAGACCCAGAACAGCAATTTAAATATTGACGATTGGAGAATTATCTCCAGCAAGGCTAAATCCCAGGGGGTAACTCTGGTTTTAGCTATAAACGAGGGGTCCATGAAAGAACTAAGCAGAGCAGGATATAAAGCCTACCTTGGATTAGCTCAGGTAACCTTCAGAACCTCGAAAAAACCTGAGGAAATCGTCAATGCTGGAGCTAGTACAAGTGAACCTCCAGCACAGTAAAGCGGCTTCTGCCGCTTTCTGTAGACTATGGGCAACAAACAACATCAATGTTGCCCTAATTCAAGAACCCTGGTTATTCAGGGGGAAAGTTTCAGGCCTGGGCACTGTCAAGGGCCAATTGCTGTACAATAGAAACCTTGACAATGTAAGAACCTGTATACTTGTGGGGGAAGGACTTCAAGTTCTAAAACTGACAAACCTTTGTTACAGAGACCAAACAGTGATTCAACTGAAAACGCAATTGGAAGGAAATCTGAGAGACATTATAATCGCCTCAGCATACCTTCCATTTGACTCGCCCAATCCCCGATCATCTGAGAAACTCTAGTCACTGGTTGACCACTGCAGGCTCTCTAACCTGCAGCTCATTGTGGGGGCCGACTCCAACTCTCATCATGAGGCATGGAGAAGCAGCAATAACAACAGTAGGGGTGAGTATCTCTTAGACTTTATTGTCTCCAATGACTTGGAGATCTTGAATCGGGGGAACAAACCCACTTTTGTTACACGAAATCGCAAAGAGATAATAGACATCACTTTGTCTACCTCTTGTATAAGCTCCCAGATAATCCGATGGCATGTGTCAGAGGAACCGTCACTCTCGGACCATAGATACATTCGGATAGAAATCAATAATATTGATAAGCCACCCTACATTATCGCAATCCGAGAAATACGGACTGGGAGAAATATAGGCACGACCTTCAAATTAATCTAGTAGATTTAAAGAAATCTATCAAAGATAGTACTGATATAGAGGTAATTTCTGCACATATACAGGAAGCAATCAACCTCTCTTATCAGAACAACTGCCGGGTTATACGAAAATCCACCAGTAAGGAGGTGAGGTGGTGGAATAATGATCTGGCAGATCAAAGGAAAAACACGCGTAAATTGTTTAATAATGCGAAAAGAACAGGGAAATGGGATGAATACTACCAATCCCTGACTGTATACAATAAACAAATTCGTAAGGCCAAAAGAAACTCATGGAGGGAATTCTGCCAGGAAGTTGAGAATACTTCTGAGGCAGCACGACTCCAGAGAATTCTGGCCAAAGATACGGTTGAACCAGTAGGCACCATCCCAAAACCAGATGGGAAATACACCGAAACTAGCAAGGAAACCCTGGAGTTATTGGTTCAGGTACACCTTCCTGGCTCCCACATTCTTCAAGAGAATGAAGATCTGCACAATGTTCCACTTCCACCTGTAAGGGCGGAGAAAACAGATTGGCAGATCTCGAACAGTATTATAACCCACGAGAGCATTGAGTGGGCAATAGACTCTTTCAACTCATACAAGGCTCCTGACCCGGATGGGATTATACCCGTGCTATTACAGCAGGGGAATCCTATTCTGGTGCCCATCCTTTGTAGAGTACTAAGAGCAAGCTTGGCCACGGGTTATATTCCCTACGCCTGAAAGAGCTCAAGAATGGTCTTCATTCCCAAACCTGGAAGGGTTCCCTCCCAGGCAAAGGCTTATAGACCTATCAACCTATCATTTTTTGTGCTGAAGATAATGGAGAAACTGATAGATAGACATATTAGAGAGAGTCTGCCCTCGGGTAGCTTGTTCCATCCCCATCAATATGCTTATCAAGCGGGAAATCATGCGAGACCGCTCTTCATCATTTAGTGAGGAAGATCGAGGAGACAATTGCACAACTAGAAACAGCGCTAACAGCTTTCCTTGATATTGAGGGGGCGTTTGACCACACCTCTTATAGATCAATGATAGCAGTAGCGAGAAAGCGCGGCATAGGAGACACCCTGTGTAGGTGGATCAACAACATGCTGCAAGGTCGAAAGATCCAATCTACCCTATCAGGGGAAACAATGGAGATTGAGGCTGTCAAAGGGTGCCCACAGGGGGGAGTTCTATCACCCCTATTGTGGAACATGGTAGTGGATGAGCTCCTTGTTGACCTGAATAGTCGAGGATATTATACCCAGGGATATGCGGATGATGTGGTCATTCTTATCTCTGGGAAATTTGACAATACGATTTCAGAGATTATGCAAAATGCTCTAAGCGCTGTGGAATGATGGTGTGCCAAGGAGAATCTTAGTGTAAATCCTCAAAAGACGGCACTAGTTCCATTTACCAGAAGGAGAGACCTGGGCAGGATCAAACTGCTAAACTTCTTCAACAAGAACTTGAATTGAGCCAGGAAGTAAAATATTTAGGTATCATCCTAGATTCGAAGCTAACCTGGAACCCGCAAATCAAAAATGCCATTAATAAGGGTAAAAGAACCCTCATGGCAACAAAGCGAGCCCTGGGCAAAACCTAGTGACTTCGACCACGCTTAGTACACTGGCTGTACACGGCTGTGGTTAGACCTAGAATAACCTATGGATCGCTGGTTTGGTAGACAAAAGTAGAACAGAGGCTAACCAAGAAGGAGCTATCAAAACTATCAGAGGCTGGCCTGCCTGTGTATTACGGGGGTGATGAGAAGTACCCCGACAGCAGCTCTGGAAATACTTCTAAACCTGCCACCGTTAAACATCTATATTACGACAGAGGCAAGAATGGCGGCTTTCAGACTGAACTATAATGGAAATTGAAAACCCAGTCATTTTGATGGGCACACCAAAATTACTTCCGTTGTAACCAGCCCACTGCTAGACATGAGCAGTGATACTATGCCTGCTAGGCAAAACCACACTAAACCCTTCACCACTCTCCTGGAGTGGAACGAAGGGCTATTACAACAAAGTCGTCAGGCAAACAAGCTAATCTGGTATACGGATGGCTCCAAAACTGACAGTGGCACAGGTGCAGGAATATTTTGGGAATCACCTCAGTTTGCTGCCTATGCATCGCTGGGGAGGTTCGCCACTATCTTCCAAGCCGAAACTCATGCCATAGACATCTGTGTACATGAGAATTTAAAAAGGAACAACCAAGGTAAAGAAATCCTTATCCTTACAGATAGCCAGGCCGCCATAAAATCCATAGCTAGCAATCGTACTAACTCAAAATTAGTATGGGAATGCCGACAAAACCTAATAACCCTTTCAACCCACAATAAAGTAACCCTGATGTGGGTTCCGGGGCATAAGGGGATTAGTGGCAATGAGAAAGCTGACTCCTTGGCTAAGAAGTTACCATTTATGGGGCCAGAACCCGTCTTTGGAATTACCAACAACTTTGCTCGAAACTGGTTGAAAAGCTGGACAAAAAGACAGCACCACAACCATTGGAATGCAATTGAGGGGCAAAGACATAGCAAACTGATGCTAAAAACAACATCTGACAAATTGACTGATGACATTCTGCAATTAAGCAGACAACAGATTAGGCTGGTGACAGGCCTTATAACTGGACACTGCAACCTAAGGAAGCATATGCATAGAATGGGGATTGGTAATGAAGAACCCATCTGTAGACTCTGCAATGAAGAGGACGAAACAGCCTCACATGTTATTTTCGACTGTGAAGCCCTGTGCCGATGGAGGTTTGCACTCCTCGAAGGAGCTTTCTCTCGTGAGACACTCATAAGGGAGGACCTGGTAAAGACTAAGCCTAATCAGGATCACAAAACTCTTTACCGACTAAGTGACATGATGAGAGTACAATAAGCCTAAGGCTGCGGTGCTGGGTTGTAACCCCCTTCATATGTCACATACAAACAAACAAACAAACATGGTATTGATGATAGCGATCCCGTAATAATTTTTACGGGCTTCATAACGGGCTAGCCCGTAAATAGAATCTTTACCCAGAGAAACAGAGCTCAATAAACAGAAGTTTACGAGTCAGTATACCATAAATTTGTTTACAGTCATACTAGACTGTAAAATCGCATTTTCCGGACTGAAAAGTTTGACGTAAAACTGACACACGTGACACAGTATGAAATAAATAACTATTATGACATACTGACTCGTAAACATATCTGTTTATTGAGTTATGTCTCTAGAGGTAAGATTCTTTTTACGGACTAGCCCGTAATAGTTATTTACGTGCCAAGCTTTGTAAATTAATCCTTACGGGTGAGCTGGAAAGTTTGTAGGGCGAGCGACGTAGGAGCGAGTCTCCATAATTCAGTGAGCCCAGTAAAGATAATTGTAAAGCGTGTTGCGTACAAAATTTTATTTCCATCTTCACCGGTGTTTTTTTATTAATGTATTGTATATTTTTTATAAAAAGACGTTTTGTAATCAAAGGCGGTACGACAATTTACAGCTAGACGTTGTCATGATGTTGTGGTTAAGCAACAAAGTAGTTTCTATTAGCTTTTTGTTGATGAGCATTGTAGAATTTTACAGGTCTCTTTTAGGAGCCTGTAAAGTTTTACAGGGTTGTAGTTGTAATTACTCATTTACTTAGTTACCATAAATTTTTTATGCACAGATGCATTATAATTAGACTATTATTGATAGATCTATCTAAACATAACTGTCTCTTTATGCCCCAAGGGCCTCTTTATGATCCGACGGGCAATAATGAAACGTCAATTAAATGTCAGAGCTGTATTTGTAGAACTTGACTGGTTCTTAATATAATTTGTAAACTTATCACCAATGAAAATAAGCTGAAATTAAGTATTTTAGATAGTAACTATAGTAACGTACTTCGTATATATGCACATAAGTATACGTACAGCGGCTTGATGTAACCTACGTACTCATTTAATTATATTTTTTACACAATAATAGATTTGAGATAAAAACAATCTGTGCATAAAATAGTGTATGCATTTCGGGCATAACTTGCTTTTATGGCCCTACAGCCTTTTCCTAGCCCTCGGCTGACGCCTCGGGCTATAAATAACGCTTCTGGCCATAAAAGCTTCTTTATGCCCTTAATACATAAATAACTATTATTTCATTTCGTATTTCAAACAATTATTTAGATACTACAATTAGTAAAATAAAGTATAACTTGATCTTCGTTGTCAATGACGCCGGAGTTCAAGACGTTCTTGATCTCCGTTGTTGTTGGAAACGTAAAAATCATTTGATATTGCATAACAGCCACATGTGACATGCTGCTTTTTATCTCCTTGGTTACGCGTATGATGATACAGACAAGGCAACTTGCTTCATTATACAATAAATTCGGATGAATTTTAAAAGGGAGAAATTAGGATTGAAATACGAAATAAAATAAAACAACTTATGCAATACAGAGATCAAGCTTCTTTAAATCCTCGAAGATTTTATAACGCCTCGGCTGGCGCCTCAGCGTTATAATAGATCTCTCGGATTTAAAGTATCGCTTGATCTCCTAATTACATAATATATATTACAGTCATACTAGACTGTAATAGTAGATTACTTACCGAGGCGGGAAGTAGAACATTACGCGGAGAGCAATTGCTCGAAGCGTAATGTCTTCCCGCCGAGGTATGTATACTATTTTATTCACAATCGTACATAATTATGTTCTTACATTGATACCTTATACTTGATATATGTAGGACACAACACCAGCGTTTTTATTCAGGTGGCGATAAAATGACAACTGCTGCAACAATTGTCAAAGTAAATTCGTGTCACTACTAAACCAAATTTAATTACATTGCTCCTAATTGCAATTTACACGATTTAAAATGTCTGATAGTGAAACTGATGTAAGTTGCACACCACCGGAATTGCGAGAAGTTGCTAAAACAGTGACTGGCTGTTTATTACCTGCTAAAAGTAAAGATAGATACGAAAACTTCTGCCATCTGTTGAGAATATTTAGAACGAGCAAAAGGTAAGTAATGGATATTACTAACCAAGAGAACTCATTACAAACCAAGAGAACTTATTATTGACTATGGTGTATAATAAACTACTTTCTAACTTTTTAAACGTCAGTAATGAACACATTATGTATCGATTGTGAATAAAATTTTTTACAGTCATACTAGACCGTTAAATCGCATTTTCTGGACTGAAAAGTTTGACGTAAAACTGACAAATGTGACACAGTATGAAATAAATGATATTTTCTAACCTATGACGCCATGAACTTTTATCAAATAAAGATCTAAAAGGTAAATCTTCACAAATCCATAAAGATATCTTGATTTCAATATTGTGTGATTTGTGAGATGTATGACAAGAAAAATAATTCGGAGCTAAACAAGACTAGAACGGGGAATTTTCCTAAACACCTATAAATCCAACAAGAATAATCCGTTTGAAAATATAAAAAAAATCGAAGGAATTTTTTATTATGTTTGAAAATCAAATAACTGTAATTTGCAATATGCACATTGTGTAAAACCAATTTGTTAAATTTTCGGGGGCAAATGGATGGGATTAGTACACTACCAAGATGCACATTCAAATTTGGTAGTAATGACTTATCGTTTTGTGCGCTCATCTGGCATTACCTGCTGACTTTGGATACTTTTTAAAATAGGATTTCTACATACAAATTGTTAATTTTCTGACCAATATTTGATCTATTTTGTCCACCAAATACAAAAAATCTAAAGTATTAATAAAACTAAAAGTATTAATTAATACGCTTCTAAATAATCATGTGATTTTCTAAACCAGTTCGAAAGCTTGATCATTTATATGAAATTTCTAAATTAAATATTTTAGCTACTTTTAGATCCTAATTAACAAAGGGAAAATAATAATGGATAAGTACATACAAATAAGAAATGCTTCAGATGGTAAAAATAAAAATGTATAATATATAATTATACGAATACTTGTTAACACTCAAACAGTTTTAACAGTTATGACAATTTACAAAACATCCCCATCACTTAAGGGAAGTAAGCTTTTCCCGTCCTAATGTTTCTTTAAATCCTGTATATTATGTATTCTTGTTTCATATTGCCAATTTAATTATGTTATGGTTTTCAAGGAAATTGCAGGTAATATCAGCGGTATGTTACAAAGTAGGTATTAGTCTCTCTAAAACAAAATTCTTTGAAAAGAATAAATTCAAATACAATAGCACTCAGAATATTTGATGCTTTCGATATTTCTGTAAAAAAACACTATGGATTTAATCTAACATTAAACATTAAAAACATTCTTGGTTTTTCAGTCAAATTCTGAAGAGAGCGAGAGCAAGTGTAGAACACAGCTAAAGTGTAGAATATTAAAGTTACTATCGTATTTGATATTCAGATAAGATCAGGTAAACATGTGCAGGTAAATAAAGCACGAAATGAGAAGTCATACACGACATCATTTTAATACCGCACGAAACGAGAAGGCTTCAGGTAGATTTTCGTTGACGAACGAAACGCGACGCACGAAACAATAATATACTGTTTTTATATACGCATACCGACCGTCTATCGAAATTTTGTTAACACTTATAAAAACTGCAATTCCCGCTCGATATTTTGTTGCAAGTTTCGTCTTTGAATATAACCGCTATTTTCTTAGTGAATTTACAACTTCAGAACTATTTGTCTAGAAAACGCTGCCATCTGCCACTATTTTATAAACATAATTTTAAAGAACGTACTAAGCAGCACACAACAAAAAAAACTACATTGGAATAATGCCACTATGTATTTGAGGATAAAATCGTACTTTTGAACGGCGCTCCCGAATAAACGCTACCACTCGGGGCCGGCAGTCTAACGGTTTCTGGTTAACAATTAAGACTACTTTCAACATAAGGCATTAAACCTTTGGAATAAAAGTACTATGTATTTTTGCGCTTACCTCGCGTACTATATGGGAGCAAGCAAATCAAATCGACACAAATAGAGAAATTATAAAAAGCGAAAATTTGAGAAATAAATTTAAAACGAGATTTACCGCATAGTTTTAGGATGAAATCGCAAAGAAGAAGAAAACGAGGTAGATCAAAGAACATACGGCGAAAGGAAGTGCTACAGGCTAGCGGAAAATCCTTTAGACAGATGAGAGCTATGGCTAAAAATCGAAACTATTAATCATTGAAACTGTGTCATATTCCAATAGACCTAACTTCCTCGTTTTTCTCTGTGATGTGCCTTCTTTTTTCTTTAAAAGATAAAAGACAAGAAATTGAATAAAATAGTTGTAAATAACAGAAGTATCGTAGTTGGAGTGGGAGAACAAAAAGGTTACTTCTTGTCGATTTTCCTAGAAATTTCCGTGGACCTTTCACGGCACATCGATTGAAAAACATTGGTCTAGACGTGGTCTAGGCATTTATTTAGACAATTGTTCAACCACGGTATAAAGCTTTCGGATTCAGTAGTGGTTCGTTTCTCTGGCGGCGATTAAGTGGTTTAATATTTATATTCCAGTATGACTTGGCGTAGGTATCCAGGAGTTGATTTGCTTCGCCTATTTTTTAGTGGAAATTTAAAATTATTGTCTAGGCATGTTTGAAGACCTAAGTTACTATTACTACTACTACTATATACTACTACTACCACGTGGGAGTTCACCGCATTGACCGCATTCGTATGATCGCGTCCAAATACTACTTGTACTGGTTAGGACTTACTGCGCAGCTAAATAGCTGGGAGTCGATTATGCACCTAGAAATTCGCTAACATTGAAAACCAGCGAGTTGAACTACTGGATTTGAATACCTTTTACTGTGCTTCAACTAATATTAGGTATAACAGATACTGCCAGTTGTGACTGTTTTGGATTTATAACAAACACATTCCGGTTTTATGTGAACTTTCCTCATATCTCATATAAAAGACATCTAGTCAATATAGATGTAGATTACTCTATACAAAAGTTAAAATAGATTTTTTATACAGTTAAATCATTATTTAAAATATAATAATTAATATTGAGCACGTCATTGACCTTACGTGATGACTAGATTATAATTTATGCAGAAATAGAGAAATGAAGCAGTAAATTAGTTAAATGCCAAATTGCAACAAAAACAAAACATAAGACATAAGTATGTTTGAATCATGCATAAATCTGCATTAACTTTCTCAGCTATAGTATGTCATTTGTGAATTCAACGAAAGAAAAATAATTACTCATAAAAAATCAAATTTTCTTAAATGCATTAAAATGGTGAATAGGGAAGCAATGTTGAATAAAGACGATTACAATAAGGCAAGCACAAAACTAACAAGCCTAAGAAGTTATGGTAAAAAAATCAAATAAGTAACATGTAAAATAAAGCTAAGAATCAGCACTCAGAAATCAGAACTATTATCTTAATAAAACAAAATCAAAACTTGTTTGTTATTAAATTTTTGTTATCGTTAAAAATGACAAGCGGTATTGGGCAGTAAAATTAGTAAAAAATAGAATAATTAAACTGAATGAAGGTATTTTGAAACTTAGCAAGATGACAGCCAAACCGACGGAATCTTAAGAAGACATCTTCAATCTGTTCATCAATATTATTCACAAAAGGTTGTCAAAGAAAAGCAATAGTACGCAAACACTGGAAAAAAAGAATGGTGCGGCTAGAAGCGCAATATAATATAATGAATACTGACTCCGATAGATGGAGCTTTTTGTAGATCTTTCAAACAAAATGAGTACAAAGCTAAAGCAAAGTCTTGTTGCCAACTTTAGCCGACAGTATCGTACAATACACAATATTCTTTGCTTGTTTATTTTTGACAAGGTATCGGTGCGGCATAACATTCTCCGTACCTCGTACCTCTTGGTACCAATTTCTGTGGTCGCTACTACGTCTAGCTCACCTAAGTCTACCTAAGTTTAGTCCAACTTAGATGAACTATATCCCCAGCAGGAATTCTTCTCTTATCAAATATGCCTAGTAGCGCTGGAACAGAAATTCATTTGAAAATTACGTTCCTCTAATTCTTTTTTTACATGCTACAATTAGTATTCCAAACAGGCAAATGGTTTTGTTACCATAAATGAACTATTCAGATGTCTGCATAGAATAGAAATTCCAGACAAAATAACCAGGCTGGTAAAATTTATATTGACTGACATTGAAAATGTAGTACAATTTAATGGAAGGACATCTGCTATTTGGGGTTAAGTGTGGCCTTCGCCAGGGAGACCCATTGTTCACAGTCTTATTTAATATAGTGTTAGAAGAGAGTATTAGAAAAAGTGACGTATGGCAAGATGGAACAGTAGGCATATGATAGAACATAGTGTCTACCATATGCAGACGATGTTACAATAGTACAATAGTAGCAAGGTCAAAATAAAAGCCTATTCGAGTAGCAGAAAGCATGGGTAGAAGTGCGCTATAAAATATGAAAAACGAAATATATGGTAATGAGATATTCACAAGAAGAAAGTGTATGCGAAACATTTTCGCTAGCTGATACGATGACATTTTAGAAAGTGGACAATATTATCTATTTGGCGAGTGATGATATCGGATAATGGGTAAGATGGTCTACTAGAAATAAGATCTAGAATACTCAGAGGGAATAAAAGTACTGGGACATTAGTAGAGTTTCTAACATCAAAATTTGTGTCGCGGATTAATAAAGTGAAGTTGTATAAGATTATAATCAGACCAGTGTTGATGTATACTGTGAAACATGGATATATGGAAACAACTAAGAAAAATATATGGTCAAAGTGGGTGATCAGTGGAGGAGAAGAACAAACAAAGAATTAGGTGGTGGGAAAAATTAAAGCAAGCACAATGACTGGAGTGGCTGGAGCACGTGACATATGCTGGAGGAGAACAATAAATAAACTGTTGACAAGAAGATACCAGTGCCACGTGCCTCAATGATATATCCAAGTGTTCCTGCTATGATGGTCACGCCTATTTGCCCGCATTTTCTTAGTTTTAGGCTAAGAGTTGTTTCTGCTGGTGTTGAATTAAAAAAATATCCGTTTTTCCTGATAGTCGGAATACTTCATGGGTTTCTTTTGATAGTAAAAACAGACAAGAACTTCTACATAGTGATAGTTTACGAGTAACTATATCAATGTGTACCCTGTGCCTAGTATTTGTTCCCAAGATCAAATATCCGACTGGTTCGATTCATTAGCTGAGTGTCTACATTAGAATGTCAGATAGCGGCAGAAACGTTTATTTGAATGAATTAACAGATTTAACACACTCCAGTTCAAATGATACTTTTGATTTTTTAGAACAAGCTGGGCTGTTAGAAAAAAATGGCCAACTGTGTTAAATATTCATGTTTTTAAAAATTGTACTTAGTTAATTCTTTTGTTAAGTCATCACTACTTTTAAGGAAGAAAAGGTAGAGGAAGATCCACGTTACATTCAGTAGAAGAAGATATATCAAGACTAGATTAACCCTCTTTTCGACAAATTTAAGTCACTCAGTAGACTCAAGCAGATTTCTAGACCAACAAGATCAAGTACCATATTTGCTGAAAACTCAAAAAAGTGTTGAAGCATTTATTATTTATTTCAAAATAAGAATACATCAAAATTGATTTAGAAACTGTCTGTTATAAGATAAATATCCAAAAAAGCTTTAAAAGATTTTACAGATACCTATACATTACATAATAGTTATTTATGCACCCAGAGCATTAGAATGATGATAATGCAAGGAGAGCGACGTAGTAGCCCGTTGGTCATTATCATCTAGTAACGCTCGTGGTGCATACAAGGTTTTATTTTTTACGAGAATATATTGTACAAGTAGAAAATTAGTTTAAATTTATAATTTTCGGCGTTGCTAAGGATGTTGTTTATATATTTATAAAGCTAGAAATTTTTATGTTTGTCGGATGGTAACTAACTTTTACTAAATTTACAAAAGTCAAACAGAGATATGACATTATAAAATATCCTTTAAAACCAACACTAACACTTTTTCATTTTTATTTAATGCTAAAGATAGAACACATGATATCATGATATCATGGGCATTTACCGTTTAAATTGTTCTTTTTGTAGTTCGGTATATATTGGCAAACACTTCGAAATTTTGATATAAGATATAAAGAGCACGTACGTTGTTACAGAAATAAACATCCTGAAAAATCTAATTATGCCAAACACCTTTTAGAAAAAAATCACACAATGACTCCTCAAAAAATATTAAATTCCTACATTTTTGCAATATCAAACACAAATTATACGTTTTAGAAGCTTTTGAGATATACAAACACAAACTCAGAGTACCTTTAATGAATGAACAGATTGAACTCAGTAATTCTCCGTTACTGGAAGTGTTAGATATTTAATTCTAATTCTTTTTATCTAGTTATCTATCTTTGTATTTACCTTAGCGACGTGTTTGTTTATATTTATATTACCTTTGATAATGACAGCTTAGCTGTCGAAACAGTATTGTCAGGTTATAATTTAAGTACTGTGAAACTTTTATTAATCTTTATTTATTTCAAGAGATATGACAACTTAAATTCAAATGTTTTTGTTGTTACCAACATGAAAATAAAAAAGTCCTAATAGCATCAATGTCATCTAAAAAACAAGTTAATTTTATCTAAGAAATTTCAGCAGAAGTCGGTACAAGAGAATTCGTGGATCACGCGCTCACTAAACTACGTTGCGAATACACGTTATTTGTTGTAACACACTCGTACGATAATATACAGTTTCTGGCCTAATGATCCAAATTACTATCGGCCAAATTACTAGTAACGCCCGTTCCGATTGCAAAGCAAACGATGAGCGGGCGTTATAGACTATAACATCCGCTTATAATGCCCTGGTTGTTATGGAGTTGTTTATGTAAACAGCTCCATAACAACCAGGGCATTATAAGCAGATGTTATATAGTTCGTATCACAGGTGTAAACAACAAATAATATGCAAGTGAAACATAAATAATACAACAGCACAATAACTAACAATGCATTAACTAAATGTGAATTCCAGTTATTCAATTCTATAGAAAAAGAGACCCGCAAATGTCTTTTTGTAAATGGGTAAAAATATGTTTCAGTAGTGACCGTTTGAAACAGGATGATTTTAAATACAAATGCATATTTATAGTATAGTGACTAATTTTTTTATATAGTCGTCAGTTCCGCAGCGTGGTTTGGACTACTTGTCAGGTGCGCTACAGCGATATGAAATACTATAATACATAGCCTTTTATAATGCCTCATATACCTCTGTTTTAATTTTCAGTTTATTGATTTTATTATTTTTAGTTAGTTAAGGGGGGGGGGGGGTTAAGAACTCTTACTACTTCTTCAATACTAACTTTTTTTATTGCGTTACAGTCTAAGATTCTCAAATCTTCAACTTTGTGGTGAGTTTATTCCATGCTGAAAAGTACGCCGCAGATTAATGAAAATGCCAATATTTCAGCGTACTCAAAGCTACTTGCATACCTAAAGCATCAAAATGACGAATATGTTTGCAGAAAAATCGCAGATTTTGACAATTAATCAAGTTAGACAGTTTTTGACAGAAGTTGATGATAATTAATGTCTTTTTATGAAAGTTGATTGATTCTTGCTCTCCGTGGTGCATGCCGAAGTGATGAACTACGATTGTTGAAAGTTGACGATGTCGAAGATGTGTTGATTGTAACATTACTTTGCACAAAAACTGTTATTTTAGAAATTGAATACGTCAATGAGCTTGTATTTTATAGAAAATAACGTATTTAAGTTTAAAACCAAGAAATGTTAGCTATCACGGGCTATTGATTTGTTACAGAAAAGACAAATGTGCTGTGCAGCCAATAGGAATCAATACCTTCTATAGTATTCCAAGAAGAATTGCAGAGAATCTGAAACTTTCAAACGCCAGTAGTTCTGCAAACATGAATGGCATAGAGGATGGTGTTCAGTACCGTTGGCGAAGGATATGTTGAGAATAGTATTGCGAATAAAGTGAAAAATTCTACAAGAATTTTCGGTCAAAAGGTTTGTGAGGGATCTTCTTCTATCGCAGCTTCTGTGTCCAAGTAGCAGCACCAAGTGAAACGATGGGCAAATCGATATCAAGTTCTGATATCCAGTCAGTGGCATCTTCTTCTGGCATAATATTTAATAATTTATATAATTGCACGTTTTATTTGTATGCTGATAAGATGAAAGAATAAAAATGTGTTTCTACGAAGAAAAGTGTTGCTAAGCGGAAAAGTAGTACTTTTCTTCAGTTTTCTAACAAACAAAGTGGCTCTTTTCCATTTAATTAGATAAATAATATAATCGTATGTACGACTCTTATAAATACATTAGATTAGACAACCGGCTTCACTGGCCTGTATTTGATAAGCTGAGTAAGGAGAAATTATTATATCATCGCTCATTTCACTTTCTAAAATCCATGCAATGCATTTTATACGAGTAGGTCACTCACTCTATTGTTAGTAAAACAGAAATTTAAATCATTTCAATTATAAAACTTGCACTTTCACTGTATTTCTATTTGACTTCTATACTTTTATGGTATAATTTTATTAATTTAAGATTACGTTTTAATATTTGGGCAAGGTTGTTAGGTAAGATGTAAGATACACATATTATATATAACTGCTTCAGGAAGGAAAATAGAGCGAAAAATTAATTGCTAATGCTCTTAATAATAATATAAATTATTAACTGAAATTGCAGTTAGATTGCAGGTTTTTATATTAATTTTTCCAGTGTGCACAATGAAAAATTGTCTGCTGGAAAATTCCTGTAAGTACAAAAATAACTTCATGCATAGAAGAGGTCACGCGCGTACAAAGATAATCTTGAATCGAGTTTTTAGGTCTGTTTCTAACGTAAAGAGTAGATACAAATGACTATATTAATGTTGAAACGACCTTGGGGAATCTTGTATAAGTAAGGTTTATTTCAAACTAAAATTTAATTAATGGAATTAATTATGATGCGCCACTCCGTTTCTGAATTTAATTATGCAGTTCAAACAGCTTTAGAAGGAAGTAGGTATACTAGTGGGAATTATAGATCGACGACAGATAATCTAAATTCTAATTTAGTTTATCATATTTATATGTAGCATTCACAAACTTCTGAAGCGTTTAAAACTTATTTAGGATGTAGAAATGTTAGGAAAAAAGTAAATTATGTGAAAAATTCCTTCACAAGCACTCGGTATAATAAAAATATCGATGCTGATCCATGCAGCGCCATCTCGTGGTGGCAATGGTAACTGTATGATTGACTTGCAAACCTGCCGTACACCAATTTCCAAGTGAAGTGAAAACCTGGGCATTTGGAAGCCATTTTATAGTTCGTCTTCAGACGAATTTTGTTCTTAAGTTTTCGTTAAAAAATCGTTTATATTGGCTGTGAATTGATAGTTTGTTTTGTGTGTGTGTGTGGGTGATTTAAATAAACCAAAAAACAGACATGTCTGTGTACGATTTTTGTTGACACAGGACGACGTTGCGACTTCGGTGTCCTCCGTTCTCCTCGTCCAATAAAAATTATTCTTAGTGCTTCAGGGCAGAGTATATTATTTACCTGAAGCCCTGGAAGGTTTAAAAGTCCAAACCATGGGCAATAATGCCGCAACGGCCAACAAAAAAGTAGATTCCGCCGAGAGCGTCAAGGAATTCCTTGACCAGGCGAAAGAGGATTTCGAAGAAAAATGGAAAAAGAACCCAACAAACACAGCCGGCCTTGATGATTTTGAAAGAATCAAAACGCTAGGAACGGGGTCTTTCGGGAGGGTAATGATAGTACAACACAAACCCACTAAAGAATATTATGCAATGAAGATTCTTGATAAACAAAAAGTTGTTAAATTAAAACAAGTCGAACATACATTAAACGAAAAGCGTATTTTACAAGCTATCAGTTTTCCGTTCCTTGTCAGTCTAAGGTTTCATTTCAAGGATAATTCGAACCTGTACATGGTCTTGGAGTACGTGCCTGGAGGAGAGATGTTCTCTCACTTGCGAAAGGTAGGGCGTTTTTCCGAACCACATTCTCGGTTTTACGCTGCTCAGATAGTGTTGGCATTCGAATACCTACACTATTTAGATCTGATATATCGAGATCTGAAACCAGAGAATCTTCTAATAGATTCACAAGGATATCTTAAGGTCACAGACTTTGGATTTGCCAAACGAGTAAAGGGTCGCACCTGGACATTATGTGGAACACCTGAGTATCTGGCTCCAGAGATCATCCTTAGCAAAGGTTATAATAAAGCTGTGGATTGGTGGGCACTTGGGGTCCTCGTATACGAAATGGCTGCAGGTTATCCCCCATTTTTTGCCGATCAACCTATTCAAATATATGAAAAGATTGTATCGGGTAAAGTACGTTTTCCATCACATTTCGGGTCTGATCTTAAGGACTTGTTACGTAATTTACTGCAAGTAGATCTCACTAAACGATATGGGAATCTTAAAGCGGGTGTAAATGACATCAAAGGGCACAAATGGTTCGCCTCCACAGACTGGATTGCTGTATTTCAGAAGAAGATTGAAGCGCCGTTTATTCCTAGGTGCAAGGGTCCTGGGGATACTAGTAATTTCGATGATTATGAAGAGGAGGCGTTGCGCATCTCGTCTACAGAGAAATGTGCTAAAGAATTCGCTGAGTTTTGAACGTCCCATCGTGTTGAGTGTGTAAGTAGACTTGCCGTTTAGAATTGGCTATCGAGAGACTGCCACCACCGGCTCTTCCAGCATCTGCCCTTTTGCTTGATTGATAGGACTCTTCTGCACTTTTGTTTACAGGTACAGTGTTGTTTAATGATAAGTAGTATTAATAATAAATTTATAATGTATGAGAATTTTAGCACTCATAAAACAATTATTGCCAAAGATAAACAACTAGATTTTCATTTCTTTTATAATTGTGCCACTCTGATCTATTTTTTATTGCTTTAATTTAAATTCCTTCAGGTAGGCTTCTGCATACCTGCTGAAAATACACTTGTGTGACAACAGGTGGATTGTTACATGTATGTATTGATTATCAAAAGAGTCAACCAGCTGAAATTCTCATTACACTACTAATTTCTTTTTTTCCTTAAATTCTTAAACAACCCTGTAACTCGTATAATTTTTAATGACTAATGATCTACTATAAATTGGATTGAGTGCAATATAAATATGCATTTTATAAGTATAAAAAATGGGAAAGCCTGTTGTGCCCTTGTATTACTTTGTATTGTTTCATTGTACATAATGTAAAAATAGCTATGTTATTATTAGGTCTAGGTTTTTATTAAGTTTAAGTGCAGAGGGTCTCGTCTTTATTAAAGTTGCGAATTTGCATAATCATAATCAGCCTCTACACCTACGAATACACAATATATACATAAATATATATTATAATGAAGACAATAGTAATCATGAAATTTGTTGCTTAAGCTATAAAAAGAAACACATTTTTGTTCTGTTTACACCCACATATTTCTTTTGCCGTACTAATTGTAAGTTATTTAAAGTGTTGTGAAGTTTGTTTCTTATCTACAAATAATATCAATCAGTGATGATGATTTGAAATGAAGTTATGAGAAGAGATTTTATTATTTGTATTTAAAAGTACCTGTACTGCTGTTTTAATTATTTATTTGTTGTTGTTTTACAAAAATTGAGGTTATGAAAGATTTTTAAGTTTTAATAATAATTTATTTATAAATTACAACAGAAATGGAATCTTGCATGTAAATGAACATTAGTTTAAAAATGCATTTTGTTATATTAAAATTATTTATTGATTAACCTTTTTCTTAACTGTATACTAACCTAATTGGATCGTGATTTCAGTAATGAGTTTAATAAAGTTGTTGTATATGTTTAAATTTCAATTTTTCTAATTAATTACAATTGTGGAAATTTTATATTTAATATAAGCTAGCAGTCCTCTGGAGGGGTATCAATAAATACCTTTCTTAACCTAAAAATATACAAACGTGAAGAGTGTGGTAGGTCATGGTTTTCTTTTCAAAGTAAGTAGTAATATGATTAGATTAACTCAAAAATGAAATTCTATAGCTTTTCATAAATTCAAACTTTTATTTATACATAGGGTAAGTTTGCCAGTACTCAACCACTTAAGCGATTATTTTTTGTCAAACGTAATTAAAAAATAGTAATTGTCTTTAAGATGCTACGTACATTATGTATGTTTTAAAAACAAGTTAATCTTTGAATTAAGAAAGCGGTTTTTAATCTTAATTGTCATATATTGTATGCTTGCCTATACAAAATTTCCTGTAGTCAGCCGTCAAAAACTTAATGTCAGCCACTATTATTCTTCCCATAGTCATCCTACAACCAAAGAAACAATGAAAAACCAAGTACGCATTTACTTGAAACAAAAATAAATATCCATACAATAAGAATAAACAAAGTTAAACAAGAAACTTGAAAGAAACATAATACTTAAACATTAACCACAAAAAAGGCATACCCTGGCATGTCTTGTTACCCGATTTATGTATAAAAGTTTGATTTATTTGTTAACTACTGACTTTCCAATATTCAATCGCTGGTATTATTAAACCAGAAAGTTTCTTAGTTTCACTAGAAGGTAAGAAATAGTGAAGATTAATACAAAGTTAAATTATTGAAATTTTCTTCATTGCCCATAAATTTAGTGTCTCCTACCCTGCTTTTTTATATCTCTGATCAAATTGTCACTACCCTGGTTCTTGCACAACCCCCTTGGGTTGCAATTTTCCCTTGGTCACCATGAAACTCCGAAAATACATAATAATTACTGGCCCACTTTAAATTAGTGTGAAAATAGGAATTACTTTTTAAATAATAAAACACAAACTTATTCTTATATTTTTTGTTGGTCACAAAAATGGGTAGCCAGTACACAAATAGCAGATATTCACCCTTATAAGCATATACAAAACAAAGCTGATTCCAGGATTCCTGAAAGAATTGAGCTGTTACCACAAGGAAACTTAAGGATCTATTTATTGGGGTAGATCACCCCCCATGTTTCTGCTACGTTAACATTCTTAGCACTTCATTGTTCACGATAGTTTGGTGTGTGATTCAGCCTTTTTTACTAGTATATCTTGCTACTCCTCTCTGTCTTCAGTTTTCCTTTTCCAGGTGGTGATGTCTATTGCTTGTAAGTCTGCAAGTACTTCATCGAGTGCCTTCTAGCTTCCATAGCATAGCATTATTTTGTTTGTATTTCTTCTTTATGTCGCATTACGTGGCCTAGCCATCTTAACCTTTGGGCCTTTATATGTCTCGAACAATGTCTTCGCCATCAATTGTGTTTTGGAGTTCAAGTTTCATCCTTGCATGAAACTCGGGGGGAAAGAAAGTTTGCTTCATAATCCAAAGATCGCAGGTTCGATCCCCGGCTGAGCTGGTAATTTTTCATAGCGGAGAAAAATTTAAAACATGCCTTCTTTTTGGATAGGAAGTAAAACTGTAGGTCCCGTGTCGATGTTTGGCACGATAAAGATCCCTACTAGGGGGGGAATTCCCCCAGATTCGGCTAAATTCTAGTAGGGTCGGCCAAATGATCATAGTAATCGGTGCTATGAGGTACGAAGGATGCTCCGCCATCCTGATTCCTCGCCCAAAAATAAATAAAACTAATAAATACTTAAACACCAACAACAAAAAAAAACAACTTATAAGCATATACGAAACAAAGGAAATAGTACTACTTAAAATAGTGCACATTTTTAATTTAAAGAAACATCTAATCATTTTTATTCTTTTAACTTTTCTCAGAAATCCCAAATAAATTCTGCATCCTCTATTTCAAAATAGTTACATCCCTGATGAGGGCTGCATTTTAAGTGAAATCCATATTTTTTAGGTGATTATCTTCAATTTTACTATCTATATCTAACCTGCAAGTTGCACATGTTTCCCTAACTTTAATTTTCTTTGTCAAGCACGAATTCTCTAGGTAGTACCAGACTTTTCTTTCTTTCTTTCTCTTTGTTAAATTAATGATTCTTTTCCACTGAACATTTAAAAGTCTGCTGAATCTTCTTTTTTCCCGTTTCATCTGTGGCCGTTTTCGCCTCATCTATTTGGCTTTGCAACATCTATCTGTATTCATCAGAAGAAATTGCCGCTGGTAAATGATTTTTTTAAATTGTTTTATTATTGGTATTGGGGTTGAAAAATATAAATATATAGGTACTAGATGATGCAGATGAGGAAGAAATCTTATTATTTACCTTTTGAGCATTATAAAGTTATGTCCTGCAAAATTCTTACTGTGTTCTCATTTTTTTGTGATTGAGATATAAGGTTTTCTTTAAAGAATACTCTCCACAATAACTTTTGGACGAACAAATGGAAATACTCGTACAACCATATGAGGTAATGTCTTTCCATCAGCTGAGAAAATTAGAAGCACTTATAATATCTTTCTCATTGCCTTTTTTTAACCTTGTAAATGTTTTTATAGCCCTTTGGTGCCAATACCTTTCCTGTTTTAGGACACATTGTAAAACTGGTTTCGTCGTCTTTTAAGATTTGTGATGGGTCATTTAAAATGTCACAGAATTGCAAACAATTTTCTGATTAATTCTTCGATAATAATGCCTTTTCCTTTATTAAGCCCTTCTGATTCCCTTAATGTCAAAGTAGGGTCTCTTTAAAAATGAGGCATACTCCTTTTGGCCAGGTCTTTAGTCTTTAAATGGACTTTTCCTATTGTTCTTTTTTATTATTTGCTTCACAGTAGTTAGGAGGTCACTTCATTTAGCTAATGAAACAAGCCAGTCTTCCAAAATGACCTCTTCTTCTTTTGTCAGCACAGTACCTGGATCCATCCTACGCGGTGCTTCTAAAACACACCCATGTAATCTATCCTGTAATGTTCTGCGAGGTACACCATATTGCCTACTAGCTGCTCTTATGCCCAAATTCTCTTCTCGGATAGCTTTTAACGCACTAGTTAATGCATCTTCTGGATATTTGTGGATTTCGTGAGATTTATAACGACTCATGATGTAGCATACCTGCATGAAAAAAAAGCATCAGATGTTGTTTCTAGTAGTGGCTGAATACAGAAAACCTTTCCTAAAGGTAGCCGTCCAGCACTCTTAACTCTTCTAGGCGGCCGACTATTGGTTAAAGTCTGATTTTAAAAGCTATAAGTAAATATTCTTTTCTGGAACTGCTTACCTTACATCTATAAAGCATAGGAAGTGTAAAATCATAAAATTTTCCAACAGCCCAATATTCAGCCGGCAAGGCTGACTATTGGATTTCAGTAATACGGAGTAACCAATACTCAACCACTTAAAAAAAATACATAGGTAACATTTTAACCATAAACTTATTTTCTAATTAAATTAAATGTTTACTAGCCAGTCTCGGTGGATTAGTGGTTTGCATGTTTGCTTCATAATCCAAAGATCGCAAGTTCGATCCCCGGCCGAGCTGGTAATTTTTCATAGCAGAGAAAAATTTAAAACATGCCTTCTTTTCGGATAGGAAGTAAAACTGTAGGTCCCGTGTCAATGCGATGTTTGGCACGATAAAGATCCCTACTGAGGTTGGAATTCCCCCAGATTCGGCTAAATTCTAGTAGGGTCGACCAAATGATCATAGCAATCGGTGCCATGAGGTACGAAGGATGCTCCGCCATCCTGATTTCTCGCCCAAAAACAAACAAACAAATGTTTACTAACTAAACAATGCTAATGCCCCATAGAAATATGTCCCTATGAAGCTGTATTTGCTATTTCTGTATAACATGCAACTAAGCAAAAATTTATGTTTTACTTACCAAAATCCAGCCACTTGATCACAATACTAATCATGCAGCTTCATGTTAAAATTTTTCCTGAGCTAGGATTTGTGACAATTATTGACTTTTTTGTCGAGAGAGGTGGCTGACTACTATAAAAATTATTACAGTCTTATTAGCGGTTGTTATTTGAAAATGTGGCTGACTACTGGAGGTGGCTGGAATTAGGCGAGTTTACCCTATCTTTATTCGTTCACGAGAAGAGTGGTTACTCTTCTCGTCTTTTGATTTGTAATGTTTTTAAGCACTTCAAAATTTTCTTAAAGTTTTCTTCTACAGCCTTGACATAGTGCAGAATATGAATAATCTTAATAAATCCCAATAATTAGTCAACGTTTCAACATCAACACAAGTTTGACAGCAACCAACATAACCTAAATATTATTTCAGATACCCTAATTGGGACATGACAACAAATATAGATGCCATTGCACAGCAACAAAATAAAATAAGATCGATATGCATGCATGCAACCAATCAGACGCATGCTTTAGTTGTAACATAACCTTCAAACCTTCCAATATGACAACTATCCTACTGCATAATTAGTTGTTGTAAAATTCCTCTAGAATGCAACTACATCTTTGGCATGTCCCAATTGCAAACTAGATGTGGGCTAGGTGTGATTCACACTATAATAATTTTGCAAGCTCTGAATACTTTTTTATTAATAACTACTACACCAGAAAAGTCACTAAATCTGGTTGCTTTAGTTACTCTTTTTGTAAATGAATATATTGTACAAAAGTCATGTTGGAAATGAGGTTAGAATTTAATATACAGATGGCCTACCTTTTTATATAATGGAAATTGTATAATTTAAAAATGGGTAGGCGTATATTTCTCGTAAGTGTGACAGAGACGAGAGAATTTTCAAATTCTGACAATGAATTATACAAAAAGTAACTTGCATGGTTTTCTTGACTTTTAAAAAAGAAAAATCTTACACGTTATGAACAATGTACACTTACCAAAAGAATTGCATCTCCCATCTCTTCCTCTTATGAGAAATATATTCTGCTCACTCTTCAAGTTATACAATTAAAGCGGAGTAAAGAATTATTGGTATACCCAAACAATTTTGATACTAAGATACTAACACATTTGAAATTGACAATGAATAAATTGAGGCGACCAAAGAGGTCTTGAAAAATGGCTGTTTAAAGTTTCCATAAATCAGTAGTATATGCAAAAGTTTCTGGGAAAAAAATTCTGAAATAAAATAATGGTCGCATTCTGCAAACTTATCAATCACATAACGCTGGTGGTAAGAAATTTTCTGAATGAAACCGGTGCCTTACCAGTCTGTCACCGGTATTCGTTTTGCCTACCACATTATATGGTTAGTTTACATATATATATATAGTACCAATACAATTAAAGTGAGGTTACAACAGTGCCTCTTGACATTTATTTTGTTGTGCTGAATAGATATCTTTTCCGAAAAAACTTGATATTTATAATTGAGACTTAAATTATCCTCATCTTACATTATCTGCTTCATTATTATTATTATTACAAATATCAAATTAGCTTATGTTACGCTATTTTACAAGTAAATTTAAATACATCAACCGGTAACCAAGTCTGCTGAATGTGGCCATTGATGTCACTGTTTTGCACAACTGCTAGCTACACAGCTCGTCATTTTTTATTTTTGGCTTAACTGTTAAAATGATAATATTTAAATGTCAAAATCAGCCAATCAACAGTGGCCTCCACTTCAGTCGTCTCGTAAACATTGTTTTAGATAGTTTTTTATTCGTAAGTATATTTATTACCAAAACAAGATAAGTACGGAAAAGTGTACATAAAATTTGCATTAACTGCACGATTATGAATTTCCAAGTGTTTCTCAATACTTAGAGGAAGTATTTCAATATTTGGAAGCATACGAATCTGTCTATTCGAGTATATTCAAAATCAAGATTTTTACACTGAGCCTCTCAATTATAAACCTTAACGACTAGAAATGACACTTTGTTTAAAATTTCTCATCACATCCTATTTAGTGCCAGCATATTGTCCTTAGCACCTTGTACCTCTCTGGTATTACCAGTAGGGTGGTCCTTAAAACAGCAGGATAATTTTGAAAATAGTATGTACTTGATGGTCAATCAATGGCAAAAACAAATTTCAGTATTTTAAAACACTTCAAATCTTATCATTAACTATTTCTTGCCTTTTAAGTGTTGTTTCAGTATCTGATATTATTGTGAAGCACATGCTGCTGGTAATTATTATAATCCTAACCTATAGTATATATATTTATCTATGACTGCTAGGATAAGAACTTGCGTCATTCATTTGAGTTAGGTAATGAAGTTCGTTACACCACTAGTGAGATAATGAGTTCATTACATAATTGAGTTATGTAATTAATTTATTACCTAACTAAAATGAATGACATAATGAGGCAGTCGCAGATGAAATTTTGTATAGTACATGCGGGATAGAGACATAAAAGCACTTGTATGATTTTACGACTGGGTCTTATGACCTCGTTGTGGAAGTCTCACTTGTATAATGATGCTTTTATTCCACTAGTAACATAACTAATTATTTGCTAGTGTATTATAATGACAACATTATGACTGTCAATTTCAACATCAAAATGACAACGGGAACATGCCATTTTCCTATTTTGCATATACATCAAATAATAATAATAAAGGAGTCAAAGACAAATGATGCAAAATTGTAACCTCTACACAACAGTAGCTTGTTGCCCTATAGTAGCCTCCCAGGACAATATACAAGAAGAATCAGGCATACTCGCATGTGTATGTGCTATCCTTTTGCTGGTTTTCGTGTGCTTGTTTGTGCAAACTGTGATTTGTGTTTTAAAGTGACCTGTGAGTGCTGCAATCAATCAAGCAACTTGATATTGAATATATTGATAAAATTCACATGTGTGCATACCTATGCAGCTTTGTTCCTTTTATGAGGCTCATATTTTAAAGCTAGCAGTAGAAATATCTTGGTTCTTGTCACTGAAATTCCACTTCAGTCAGTTCAGTACAAATTACACTTGCTGAAATCTTTTCAGTATTTTAACTTACATTTCTTTCCCCTAAGTGGGTGAATTATTCAGTTTTGTGAGCTTGAAATTTGATTCAAGCTCTACATTTGTTTCAAGCAATTTTCTTTATTCTTAAACATATTTTGGCCATAAAAACATTTATACGTTACCAAAGATGTTATGTTATACTCCATATTAATTACCTATATTTTTCACTTCAGACATTCATTTCAGGCTTCAGGATATGTCTTAGGTTTTAGGACACGAGGAACTTGTATCTAATGCTAGCTTAATTTAATTCTTTGTATAAACACAAAATCATTACTTTCCTATATTTACTTGCCATGAAATGGAGCAAAACAATTTTTTGTCCAACACTACATGTACAAACTTAATTTGTAAAGGTTTATGAGGCTTATTTTGTGTATTGCACTGAACATCACCTAATCTTCAAATATAGTGGCATAAATGCATTCCAAAACTGATTTTTGAAGGCATTACACAGCCTTGGTAGTGTAACGTCTAGCGTGCTGGACTTTCAACCAAGCGGCCCGAGATCGACTCCTGGTACCGGCAGATCTGGTTAAGGTTTTTTGCAGTTTTCCTTAGCTGTGACACAAGTGTGGGATTTGCGCTGTTCCACAAGCTTATAGCTTCTGGGGCCTGGTTTCCAGGTTATGGGTTGTAGCAATTATTATGAGTTTATAGTTACTAACAAAAACTTCATTATGGACCCTTTTTTGATACAACAAATTTATACCTATAAAAATATTGCCAGCAAAACTAATGTCCATAATATTTATAACTACTATTGTCAATATTTTGTTGTGGTTCATCGTTCTAAACTTCGTCATCAGAATAGTCTTCAAAATCTGAATCTGTAGAAAATCGGAACTTCTTCTAATAAAAGGAGATGATCCTACTGTTCTCTTCCAACTCTTGATATGAACACATTTTATTACCTGAAAAAATTAACAAAATCCCATTTGCCATAATGTTTTAGGCACATTATTTTGTTGTTAAACAGCAAAATATTAGAACACATAATTTTTCACCTAAATTATGATTTCATAAAAAGAAAAGTAAAAGTCAAGTTGCCCTGCTGAAAGACACCACAAAATAAGAAGCTATTTATTGGGTCAGTATTTTCCAATGCACACTGTTTCTAGTAGAGGGGCAAAAGATTAAGCCGAATGGTTATTTTGTTTGTATCCTAGTTCTATTTTTAATTACTTTTATACTTTTAAAACTTAAAACTATACAGATCCTGAAACATACGTACATACAATGAGCGACTTTCTAAGCCGCTCCAGACTGACTTGACATCTCACCGCACTACTTTGCTTGCTTCGGCCGTTATATATATGTACTATGGGATTATACTAATGCCAATAAATAGGATCACTGAGGTTGGTACAAAATGTTTTTAAAAAATGTAATGGAAAAAGATAAACTGCAGCTGCTTAATACTCGTAAAAAGAACTTAAATTGTGATTTATTTTTTTGCTATGTGGTCACTGTACTCTTCAATAAAAGCCATACCACACCCACAATGTGATCATTGACAATTCTCAGAATGCAACTCGCAAATCCACATCACTTCAAATAAGCATTCAAATTTTTGTTCCTTTGCTAACGTTAGTGGCACACAAATTCTTTTCAAGTGATGACCTTGTTCTCCATTGTCATTGCTTGCTTTTTTCACAGTATCAGTGTCGACTCGACTATTGAACAGAGTTAGACCAACTAATTCTAGCAACAGATACCACAAGTGGTTATAAAACTTAAAAAAGTGGCCTTATAATTGCAGAATTTATCCTTGAGTGTTTGCAAGTGATCTCAACGGCTCAGTGGCAGTGCTGATCGCAAAGCTGTTATTCACGGCTTATTGTAGATACATGTATTGTAGTCCTTAAAATTGCTTCGAAAACATCCAGATTTACAGAAATTATCCTTTGCCATATAGCAATGTTTTATATTTGTTAATAATAACTAATTCCAAAAGCTCTTTATAGTTATCTCTTGGTTGACTTTTTGTTAAGTGTTTCATAGTAAACTTAATAGTGCTTTATATAATGTGCTATACCAGTTTGAAAACAGTTGCACTCGATTTTGTTGTTTTATATTTCTGATGCTACTTCTGCTGTAGGCTTCATTCTTGTCTTGCTTTATTAATGTTGTGACCTATGCATCTAGCAGTGTCTGGAGAAGCAAAGGCGGCTTGGTAGTTCGAGATCTTCGTTTGGTCTAAAGCTAATACAAGTCCTGGAGTAACGAGAATCTGTGGAATCTTCAGAAGCTTCTACACTAACCTAACCTAATGTTTTAAATTTTATACCGCCGAAAATATAAATTAATTAAAAATTTCTATTATCTCTAAGAAAAATAGATTTCATTTGATAAAACGTGAACATCTCTTGAACTTTGCTGGAGTGTTTTACCTATATACCTGGGCTGTCTAAAAAAAATACACTGGAGGTGGTTAAGATGGTTAAATTACAAAAAATAGTACATATCCTACTAGATACAATTCGGGCAAATTCAAAATCTTACAAATCTGTTTGACGTCCAACATCTCTGCATTCATTAAGAACAGACAAAAACAGTGAATTCATTCGATTATAATTAAAATAGTAAATAGTCATTTGATAACATCTTTCTAGTTCATGGGATTCATCATGGATGCAAGTATTTGACTTCAAAGAAATCTCACAATTTTTGCTTTTCAATTGCTTTCAAAAACAGGAAACTTTTTCTGATTTAACCAACTTTTATCTCTATAAATGTCTTAATAAAACATAGATCCTGCTAAACAGAACACCAGTGCCAGTAGAGATAAAAGGGAAGGCTAGTAAAATTATGTCTCGAGCTCAAAATTAAGAATTTTACTATACAACAGATTAAAAATAAAATAGCTATCGAAACTATTCCTTCACAAGTGCCATAGTACTCTTCAGTCCTATGTTCAGCATTATGTTTAACATATTATGTTTAAAGCAAAGGCAAGAAGGCTCACTTTACTGGTACCTATTTTGGAAACAATGATTTACCTTATATATAGTAGGTATTTTCCTTTTGCGACTTACACCGTTTCTGTGCTGTTCTGCTGAGTCTTCCATTCTAGCAGTGCAATACCAATGCTCGCAATCTTATTCTCTGAAACATTCTATTTCATTTTATCATCATCTCATTTTATAGCTGATTTATATTGTTTGTGCACTTAAATGATTTTCAAAAGTAAGAATTATCCTAAAAGTCTTGTCTTCAAGAGTTGAGCAGATTAGTTTTCAGCGTTAATGTATGGGTTATCCAATATTTAAGGATTGCTATACCAGCTATACAAATCGGAAGTATACATTGAGAAAATCACAATGTGTCGAAAAGATACAATATGATAAAGAAAAGACCAACGTACACAGCAAATGTGATTTAAGAGATAACTAATAAAGTTAATATGTAAACACCCATCACCAATTCCAGGTGAATAAAGCTAATATCAATGATTTCTATAAATTGATATTTGCTATAACTTACTTCAGATTATAAAAAAAATGGGATATCTGTCTGATTAATCTAGGACTGATTTCTAGAAACTGATATTTGCTATAACTTACTTCAGATTATAAAAACAAATTGGATATCTGTCTACATTTAGATCGATTTTTGCAGATAGGAACCAACTCAGAACAGAAACAACTTCTGATTCCTTCATTAGAAATTACCTCTAATTGGGGTTCCTCTATGCAGAAAACATAACCTTATCTTTAACTTCAAACCTGACCTTTAGTTTAATCAGTGACTTTTCAGTTGAAGTCGGAGCCAAATTGTGACAGACATGAAAAGACCAATGTCTAGGGTCCTTGAGTTGCACGCTAATCATAAAAATGAGAGTTAATGCTTTACAAAGAAAGTTTACAACGGACATGCTATTACTTTCTGGTAACAGCAATTACAGGATTTTTTCATTACATACAAATGTGGAGTACAGATAACCAGTTCTGCCTAGGTCCTTCAAAAGATCTTTTCTGGCCGTAATTATTTCCATAAAAGCCAATTAATTGAAACTTTGGAGTGACCAGTTTTGCGACTAGATGAAAAACTTGATTCTCTGGCTTCCAGTAAAGTCTTACCAAAAGAAATCTTTCACTTAGTATGAATAAAAATTTATATTCTACAGTAAATTCAGTGTATCTGCACTATATTTTACTTCATTATTGTTGTATGAAGAAAGCCTGAAGAAGGAACATTACGAAAATTGAAATTAAAAACTGTTTGGAGGTAAACTATTATATTTGCAGATTTAATATTACCGAGAATTGTATCTGAATTTTGTGTTAACTAGCACTGCTTACCCGCTTAAACATTAATCAACTTTGGGCTGTTCCTGTTACAGGTCTCTTGTTCCATTTATGAAGGTATGAATTTTCTAAGAACGTCTATCTGATTTTTACGAGTTGTTTGGAACAGTTCTCAATTGTTCAATGCCTGTTTAAGCATATTAAAAACCCTCGAGCATTAGTGGAATTTGCCAAGATTTGACTATTTTCTAATGGGGTCAACTATTTTTGTAAAAATTTCTAATTTTTGAATCTTGTGGTGTAACTGACATTTGTGACCCAGAGGATCGCTGTCACAAAGGACTGCTTTTCTTATTTTTAAACTAGTAGAATATGCAAAGAAGATATGGAAGACTTGAAAAACCAAAGTTTCTGACTTTAAGCCTGTATTAGAGGAGATGGTCGATTGTTAAAAATAATGATAGCAAAAATTTTTGACGAGATAAATAATGATTTATTAGAATGACTGGTAAAGATTCTTTTTAAATAACTTTTCCATTAAAAATAAAATTAAATATATGCCACATGAAAAGAAATTTTAAATTTGTTTGTTTTAACAAATTCTATTGAACAATCCTGTCTTGGAACTGATTACCATGATCATTTGGCAGACTCTACTAGAATTTAACCGAATCTGGAACTGGTTTACTTCCTTATTCGGGAAGAAGGCATGTTTTATTTTTTCTCTGCTATAAAATTATCAGCTCGGTTAGCACGCATGCTAACTACTAATCCACCGAAGCGGGCTTTTATTTATGTAATTGAATCTTTAGCAAAACTGAAAGTAATTTTGTAATTGTAAAGATTTTAGTCAGATTAATTATCCTTGATTAATTCTAAGCATGCGATACCCTCAAAAAATTCCACTTTTAATTATTTTCTGTAGTGCTTTTTGTCCTTTTTTGCAAATTAATCAGTTGGATAATTCTTTAGGTTATATTGGACAACCTTCTGGTTAATCCTGAGATTTATTTTTTAAGTTACAATTATATTCCATAAATAAAGCACAAACAATGATTTGTGCTAATTAAATATAATGTCTGGTATTTTTCATAAATGAGGGAGACATTTGTTAAAGGTTTCCAATTTAAGCAAGCACGAATTGATTTAAACCATGAGTATGTTCACAATTCTTCATTTTTGTTTATCTCACATTTAATACGTCAAACATAAATGTAGGTACACACTATTATGCAATATGAATATTTAATAATAAATGTGCAATATTAATTAGAGAAACTAAAATTCTACAACTATTCTATAGCTGACCCAAATTGGCCACACGATTTGCCATAGGTTCAGAAATAAAGTTGGATTATTTTTATAAGTAGTTCGTAGTTATTTTAAGCATTTTTCTGATCGTAAAAAGAGTTGGACTGTGTGTATACTATAAAATGTATTTTTAATGAAGTAGATAATTATTAAAAACTTCACAACATTTTAATAATTTGGTAGTTTCAAATATACCATTTTGACGGATTAATAGAAATGTAATTTTTCCATCATAAGAGCTTTAAAATGTAAAGTAAACACACCAATTTACGTATAATTTAGTATAATCGTTTGTTAATTGCAAGTTTTTTTAATTATTGTAACATCATTGTAAATGGAGCGACATCATAAATTATAATTTTGGCTAGTTTAAACTGTTAGAAATAAAATTGTTTCTCTGTATTTATTTTGTTGAACATTTAGATATAAATTGAGTTTTTAGATATTATTTAATAGTCTAGTGAAATTTCAGCTTAAGGCAACAGCATTTCTTGACACATTAGCAGGAAATGTATTACTCTAAATTTAAATTATCTAGATCTGAAAGTAGCTAAAAATAATTGTATGTTTATACCTGAAGATTAGTTTTTATCGTCTACCCAAGTAATGCCAGTTGCTTATCTGATAGCCGATAACACCCACTTACCTACCAAATTTTAATACGTAAACGTTATTAGAGATATGTATACCCTTTTATAGGATATATAGTACTCAAAGGGATTTTATTTTATAATAGGTGCTAAGTGAGAGAAAACAGATTATCCTTGAAATTTCCTCTACTGTAACTTTTAACTGCATGATTAACTAATAATTAATCAGTCGATAGTTAATTAATTATTAATCTACCTACCTATTAATTCCTAATAATGGCTTTATTTAAAAGCAAATTATTGGGGCTTTACCCAAATTGTTCCATAAATAGTTTTGAGATGTTTTTAAAAATCTTATGTATAATAAATATATAAATCCACAAAATCCAAATTAGGCTTATAATAATGAGGACATAATATGAAACTTATTTTTTCATCTGCTCATTCTAAAACTAGAAATTTATTTAGGTGCCAGATATAAGTTGATAAAAAATTAATAAAGCACAGTATCATTATTATATGTAATCTTTTATTATTATCAACAATGATAAGGAATTCTTTGTTATTTTATAAATCATCAGATCTTGAACGAATTTCAAAGGCAACACCGACAAAATCACAAGACGAACTCGAACTTGTTGTGAATTAGATAATTGATCATCTTTTATTTGTTTTTCATTACAAACAAAATAATCGCACATTTTCTGGAATTTGTAATTTAATCAGTGCTATGCTATATGATACTAAATTCTTGTTTAAAAGCTGGTGGTTTAAATTAATCTAAAAAATAGTGTGTATAGGTTTTTCTAAAATTAGAAATACTCACTTTATTTCTAAAAGTTTATATTTTATCTATTACATCAAAATAGAGGTAATGTATTCTGTCTAGTAGATACTATACCGGGTGTTTTAATACTACAAAACATAAGTACAATATTGTTATTTATGAAACAACAAAAGAATTACTGGACATATTTTTTTAAAGCAAAAAGTAAATTTGCTTTTCCAACATCTCTTAAATTACTATTCACCCACTTGTCTATAGTTGTATACATCCTGTATATTATATTATTAGCAGATTTAATTTTTTTTATATGTTATCAATTAATTTAGCATAATAATTATTAATTGTGTACAGAAAACATGTTCGTTATTTAACAATATTAAAATAATGTAAAACTATTGTTCTGGTGAAACTTTTGAGGTTGAGTGTTAAATATCATCTTAAATTCTAACACTATTCTTTCTATATTCAATTGAATCACTTCATAACAATGTCTTTTCGTTAATGTTTACAAATATCTGTGTACAACTACTTACAAAAGTTATGTTTAGTAACTGAGATTTTAAGACTTGTGCAGATTCTATTTATCTATCTTTTACATTTATTGCTTGTTCTTCATATTTTAAAAAGTCTTTTCTTAATTGCTGATAAATAGCCAAACTTTTATTCATTTATATGATCTTATGTAGATTATAATTTTTTTTAATATAATTGTTTAAATAAGTACAAATTATACTTTTATTATAATTAATTATATAAATTATTTTATTGTTTAATTAATTAATGGAAGAAGTGTATTCTGCTTAGTAATATCATTAGAAACAAGAAGTGATGATGTTAATGTTACTCGATGATCTAATAAGATAAGATCAAGATAACTTATTTATTTGTAAATGTGTAAGAAAGTCTGTTAGGAACACCATAATGTATAGTTGATGATTCTGTGTTGGTTCATCTGCAAATAATTGTAGCTTAGAAAAAAAATAAAAACTGAAAGAAATGGGCAGATAGATATCATATTGTTGTACATATTATTTATAAATATAATAATGTAATGGCTTTGTCTCGATGTGCGTATTTACGTATGGATGAACAGTAAAGTGATCCTGTTTTGCCAATCTCTGTTCATGTCAGTTAATAAGCGTTAGAATCCGATTGCAACTGCTTCTAGTAGAGTGCGTAAATGTCATTCATCAGCACACCATTTCATTAGTTACACAGCTATTTTATTATGAATATTAGTAATAAGTATTTGTGCTTTACATTTTCCGGAATTGGATACACTTGCATTATTATGTATATTTATCTTAGGTATAGGCCTTACTTGTGAAGTTCGTATGACACACACAAATAGTACGGGTAGTACATACAACATTTACGGATGTTCTGTCTTTCTTCTTAAAAATGGTGTTGTACGAACCTCGCACAGACTTATAGTCAATTAGTCATTGCGTTTAATGTAATCACATGTTTTGCAGCCAATGTGTATTATTCTGTTTGTTGTATTTTGTTATTTGTATAGTATTTTGTCCTCTACTAATATCATGTATTTAACATGTCATTTAGTGCAGTTCTTTAAGAACCAGTTTTCAAATGTTGTTTTAAACAATTAAAAAATAAAAGAAGACTATCCTAGATTTTGTTTTGTTTATTATTTATCTTTCCTTAAGTATGTAACTAGGAGAAGAAAGGATGATATAACCATTAAGTTATAAGAAATAAATTGGAAACCACTTGGATTAATGGCTCAATCTAGACTTTGTTTTTTGTTTTTATTGCTCCAGCTTCTCCTAGATGTAAGATTTTTATCTAAAACATGAATTTATTTTGAGAATGGATATGGTCATTTTTTGTTCTTTTAGTGATTTTTTTTAAAGGCACCAAAACATCAAATGGTGATTTGGTAAGTAACTGTAAAGAAGTTATGCAGGTAAGTTAAATGTGTTAAATCTAATGTGAGAAAAAATTGTCAAATCAAATTAAAAGAATTGACTCCAAAGAATCAAAAAATAATATCTTTATTTCATTTCGTATTTCAAATAATTGTTTATATACGACAATTCGTAAAATAAGGTATATCTTTATCTCCATTGTCAATGACACCGGAGATCAAGAACGTCTTGTTGTTGGCAACGTAAATCATGCATAACAGCCACATGTGACATGCTGCTTTACAAATCTCCTTGGTTACGCGTACAACGACACAGACAAGGCAACTTACTTCTTTATACCGTGATATCAAAAATTATCATGGTCAAGGGTTATGGAATATAAAACGGTTGTCTTAGTTTGAATTTCTAAATCTTGTTCTTAAAATAATTCTGTTGTTGTCAAGCTACACTGACATCATCAATAACCTACAAATGTGTTACCTACTTAGTTCAGCTGTAAAATTTATGTCAATAATTTTTTGAGTGTCAAAATAACACATTTGTAGGTTATTGATGATGTCAGTGTAGCTTGACAACGACAGAATTATTTTAAGAACAAGATTTAGAAATTCAAACTAAGACAACCGTTTTATATTCCATAACAACCCTTGACCAAGATAATTTTTGATATCACGGTACAATAAATTCGGATGAATTTTAAAAGGGAGAAATTAGGATTGAAATACGAAATAAAATAAAACAACTTATGCAATACGGAGATCAAGCTTCTTTAAATCCTCAAAGATGTTATAATACATCTTCTCGGATACTTGATCTCCTAATTACATAATATATATTATAGCATGTTGTAGATTAATTAATACAGGGTGATCCAAAATTATTGAAGACGGTTTGAATTTACCACCACATTAAATTATTGTCGCGTTGGCAACATGAATACTTTCTAGACATTTTTCTTTTGCTTTCATTTTACAGTGGCGTCTCAAAAATAATATAGCTTATAAACTTCATTCATTTTAAATAATAAGCTTACTTGATAATAAAATCGTCTAACAAACTGTAGTTCTGAAAAAAAGCTGTTTTGTAAAATAAGAAAACAATCGAAATAAAGCAAAAATTCGATGAAACTCCTGAACAATATGGTAAATCACAACGATGTAAACAAGAAAGTGACGAGTTGACTGTAATTTGACGCAACACATTTCATTAGTGCTACAATAACAACGTGAAATACACTAAAACCTAAGGTGCGAAACCGTTCTCTCTCAATTTGGATCTCACTGTATGTACTATAATTCAGTGAAAAAACAATGTTAGCATTGTAGGTTTGCTTTTATTTGCTTCGAATTTTAACTCGATACCAGCATAAAGATTTGATACTTCTCTTTATTGTTTATGGTTGATCATGCCCCTCTATATTCTTCGAATGTTTAATTGTTCTGATAGCTACTTACTGTTAAAGTAAAAATAAAATAGGTCTGTGAAGTTAACAATCTTAATTACAAAGGAGAAGGTGGCGTCTAGCTTATGGGATAACCATCACAAAAAACCTGGGATACTAAAATCTTGCTATAGGGCCAGTGGCTTAGCTAAGATTTTTAGTCTCTTAAGCAGAATTTGTAAAACGGCTACCCAAAAAGATGTTATAAGGAAAATCAATCAGAAAGAAAAGCAGTCAATAAAAAACATTCTAAACATTATTTTCATAAAGAAGAAATCACAAAAAGAATAATAACAAAAAGAATTAAGACAAATACATCAAACATATAATTGAAGAGTCAAGTGGATACCAGTGGCGTAACTATCATGTGTCAGTTCGGGGCAAAGCCCCGGGCTCCAGCGACTTTGGGGGGCCATAGTGATACCTGAAAAGGCTAGAAAAGAGACTTTTAAATACAAAATGAGTATAAATATTAACCAAAGTATTTGTTGATATATTTTTTATTTATCATTTCTGTATAAGAGTAGTTGTTTTAATGATTTATTTTTAATCTTTTTTTTTAAATTTTATTTTTGTGTTACTGAGTTGTTTCTTGTACTTAGGATGAATTTCACAAAATGTTGTGTATAGAAAGTCATACTATTTGGTTTTATTTGTTAAATGGTAAGCTAGCATAGCTTAGTTACTAACTAACACCTTTTGGTTACCAGACATCGTGAAACTGATTATCATTAATTTAAGCTAGTTAGTTAGTTAAACAATTAGAGAAACCTTAAACAAATATCTATTCGTTGGCTCTATCACAATCGACACAATAACAACATAATATTTTTCCTTTTCCCCCTTACGTAGGTCGTTTACTATTTTGACGAGGCAACTGCAACCGAAAGTGAAATATGCAAGGTGCTTGTTGCTAGGTACCAACGTAGCACTTACCTGGCCAGAACAAAAAAGTGAATTATATCTAATTTTTATGCGGAGAAATTCGTTGTTTGAAAATGTTGACGGGTTGCTAGGTGGTTTCTAAGGTTCTCAGAACCAGCCACCTCATAATCTTCAGCAACGATTTTAGTTTTAATTAATTTTTTTCATTACTATCAATTAAATATTGGGGGAGAAGGAAAAGAATTAATACATTCCACGATGCGTAAGCTCTTTTCTACGCCTTGGAGTCCTTTACAGGATGTCTCCCTCGGTCCTTAAAGTGTCACCTTGGCCGAAGAGTTTACTTATGCATCTCGCAATGTAAATTACTTTTGCTAGTTTTAACTAATGCTTAACTGCACATTAAATTAATAATATTAATAATTTGGTTCTAAAAGTTATATTAGAAGCTTAAATACAGTGGTTCTCGACCTTTTTAGTAAATTGAGACCCAACTTTTCATAACAGTTTTTGTAGTCCTAATTTTTTTCTACATCTATTTTCCTTTTACTGCTGATACGCGGCTACAAGACTAAAATTTGGAATTTGGCGACATTGTCGCCCCCATCATATATTTCTCGCGTTTTCACGAGAAGTTCCGATCTGCGCACATTCTAAAGATACACCTGCTAGTATAAATATTGTTGCGTTTAGCGCGTTGCTTATAGTTTGTTTTTGGGCGAGGAATCAGGATGGCGGAGCATCCTTCGTACCTCATGGCACCGATTGCTATGATCATTTGGCCGACCCTACTAGAATTTAGCCGAATCTAGGGGAATTCCACCCCCAGTAGGGATCTTTATCGTGCCAAACATCGCATTGACACGGGACCTACAGTTTTACTTCCTATCCGAAAAGAAGGCATGTTTTAAATTTTTCTCCGCTATGAAAAATTACCAGCTCGACCGGGGATCGAACCTGCGATCTTTGGATTATGAGCAAACATGCAAACCACTAATCCACCGAGACTGGCTCGTTGCTCATAGTATGTATTTACCTATTTTAGAGTGTGACATTTTATTTTTGTATTAACAGAATGTATCTTCTTATTTTGGTTTCAATAATAAGTTTTTTCGAATATTTTGTCTTTTTTCTCATGTCTTTGTCATTCTGTCATCATTTGTCATCCCCCCCTTTGTCATTCTGCGCCTCCTTAAGGGATGAGAATCATTGAGTTAAAAAGTGTTTTGCTGTGACTCTTCACACCTAATGTCAAATATTTATAAATCTGTCGTGGTTGGTTCTTGGTTAAAATCATGAAATGCTTAAATAAACATAAACAAATGAATGGCTGTAAACTATTGCTAGTAATAAAAATACATACCAATGTGTTATTATTAAGATTTTATATAGATTTTTTTCTCTTTTTGCCGTCTTGTTACGCTACTGGTGGATACCTACGTGACAAAATCTAAAAATCGATTTTAAGTTTGTAGAGTATAATTTTGTTACATACCTTTTTTATGAATTTAGATTTTTTTTTAAATTTTAATATTTATACACCGTGTCCGCGTAAGTTGGCTACATATGGAAAACTTTGTTATTATTGATTTTATGAAAAACAGTTATTCTTCATAAAAAGTTGTGCATGTTCTGAAACCCAAAATTCAACCATCGGATATTAAATTATATTAGTCGTATCATAATAATTATCATTTTTGTTCAAGAGTAAAGTACCTTCATTTTTGACCATATCGAAAATTTTTAATAAGAAAAGATGTTATGGATTAAGAATAATTTTTAAATATTCAATATTGTTTATTTACAATTACAAAATATTATTTTTACATTTTCTCTGCGATAACATTGAAAGTTTAAGTTTGAAGATTAATACATTATTAATCTAGGAGGCACTTGTCAGTGAACATTTAATATTTAAAAATTTAATATCTGCTGGTTGAATTTTGGGTTTTAGAACATGCAGAAGTTTTTATGAAGAATAACTGTTTTTCATAAAATCAATAATAACTAAGTTTTCCATATGTAGCCAACTTACGCGGACACGGTGTATATTCCAAAGCTGGGCTAAGTGAAAGATTGTCACTTACCGTTACCATTTTTAATCATGAACAGAAGGCAATTTGTTAAAAACTGTTAGTTACTTCCTTCATCCACTCGACTCTTCAATTATTTATTTTTTTAACATAAATATATATGTCTATCAAATTAAATTTTCAAATGTATTTTTCAGCCTCAAAATTTTCAATAATTAACATAATTGGAAAAATAAATTGTAAAATAATTAAATTTTTAAATCCTTTTTCGACTTTTTTCAATACAAAGGTTGTTATGAGAATAATAAATTAATTAGTTATAAATTAAATAAATATAACGAAATTGTTAATATTTTTATTATGCATTTAAATATACTAAAATATTTATACTGGTCAGTAGAAACACTGCCTAGGGCCTCATCTGAGCTTGGGCATCAGAACTGTCAACCACACACTAGCGTAAATGGAGCTTTGTTCTGGTCAACACATGGTGCTTTGGAGACTTTGAGAACTTTTGTTAATTCTTGTCAAACAATGAATATTTTGCATAAAATTGTATTCATCTTTATTATCAACTTAACATATCGGTTTAATTATCAGTAAGTTAATTAATACGTATAATTGTTATAAAAACAATGAAATAGTTTGAATTGTTAATAAAAAATTTTAAGAAAAAAATAATTGTGATTTAAGGGCAATATTCTTGTCTTGGCTATTGCAATTATTTAAGCTGGCACTGATCCTCTTTGCATCTTGAGCCCTTAACCGTTGCTTAACCCTGCTTAATGTTAGCTATGCCACTTGTACAGGACCAAGGTAGGCTTCATGTTGCAGCAGCCCTAGAGATCATGAAAAGTCAAGTGGTTTGACTATGCAAATATAGGTAAGTACTTAGGCTTTCCTGACCTTTAGCCAGTAGATGTAACTATTTTTATTTCCTGGGAGAAGTAATGTGGAAATGATTAACTGTATAGCCTAAAGGTATACATTTATGTATTTACTAAACTGATTTACTAACAGATTGAAATAAAATTTGAAATTGAAATATTAGAAGTTATTACATGCACTGCTTTGGACGAACCAAAGCCCTGCTTTTAAGAGGACCACTTTTGCCATGGCTTTTGTTTGTCCCATTTTTTGGAGATCAACTCTGGCATAGTTTCATTCAGATAAGCAGAATAAAATTTGCATTTTTAATAATTTTTATTAATGGAAAAGTCTAGATATTGTTTGATCTTGATTATATTCTTTTAAACTTTTCTTCGTTCAATCGCCTCGATAGATGTAACAACTGTTTTAAGATTAATTGAGGCAATTTCTCTATCTCTATTTTATTTTACAATCTTTTATTAACAGATTGAATATTCATATGTATAAAATATGTATATCTGATAAGAATGTAATGGTATATAACTGTTTAAGATTAATTCTGTGGAGTTTTGTCAAGTCCAGAAGCTGTTTTTAGAATTTTATTTAAATGATTGAAATATCTACTTTAGAAATTCGAATAGTCGAAACTCCAAAATTTAAAGTTAAGATTCTTAATCTTGAGAAATCTTGTGAACTTTTATAATACTTACTTTATACTATACGAAATGGCTTATTATGTTAAAACTTAATTCTCCCATTGCGATATTTACAAATTTTAAATGCGTTAAATTCTGAAAACTGAAACATGAAATTTTAAAACCAAAACTTCGACTCTCAAAAAATTCGAAAAAGTTGGAAAAAGAAGCTTGGGAAAAAAAGGAGGTGCGTTCTTTTCGTCCTAGTCTCCTGATTTCAAATGGTTCTAGTCTTAGGTTTAAATAATTTTATTATGAAGCAAAGAAAAGAGCCATCTAGTACATTATTCGGTACAAGGCCCAAACTCTCTGATATAGAGGGGTCCACAGAGAAATTCCGATATCTCGCTGGCCAAATCCCGCACTGAAAAGGCATCCAATGGTCGTTCTTGCTATCTCTCAGTTACTGTTTTTAACAGGTTGCGTGTACTAAAAGTTTAATATAGTTTATTCTTTTCACAGCTGTTAAAGACGTTTCAAACGAGCTATGGCATGATCGTGTGTGCCATTTGCAACTTTTTCAGGGGGTGTCTTCCAGAGAGATGAGATAAGAAAAGTCAATGAAGCTTATATGCTGTATTATGCCCCCCTTAATATTAAAGTTGTCGTGTTAAAGTATTTTCCTGAAAACCTACCTTGAAGAAAAAAGTGTTTAGGGTGGATAGTTTTCATTGGAACGCACTGTATAGACAACGTATTAATAATGCAATGTAAGCAGTTATGGGGAATCCTTTGATTTATGTAATATTTGTAAAAATCTCCTCATTATATTGACAAATTGATATAAGTATTCTAAGTACGTTATCGGCATCATTGACGCACTATGCAGGATTTATTTACAAATAGATCAGGATATGTATAAAATATACTATTATGTAATGCAAGCAGCCTTATCGATCCCCATTTTTTGGTTGATTATAAATAATATTATAGATAGCGTATAGCGATAAGGAGCTTCTTCTGTTGATTATATCAATTATCTTTTCAATTTTGAATTGGTATTTGGTATTACTGCCATTCTCACACTTTAGATTTCCATATAGTCCTTTTCTAAGGAATGCGTCTTGTGTAAAGCCAATAAAGCGATGGGGATTAAATACTTAAAATTTCTGCAAACATAACTCTTTAAATCTAGTTGATCTAGAAAACGAGATGGTCATTATGCAAACTAATAAATGCACTTCATTATTTTGTAACTTATTTGTAGCATATACGTTCACTTTTTAACTCGTCCAGAATAATATGAAAGGAAGGATATGCTACATTTTTTTTAATAGGTAGATACTTCTATATGTTTACATTTAATATACAATTCGGTCTTTTTTAACTACAATCTTGTGCCGAAAATACTAAATAAAGTTGTGCTGAGGAGTTCGATTTTGGCAGTAAATTCTTACCATTGGAACTGTAACAACACATTCTCTACTACAGCGCGTAAATCTTGCGAAGGTCCTGACACAACATAAAATGGGTTATTGTGTTTCACTGGCGTACTTCTGCGGAATTCTTATTTTGGCATTTTATTTTTTATGTCGTACAAAACTACCATATGAAAGTACTAAAACAGCCTTGAACTTAAAACAAAGTTTCAGAAATACACGTACATACAAATTATAAATTTTCTTCTGTATTTGCTTCTGAATATGTGCCTGAAATATATGGAATCAATATTTATTTTGATATATAACGTTGTAGAGTATAAGATACTGCATCTGTACCTGTCTTAATTTAAAAATCGTTTTTCAGCTTAACTATTTCTGTGTTTGGCTTTTTCTGTAGTTTCTCCACTGCCGAAACATCGAATTGTCTTTCAATTGTTTCCGACAAGAAGCAGAAAATTTACTACAAAGTGGATTTTCCGATTTATTTAGTTTTCTTGTGTTTTAAAAGCAACGCAACATAGTAGAATAGAGAAGGAATAACAGCTAATAAATTAGAAGTTAAACAATAAAATCAAAACGATTTAATCACATTTTTTAGACATTTAATGATAAGAATGGGCAACTTCTTATAGGATGGTTATGCATTATGGTTTATGCATCTGAAAGGTTATTTTTTATAAAATGTAAATAATTGTACATGTATTATTTGAAATAATCACTGAATCCAGGTTACAATAGTAATAGAGTTTTGAAGAAAAAAATAATTTGCTGATCAAAAGCCTAATCTACATTATTTATCTCTGTAGAGGTTCATTAAGGCCTACTCCGTCTCAAAACAGGCAGGTGGTGCCGGTCAAAGTAGTCAATTTTGATGACAATTTTTATATAAATTTTAGTATGTTAATTTTTGTTAAAAATAAAAGGACTCATCTTTCTTTGTTTCATCTCTGGATTAAGTTACAGGTCATATAAGTTAAGGGTAAGATCACGAATATTTTTACTTTTAAAACTGATTTTTTAATATTTCGGAATATTTTAATGCAGTTTGATTTGTCTGAAAGGTAATTCTTTTCTCTATATCTTGACACATAAATTTTATCTTTGTAGCATGTACCTGAAGAAAGATATATGGTTGTTTATTTTTGAAAAGGTTCAACTTTGACCTCTTGTATCTCAAAAAACCACTTTCAAAAAATCTGAAATTTTAATATTGTATTCTGATACACTTGAACTATCTTTTCCATAAATACCAGTTGCTACATCTTACTGGTTCATTAAAAAACTTTAATTACCCGTGTACGGATAAACCGTGCGTACGTAAATTTGCATAGTAATTTTTATTTCTCTGAATCAAATGAACAAATTAATAAATCAAGGTGCAAAGCATTTATGTGATGTAACAGTAGTGATATTCAGTGGCGTGCGGTCCATGGAAGCAATGCTTCCCTTGAGAATTTATTAAAAATAAAAACCAATGCTAAACAGAAATATTTTTATAAAATTATGGTTATCGTTTATTTAAATTTGTAATATTTAATCAACTTAAAGCTAAAATATCAATTCCGTACAGTAAAAAGTAGAATTATTTAAAGTACTACTATTTTAAATTAGGCTCATTAAACTTGCACGGAAAGGTAATACCGATTCAAATGTGTTACATACACTGCATAGTGCATATAAGCACTGATTTCGTTGCTTATAACTTCTCTTCACCTTGGCGTGGATCAGCGGGCGTGGTCATACAGACGATGCTGTTAGCATTGTTTGGCCGTTATTTTTAGTGTGCTTCATGCCCAAATGCTTATTTATTATAATTTGGTTATTTGTTCGATTTAGTGTTTGTTAAATTTAATCTTATTTAAGTAATGTAAATCTGCGAATGAGACTGTATTTTCTCACATTTTATTATTTCAATTTATATAAGTTGGATTTTTTAAAGACAAATAATTCTATTTAGTTTGCTCTGTATGCAAATTTAAAATTGCATTATCGTCACGACTGCAAATGCTGCTTCGGTGGAAGGTTCGAGTACTTTCGAGTACGATTTTTTTGTTCAGTTTGTAAATTATTAATAAAGAATCTTCTGCATACAGTTTTGGAGAGAAATTACAAGCTATTAAGAAAGCAGATCAAAACCAGAACTTTCAAATTTAACAACAAAGATTAAAACCTGCATCGGTATTATGCTAAGAAAGACCGGAAAATCGAGTTGCAGTATAAGTACATAGTAGTAGTTTTTTTAAATTAAAGAATAATAGTCAACAAATTCCATAAGTATAAAGTGTAAAAGTTCTTCTTTGAAAAACTTTTAAGCTTAATAATTATAACACTGTTTTTTATTGTACCTAACAGGGGTGGATCCAAAGAATTATTTTGAGGGGAGATTTTTGGAAAAATAATTGTTTTAATAAATGATAATTAAACAAACATTATTTGTTTCTATTCTATGTATACATATTTCTAAATTTGGGGGAGGGATTATCCCTCCCCCCCGTGAATCTGCGCCTGTACCTAGGTATATTAAAATTAAAATCGTGGTTGCTTCCCTAGCCTAAATTCTCACCGCACGCCACTGGTGATATTATATGTATTTAGTAAACTTTGATCGATGGTATTGATTTGATATGATATTGATCCTCAAGGCTCCATTCTTGGACCACTGTTGTTCACTATTTATACAAGCGACTTCTGCAAGCAAACTAAAAACTGTAAAATGCACATGTATGCGGATGATACCCAAATGTATCATTCTTTTTATTTTGATGATGTTAATCAAGCTGTGAGGGATATAAATATAGATTTAGATATCATTTTCAACTTGTCAAATAAACACGCATTGCAACTAAACCCAACAAAATCATGTACTTTATTCTTCAGAAACTCTAATATAGACAACTCTGAATTGCCTGAAATAAAAATAAATGATGCACAGATACCAGTGTTAGACTCAGCAAAAAACTTAGGCTTACATTTTGATACAACTTTGCGATTTAGAGGTCATATTAGTAAATGTGTGCAGAAAGCATTTATGAATTTAAAATTATTATATCCCCACAGACAATATCTTACCCAAAAAGTTAAAATAATGTTATGCGATTCTTTAGTACTGTCACATTTTACTTACTGTGCTCCTGTCTTTAATTTTTGTTTAGATATTGATACATTGGGCAGAATACAAAGAATTCAAAATGCTTGTTTGAGATTTGTTTATGGCATAACCAAGTTTCAACATATCTCCCATAAATTGCTTGACGCTGGGTGGTTATCTATGAAAAACAGATTCTATTTGCAGTGTGCTATATTCTTTCATAAATTAATACTTGAAATGCAACCGCCTTACTTATATAAAAAATAACATTTAGAACTGATGTGCATAATTTAAATCTCCGGCACAGGGGTATGATAACTATACCACAACACAGAACGAGCATATTTGAACGATCCTTTACATACAATATTGCTAAATTATCTAACAGTATTCCTCCATCATTAAAGCAATTATCAATTACCTCATTTAAGCATCAGTTACACTCAATTTTATACGAACAACAATCACAACTTTAACTTATGTATATGAAAATCTTCTTGAGATACATCTTACATAATTTACCCATCAATCATTTTCGTTTAGATTTGGATATAAGGCAACTGTTGTTAATTTATTAACATGCAAGGTCAGAGTGGAAGAGCAGTATTGTACTGAACTCTCGCCTTGGGGTTCTGCTATCAATACTATTGGTACCATTATATTTTTCTTTATAATATTTCTTGTTGTATATTTCTTGTGTAATGTATAAAATTATATGACTGCAGAATAAAGATTATTATTATTATGTATCTCAAAAAAGCCGCTTAAAGAATTTGAGATTTTAATATTACGTTCTGGTTAATCTGAAATAGGTATATTTTCCATAAATTAATATCAGTTGCATTGTCTTACTTGTAACCAGGACTGGCCAACATAAGGGGTAACTGGACTGTAACCTAACGGCGCTCAGATTAGAGAGGGGGGAGGGCGGGCCGAGCGGAGAAGGAAAAAAAAGATTTATGTATTAAATATAGGCTTAAGCAATATTGTTTATTGTTTCCAGCCTTATTTTGTGGAACTCCATAATCATGAAATAAATAAAGATTATTAAAAGTTTCACAGTTTTATTAAAATACAACCTGACAATATTGTTTCGACAGCTATGCTGTCATTATCAAAGGTAATATAATTATAAACAAACACGTCGCTAAGGTAGATACAAAATAGGTAACTAGATAAAATAATAATAATAATCAGAATTAAATATCTAATACTTCCAGTAACGGAGAATTACTGAGCTCAAGTTGTTCATTCATTATGGATTAGTTAAGACGCACAAACAGAATATGCCAATAAGACCAGTTGTATCATACATCAATGCACCTAATCACATTTTATCCAAAAAACTGAACCAGATTATTAACACGATAGGTTACAAATCGAAATACTCTGTTAGAAATTCATTAGAATTAGTAGATAAGCTGCAAAACATACATCTTCCACCACATTCAAAACTTGTTAGTTTTGATATTTGCAACATGTTCTCCAGAATACCCCCACAAGAATGTATTCCTTTATTGTGTACTTATTATGTACAGCCTTGGTAGTGTAATGTCTTGCGTGCCGGACTTTCACTCAAGCGGCCCGCGATCGACTCCCGGCGCCGGCAGATCTGGTTAAGGTTTTCTGCAGTTTTCCTTAGCTGTGACACAAATGTGGGATTTGCGCTGTTCCATCTGTAAGTCGGATGCAGCCGCACGTTGGGTCTACGTAATAATAATAATCGCCCCCTACCTACCGCACAAGCTTATAGCTTCTGGGGCCTTGGTTTAGGTTATGGGTTGTAGTAGTTATTATTATTATTATTATATATTAGATAGTTTTTTGATCAATAGTAATATAGAATTAGTTAAAAGGTTAGAGTTAATTCAATTATTTGACCTTTGTATAAGTCAAAATTATTTCACTTTTAATAACATAATTTATTTACAAAAGGATGGTTTACCTATGGGTAATTCTCTAAGTCCTCTATTAGCTAACATATTTATGGACAAGTTTGAAGATCGAATATTTGAATTAAACCTCTCTAAACACATTATCTTCTGGTTTCGTTATGTTGATGACATTTTAGCTTGTTTTGACAGTTCTTTTGAGGTTATCAATGAATTTTTAATTCTTATAAACAGTATCCACCCTAATATAAAATTTACACTAGAAACAGAACAAAACAGGGCTATAAACTTTCTAGACTTAAATATCAAGATTAACGCAGACAATCTATTTGAATTTTCCATATACAGAAAACCAACACAAACAGACATAACAATACCAAATGAATCTTGTCACCATAATACACATAAAATAGCAGCCTACAGATCATTAGTACACAGAGCTTTAACTATTCCACTAACAAAATCAGATTTTAGCAAAGAGATATCAACCATTAAACAACTAGCACATGCAAATCATTATAATCCGAACATGATTGACACTTTAATTAAACAAAAAGATTATAGGTTAGCTATCAAAAGAATATATCCCATTGACAATCAAACAGAAGACACAAATTACATATCTATACCATATTTTGGCAAAATATCAGAAAAAATTGCACATATACTAAGAAAAACCAACAATTATAAAATAACATTTAAAACCAACACTAACACTTTTTCATTTTTATTTAATGCTAAAGACAGAACACATGATATCATGAAATCAGGCATTTACCGTTTAAATTGTTCTTTTTGTAGTTCGGTATATATTGGACAAACACTTCAAAATTTTGACATAAGATATAAAGAACACGTACGTCATTACAAAAATAAACACCCTGAAAAATCGAATTACGCCAAACACCTTTTAGAACAAAATCATATAATGACTCCTCAAAATAATATTAAATTCCTACATTTTTGTAATAACAAACGCAAATTAGACATTTTAGAAGCCTTTGAGATATACAAACAAACTCAGGGTACCTTTAATGAATGAACAACTTGAGCTCAGTAATTCTCCGTTACTGGAAGTATTAGATATTTAATTCTGATTATTATTATTATTTTATCTAGTTACCTATTTTGTATCTACCTTAGCGACGTGTTTGTTTATAATTATATTACCTTTGATAATGTCCCTATTTACATTAAATTGTAAAATAATACAAATGTTCTTATTTTCTTTTTCTATTTTCTATTAATTTGTTTATTTGTTCAGAAATTACTTAAAAATAAAATTAAAATTACCTTACACTAAAAATATTCGAAAATATCTTACCCTTAACTTAAGTGACCTGTAACTTGATCCAAAATTTCTTTTGGGCCAAACAAAAAATAAGAATCGTTTTATTTTAGACAAAGGTTAACATACTAAAATTTCATCAAAATTGGTGACATTGACCGGCACTACCTGCCTTTTTTTGAAATGCACAGTCCTTAAGTAACTACCTGAAAAGTAAAAACGAAAATGAAAGCTGGATAAGAAGCACGAACAACGAGCAACGAACACTCGCTGATCTTGCATATTATTTTTCATTCGTGAAGAACCTAATCTATAACCAAGAAAGGAAAATTCACGCAGAAAAAAAAACGTTTTCCCTTTCTCTCCAACAAAAACTCAAAAAGGTGGTTGCTGGAATCAAAGGCAATTTCCAATTCAAGGGAGTCTCTGCCATTCGATTTAATCACTGCTGAAGTTTCAAAACAACTTAAAAAACGAAATTATGCACTTTCCATGAATATTGTCTGAATGAATTGTGGAATCTTGTGTAGAGGCTGAGTAACGGCAATGATGATAACAAAACTTGGTAAATCCCCCACTGAAGTGTCTTCTACGGGCTCAAGCCAATAATTGAATAAAATATGTAATATTGAGGTATCACTTTCACTTTACTTCATTTCATCGAGCACACTTAAAGAAGTAATGAATCATAGATTAGCACGGCTAAGAAAACAAATTAAATTATGTCGGTTTTAAAAAGCTTATCAGCAGACGAATTACGAAACACGTCCTATTAATTGCCAGTAATAATGTTACACCGTATTGTGTTACATCGCATTCGATTGCAGTGAAGCATTTGGGAACGAACCAGAACGCTTAATTATGTTGAAAATTCTACGATAAAACAGAGAGACTTGAGATCTGAGATACAGAAAAATGCACTGATGATAAGAAGTATATTTTGTCCTCAACACACAAGTTCAAGTTTTATCATCGGATTTTAAAACTATTCTTCTATGTGAATGTACCAGATAAAGGGACGACTACTTTCAACAGTTTCATCAATAAGCACTAATAAACACTGTAAGATGTACGTTACTGGTATTTTCGCAACATCGTTCTCCATAGGAAAGCTATCTAGTTAGCTGCTGCGATATGTGATATGTACATGTATTCTACAACAAGAGGCTTCCGGATGTTATGGGTTTTAAACAAAAGTAGGTAAGTGCGGAAACACTAGTTACTGGTGAAGATTCTAACTTCAGAAACGATAGTACTTCTAAAACTAATTTGTTAAGCAAACATTAAACTATTATGAAACAGCAGTTGTCATGAGATATTGACCAGGCTAAATTAGAAAATAACACTGAGAATCCACTTTTGGATTTAGAAAATGTCCTTAAATTAATCGATCAAACCGTAATATCATTAGAACAAATCCATCTTTACAACATTAAAACAAATCCATTCAGCAAACACCATAGTGGGTTTTTACAATATAAAATGGGCGGTCACTTCCTACTATCTTAAAATTCACGTGGAAAACGAAAACTTCAAATGGAAGCAGAGGCGTCCCCAGACACTTGGCTGCCCTTGTGCAAAGATTATTACTGCTGTCCCTAATTCTTCTGTTAAATTTTATGTTAATTTGTAACAAATATTGTAACAAAAATACGTTTATTAGAAAAATAGGTTCGTATAATACAATTTAGCATTTCTAACTCCAACCAATTGAATACCATCATATATTATTTTTTCGATAATTTTAATTTGGAATTTGTTATCGCTACCCGTCGTCATATAGTATATTAATTTTAAATTCATTTGGTTGCCCTAGAATCTGGCTGCCCGTGTGCCGCGCACACCTTCGCACACCGCTGGGAACGCTCCTGAATGGAAGTCTAAGCGTTCAGTTATACTTCAACCATAAATATATGAAATGAGTCATTTTCGTAATCACACCGGAATAAAGAAATACTACCCGAGATGAGATAAGATAAGAGTGCAAATTTCACGTTGCTAAGAATTCAGTGACGTACATTAGAACCAACAGATTTTCATTGCTTCATTCCTGTTTATTTTTAATTAAAAAGGGGTTTGTTCCGCTAATGAATCTTTCTAGCTCATTTGTTGTTTATTTTATCATTTAGATTACAGCGTGGCCTTCGCGTAATTCTATACATACATTTTCGCCCACGTGTCTGTGATGACTCATTTCATGTATTTATGATTAAAGTATAGTAAAGTGTGGAGTGATCTGTACGATCCATATGCAGTAGAAAATAAATACTCCTATAAATAATATCCGTTTTTGTTATATTGTTGTGTTGCTTGCGTGTACCACCTTGTAACGTTGTGATAGGTCACCGACCAAATTTGGCTTAAATATCTTGCAAAACCTCGAAACCTAGCAATCAAAATCTCTGTATAATGTCGAATTTGATTTTACTTAGGTAGGAATTCTAGCTTGGTGTATCTATCCTATTTGATCCCCGTTTCGAGTCCACAAAGACACCAATATGTTTATCACATTTAATATTCTTACCTTACTCATCTATTGTTTATTTTAAACTTATAGTAGATAATTTCTCTACTTCGTCAACATAAGGGCATCTGTATTAATTTAGACCTCCAAGCTAGTCGGTCGAGGGTGGCCCTGTCTCTGATACGGCCAGTCCGCGGGTAGCAAGTTCTAGTAATTAGTATTGAGATCAACAAAAAAGGATTATATTTCTTAAGCTCCTCTAAGAGATCCCCCCCCCCAATCGAAAGTTGTAAAAGCTTTAGGCATCTATTTCAATCCATTGGGATACTTCACATGCAAGGCAATTCGCATGACTTCAGTGGTTAACAAAGGACGGTTAAGAACAAGCCAAAAAGGTAAAAACGAGTTAGTAACATCAGAAGAAAATTACTTGGTCACGAAATAGCAGTTATTCCTGTTAATGTGCTGTTAGAATGTGTAATACTCGTTGCTACTCTTTTATTCAGAGTTATTGGTCAGTGGAGGAGATGAAAGATACGAATTTATTATACTTTTTACAACGAATGTAATCCCGACACAAGAGAATCTTTTAAATGTGTTTAAAATTTAGGTCTGTACAACTTTTGACTTTTGGACGTGTTCATTGTTCGGAATTAATGAATTTGTTTCTTTTCAAGTCTTTAGTTCTACACAGCAAGCAACTGAAAACTACAATCAAGCGTAGAAATCTAATAATTACGCCACCAACTGTTTGATGATAATAATAGTATTTTCGCTTTTTTATTTTAGTATATGATGTCGAACCAATTGACCTTTGTGGTAGACAAACGTTTGTAGTAATTGAATTTGCTTGGGAAAAATACAAACGACTTTTGTTTTTAAATTATTCGCAAAAAAGAGAGTGATATTAACTTATTTGCTTGATTAGTTAAGTGTTACTTGTTATCTTTTTCCTAGCGAATAATAAATATTTTCCTATAAATTTTATCAAAAGTGGGCAACTTGTGCCCGGTGTTGATTATTTATTTCTACTAAATAGATAATAATCTAATAGATCATGCATGACTATTACGGAAAATTTTAGGATTATAAAATTTAAAAAAGTTAAATGAGGCGACATAAAATGCGTGGAAATCTGTTAGATCATATGGACGACTTGCACTGAAATGTAGTGATGATAAAATTAGATTGTTCAGTATCTACCGTTAGATATAAATATAGACTCCTCAGTGAGAAACCAAAACTAGTTGAATTGTATCGGTTCCTGTCTGAGTATTTTAATGATATAAATAACTCAGATAAACTTTTGTAAATACAGTGTGATCGCAAAGTTTCAAATAATTTACTTAAATAATAACGATTTTTTAGTAAAAATTTATAGAGGTACAGTGCTTTTTAAAAATTTACTTTTTTAGCCTATTCTTTCACGAGTCTTCAAGTATAGTGGATGAAATGATAACCAATATCATAGTAAAGTGGTGAAAGCGATGTTCCCGCATCAGGCTTCAAATTTAACCAGATATAAGAATAAGTCTTATATGTGAAATGTGAATAAAGTAATTTCGATAATTATAATAAAGACTGAATCTGGAACATGATAAAGTGTGTGTTTACAAATAGCCTAAGACAGTACTGTTTCTAATTGTCTGTAAATGTCACACAGACCGTTCTGACTTGAATTAACATCAATTTAGAGAAAAGACAGATGCCATTTATCTATCTGTCAGGTCGGCTCTCTGTAGATGGCGCTGGCGCATATGTCTTTTCTCGACTTGATGTTAATTCAAGGCGAGTATTTAAGTATAATGTGAAATTTATGGACAGAGTTATCCTAACCGATAAGTTTTAAAGTCTAAACAATACTGTCTTAAGATGTCGTTTGTAAATTTCTTGGTCATTTTTGTAGGTTCAATCTTTATTCTAATTATTTTTATTTTTGAAAAGAAATTTGTTGCTTCTGAACTGTTTTTGAATTAACTACTCTACTTACTATTCCTAATTGATCTTTTCATTCATTTCATGTAATTATTACTTTACACTGAGAAAAATAGTCAGGTTAAAGTAACCAAAAATAAGTTGCAGCAACCTGCAAATATGTACAAATAGTGACAACAATACCAGTGTGCAATACGAACTATATGATTTTAGTAAAATGTTTTTGGTTAAAGTGACGCAATAAGGTTAAATCAATCACACTCCCATATGGTAGAAGCAACCGAAAAACAGTTGAATTTACCATACCAGTTGGGTTATTTCAACCTTACTCCCTGGTTTGACACAATTCGTGTTAGGTTGTTTCAGCCTTACATATGGTAAATGAAACTTATCACAAAGTAAATACTACCCTTTCGAAGGGTAAAAGTTCTAACCATAAAGTTTGGTTCACTTTACCCATTTATACAGTGGCTTGAATCAATAAGTTAAGCTATTTTAGTTTGACTTGTAAGTTAAAATAGCCAACTGTACACGTAGATTTAACCCAAGTAAGATAAAATCCTCGTTAAGCTGACATTACCCATACTAGTGGCTGATTTTACTAGAACCTGGGTAAAATCTACCAAAGACCGGTTATCTATAGATAGATGTAGATCACTTAACAAATCACTTGTTTATTCTGACCTTAAATTTTCTAGATTTGTTATTATTTAGCTAGAATTCTTGTAAAAATCATAATCTTTAGTTAAAAACTGCTTATCCTTACTAGCTTTGCTTATATGCAATGTATTACAACATATCTAGTAGGGAGCACGGACGTAATAGTAGACGGGGGCAATGTGTACACCCTCTGAGTTCATAGATCATAGATTCAGAGATCATAGTTGTTTTCTTTACTTAGTGCAAACTGTACTTTAAGATATGGCGATTAAAGTGCACCAGTCAAATAATGGTAAGTTGAAAAGGTGGGTGTGAAATCTGTGTTTCTCCAGTATTACATGTTCTGTCCATTATTACCCAATTTTCCCCTATTACGTATACACTGACACAAGCTTGATATGTCGGAACCACATACATGACTGTGCATTATTGTAACGAATAGTAAAACCGCTATACACGGGCGACGAACAAACTAGAAGATTCCGTCGTGTCTATAATTTTCCAGACTGTGCAGAAGGTTCCGGAACGATCGGCGAATGGATATAAGCGCAGCAAAAGCAAGAAGGGGCCATACATTAATAAACGAGTGAATTGATACGCTCGTCGTGAATTAGTAGTCAAATATAAATGTGTAGTAAATAAATGTTGTAATTTTATGCCTGGCTCAGGAAGAGGTGAACTTTAAAGGTAAAAACATAAATAAAGAACTTGCGGCATTATTCGACAAACCGCATGAAGCGGTTAAAAATCAAAGATGAACCGCTTCATATAAACAGCTCCTAGAACGTATAAGGAGCGATATTGAAGAAGCTGGTGAAGATGGAGGAGAGGAACCTATGGCCCCTCTTAATCCTACCCAGATTGACGAAGATGAATCAGAAGATGAAGAAGTCTTCATCTACGATCCAATCCCAGCTTCTACTAATTCAATACAAACCACGGCAGAACTTGTTCAACACCCGTTAATAATCCTAAAACTTCCACAGCTATTCCTACTGAAACCCCGCTTACCACAATATCTCCTCCTGTAACCCTAGAATCTACAATCCTTCCAAATATACCCCCAATAATGAATCCCGAATTCCGTGAATACTTTCACAACTCCCTAAACTCACAATTAACGGATGAAGAACACAATTTAATACTCCAACTAATGATAGACTCTGTAACTATCTAAGATAAAATCGATGCCTTATTCAAAAAAAGTCTCAATTTAACATAGTCGAGAAAAAGATTAGCAACAAAGATAATCAGAATAGAAAAAGAAAGCACGGAAGATACCATGGTAAAGCAGCATCGAAGGCGTTCCTTTACAAAAAAACACAACTGCTATATAATAAAAATCGATCGGAGTTGGCAAACATAATTATAGCAAATAAACAACTCGATGAAGTGAAGCCGACTCCTCAGATAGAAACCATTCAAACTACCTATGAAGAACTACTTAAAACCACCCCAGAGACTGATGACGAACTGCCCTGGAGACCACCAGAATGTCAGCATGAAGGGGACACACTATTCACCCCGCTGGAAGAAACCGAAGTTCTGAATGCCTTAAAGGATATTAAAACGCAAGTGGCAGGCCCTGATGGCCTAAGACAAAGGCACCTAACAAAAATACCGATAAGGTGTCTTAGTCTCATGCTCAACATCCTCTACTACTCTGGACATATTCCACAAGAATTAAAACCTTGTAGAACTATACTGATCCCAAAAGATGGTGACGGAAAATTAGTGGGCAACTGAAGGCCGATCACCATTGCTTCCATCATTTTACGTACTCAATAAGGTACTAGCCAAAAGGTTTGTCAAACTTCCCTTAACTTCCACACAAATTCACGGGATTCACGAAGGTGGATTCCTGCTTGGCTAGTGATGGGTAAATTCGCGGAATTTATTTTTTGGGGAATATTCCTGGAACCATATCTGAGAATATTCCCGAACTTCACACTTTATCGGGATATTATATTTTTGCTTAAACAAAGAAGACCAATCAAAAATATGGAACAAAGAATAGAAGAATTGGCAAAGCAAAGGGGGAAAACAGTTAATCAATTACAGCGGATGACAGAAGATGGGAAAAAGTGGAGATTATGGGTGGACACTCCTCAACAGCTGATGTCGTAAGGCATAAGGCAATATATAAAGAAGAAGTTTTAAAAAAGGTCCATCATAGAGAGTGTTCGAAAAAAATTTCAATTCACTACTTGTCAACACGCATCAAAGATAAATGTACACTAAATGCGTTAACTTAACGCTTAAATCGACCACGTGTTGGTAACAGACTTAGCTTGCAAAATTGTATTAGGCTGTGTATGATTTGACGCACGTTTAAACGTTTACTTGCGTTTCAATTACTGAAGGATAAAAAATAAATTTTCATTTTTCTGGAATTTATCGGCGATTTTTATAAATTCCCAAAATAAATTCCTGCCGGGAAGTATTCCTCACCGGGAATATTCCCGTCGCCCATCACTATGCTTGGCTAACAACTTCGTACTCCAAGCTGTTATCAAAAACTTGCGGGGCCACATTCTACCTCATACGGTGTTGACGCTGGATTTACAAAAGAGCCTTTGATACGGTCTCACACGCAAGCGTTCTGAGAGCCTTAAAACGTTTTCATGTACACCCTTACACTATTGGGATATGTAACGGAATTATACTCGGGTTGTACTACCACTATTTTTTTGCAATAGAAAAACTACATCCACCATCAACATAGGTAGAGGAGTAAAACAGGGAGACCCACCCCTCTTCCCTGTTTTATTCAATCTAATAATAGACGAATTGCTAGCCAGACTTAAAACTACAAATGCAGGGGTATCAATATCGGAAGAGACAAACGAGAAAATTAATGCGTTAGCAGATGCCGACGATATTATTCTACATGGCAAAACCATCGGAGAAGCGCAGATTCTGCTTAACATGTGTAATAAATTCTTTTCAAAAAGAGGTCTCAAATTAGATGTGGCAAAATGCACAGCCTTTTCGACGGCAGTAGTTCCACGAAAGAAAAAGTTATTTATCTCAACACCCACCAAGTTTGCGATTGGGGGTGAAACAATCAAACAAGTAGGCCCCGAAGATACTTTTAAGTATTTAGGCAAAAGATATAGACCCTTCGGCTTCTCCAACAATAGCGTTCAAGATATTATGACATGGCTGACCAACATAGGAAAAGCAGCACTAAAACCAGGCCAAAACTTACCATCCTTAAGCAGTATGCTATCCCAAAGATTCTATATACCCTCTAAAATTAAGATATTTACATCGGTGCGTTAAAATCTGTGGATAGCCTAGTAAGAAGATTTGTACGAAAAATCCTTCACCTGCCCAAAACTACACCCAATGCATTTATCCATAGCAACTTGCGCGACGGCGGACTGGGCATCACAAATTTCTCGGAAGTTATTCCTAGAATCTTACACTTCCGATTGACTCATCTAAAGGACTCCAATCATCCATACTTCCACAACAGCGTAGAATGAGAATGGGGTCTGAAAACCACAGAGAAAATCAGCAGATGGGGTCTTGCTCAAGGATCTGCCAAAGAAGCCCGAGAACGCTGGAAGCTGACTCTCCAACAAAGCACGAGTGGCAATGGGTTATGCCAAGGCGGTACAAATTTAACCAGTAGGGACTGGATCACTCACCCCGAACATATTGGACCGGAGGCAAGTTTGTAAAGGCTATTCAGCTTAGAGGAAACGTCTTACCCACAATAGGCGCTCCCTATAACAGCGGAGATGCTGCTAAGTGTAGAGTCGGATGTCATAGAATAGAGACACTTTCCCACGTCTTACAAGGTTGCCCTCTATCGCATTGGAGACGAATACGAATGACGCTGTTGTCCATAACATTGCGTCCTTAGCAAGAGCGAGAGGGTTAACCTGTGAGATCGATATGGGGAACTGATGGCATCGAAAACCTGATTTGATCGTTGGCAATGGCACATCAATCATAGTTTCTGATGTAGCAATAAATTGGGAAGGTCCCCGCCTTCTAACAACTTCGTATAATGAAAAAATAGCGATCTACTCTTCAGCACCCTTTATTGAGGCCTTGCGCAGAAGATACCAAGATAAACAACTTCTAATTCTTCCGGTTATCATTGGTGCTCGAGGGACATGGTGTACCCTTAATGACCACTTCTGCCATCACGTCAACATCACCGATGTACAGAATCTACGAAGAATATGCGCTTTGTCTGGAGAAGACAATAATGCGGTGATGTGAGTGCTGTTAGTAGGGCAGTGTGAAGTTCCGGGGTGCAAAAGGTGCAAAAACCTTCTGTTTCGTCTCTATCTTTAGTGCCCGGTATGAAGTGAAAGTTAATCACCGTGCCGCTATCAAAATGTCGGTTGAACTGTATGTATTTCTCTTAAAATATAGATATAGTCTATTTATATTATCTCGCTTGAGCGTCTACTATTTTGTATCTATATCAATTATGTACACTACTTGTATATTCTGAAAATTACTGTATATTGTTATGGTCTATTTACAGTCATACTGTAAAAGCGTATGAACCTTATATCTAGCGTACATTTCCTGTATATAGTGTATAATAGTCTATTTTATATTTCGCAGCTTGGCAATCTGTTCAACTGTAATTATTCATACCATAAAAGCTCACATGCTCTACTATTACACTTATCAATTTAATATATGTTGTGAGCCTATTGATATCCTACTCCATATCTCATGTCAGAAAAACCTATTTCTGTGTATTGAATGTATTATAATATTATCATAATAATACTGCACAGTTTAGTCAGACTATTATCCTTAGTATTGATCCATACATAATTAATTATACTTAATTCATTATATATATATATATATATATATATATATATATATATATATATATATATATATATATATATATATACGTGCTTATCTATCTTTTTCAACTCCGACGGCCTATAAGGCGCCCGCGACTCCGGCCTTAAATATACAGATACGGACAAACTAGTTATTGCCATTGCTTTATACAGCTTTGTTGATGATGAGCACGTCGAGAGGGGAATTTTTGTTTTGTAAATTCTTTATACTTAGAGTGAACAAATTACCGTACCATTTCGCCTCTGAATCTTTAACATGCGCTTTTAACTCCTATTTGTATATTTTATATATGACAACCAGTTGCGTTCGCCTCCAGCGGCGTTGCTATTATTTCGGAGTCGAAAATGTATTATTTGTATCTCTTAGATATTATAACCATATTACTAAAACACGCACGGTTCTTCTGTCCTTGTTGTTTAACAGCTTCGCTGAGTACCTCTGTTATAAATAGTATTATTTGCATTGTTGTCTATAAGTCGTCTGCTTACTAAGGATAATATTTAATTTAATAGAGATATGCCATATTTTAGAAGGACGGTTGATTATATTTGTATCGTTGGCGTGTAATATTATATCATTTTATCACGTACTTTAATGTATTTAGAGTTAAATGAATTGGTTAAAAGACTTAATTTAATTAATTTAATTTAAAAAGCTTAAGTTTTTGTTAGAAGTTAACTTTTTATTTATTCAGTTAGGGAAGTACATTTATTTATTCTTCAAAAATGACTACTTTAAGCATAAAGGACTAATTTTCCATTAATTTAAAATATTTAATTTAGCAAGTGCAGCATACAAACTGTAAAATCGCTTCACGCACGATACAGCTTTATGTGCATTTTATTTCAAACCCTAATACTATCTCCCCTAATTATTTTACAGTAAAAATATTCGGGAGTGTTATAAAGAAAAGAAATATATATGAATCGAATGATTCCTTTGGTTACTGCAAAAATAGCTAAGCCTTGGAAACATTGGAACGATCAGAAATCAATTCTACCTTGAAAATATTAGAATGTTAGAAACCTTTGGTTACGGATTACATTTGTAGAAGAGTAAAGAAAATAGAACTTCCGCTTCTGCAAAACATAGCTATGCTTTGGAAATATTGCAACGATCAGAAATCAATTAATTATACCTTGACAATCCAACTCGAAAATTTTTAACCAATCAAATTACAGAATTTTTCAAATTGGGACCAATGAAATTAGTTTTATAGTGAAAAAACCACTAGTGGTTTTTTTTAGTGAAAAAATGTATGTCAAAATGAAATGTCAAATGTAATTAAATTAATATTAACTACACACGCTAAATAAAAATTTGCTCGATGTATTGTCAAGCCGAATTCAACTCGTGGTCTAATTTTTTCTTGCAAAATTTATCGTTTAAGACATTCGTAGCTTTTGCTTTTGGAAAATTACACTCGTCTTCTGCGTCGACTCGTGTAGTTTTCGTTGCGAAAGCTACTCATATCTGAAATGACAAATTTTGTCGGAAAAAATTAGACCACTTGTTATATTATTAATGAAAATATTAGAATGATAGAGGAAACATTTGCGCCATAGTCAAGATTATTTTGACAATCCAACTCGAAAATTTTTAACCAATTAAATTACAGAATTTTTCAAATTAGGACAAATGAAATTAGTTTATAGTGAAAAAACCAGTAGTGGTTTTTTCTCAGTGAAAAAATGTATGTCAAAATGAAATGTCAAATTTGCTCGATGGATTGTCAAGCCGAATTCAAATCGTGATCTAATTTTTTTTTTGCAAAATTTGTCATTTAAGACGCTAGACGATTCGTAGCTTTGCTTTTATAAAATTACAGTCGTCTCCTTCGTCGAATCGTGTAGTTTTAGTTGCAAAAGATACTCATTCTCATTTCTGAAATGACAAATTTTATCGGAAAAAATTAGACCACTTGTTAAATTATATATGAAAAATTGAATTCGTGCGTGTTTTGCAGTATTGTTGGATGTGAGATAGGACAAAATGTAACTCATATCGGAGACAGTGCAAATTATTTAACCTTTGTTATAATAAAACAATCGTATTTGTTGTTAGAAGATTGTGAAACCAAGTAACGCAATTTCCTTTTATAAGAACCGTATTAGGACATCTTATCCGGACCCTACGAGGACTGAGGTTGTCTCTTTGGGGCCTTCGTGGGGGCCTCATCGGGCTTTCTTAAGTTATTTAATTGTAAAATTAGCTCAGATTGCCCCTTTTGAAATTCACAACGATCTTAAGTGGTTCCTCTATGTAGTTTAATCCAGAAAAAAACTGTAGCTATCCCGATCGGGTCTTCATGAGGTCTTAATCAAGCTTCCCTAAGTAACTTATCCTTGAAATAAATTGGGGCTGACGTAATCGAGTACTCATAGGAACTTGATCGGGCTTTCCTAATTAGGGCTATCCTCAAATACACCTTATGAGATTTCTAGACTAAGTCGGGTAAATTTCCAATGTCGAGTTGTTTTGAAAATAAAAATCTTTTATGTTTCACTTACATATTATTCTTTGTTTATACCTGTGATACGAACTATATAAACAACTGTATAACAACCAGGGCATTATAAACGAGCGTTATAGTCTATAGCGCCCGCTCGTTGTATCGTATACTTTGCAATCGGGTCCGGCGTTCTATTCATAGTAATTTGTTTGTAATAGTCAATGTTTGCGTACGAGTGTGTTGCAACACAACAAATAACGAGTATTTGCAACGTAGTTTCTGGGCGCGTGATCCGCGAATTCTTTTGTGCCGAATTCTGCAGAAATTTCTTAAATAAAATTAACTTGTTCTTTAGATGACATGAGTGCAATACGGACTTTTTTTGTTTTCATGTTGGTAACAACAAAACATTTGAATTTAAATTGTCATATCTCTGTTTGACTTGCGAGATTTCTAAACCTAATGGACTTTCTTACGGACGTGTATTGTGGCGCCGTGATTGGTCAGCTTCTGTTGCGCACAAATATGAAATGAAAACTATCATAACAACTGACGTGTTTAGATAAATTCAATGTTGTTTTATAGTAGAGTGCATATTAATCCTTTTTGTGACTTAATAATAGTTTAATTAATAAGTCGTTTTAATTAATTAGAATTAATTAAAACGATAGATGTTTAAAGGTTTAACTATTAAAAGAAGCTTTGATATTTTAAATAAATAATATAATCGATTTCGTGCTGTCGAATACTGTGTCACAATAATTTAAACAGCAGGGTCGACTAAACTTTTTGCAAGAATTATCAGAACCCATCATCTCTTTCAAATGATTATGAAGATTGTGGTCATTCACATTTTTAGAAATTTATTATGTAAATAGGACTAATTTTAATATTAAATGTGACATAAATATCAATATTTTAAATAATTTTCGAAGTTAATCACCACTGCTTGCAAGGAAAAAGCCTTTAAACTTGCAGAATATATCAAAAAATATAAATGTCATCAGTACATTATTAATACGTACGATTAACACTATCATTAACACACAACAATCATAGCGCAACAACACGACAGTATTTAATAAATACTAGACACCAATTATTGTGACTTTTATATTGTAAAGATGAAGGCAAGCCGGTTATGAAACTTCTCGAAGCGCCGAAGGCCGTCCACTAGTGGGAACCTAAACAGCCAATCACGGCGCTACAATGTAGATCCATAAGAAAGTCCATTAGGTTTAGAAATCTCGCGTTTGACTTTTGTAGATTTAGTAAAAGTTGTTACCATCCGACAAACAAACAAAAATCCCTAGCTTTATAAATTACTAGGAGTCTAGCTCCTACGCTTAGTTAGTAGATTTAGTGCTAGAACAGGGTTGGTTCCGACCTCCCCTTGATTGTACTTGTTTTGGAGGACATATACGTCCTCACAATATGTATCAATATGTCAACATGTGTGTTAACCTTTTGTACTCTCTTTATTGTCTTTAGTATATAGTTGTTTTTTACAACTTGTGTTTAATTTCTCTCTACCTCTGACTACGTCCTCCAGTCACGAAAACCCCACGTGACAATCTCCTAAATTAAACAAAATATCGATTTCAGCAAAAACACGTCAATTTATTTTTCGATGGGGACATTTAAATACAGAATTGTCAAAATTTTGCATCTCACACCCTTATCCCCACTCCACCAACTTTTTGACCCCTCCCCCCATTGTGACAGATCATTCTAAAGGGAATGAAAAAGGCGAGGGGTCTCTCACACCCAGAAATTATGTACACCTATTGCCGCTTTACGGCAATAACTGTCTTTATTCCCGTATTCTCACTTGTTATTACCGTAGTGCCGTTTTTATTCCTTTATTCTTGTCTGTATTGCTGTATTCCCGTCTCGATTTCCGTATTGCCGTATTTATTTCCGTATTGCCGTATTTATTTCTGCATTAATTTTCCTATTGCCGTGTTTATTTACGTATTCCATGCATGATTTTAGCAGTGGGTGTATTTGAATGAAAGGTGTTTATTATTGGTTTTTTTGATAATTTTACAAAAGGTCGTAGCTCCACTAAGAAAAATGTAAACAAAATTCCTCACAAATAAAAAATGATCTGTAAAAAACAGTTTTTTATTCAATCATAATATATGTACATCACATTTTTAAGTGCTGTTAAAGTAACTGCGAACCGAATACGTGAAACGAAGAACATATATATCAGATAGATCGACTCTAAGAAATACAAAAAAAGACACATTGAGATAAATAACAAAAATTTATTTGAAAAGTGAGAATCCCAATGCACGGCAGTAAATAAAATTCAAAAAGAATTCCAGAACTCCAGTAAAATTTACAGGACTATAAAATATAAATTCCGAATCTACTTTCTGAATGTCGTTTTCCTTGGGCTGTATGAAGTTTTCCAAATCTTCTTTCAAGAATTTTTCTTTATCAATATCCAAAATTCGTCCAATGTACCATCGGGTGTCGTAAAACATTACATAATATTTTTCTAATTTCAGCTTTATCTTTCATTTTTTTTCTTGCATGTTTCCTTCCTCTAAGTCTGATTTTTCTGATTCAAAAAATTCTGATTCTGATGAAACTGAAATTACTTCAAGAGATTCGCTTGATTTCGGTGTAAGTGAACAATCGGTCTCGAGCGTATAGAAATGCATCGGTTACAAATAACTCTTTTAAAAATATAAATAATTAAAAACTCGCAAAACTAAAAATACCTGGCAAATCTACATCATAAAACTTTTAACTTGGAATTGCGCAGATCGGCCCAGTAGAACTCTCAAACGAAGCGTAACAAAAATAAGCCTTGTGTTTTAAATAGGTATAAAGTATTTTAAATTCATGGTATAAAAATCTAAAGAAAATAGAATATCAAAGCGGTCTTGGAGAACTCGTAAAGGAGAGCTATGGCGGCATGCAAGGGTTTGTCTATACATCAGATCAATTCGAATATTAAACACTCGATGATGGATGCTGAAAGACTAGACTGCAAGGGCTGCAGCCACCGACATACCCTAGCTATTCCTAGCATTTGTAATTAATTTATTGTAGCACTTTTAAATACTGCCCGCGTTTAAATACAGAAATTATGAGAATCTAGAGATCTTGTTTAACAAATTTCTTGAACACGTTTATTAGTATTTCAAAAACATGACTGATGAAAAATATGTGTTTGAAATTGGCAGTCAAATATTTCGTTACTGTACATTTTTATGCAAGTTGAAACTGTTACTTCAAACCAAAATTGTTTAGTTACAAGAATTATTAATAAACAAGTAGATGTTTATAGCATTTTGTTGCAAATACTATTTTATACATACGTTTATTGCAGTTTTTATAGTTATGTTTGTAGTGAACTAACCTAAAAATTAAATATTGTCGTTTTAAATTTTCTATAACTTCACAATTTCAGAAAATAATTACTCTTATTCTCTTATCATTCATGTGGTAATCTTAGTACTATTTTATCTATTTTGAATTGATTTTTGTTTACTATTATAACCACTAAAATATAAAATTACAACTGCTAGAAACAGCTACAGCGCATATCGGCGACTTCAACACCTAGATGCTAGTGATAGAAATGGTTTGTCTATTAAGCGCAATTCCAAAGGTTTACACGCTGGGAACTAACAAGAGGGCGCTGCAAGTGGATGGCTTTTCTCGAAATAATTTTTTTAATTTTTGGATTTAAAAATTAAAAAATATAAAAAATACTAATGCACACAGTGGAAGCTTCACTGTAAAATAAGAATCACGTAAATCGACCCAGTAGAACTCTCAAACGAACTGGAACAAAAAATAGCCTTGTGTTTTAAATCGACTGCAGTCCTTACAGTCTAGTCATAGCCATCACTGAGTGTTTAATATTCGTATTGTTCTGATGTATAGACAAACCCTTGCATGCCGCCATAGTTCTCCTATACGAGTTCTACAAGACCGATTTGCTAATTGTTTTTCATAAACTTTGACACGAAAATAATAATAAGAGTTGAAAGATTAGTTATTATTTTCGTGAAAGTTATCACATTTGGTCCTCCAAATTTCAAAAATACTAAGTTTAAATACCACATATGGTGTATTGCTGAACTCAAAAAAAAATATACTTTTCATTTCTAGCAAGAAAATAAGGGGGTTCCATTTAAAATCATCGGCCGTGATACAGTAGCAAACTAAAAAATTAAAATTGATGTCCATAAAATTCGCAGGAAAAAAAATAAAATTCACGTGGTAATACAGAAAATATGAATTTTATTCCATACTTTATTTACACACTGTATAGTATAAAGAAATCCTTTATTCAATTAGCCTTTTAAGGGTAAGTGTCATATCACGATTCTTAGAAACGGTGAATGATTTTCAATGTTCAAACAAAAAACAATTACTTGCCGTCACTATTTTTCCGCGCACACTACAACATATACTCACTTCTTCAGAAGACCACCTAGATTTTTAAACGCGTTGGAGATAAAACGCGTAATGGAAATCGAGAAGAATGGAGCGTGTTATTCCTATTGCCGAGTTTATTTCTCAGTATTGCCACGTATTCCCCATTTATTGCCGCGTATTTTCTATTTATTGTCGCTTATTCCTGCGTATTCCCGTTTATTTCTGTTTATTGCCTCTTATTCCTTTGTATTCCCGTTTATTTCCCATATTGCCCAATATTGCTCATTATTTCCGACTCATAGCAATTTATTCCCGAGAAACTGTACACCTATTGCCGAGAGTGAGAGACCCCTCGGAAAAAGGAATCTTTGGAGCAAAATAATTGAAATCGGCCCATGGATTGCTGAGATACAGAGATAAGTCTTTTAACAACCCATTTTCAATATGATTTAAATTATTTCACATACAAACGTCTCACACGTTTCACATACAGACTGGTGCCAAATTGTGGCAGTTCAGTCATTTACTTCAGACAACTCAAGTATATTATTTTAAAAACTGATCTTGTTATTGAGATACCATCTTTTAGAGCCCCATCCTTCTGAAAATGTAACTGATCATCATTGACCATCATGTTTCCTCATGTTCCATTCATGTTTCATGTTCATGAAGTTGATTTTTTAATTCTTCAGTTATCAGTTATTAGTGGATCCTTTTTTAAACAAAGTAGGTCAATAATGACATTACCTAGAAGTCCCTAGAGATCCCCCAGCTCGAAAGTCCATTGGGAACCTTTGAGAGTTATTGGAGAGACGAATTCGATAACACTACATAACATTCTAAGCTGCTATAAAAGAAGTGTTGGATGAAGAATGGAATAAAATCACAGCCGGAGAAAACCTAAATTAGTTTTAAATATAAAAAAACGTTAGAAGTAATTAAACAAAAAGGATATTCTACAAAATCCTGAAATTAAATTTTATACTTTCTTTCAACATTTATTTAGCATAATTTTCTACTCAGACTCAGACTTTTTTGTTATTTATAAGTTTAGTTAGGTTTTGTTTTAGTTTTTTTTAATATATAATAATTAAAGTTTTAGTACCTCTAGAGTCATTCGTGAAATAATTTTCAATATTATTATAATTTCATTGATTATAAATAATCTGAATCTCTTGCAAGTGCAACTGATATACAAGAATTTTTTCGAGTTGTTATTGTACCAAAGTAGATTTACTAAATTACAATGGAGAAGATGGTTATATGTTTATGTAATGAGCAAAACGTTTTATTCCAATTATTAACGTTTTTAATAATAAATATTTCACTTTTTTCTCAAGTTGCTTTTTATTGAAAATGTTAAATTTCGAATATAAATATGAAATCTTTAGTCAAAAATGTAATTATTCCCTAAAACCATTTCTCACAATTAAAATTTTATTATGGACAATACGATGGGGGCCTCGAATATGGTAAATCTGTGCCTGGATATTATACAATAAATTATTAAAGAAACGTTTTAGTATGATCAGCCTTCATACATTGTTTCTGCTAATATGATTAATTGATTAATATGAACAAAAAACGCAAGTTAAATGCTCGGAGACATGTATACTTAAATAAATACTTATCGTACTCTGTCAACTCCTATTAGTATATATTGTATGTAATTATCAGTTGTGTATGCCTCCAATGACGTTGTCTTCTCATAAGAGTCCATAAGGAATGATGCGTATACCATATGTATGTAAGTAGAAGAATTGAGTGAAACCAAATAATTAATAACATCTTAAATAGTAAATATTGTGTTACTTTATTTATTCATTGTAGTTTTAATTGAAAGATACCATTAAATTTCTATAATAGCTTAACTTTTTCACAACGAAATTTTGTTATTCTTGCTTACATATAATGTGGGTTATTTACAAATTAAAGGTTTGTCAGTAAAACCATTCATTCTTAATCTTTGGAAGTGATAATGGTTTATGTAACAGCGTTTTATTAAGACAGTATGCCCCCAAGAATGGCACTTTTTATCGTTAGAAAATAATATAATTATGATAATTATAAATAATAAAAATAATTAAAAAGACGTAGAAAGTTAAATTATTCACATAATAGCATTTTATTGGATACAACAATCGTTGATTCGGCGATGGCCAGTAATAATAAGGTGATACGTAGGTACTGCTGAGTTTGTATTGTTCTTCTTAAAATTATGAAGTCATCGTAAAATACTGCGCCTCTCTAGTTTTGACAGTATCACTTTACAAACTGTTGCTAAAACAAACAATTTGTGACAAAGCATTCTCAAATCGTGCTAAAATGTTTATGATTGTTTGGATTTAATCATAAAATGCAGAAGAAAACGTCTAATATAGCCTAATTACGCTTACAATTTTAATAGACATAAATATTAAACTTTATTTCATAACGAACAAAACTTTTCTGACAATGAGGTATTTAAAATGATTTCTTAAATTCATTCCTATACTATAATAAACAAACGAGCAGGACGCGCGAGGGCATTTGCATTGCAAAAGTATTTTGATTATTTTTAAAATACGTTTAAAGTGCCAAGGAAGAAATAAAAAATAATATCATATAATTTTTTATAAGTAAATACGTAAATAGGCAGTCAATTGAAATAATTTCAGAGAATTTGTGTATTTATTAGACATCTAATTAGATTTTAATAATGTATACCGATAATGGATATACGAATAAACGGGGTCATTTCATAATAATTAAGAATGTTGCTAATTTTTGAAACAAGCGTTTGGTCGGTCTACATTCCTCAGAAATTTAAACAGGTGTTTTTGAAATGTGATTATAAATTTATGTGTAAAACTATGTTTTAATATTTACATAAATTACCCAAATCATATATAATGCAAGTAATCAATTGTAAAGCTTTTAGTAACAAAATTTAGTTTCATTTTAATTTGTTGATCTTATGAAAAATCTATTTTTTAATAAATTTGAAAGCCCATGGTCAAGTGTATACAATAGAACAACTTCTTGAAGATGCACATAGGTAGGTTTCGCCTCTACGCTGTGTTGCCGCTAATACGAACAAAAAATGCATGTTAAATGTAGGGAGGTGTATAATGCTGTAACTTAAGTTAAGACGTATCTCGTATACAGCGAAGGCGCCGCCTAGAGTATAACACGATGTACTAAAATGTATCTATGACTGGGTGAATAGGTATTTTTCGACTCCGACCTAAAATTTGGGAAACGGCATAATAAATGATTTCCAACATTTTAAACTACATATACACGGGGATTCGTTTTCGCCTCCGTTTTTTCCACTTCGCCTCCAAAATCGGAGGTGATCGCTATGAACAGACATATATTCGGAGGCGTATCAGTGCTTTCTGCATGTATATATATATATATATATATATATATATATATATATATATATATATATATATATATATATGTATATATATATATATATATATATATATATATATATATGTATATATATATATGTATATATATATATGTATATATATATATATATATATATATATATATATATATATATATATATATATATATATATATATATATATATATATATATATATATATATATATATATATATATATATATATATATATATATATATATATATATATATATATATATATATATATATATATATGAAAATTCATAATTACTAAAGGACGGCCCTATGCCGAAATGCCTGATACACATATTGTAACATAGTATAATACCTTGTAAATTGTATATGCAAATAAAAGATTACGGCTTCCAGATATAAGAGGGGATTCGAAAATTTGAAAAGTAAACTGTTTAAAGCAATGTTTTTAGGCCACCCTGGAAGTTAAATCTCTACGATAGTTTTGCTAATTCATTTTACGAAATATTGGTATTCTTTCCTGATAAGTTATACTCGGGTTAGTTTTATAAATGCTACCGATCAAATTATTGTGAAATCGCCTCATTATATAGGCAATAATCAATGAGTAATAATAACGAGGCAATAAAATCTTTGAAAATCTTTCTAATACGATGTTATGAAAACTCCATAGAAATTGAAAGGTATTGGCCTGGTTTTATATAAGCAACTCTACTGCTTTTCAAAATTTAAGACATAATTGACATTGACACTTATGCGGGTTTTATACTACAGTGTTTTGTGTTTGGTTTTAACGTGTCCCCGCGTGATTATAAGTCTAGGCTATAAAGTCAGTAGTGCCTTTTCTGTTTTCTTCTAGAGCAAGGCCTCGCGTTTGATTAACTGAAAACGTCTTTTGACTTGGGTTTTCTGTTTTAGTGGAGTTTCGGCGATAACATTGAAGAAAACGTTTTTTACAGTAAATCACAGTGGCCTCTTATCTTTACGGTAAATGATTTAGAATATTGAGCATGGACACGTATCTACGGCTCACTCGCCACGTAAGTAACTTTTATCAGAACACGTGCAAACAAATGTCAAATTCTACCAATTATGTTTTTGTTTTTTTTTGTAATGAAATGGCCGGCGCGGGGCCCCGCTAGTCACGGGGTCCTGTGTGGTTGTCCGAATTGCCCGGCCCAGGAGCCGCTCCTGTACTAAGGCTATCGTAGTGATAAATTTTAATATTGTTTACGCAAATGTTATACTTATCATTGTATATATTTATCAATAAAATTAATGAAAAAGAATGAAAATATGATTCAAGCAATTATTTTACTTTTTCAACGGGGTTTTTTTGGGGTCCCCAAATTTGTGAGTCCTATCTTATTTAATCTGACACTGTTTTTGGTGCTTTGGTTATTCATGATTTCAGTAATCGATTTTGTGACTGAAATATTTCGTATTTATTATTTAGCCAACACCGATTCCAAGCCCCGAAGAAGATAGGGAAGATCTTACTATTCTACTTTTTGAAGCGTTTTACTGTTAGTGCTAATTATTTCTTATTTTTTATTTATTTTTTTATTTCATTACGAGCACTAACCTCATGGACATATGCCTCATGAGATCGATACTGGAGCCGAAAAATCTTTTCCTGGATCCAGGTTTGATCTCTTAAAATAATTAAAATAAACTGACTCGGTATTTTGTATTTATTATTTGAATTATGTTGCTTTATTTAAAGCAACTCTGCTAAAATTAATAATTCATTTAATAAACTTTTAATTATTTTTTATTTATTTTTTTTAATTATCTTAGAAAATCATGTTTCTTTTTCAAAAAATCATTTTTTGTTTATTTTTTTAATTATCTTAGAAAAGCATGTTTCTTCACAACTAACCATTCTATAAGCAGAAAATGTAAGTACAGTAGGCGCTTGTTGGAGTGAATACTCTATTAAATGAACAATTTGCTTCTATGGACAACAAAAATTAAACAATAACGTGTTCGATTCAATGAACAGAATAAATTAGTGGAATATATGACTTACTTTGCTGAATTTGCACATACGAATAATCTCTCAGTAATAATTTTTTCATTCTCCCCTTTATGAAAGTGTAACTTTCTATCTTGACAAGGCAACTGAAAGCGAAAGTAAAACATGCGAGGTGGTTGCTAGGTATGAAAAACTTTCGGTCCCTGAACAACAAAGTAAAACTGTAAATTTTTTTAAAATATAATATTATAAGATGGCTGTTGTCAACATTACCTTGGTAACAATACTCTTGTATATACGTATACAAACATTATTTTATTATAATTACTGAATCATCATTTTATATATTTATTTACGGTGGTTAATAAATGTCAAGGGGAGAATGAAAAGTTTAATACATTACACGCTGCGAAAGCCCATTCAGGTGCTCGGTGTTTTTAACTAACCTCGGCTACGCTTACGCTTCCCCTCGGCCAATCAAAAACACCTTGCACCTAAAAGTAAACTTTCGCAGCTTGTAATGTAAATAACTATTATTCGCAATCGTATTGGTAATGAGTCCATTCCTGACCATTTAGAGGTCCGAAAATGCATCATTGTTTGTAACTTTGACATTCTCATGGTCCGAAACGACCTATTTTCGCACCTCTACGTGTCTTTAAATTCAGCTACTAGGTGGCGCGCAGAAAATTACATCGCCAAATGCGGTGTATAAATGGCTGTATAAATCATGTTTGGTAATGTTGCGGACCTTGGCTGCTAAAGAACGAGTACCCAGGTATTATTATTAATTTATAAATACTCCTATTCAATAAAATCCTCGAAATATTATGCGATCGAATTTGATGATGTAAGTGGCGACATACGTTATGCCAATTCCAACCGATGACATTTTGCATCTGTCAAGAATTTTAGATAATTCGGTATTTAAAGGACGATTGCGAATAAAATAGTATACAAACCTCGGAAAAAGTACCATTCCTGTGTCTCGAGAACTAGTTCACCTCGAGGCTATCGCCTCTCGGTAAACTATATTGTTCTCTCGACAGAAATGGAGTACTTTCGGCCTCGGTATGTAATGTACTATTTCTTACGACCCCATATGAAAGTGAACAATAGCAAACGCTACCGACATTAAGAAAGTGAGTCATATAACACGCGTGTGTTACGAACATAAGATACGTGTGTGTTAGGAAAATATGGCACGCGAAACAATATCTAGAAATCCATGAATTTTGTTTACATTAAAATGATGACATTAATGTTAAATCTAATTTTGAGCATTTTAACCATTATGTATCTATTCTTTTCTTATAAATATAACTTTAATTAATGTTTAATTAGTTATTCTAGCTATCAAAGAGAAATATCTAATAGATTATACCTAACGTAACCTCACTATAATAAATGAAAATTATTGAAGCAGGTTTGCTAAGATTAAAATCAGCGATACCAACTGGGAGAAAAATAAAGTAATATCAAATAATTTAGTTAATAAGTAATAAGCAACCTCTTTCACACCTGGGATTATGTTATTATAGTTGTTAAAGTTATATTTGTTAAGGAAGTTGTGGCTGTAGAAAAAAATGATGAAAATTAAAATAAAATTAGTGCAGTTGATAGATTTTAAAGCACAAAATTATTTTCTGCAAAATCTTTAATGTTTAGGATGACAATAACACGCGATCTTATGATAAGTTTTTGATACATTTATTATAATAATTTCATAAAAAATAATAAAAAAATATTGACACCAAAGAATTTCACGTAAAAACTTTGGAAGATTGTACCGTTAAAGTTTCAAATTTGTTAGAAAGATACTTTTGCCAAAAAACAATTAATACGAAGAATTTGTCTATTGAACGCTTGATATAGCTCACAAAGTAACAACGTTGCATTGCGACAAATGAGTGGGAAACTTAAATGCTTTATATAGCTACATGCAACACCACTGGCCACTCGTAATTTACATCTCGAAAACAAAATCAGTTGTATTAAATAAAAAGATACTTAATTCGGAAATTTTTTACTGCTACTTTTTAAATAAATCTGAATAAATAGTGTGTCATCCATCGTTTTATATACATATATTTGCAAAGATAACCTCAAAACTGTGTCAACGTCATTTAGTGCATTAATCTGTTTTCATCAGAGCAACAAACGAAATACTGGTGCCAATTTAAGGCAACGTTGTCACTTTTTCACTACTCTAGAAGCCTATAATTTATTTATATTCTAGAGGGATTTCTTTATTTTTTAGTGTTTACATAGTAATACTTTCTTATTTTTACTAATAAAAAAGTAAACTTGAATGAAATTCCTGGTTAGAATAATTGTTTTTGTCGCCATTTTTTCACGTTCTTAAGTTTGGACTAGACAGTCAAAAGTTAATCTTTGACTTTAAAAAGACTAATAATTAATTAAAAACATATATAAATAATAACTAAACTGCTTTCACATGCATTCTAATAAAACTAGTATCGTTTGAGCCATTATTTGAAGTAAAACTATTTAATTATTTCTATTTGTCAAAATAGCAAATGTCCATAACTTTTGGTTCAGACTATCCCACCACAACTCCCTTAAATATTATGAAGATATTATTAAATATAAATAAAAAATAAATTATGTGCCTCTCAAATTATTATATTATAAATTGTAATAGTAATTCATTTAATTAATTTTGCTGCTAAACCCAAGGTTTAATTTTATACTATGTTTAAATAAGTTATGAAGATATGTCTTTTTTAAATTGAAATTTATATTTAGTAAAAGAATCTATTAAATAAAATGTTAACAAACACCCATTCACTTAACAATTGTCATAACAATACTTTTACATTTAACTTCTATTCAGCTCCAGAAAAATAAAATTAAGTTATCAAGATTTAATTAATTTAATTAATTAATTAACTAATATTCATTAACTTAATTTTATTTTTCTGGAAATGTCTTGATATAAATTTCGTTATAATTATTCATATTGTAAAACTAAATTGTTTAAAAAATTAAACTTTATATTATAAAATAAATTGCTTAAGAAAATTAGCTTTAAGTGTGATTTTCTTTGTTAAACCTAATCATAAAAATGTTGGTTTAAAATCTTCAAACATTATATTCTTGAAAATTTAAAAATCTAAATTTTTTAAACGTTTGAAATTTGGGGGGTCGTAGGAAAGATATTGTACATTACACGTTGGAAAGTGACTTTTCTGCACTCGTGTGATTTCCGCACATGGCTTTCGCCTCGTGCGTCAATTCCCACTCGTACGTGCGAAAAGTTTCACTTTCCACACTAGTAATGTAATATACTAAAATTGCATACCAGACGGTGTTGTTCAGTTATAGTTAAAATGTATTTAAGTTAATAAATATAATAAACCCTTTTTAAAGAGTACATTCAATTGAGTGAACTTCTCGTTTGTACGAACAACCTTGGTTTTAATTAGTTCACATATCGAGCGGCTACTGTAACTAAATACACATTATTAATTACTGCTACAAATCTAAATAAAAACTAAGAATGCGGGAAGTTAAATTATCTGTAGTAGTTAGGCCTGGAAAGCTTACTTTCTTAATCAATAATTGCAGTTACCCAAAAATACCCAATAAATTAACTTCTCCAAATTTTGTAGGCGGTTAGGATCTTCCTTTAAGTTATTTCTCTAAGCCTTGTGAATTCAACTATTTTCCTTCCTATTTCAATGTTATTGAATAAACAGCTATTTTAGTAATTTTTATTACAACTATCTTTTTGTAGGGCCTACTGTTTAACCGAGTCCTAGATCTTTGTTTATTATGCGTTTAGCAGTTTTTGTTATGTAACATGATAAAACAACCTACGCGAATGATAAATAAAAAAATATAATTTCATTAAATTTCCTGGCTACTGAAAGTAAAATGAAATACAAATACTTTCTTTTTCATTTTGTAATAAAAATATTATGTATTAACACATTATTATTTTGGCTTGACGCTCACAGTGTTTTTACGTTTATTTAAATAAATATCGTATATAAAGCGGAAAAGTACATGTTTACATTTGCAAATTCATACCGTGTAAAATGTTTATTAACATAACGAAACTGCAGTCTCCAATATTTGCCAAGTTGTAAAATGTAGGTGCTCCAATTTTTCATAAATGCATTTTCAAATCTAGTTTGGCGGGATGCCGAATACTTTGATGTAAATGTATCTAAAATGATACAAGACGATAATTTATTTTCCAGTTGATAGCATAGGTGTAAATTATATTTTGTTTTGCTACAAAAGTGCGATCTATCATTTAGAAAAACAAAAGGATGATTTGGACACGTGTTTATCTAATGTGCATTACGCAACCTCCATGTAGAAATAGAATTTGTAACATCGATATTGAGATTGTTTATATTTTCATAGAAGTTTTATTGTTTCAAGTAATTTAAGATATTAAACTCGTTATGTATGCACGTGCTAAGTACCATGATGATAAACAGGTTTTGTAAGTTTTCCGAATCATATGAAAAAGCAGATTTTTCTTATCTGATATCTTTCCTTAACAATACCGTATTTAAAAATAAATAAGTACTTTGATGATTCAATCTTTTATAGTGCAGATACACTAACAATCAAATGGATATGAGACGTTGAGGATCAAAGATAACCAAGTCCATACTATGGAGTTTGGAGTAAATCGCAATAATTACGATAAATTGCGAAAAATCTCTTACTCAAAAACAAGCATAGTTAGTTATATTTACCTATGCTGCTAATGGGGTTTATTTGTAGCCTTGAATGCAATGTTTTTACATACATGAACATTTTACATACAGAATGAAATGAAGGGGTTAGAACAGAAGGGAAATAAATATGTAAGTGACATTGATTTGCTTTTGAGTTAATCAATTCCAAAGAAATCTTATTATAGAATATAAGATTATATTATTGTTTAGGTGGTTTATTTATTAAAAAGTGTGCACAAATCAATAGTGACATACAAGTCTTTAATATCTAATATTTGTTTAGCAAAAAAAAGTTACTTGTTTCTTTTCTATGCCAAAATTTTTGTAATTAAGTTATGTTAAACCAACATATTACTATTTGTTTTTGATGAATATCAATACATACCGTATTTCACTAACAATGTTACCTTGTTCACAGTGATAAACCGTCTGGTTAAAAAACTAATACTGTTTAGAAACTAAAGTATTTATTATCTTTCTTTCAAGCGAGTAATGTTCTTTATGCAATAAAGTTACAGAATTTTATAGAATAATATGACATAATGCTTGACTTTTCTATGCAAATAGATTTGTCCGCTATATGTTCCTTACATTTTGTTAAAACTGACCTTTTTATCTGACCGATATATTTCCGGTTACAATTATTACATTTATTTGGTATATTTCCAATTTTATTTTTTTCCGTTTTATCTTCCACCAAGTACATACTTAGTTTAGATTCTTCAACCAGTTGTTCGACGTGTAATATAGGAAGGTGTGCATCCTTTTAATATAACAAGCTTTCCAAGCTTTTAGTAATCGTGTAAAAATACAGTTTATTAAATTTCTTATTAGTTTTCAAAAATATATTGTAAACACAAATATATTACTGAATAATAATGCTCTTATTTAAACTGTCTTTTCGCACCTATCTCCCGCCAAAACTCAACCCCATCCTTTCTTATGAACTTTTATCTTATCGTCTATCTTACCTTATTTTTAGATCTTATTTAGTAAATATTGGTTTATTTTAAACTGAACAATTTATATTATTATAAAAGTACTTTTCTATTATACTAGACGATTTTCTGCTTGAAAAATATGTTCATGTAATTGACAATTTTTTAGTTGTCATTTTCAATATCCAAACTTACCATTTTCTTCTTTTCAGAAAATTAACTTCAGAGAGATACTTTTTAATCTTTTTAGAAACTTTCAGAAATAGTGTATACAATATGTCTAAAATGATTTAGTTTTTCCACACGTCGTATTTGTAACCTTGTTGTACAACTTTTAAAACTAGTGAAGAAATACTTACTTTTTGCAACTTTTTGTGTAATTTAATAAATAAATAACTATTTTATTCGCAATCGTATTGGTAATGAGTCCATTCCTGACCATTTAGAGGTCCGAAAATGCATCATTGTTTGTAACTTTGACATTCTCATGGTCCGAAACGACCTATTTTCGCACCTCTACGTGTCTTTAAATTCAGCTACTAGGTGACGCGCAGAAAATTACATCGCCAAATGCGGTGTATAAATGGCTGTATAAATCATGTTTGGTAATGTTGCGGACCTTGGCTGCTAAAGAACGAGTACCCAGGTATTATTGTGTAGTATGTAAGTGGCGACATACGTTATGCCAATCCCAACGAATTTTAGATAATTCGGTATTTAAAGGACGATTGCGAATAAAATAGTATACAAACCTCGGCAAAAGTACCATTCCTGTGTCTCGAGAACTAGTTCACCTCGAGGCTATCGCCTCTCAGTAAACTATATTGTTCTCTCGACAGGAATGGAGTACTTTCGGCCTCGGTATGTAATGTACTATTACAATTTAAAAGTTATATCTACAGAGTACCTTGGAGGTATTGTAACAGATACATTATTTTGTGTATCTAGATACAGGTACAGATACTATCAGAAAAAGTTACCTAGATACAGATACAGATGCTTTTGCTGTGAAGTATCTAGATACAAATACAAAGTCTAACATAATGTATCTAGATACATTTGTAGATACTTGTTTTATTGTAATCACTCCAAAAATAAAAACTTCCTACACAATTTTTCGTAACGAAAATAGTCAATTACAGGATTAATCTAGGACAGCAATATTTATTAGAATTTATACATATTAAAAATGGATAATTATTAAGCAGAAACCAGTATCTAATGATAAGTACAATGTGTATTCAAACCTTTATATTTTTTTAGAATTATTATGTGTTCTTTTCACAGTTAACTTACTTTAATATCTTAACAAAAATATAAAATAAAACATTATTAAAGCATTCCGAACATGCTACTTGTGTAGATTTTCTATCTTCAATCTTGGTGTTGTGCAAAATATTAATAACTTGTATGAGTTCCAATAGTTTTAGTTGTTTGAAAACCTAGATAATATTTTATTTCATACTGTGTCACATTTGTCAGTTTTACGTCAAACTTTTCAGTCCGACAAATGCGATCTTACGGTCTAGTATGATTGTAAAAATTTTTATTCATAATCATATTGCAATATGTACATTTCATATGTTGTAAAAACTTGGAAAGTAAGCTATTGCTATAGCAACACCAAAGTGGTTAACAATTTCCTTTACATGTCTGTAAAACTGACATGTAAAGTTATGGCCAACTTTTTTTTCTGAATAATTTAAAACAGGACGATTTATCCGATTTAAATTAAAGTTTTTATAAATATATTTAACGCTAAAAACATATTTTTTATTTAATATTAGTTTTATTTTTATTTTTCCGTATTTTATATTTAATAATTACAATGGAATTAATTAATTTCTAATTTTAAAATACTGAGCGCATACATTGCCATCTAGCGGCGAAGAACAAAACCTTACTTAAAATTTCTTTGGTCGACAGATGGCTCTGATTGAAATTATGACAGTTTATAACAAATTTATTTTAAAATTTAAAATTACTTTTTATTTTGGTTATCTTAAGTTTAATTATTGTGAACAAAATAGTATACATGTTTCGTTGGTAAAGTTTCCACGCCTCGCGATATTGTTTGACCTCGACGTACCGTCTCGGTCAAACAATTATCGCTTGGCTTGTAAAGATATCCTTCACCAACTCAATATGTAATATACTATTACAGTCTAGTATGACTGTAAAAAATTTTACCAGACGCAAATACAATCAATCAACTGGACAATGTTTTAGTACGTAATCAGTTATCTTGGATACTCGTTCTTCATAGATGTCCATATTTTGCATTCGGAAATTTATTTTATATAATTTTTTTTTAAATTAAACCAAAACTCCAATAATTGCAGTATGTAATAACGCATTACGTCATACGTCCTGGAAATGTTGTTACAGTCTCGTTTCGATGTTCCATCTTACTCGACTGTAAAATTTCATTTCTAGGACTTATAACGTAAATTACTATTACCACTTAACAGAAACAATCATAACTTAAATATTATTTTTGGTAACCTAATTTCAAAGTAGGTGTTGGTACGATTCACACTATAACAATTTTGCAAGTACCTAGTACTATTACACCACAAACGTCGCTAAATCTGGTTGCTTTTAGTTACCCTCCATGTAACTAAATAGATTGTATTACTCTTTATCACATTTTCAAAAGCACTTCATTAAGACAGTTCTTACTTTAAAAGTTCTTAAATTGACTGTTGATAGAAAAAATAGAACTATGTAACAAAGCTGTACTCACTAGCCCTTTACTGTACTCACAGACTTAGAGGATTCACCTATGGCTTGTCGTGGTACTTATCTACAATTCCAGTAAAATATACATTCCAGACTTATTACGTAAATATTAAATAACTATTACATGTAATAAAGAATGATTTCTGTTTATTACATGAATTCTTTCCATACCTGAAATTGTGGTACATATTTATCTAATTGTTTGTACAAGATGTAAATTATGGTACAAGTACAATAATTATGATACATTTGGCAACACTGCACTGGACGGACAAGAATGCGTCTTCCTCACACAATCGCATTCTGTAATAATATCCATTGTTTATAGAGTCACTACATCTAGTCAGCTAGGCCATGCTGGCGGACCAGAGTACTGCAATCGATCCTATTTTGGGACGAGAAAAACCCGAAATTGTCAATTATTATTATTATCCTCATTGAATTTAATTAAATCCACGTTTAGTTTTAAAAGGTTTTCCTACATAGTTTTCATTCTGACAACCCCAAGTTGTATTAAGCCAAATACGTAAGATGCGATTTTAATTTATGAATTACTAGATTTTACACTTTTTTTGCCCCAATATTTGCCCGTCGATTACGGTACTCTGATACGCCAACTTGACCTAGCTGACTAGATGTAATAACTCTAATTGTTTAGCGAGGTGACTACCATCTAGTAGATTTCAAAGCAATTCCATAATAAAAAAGAAATTATTAGTTTTATGTTTGGCGGTTTATTTCAAATTTAAAATTCCATCAACCTCATTTATGATAGTTTTTGTATTATAAAATTATAAAAATATGAAAATAGTATCTGCACAATACAGATACACAGATACTACAGATACTACAGAAAATGTATCTAGATCCAAATACAGTTACAATATTTTAAAAGAATCTACATATGTATCTAGATACTATAAAAGTATCTAGATAGTGTATCTAGATACTTGTATCTAGATACATTACCACACTGCTCCAAGCAAAGTCTGGTTATGTTACTATAGACAGCTTAACAAATTCTAAAATTTACTAGATGTAAATGTTAAGTGTTCGGAAATTGTGAAACGAAAGAAACACAAACAATGGCATTTATACCATTTCTGTTCTAAATGCTTAAATGCCTTCATTGTATAAGATATGCGCATTCAACAAATGGACTTGACTGCAGATTTTGACACAAAACTATGGACATCGCACATTTTGATGTGAAAATTTAATAAATCTGTTTACTTTTTAATATATCTACTGTATTAATAACGAATATTAAAACAAACGACGTGTAATAAATACTAAAACTAAAAGTAACAAAAATTTTATTGAACAATAAGTTAGGGATCTTGCGCTTGCAAGTAATAGAGATTCATAGTTTCAAAGTAAAGGTCTATTATCCGTGGGTTTTATACGTTTAAGCACTTAATAAGCATGTATGTACATGAAGGTTAAGTTAATTAATGATTTACATTAAATTATATTTTGAATGCAAATTCATATAGAAAAATATATCGTTCCGGCTGGAAACCGAACCCAGGACCCTCCACCATATTCAAAATATAATTTAATGGAAATCATTAATTAACTTAATAAAATTAACCTTCATCTAAAATAGATAAAATTAATTTCCTTTCGAAATGATTCATAATAATATAGATGCTTTGAATATTGATGTTGTTGTCATGCGATATGCTGATCTTCATTAATAATATTCAAAAAATATCTAGTTACTTTGTATGTTTGGTAAGAAAATATCTAATTCATATAGAAAATTTGTCGTTATGCTGATAGTCGTTTTTTGGTAGCTCAGTTGGTAGAGATACCACCTAGACAGTGGAGGATCCTAGGTTCGATTCCCAGCCGGTGCAATATATTTTTCTACATGAATTTGCATTCAAAATACAATTTAGTAAACTTGCTTCATAGGTATAAAATCATCGTAAAATCAGTTTCAGATTTTCAAAGATTACTTTTCAAGATTTAATATTCTCAGTATTTCAATTTTCAGGGTTTTAGAGTGCACTGAAACTTTGTTATTCTTTTAAAATTGATTTTTGAAACTTTTGAAATCCCTGGTGTCTAAGATTGAAAAGAAAACGTGTTCAGAATCCAAACTCAAATGGAGTTGAGTAGTCAGTTAGATAAAAGAAAAACAAATTAACTTTTGCGAATAGACCTGGGAAGAGGGGTATGTGAAAAGAAAAAAAAACATTGCTTAGGTGATCAGAAAGTATTAGGAAAAAACTGTGAGTCTCTCTCTCAAAAGATATCGCGTGGAAAAGTCGGTGAGGTGAACATTGAACATTGTTATAAAGGTCCGATGTTCGATTCTCTGTACGGCTGAACTACTACTACCCCTGGGGTACATCATAGAAGTTACAATTTCTGTGTCTTATTTACTATAAAACCCTGCATATTGTGAGGGGTTTAGATTCCGAACTCATTTTGATCCCATGCTGTTTCTCTTAAATATCCAAGTAGTAGAAACTGTCGGTCTTTCGAAATTTTAAAATATCGTTCTTTGATATTTCCTCTTTTGAACCTCAGTACTTAATAGGTAAGATCTTAAGAATATAAATAATAGATATAAATCTTGCGATTTATGAATATTTGAGCTATTTCGTTTCCATAGCAACAACGAAACTGTACACTGCGCTAAAATAAAAAATTTCCTGTGTTATTTTTTATGATTGTTTTCTAATTTTTTGATTATTTTAATAACGCTCTAGAAAAAACTTTGTGTGCAATTCGTGCTCCAAATGATTTTGGTGGTCTCGAATGAGTTTTGACTCGGCTACGTCTCGTCAAAAATCTTTCATCCTTGACCACCAAAGTAGCATTTCGCGCACTAGATACACAGGCCTACCGGAAAAGATGTTTTCATCGGCTTTAAACGATAGATACGGTCGGATTATCACCTCTTGTTGTATTTGCTTAGAAAAGTATTCCTTGCAGTAGAGCTTAAAAGACCAATAAATTGGATTCTTGTGACCCAAACAATCACCACCGTGAAAAACTGATCACCAGGACTAAACTACATTTCACAATAAACTCATAAAGAGAGAAATTATCAAAAACTTCCTAAAACTGGAATGAAGTAAACACTATTTGCAAGTCAAATTACAACTCTCTTTTTAAAGCATAAAAGTGATTATCTTATCAAAAAGGTTCAAGAAAACCGAGATAAAGCTGAATTCACCAATGAGGTAGCCTGAATAGAAATGTTACCAAATATGGCAAAGCCAATAGAATGGTGTGCCCATAAGCACTACCATATATGGAATGACAGAAATGTGATAAACACACTAGAGAAAAGCCTCTTAAGAAAGAAAAAATTTTAGGTTAAACATTAAGTGAAATTGAACTGGGGAAAAGCCTTTAAAGAAAAATTGTAACAAAGATACTAAGTATCTTGTAAGTAATTGTTTAATTTTCATTATGGCTGATCTACTGAATTTTCCAACATTTGACAATTCCAAGCTAGAGCTATTTTTTATAATAATAGATAGATATTTCGATTATTTACATATTGAATATATTTAAATGACCATCACGATCTTATCGTAACGCCACCTCGGATATCACCCTTCACAGCCCTAAAAACTGCAATTAAAGTACCAACTAATCAATCTACACTTTACCCAAGATCAAAGACCTCTTTGGAACACAAGTTAGATCAATTGACAACAAAAGTAGATAATATCTCCAGTGATGTTTCTAAGATTCAAGAGCCGATTCAAGCCGTTTCCATGCTTAACCAGATAAGTACTTTTCCAGATATTCTGTCAAACTTCATTATTCCAAGAGATAAAGTACACGATATTATTTTTACTGTTCATACCGCTGCAATATCTTCTATTTTACTACCAAAATTCGATGACCTATTATACATAGAAATTCTTTCCTGTTCTCCCAGCAACTTGGTAGCAGCACTCATACGATAATCGTCATATTATGTACCTTGCTGCTTATTGTTAGGGTTAGATTTTTCTTGAAATCATAACCTTCGAATAGATTGTGTCAACCAAAGGGTAATTTCTTAGCAATTAACCGAATCCAAACGTACCTTTTCTAGTGACCATTATTCCATTGGTAGATTGTGTAACACTAATGTTAACCTTTGGTTTCCAAAAAGAATTAGTAATCTCATGTCAGAATCTACTCAAAATGTTTACTCACAAATACTGCATCACCAATTTCCAGAATTATTACCATCCATTGACTACAATCGACCTGTACATCATTTTATTACCAACAAAATAGAAACAACAGGATCTTCAGTTAAGGCTAACCCAGGAAAGATGAATCCTACCAAATTATTATATGTTTTTTTTAGACAAATATTTGGGACATGTTTTGAGAACCGATGTTTTGGGGCGATCGTCCAGTAGCTGGTCAACGTCGATCCACTTGGTTCCAAACACACGGAAAATTCTGGTCATGCAAATTCAGCACCAGCAGACTCTCATCGTATGTAGGAGATTTACTTTACTTTGAACTTACCAGTTACAGTTTTTAAATGACTTTACTCGGAAGATACAAGGTGCAACAGTATTCTCCAAGAAGGATTTGAAGAAGCATACTTCGCATTCCCCGTGGAAGCTAAGGATATTTCAAACACAGCCATCACTACACCATTGGGCCTCTTTCAATTCAAGCGAATATGTTTTGAAAAACGCAGCTAGTTCTTGGTCCCATAATGGATTCTATATTAAAGGCCTCAAGGACTAAAGGAGTTTGATATTTTTTATAAAGACGACTAGACAACAAATATTTTCCAGATTAAGCAACAATGGGCTTCTCATAAATTAAAAAAAATGCGTTTTTGGTGTGTCAGTAAGGTGACCAACTATACTTCTTTTGGGAGTTTTCTACTCCATTTAGAGTTATTGTACTCCTTTTAAAAGCTTACTCTAAGTGTACTCCTTTACACTTGCTTGTACTTCTTTGTGGTACTGTTAGATCTCAGTGTCGCCTCGAATAAAGTCAGTATTATCACCAGAGTCGAGCAAAATAGTAAAGCACAAAACCACATTTGTTGTGTAGTGTATGATTTTTACTACTTATTAATAACATGAATTTTGAATTGAAACCACTTTAAAATGTGACTTCCCGATTAGATTTGTGACATAAACTAAATGTAATTCAATATCTTAAAAATGATTTTTAACAATGCCATATTTTTTAAGACTACCTGTGTTGAAAGAAACAAATATTCAGTGGCGTGACTACGATTTTAATGAATTTAATTCAAATATCAACACTAAATTTTATCTTATCGAAATCCACAAGAAGTATTAAAGTAACGCCAATGAAAATGATATCATTACTTGCAAGGCGAACTGTTTTCTTTGTCTGGGATTATCACATTAGACTATTCAACTGTTTGCTGGTGGTTTCTAATGAGAAAACCTATTACTGTATTGCTTCTTTTATTTGACTTTCCAGGTACCAATCGCAATACATTTACTGTTCGGGTAATTCCGTCTTTCTGAAATTCTTTGTATTATTTGTGTAGTAGCGACAGATGTATATTGCTTAGCTTGCATTGAGCATTACTTTTATTATCTGCATTAGTTTTCATTTAATTCTTAAATTTATTATTATACGTAATAATTATTTTTTTGCAACCCTACGCAAAGTGGACACATCACGTTTGCAATATAGGACGCGAAATTCAATTTCGTGGCCGTTATCCTTAGTAACTTTTTCGAAAACTGTCATAAAATGTTGACATTTTAATTCTGTAACCTAAGTCTCAAAATGACAATTTAGTTAACTAGAATGTCAAAAGCTTTACTCATTTTTCGCCAATTTTAACAATATTTCAAAGCACTTTTCGAAAAAATATTGTTTGATACGTACGTGGTTGCTCCAATGGTTTTTCGAATCTCGAATGTTTCCTCCATTTCTGAGTGCAAAAGTGATATACTTCGCAACATAGAATCAAAAATTACTATATTGTGCAGCTGTATGCGAAGTGGATCCATCACGTACGCAATACAGTACGCGAAAGCCAATTTCGCGGCCATTGCTAAGGATAAAGGCCATCAAGTAACTTTAGTGCTAGTATCTCTTCCCATTTTTACGAGTTGTAACTAGTAAACTAATTGTTTTATTTATGTCATTCTGTTGATTGTTAAAAGCAATGGAATTTGTAATTACGTATTTTTTACGGTTGCACAAAAATTGTGTATAGAAAATATACACAAAAATTTTGTGTACTTTGTTCGAGAAATTCTTTAGCATCCTCGAGATTGTCCTGCCGATCCCAAACGTCCTCGGCGACAATTATTCTGCCCATACGGTTAAAAGAGATTTCGCGGCTTTCGTATACAAATAACTTATTAATTGGCTTACAGGTTATAGTATTTGGAAAGTATTAGTTCTATGTAAAATGTATTACATGGTAAAATGTATTTAAAAGTTTTACATAATTTTTATTATAGTAATAGTGGACAAATAAATGCCACTACGTATGTATTTGAGGAAATCTTTTGCAAATATTTAACTAAAAAGGTTTCATAACTTTATGAGAAATTATTCAAAATGTATAATTTTTGTCTGTTTTATAAAATGCATCTAATCACAAAGAAATAAAATTATACCCAATATTAATAAAAAATCTTGATATTAAAAGTGGCAATCAATTAGGAATTTTAAATTTAGCATAAACTTATTTCGAGTTATTAATGGAAATACATCATTTGAATTTCAAATTTGTACCATTATCAGCAGATATCACGAATTTTGAGGACAGGAATCGTGAAACTCTTGCATTTGGAGTGTCCAACTCCAGACCCTCTGGAATTGACAACGTACTCCTTTTTTGTTAAAGATCATCTTAGTGTCAAAGCTCGATAAATGCTCACGGAATTTAACCTTAACAAGCTTCCCATTACCTGTTAATCAGAAAAATAGTAGAAGTTTTGCTAAACCAAATCACACTTTTTCAAAGAGGCTCGCTCCTATCGAACAAAAAACAATGTTCTTTCACGCGAACTTTAGCAATTCAATTTCTTTAAAAAAAAATCCATTTATATCGTTTTAGTGACCTTAGGGGAAGGCTGCCGTCATATTTCTTGTTATATTCATCGAAATTTCTACCAGTAAATAAAAGACTTGCGTAACTTAAAATCTATTTATTCAACTTGTTTATGCTAATGTTATGGAATATGCAGAAATTGCATGGAACATAAGAATATGCAGTAATTCACTACATTACTGTAGTCTGTCGTGTTTGTTTTATCAGGTCTTTTTCTTCATACGTAGGTATTGCGGTACCTGGGTGTTGCCCCTTCGGTTTCTTTTTGGCCACGCCTGCTGCGCTCTGATTGGCTATCCCCACTCCTGTAGCTCCTCCCCTTGCTTCTGATTGGTCGACGCCATCTTGGATGACACGCCTCCTGTTCTGTAATTGGACGAGCGCCATTTTGGATGACACGCCTGCTGTTCTCTGATTGGACGAGAGCCATTTTGGAACTTTGGGGCGCCATTTTGACCACGCCCGTCCGTCATTACGGGAATCTGTATTACCGACAACCAGCGTATCGTCAACAGAGGGCATCATCAGTCAGAGGGGTCATGAAGGAATACCGACAAACTGTGTACTGCTAGAGGGCGTCATGAAGAAATCTGTATCACCGCCGGTATGTAGAGGCAGCCATTTTATATCACAACATGTGGCGCTAAAATTTGAATCTGTACTGAATCTGTCATTTTTGCATCTGTCATTTTAAATCTGTCAATTATGCATCTGTCATTTATGCATATGTCATTTTTGCATCTGTCATTTTAAAGCTGTTATTTTAAATCTGTCAATTATGCATCTGTCATTTATGCATATGTCATTTTTACATCTGTTATTTTAAAGCTGTCATTTTAAATCTGTCAATTGTGCATCTGTCATTTTTGAATCTGTCATTTTAAATCTGTCAATTCTGCATCTGTCCTTTTAAATCTGTCAATTATACGTCTGTCATTTTGCATCTGTCATTTTGCATCTGTCATTTTTGCATCTGTCATTTTTGCATGTGTCATTTTGAATCTGTCATTCTTAAAGCAGCCATCTTGGATTTCCCTAGATTTGAATTTTAGCGCTAACTCTGGGATTAGATCCTTTTATCCCTTTCACTAAGCGGAAAATTTTTCCTCTCTCCTTCTCATAGGATGACTACTTACCGGCTCTGCTTTGTAACCTAGGATGTTCGCCATCGGAAAGATTCGCTTTACTCGTGTACTCTCTCGCTTATAACGATCTACCTTTTATATATAGTCGCCCTTCACCCTTAGTCATGCTAGTCTCGTCACCCTTCACCCTTAGTCTTGCTAGTCTCTTCACCCTTCACCCTTAGTCATGCTAGTAAATGAAACATCAATGTTTAAATATACATACTATTTATTTTGCTATACATTTAATGGACAATTGTAACATATTATTTGACAAATTATTCATTACACATTACACGTTTTCGGCTGCTGCTGCTGATATGATTGCAGTCGTGTACGTACGGCATCGATAAACTTTTGTGGATAATGTTTTATTATTTCTAATAAAATGAACGAGTTCAAGCCACCAGGTGTTGTTGCTGCTGTGTTGTCTATTAAACCGGTAGCTGAGTAGTAGCCGCATAACAGCTCGGTCGTGAATAAGATGGAGTCTGTAGGTGGAAGCGTTTTATAGACATCTTCAGGGCGTCTCAGTTGACCTTCTGCTACATTCTCTATGTTTGCGTGGTAGAAACGCGAAAAGTCCAGGTGATGTAACGTTCGAGCCTGATGATTGATCAGCGGTGCTAGATGCAATATAGACTGAAACTCGTAATCTTTTAAGGTTATAGTCCGCTGTTTATCATTCTGATGAATCGCCATCCTGTTGCCGAAAAACTCGTTGTGAATAATCTCGATGTATAAATTCTCACATAGATGGACTTTCAAATGTTTATCGCGATGTAGTACACTGTCGTCCTTGAGGCAGCAGCAATCATAAAAGAAATTTTTAAACATTGCCTCGACTCGTATATCATACAGCTCGAACCAGTCACTTTCCGACAACACTATTTCACCATGCTGGCATACGTTATTCACGCATTCGAGTTTCACTACCACGTCAAATTATTTAGACCCCAAGGCGTCGTCGTCGTCGTCGTCGTCGTCTGGTGGAATAAGTCCTACTTGGATGTTGTGTATATGGTCGTAGTTTTGTTCTTCACCTGGAGGTCTCGTAACATACAACGGATACTGGACAGCCCCGAGCAGTTGAACACGTACTTCACCTTTAGCTGCTGCTACTGGTGTATCTACGATGGTAAAGTTTGCTGATGCTGCTACAGCGTCATCAGCGTAGTATAGAAGCTGCTGCGACAGATCATGGAACGCTAAAACAATAATACAATAATCGGTTAATATAAGCATAAACATACAAAAGTTTTAAACACCTTACCTAGTTCTTCTTCATTGTTCCACGCTTGACCGTTCTCGCTGTACTTGTCGGAACTTGCTGTTAATGGTGCATGATCTGCAACATCAGGGCCTTCATCTAAACAAGCAGCAGCAAAGTAGACACAAATTAGCATACAAACACAAACTTGAAGCTTTATAAATAACAACTTACCTATTTCCAGGGGTTCGCTCTCGCAGGTCTCGTTATCATAACAATAATTAGGACTGCTTATACTCGCCATCATCGTAATTGTTGCTGCTGTACACGTGCTGTCTGCTACTAGTACACGCTAACAACTGTCGACTTTATATAGTCGCTTATATTTACCTAGATCCAACGCATGCTCAGTAACATGCATATGGTAAACAAGTTGTCGGCGTTGACAGACAAGTCTCATCTTGTTTAATGACACGTCATCGTTATTGCCAGGTGTGTGTAGGTAATTACCTCATTCTTGATTCTTTCTCATACTAGTTATAGCTATCACTTTCATGCCATGGTACAGAGGGAAGAATAGTAATAATACACATATTGAACATTAATCTTTTATTCATCTTTCTCAAAATTATTGAACAACAAAACAATAATTAAATAACTAAACAATTATCTGTTCTCGGATAACCATAATAGAACATTAATCTTTTATTCTATGACAATCTTTCTCAAAAATTATTAAACAACTAAACAATAATTAAATAACTAAACAATTATTATTATTAGGGTTGAAATCTGTTCTCGGATAACCATGAAGACATACTCACAACACATTTTTCATGAAACGGCCTATTGAATGCCTTGTACGCTTTGTTATGCCAAATATTCTTTTCAACAATGTCTTCATCTACTACTACTACTTAAGAGACATAATTGAAAAGAACAAAATCGCGTTTATCAGGTAAGAACTCTATTTCATGAGTATGTTCCCCGAGTATCTTCATGTGATTTATATTCAATCACTCTCAAATTTCACCATCTTTTGATAATTAATTACAATTACTGTACATAAAGTATAATTCTTGTCAGCTGCACTTATTATTATAACTACACTATACTGACAAAAGATGATTGTACAACTTACAACAGCTAATTACCTAATTATTGCATTCTTAGATAATTTCGAATATAGTATACACAAAGTATAAACCTAGATATCATCATCACTTATAATAATAATAATAATTACACCAAGCCGAAGGTCGATCTCGTGCGATTAACATACTCCTACTACTACTACAACTGAACTGTACAATAATTATATACATTATGATAATCAATGAAAACATCGACCTTCATATGATGTTGTTGTTGTACTTATTACTATACAAATATTTTGCTACTTAAGAGTTAGATATGATACTACCTATACAAATGATATACAAAAAATTTACAAAACTTAAAAATACAACTATACTACTATACACATACACACATATATATACAAGAGGTTTAAAATGTTTATACACGTGGTCTCTTGTTATAGCCGAACGGAACGGAATCAAAATCTTCTATACGTCGTCTCTTCGCGAACGTTATCTTATAGACTTTTGATTCCGTTCGCGTTACAAGATGATGGTCAGCCGTACGCCGGATGTTGTTGGACTCTACAATAATCTTCTCGTCCATGCCTTCCAGCAGCCTTAGCATGGACTCAAAGTTTATTTTTTGAGTCGCGGCGTGATTTAGGGTGATGCCCTTGACCTTGACGACCACGTGTATCTGTCCTGTGATCGGGGAATACACTTTGTAGGCCTAGTTCTTTGGCCCGCCTGACACAAACTCTGTAATATACGATCCAGGACCGTACTGTTCGAGCTCGTCGGTGAGGTCACCTAGGAATCTTCCTGTTGGTAGATCGAAGTTGCCCGGCTTCGAAACGTATATTACAGAATCTGAAACAACGAAAAATTAACTCTAATATAACCGGTGTTGATGTTTGATAGTACGACTTACCTGTGTCATAGTATAAGACTCAATCGCCTAGCTGATCCAAATAGGAATACAGCTTAAGACGGGCCTGTGCAGTGACAAATGCCGCGATGACCACGTTGACCGACGACAGAGGATCTGCTGCTTCCTCTTTATGTTGCCAGTTAACCGCAATCATCTCGTCATTTATTTCCTGCACGTAATTCACGTCTACGCCAGGGCTGGACAACAGGTCGAAGAACTCCTTGGACTCGCTGATTATGGCCGTTTTTGCCTGGTTTTCACGTTGACCAAATTTCCCTAGAATACAAAAATATTAAGTAAAGAAAACTACGTAAGGCTAGTGTACTTACCCCAGAAGGAATTCAGCATCAGTTTGGCCAACGATCTCAAACCAGGGTTCTTGATAATTCTTAGCTGGTCCAGGGCGACTCCTTCGTTCTCGAGGTAGTCATCAACGTACTGTTTCCGGGCTCCATCGATATCATCCTCGTTGATGTTGTCGTTGGCAGTTATTGAAGATGGCCAACCGCTGGCTTCCTGTTTCATCTTCAGGAACTTGTCGATGAAGCCCGAAAACAAGCCCCCAGACTTGGACGATTTATTGTACTGGGTTACATCGTACGACCAGATCTCTTGTATGTCCTGCACGATGTAACCCTTACGAATGGCCATTATCACTTCGTTCAAGACCCAGGTTCCGTTGATGACTCGATACTCGACGCCATGCTGACATTCGGCCTGGTTCAGGTCTTCGGTGCAAGTACGACATAGAGGGAACAGCAGCTTTTGGTGCATTTTGACGGGTAAGACCGGATGATACAGATCTTGCGGCGGTAACACTGTTCATTTTATTACGCCGTTGATCTGTTCTATGCCTCCTTTATCCCTGATTAGCTTTTCACAAGCCGCCTTGCCTACGTAAACTTCTGGATGGCCAACTGGGAATTTTGCGTACTTGCATACCGAGGGGTAAAGGGAGCACACGTCGTCATACCGGATCTTTTCCCCGTGTTTTGCAACACGCTTTAATTTTGCTGCCCCTGTATGGCCGCCGTAAAATGCCTCTTTCGGGTTTAAGGTTGTGTTTAGTAGCAAGGGATGTTTCTCTACCAGCTGACTGAGTTCGGGTGTTAACTGCCTGCGGAAGCGACATTCCCACTGCTCAACAACCTCATATCCTAGTGACTTTAACTTCTCCGTTGTGGCTCGGGTCTTCTCGAACCTCATATCCATGGTGTCGCTAGGATCGTCGTGTAGAGGTTCGTTGCGACGGGTGGTGAAGCAGGTGGGACATCCATGGAAGTAACACCCGTGAAATTGAAATATGGAATTACCATACAGGCCGTCCACCTTTAACCCGCCCACGATAGCTTCTCTCTGCCTGCCGGCATGTTGAATCTCAACACCTCTTTGATGTTCTTCCAGCAACAGCCATTGAAGAGCTACCTTAGACTGGTTATCGGCCCGTCTATAACCACCCTTTGGTACCAGTCCAATGGTGCTTTCTTTGAGGAATTTCCTCCGGAACATGAGATTGTAGGCAGAGGCGATGGTGATGGCTTCCGTGAACGGGTAAACGTCGCATTCCTCAATAAAGAGATTCCTAAAGTGGATACAGGCTCTCTTCAAAATATCGACGTCTATTCGACAATATTCGACCAGGTCACGTTGCATGTCGAACTCCGTGATGTCCCTGTTCGCCTCGTACCACTTTAGGAACTCTTTACGAGCCCGGGGTTTCATGGTGTCGGGGCTGTAGAATTTGATGTCCGGAAGAGGACCCACGTAATGGGCGTTGGCCTCTGTGTTAAAGAGGTGCGGGAAGTATCCTTTGGGAGCCGGTAAATCGAACGCTTTAGGCAAGTCAGCCAGAGCCATGAGGAAAAAGTTTAAAGAGTCGATAATCTTTAGATTATCTAGTTGTAGCAGCAGAATTCTTGAACCGCGCATAATGAGGTCCAGTTTCAAAGAGGTGTTTGTAATAACATGGTTCAGAAGGAATTGTGTATCTAAAGCCTGTCCGTTATGGGCATCTTACACAAGTGGTAGCCGCTGATGAATCGTTGTAACATTCAGAACAGACTTGCTGGAAAACGCATAGATTCGGTTCGTGGAGTTTGACCCCGGGCGCAATTTCTTTCTCTTGCCGGGTGTCCAGGTCGAAGAACACAAACAAGGTGTCTTGCTTTGTGTTCCTCGGCCCGGCCGGCTGTATATGACAGAAATGGTTTTCGGGTTTATGGCTCTGACAGATCTTACAATAGATCTCCCAGCACACGTGGTCCTGCTTCCGGGTCTTGAGGTTCACGGTCTTAAAACATCCCTCGCATTTCTGTACTTCCCGGCACATTTTACCCTCCTGATGGTTATTAAAGCAGGCTTGACTTCTAAAATCTCGCCTGCAGTCCGAACATCTAATCAGCTGCGCTGTTCTTTCGCAGGGCGGAGAGCTACCGCAGCCTACGCAGGACTTTTCACAACGGTGATGGTTTTTATGGTCGTAGGGTACGTGACAGTGCTCACAGAAATAACTGCAGGCAAAGGCTGAGGTCAACGATGTTATGACGTTATAATGATGCTCATGATACAGCAGATTTATGTTCTTTGTTACTGTTATTGCATCATAAGCATCGTTATCAACGACCCCCTCAAAGATAAGTGAACGACCTTTTGATCCGTGGCTATACACTACTATCTTATAGCTGGGGGCCAGGAGCTGCTGGAACAACCTTAATTCATTGACCCGGCTCCCTCCGGTGGAATGAAGGCTACACCTGCTTCCTGCATCATTTCCTCGGCCTTTATCTTTTGCACGCTCTGATTTTGTCGGATCTTCTTGTAATCAGTACTGTTATCTGCGTGAGCCCTGCCTACGACCAAAGCCCTGGGTGGGCATAGATTGTCACTGGTGTTGTTAATCGTGACAATCCCTCTGCGACGGCTACACTCTTCGGCAAAGGTGCTGTGCGTACGGTTACGACTGCGACATTGTCCGGCTGGTGGTGTTACTATTGTAGCTATTAGTCTGAAGGTGTCCGAACTCAGGGTTTCAGGATCGCTCTGTAAAATCGATTCTAGAATGCCCCAGACATCGTTGAAGGTGATTTCGTCAGAGCACCTGAAGCTCATGTAGCCGGGAAGTTTTTGTTTGAAACTGTCGAATTCAAACGTGGCCCCTACTTTATCAGTTGGTTGTGCTCGACTTAACACAACCCTTAGCATTTGGTTAATAGCCGATTTAAAAAAGTCTAGATGGTCTTCACCGGCTGGTGCTTCGGCTACTTTAAACACCAGTCGATGTTTCAGGGTGCCAAATTTCTTGATGTTCGACACACTCTCGTTAACTATCTCATAGAGAGAAGACATTTTTTTTGTATAGGCAAGCGTAACAACAATAACAAAATATCGCACTTGCACACTTAACAACTGCTAAAAACAACAAAGATTATAGGTTGTTAATTTTAAATAAACATCAACTAATTATTATTAAAGTTTAAATTGTTGATAAAACTCTTTGGTAAATTATTATTATTTTAAATAAACAACAACACAGCAATCTAGTTTACTAGGCATTAAACAAAGGCGGGTAGACTGACTTATTATTATTACAAGTTTAAAAATAAAAGCTTGGATGCTATGTGACGGTAAAATTGACGCAAAATAAATCAGATTATATGTTGTTAATTTTAAATAAACAATAACCTCTGAATGCAATGCAGGTTATTAAATATTATAAATTAATTATTTGCTTTGTACAAAGTTAAAGAAAGACCCCGTTTTAATGCAAATTAATAAAGCTTTTTAATCAGTCTTAAACTTTTAATAGTAATCTAATTTAAGTAAATATTACAGAGTTTAAATTGTTAATAAACCCCTTTGGCAGATAATTATTATAAATAATAAAACAAGTTAAACCTGCTTGAAAAGTGTAAAAATGCATAATATTTTACCTGAATAATGTAAATTACTATCCCTTATAGCAGTTGAAAAACAAAAAAAAATAAATAAGGTACAGAAAAAGTAACTACGTAATAAACAATTAATAAATTCCTACTGTTGTTGGCTGGCTTGGTTCGTCTGACGCAAACACTCAAAATTTATTTAAAATTAGTTTTATTCGCGACTAACAAATACATACACACAAACACACACACAATAGCAATAAATAAGAGCTAGAAAACCCCTATTAACAGCGATAGCGGACTTAGACAAGTGATACCCGGAAGTTCAGGATTTGCTTTTATACATTCTAAAAAACAATCGTAGCTCCCTCTGGTTGTCATTAAAACATCGTTTACGTATTGCGTGATATTGCGCAATATTACGAAATAAACAAGAATGAGCCTGTTCAAGGCATTGTTAATTAAGTTTTTTCACTAGATCATAAATCAGTCGGATTTCATAAACCGTCGAGGCCGCTCATGCCTGTTTCATCTTGTTTTAATGATGTGATCTACACAGCACATCACCGTCTGCCGTCGGTAATGATTACACTCAGATCTGAATAAAAGATAAGATTTCTTTCTTTCTTATTCAGAACCTTTTTCAAACGGTCAATAATGTATTATTTTTTATTAGGACTAATTTCGCCGTAGACATGTAGTCAAACAAGAGAACGACTTCAATTTATTATTTAACTAAATGCAGTAAATAATTTTTAAAAGAATTTTACCTGCGTTTTAGCACTCGATACGGTTCAACAATCCCCGTGGTATTTTAAACCTTAGGAAACTCTTACACTACTTGGTCGCCAGCTCTTTAATAAAGCTTAACGTAGAATAGATTCTGTTTTTTTAAAGGGAAAACACAGTTAATTTTATCGCTTCCTTCTATTATAACTAACAAAGTAATAAAATATTAGTAACTAACAAAGAATATATGCTTGTATTTAATAAAAGAATTTTAAAAGTAAAGTATTAAAAACAAGCTATTAAATATTATAAATTAATTATTTGCTTTGTACAAAGTCAAAGAAAGATCCGTTTTAATGCAAATTAATAAAAGATAAAAGGTTATACTCCTCTAAATCTAATTAACGAAATATATCAATTGAAACCCTTAGCAGGTAAACACTTATAAATGGAATACATCTTTCTTGCATCTCTCTCTCTCTTAACCCTTAATTTAAAAATAAAAGCTTGGATGCTACGTGACGGTAAAAATTGACGCAAAATAAATCAGATTATATGTTGTTAATTTAAGCTTTTTCTATGTACCTAACTTTAGAATTATAAAGGAAAAATTCGAGTCTTTGTAACTTATCTCTGTGTGCTTGCTCATTATTAGAAATATAACTTCGAAGTAAGGCTTGATACAGTAAAGGTTGCCATACTACTGGCTTTGTTCTAATGTAATAACATATGCCAGAAGCTAAATAAAGTTTACAGAAAGGAGTTTTTACCTGCAAATTGCCTATTCACACTCAGTATAGGAAAGGAATGTCGTTATCTCTACCCCCTCTTGATACCGTTTAACACAGGTAAAACTATCCCGTTATTTTTTTTCTTCGGGGATAAAATATGCAATAATAAATCTTAATTAGGGTTTCGCTTTTTATTTCTGGAAGATTGTTTTATATGATCTCTCTCTCTCTCTGTTTGAAAAAAGCGACGGTACTTTAAGGACTCGTTTTATGATAATTTAATGCATTTATTATCCTTCTGACCGATACAATAGTTAGCTATTAATAGTTTAAATAATATAAAATATTATTATTAATTACACGTAGGAATGTCGTTATCTCTACCCCTACAATGTAGATACCTATTATACATATTATAAATGTATATTATACATATATACCCTGTTGATCTTTGCTTTCAAAATGATTATAAAAGAGTTTTTACGACGGTCAACCCCCCTTTGTATCTTGTTAGAACTCGTACAATCAAGATTATATATAATTATGCAATATTGTGTAATCTTTTTTTTACATTTCTTTTAGAGATACTTGCATTTCGAAAGATTTTAATTTACAGATTTAGTCATAAGTACTTTGTACATATAACATTTTCGTACGTAATATCTCTAGGTTTAAAAAAAAATTCTTTCTTCTTGCGGCAGATGGGACGATCAGATAACGTTTCAAGAAAGTTATAAAACAAAAGGGTTTACCTGACCACGAGCTATAGAGCTTTACACAGGACGCATTTTAACAAACAAAATAATAATTAAGTTGATTCTATAGCAGGTCATTATATCTAATTTAAATTACTATATATTATATGATATAATATTATGAACTAGTTAGAATGGCCCACATTTGCACCTTTGTTTTTTCTATCTCATTTACGAACTCTGATGCATGAATTAAAATTAAATCTGTTATAAGCAAACAATTCGTTTTTTAGTTTCAATATATAACACATTAAGATATGTCCTTCTGTCGTTTATACGCATTCTCATATTTTGGCAACCTCGAACAAGTCCTTGCATGATTTTCACGGCTCAGCAATACATAGTCGGTTAGATTGGTGTCTTAGATAAGTGTTAATTGACAGCGCAGGTGTACCGTCCGTCCCTTTTGACCGTTAACGAGGTTGAACCCTTTTGCTCGGTGTGTAGTAAATTTAGATTTTTATCTTACGAACAGCTGCATCTGCACGCGTGTTCATTCCTGCAGATTAGAAGGTTATAAAAGCGCCGAGCCCTTCCGTTTTTCAGTTTTAGTTTTGTTCTTGCCGGCTACGTTACGGTGATAGTGATAATTATTATTGTTATTGTTTGCTTCAACTAAATAGGTATGTTAAAACTAATTATTATTATTATTATTATTCTTGTGCGTGTTAAAATTTTGCTACTATTTAAAATCTGTGTTTTACGTAGAAAAATGGGTTTGTTAAAACAATTGAACAAACCCTACACCAGCAGCCGGAAACATATCAAGAAATTGTGCGACTACGGGGTCAAAGAGGTTGTCTAAATACTACAATTTCAAAGAGTTGTTTGCCGTGATAAACGTCAAAGCGTGATTGTTGTTGGTGAAAACTACGTTACATTTCTACCCAAGCGTATCAGCGATAAGTTAACAGATGAAAGGGTTAAGGAAGTTAATGAGCAGATTGCAGCTAAAACGATTTCTCTGGGCCTAGTGTACTTGGTAAAAACAGGCTGCTGCTATGATGACTGCATGTTTGTGGAAACAGATAAGGTATGTGATGGGGAAACATTACGTTTACAATAAACCCCTTTTTAATGTTCTATTGTTGTTGTTGTTACAGCCCCTGGAACCGCAAATAGAAAACAGAGGTCAGTCCTGAAGGCCTCAAGCTATCATCATCACCAGCAATCTTATCTATCAACATTTTATTATAAATTAAATGTAGTCATAACAATATATTAATAATAAACATAATTTTAATTCCTATCTGGCTTTATTATTTCTTCTAGAAAAGGTGGTGGTGGAAAGAGTACAGGGTGCGTGAGAGAGAGAAAGTCGTAGCGAAAAGGAGAAACAAATTCAAATCTGGGGAAATCCAAGATGGCTGCTTTAAGAATGACAGATTCAAAATGACAGATGCAAAAATGACAGATGCAAAAATGACAGATGCAAAATGACAGATGCAAAATGACAGATGCAAAATGACAGACGTATAATTGACAGAATTAAAAGGAAAGATGCAGAATTGACAGATTTAAAATGACAGATGCAAAAATGACAGATGCAGAATTAACAGATTTAAAATGACAGCTTTAAAATGACAGATGCAAAAATGATATATGCATAAATGACAGATGCATAATTGACAGATGCAAAATGACAGACGTATAATTGACAGAATTAAAAGGACAGATGCAGAATTGACAGATTTAAAATGACATATGCAAAAATGACAGATGCACAATTGACAGATTTAAAATGACAGATGCAAAAATGACATATGCATAAATGACAGATGCATAATTGACAGATTTAAAATGACAGATGCAAAAATGACAGATTCAGTACAGATTCAAATTTTAGCGCCACATGTTGTGATATAAAATGGCTGCCTCTAGATACCGGCGGTAATACAGATTTCTTCATAACGCCCTCTAGTAGTACACAGTTTGTCGGTATTCCTTCATGACGCCCTCTATTGACAATACGCTGGTTGTCGGTAATACAGATTCCCGTAATGGCAAACGGGCGTGGTCAAAATGGCGCCCCAAAGTTTCAAAATGGCTCTCGTCCAATCAGAGAACAGCAGGCGTGTCATCCAAAATGGCGCTCGTCCAATCAGAGAACAGGAGTCGTGTCATCCAATATGGCGTCGACCAATCAGAAGCAAGGGGAGGAGCTACAAGAGTGGGGATAGCCAATCAGAGCGCAGTAGGCGTGGCCAAAAAACTGGAGGGGCAACGCCCAGGTACCGCAATACCTACTTTCATCTGTTTCAGCTGTTTTCTACTAAATAAATATGCCAATAAGACTTTTTAATACATTAATTTGTTGATATTATCAATGCTTTGAAAAATTATAATTGTGGGTTTTTGAAATTTTATAACTGTCTTGGATTTAGAATGCCATATCAACAATTAGTTAATATGCATGTATGGTTTGAAAATGTAATATCTCTCTGTTCTATGCAATAAAGGCGTTTCAATAAACTATACATATATGTATAAAGGCATGTAATAATAAACACAAATCAAAGTTCATGAATAATTTATTAAAACTAGGACTAACAAATTACAAACTTCCATTATTATCCAGTTTATAGTTTCATGCCTAAATATTATTGTTTCATTGAATTTTTCTACGTACCGGTTTAATTTTACAAAATATCGATTCCTTATGAAAATAAACCCTGCAATTTCCCCTAGTCTAGAAAAGATTTTGATTTGTTATCGGTGGAATTTGTCATCATATTTACAAAACGTGTGTGTATACTATAATGCTGTACTGAAGATTTTAACTATTTGGCAAGTTTAAGTAAACATTTCTACTAGATGGGGTTACTTTATCTACTTGACTATCAATTGTAGACTTTATACTATATTGTCACAGTTATTCCTTTATATTTTTCTACATAAGAATTACTTTTTAGATGAAGTTTTCTCCAAGTCTGTCTAAGCAGTTAAAAGTTGGACTCTTTCCGTAAATATAATCCGATAAAGAAAACTTAAAAATCAAACTATGTATAAATATTTAAATGATGATGTAATACTTAACTTAAAATTAAAATAATACATTAAATTCACCTATGTATATGCATAATGTACAATCTAATATAAATGCATAACGGGGACAAACGCACTAATTTAATAACCAAGGTATTTATAGCCTGTACATTTATAGGTTGCTTATTAAATCGTAGGTAGGTAGGTACAGTACAACATAAATGTAAATGTTATCGAATATTATGATTTCGAAATAGCTAAAAATAAGATCTTTAAACGAATGATTATAGTAGTTACGTTTAAAAGAATTGCAAAATACTAACGGTATTTGATATTTCTCATATTCTGTACAAATCAATATAATTTTGCTAGATTAATCTATATTGAACATTTTTTCCGAAATAAACTTGCTTAATTGTCTAAAATAGATATGCACAATAAAATTAGAAATAACAAATTAAAAAAGTCGGAAGCAACTGAAAAACGACGTAAATGTTCATGGATGTTTCAGACAGGTTCAATGCAGCTTTCACTACTCTCGTCTCTGAGCTTTCCTTCTTACGTATTTGTTCATATACATATGTAGTGCCACCCGTATCTTCTATTATTTATTTGATGTATCCCTTCATCGGGCGTCCTTTCGACTTTTTACATTTGATTTTCCTTCTGTTAGTATTTTCAATCAGTTTTCTTTTTCAAAATGTGCTTCAATCTTCTGATATCTTCTTGGTGCATGATAGTGATGATGTATGCAAATATTTGCTATCTTACCTGCATTATTAATGCGAAAAGATTATGTTTCAATTTAACGAGATAGTGAAATCGTTAAAATATTCTTCTTTGGTTGGATTCAATAGCTTGTGTCTAAAATGTTTCATTGCTGTTTTGTCAAGCAGTTCCTTGGGAACAATTTTGAAATAAATGGAAATGTTGGGTTTGTCTTTTATTGAAGATATCATATAAATCAAATGCAAAATTCTGCGTTTTGACATGGCAATCTGAAATAAGGTAATTCAACTATTATTTTATAGTTTGCTCATCTAAAAATAATTAAATAATGTTCAGTAGGATGTAAGGTCGGATTTTATTAACATAGGAAGAAGTAACTAGGCAGTTTTGAGCATATATGATGGCAGTATTTGATAGTTGTATATGGAAGATGATTTCGTTAACGTGTTTTAGTGATCTTGTTATTTTATGATAGTAGAAGTGTAATATATCATTAAAAAGGAATTTCTTGTGGCTATCTATTTATTGAATTTGCTTAAACAATAATTAATAGTTATAAAAAATTATTTTAGTTCTAAATTGTCTTTTGTTTATAACCAAAAATCTCACTAAAACATTTGTTTGTTTTGTAAAAGATATAAAAAGAGCGATCGATTTGGTGACAAAATCGCTGTTATTTTAGATTCTTCACAGTGCACTTATGCTGAGAGCAAAATTTAAAAATCTAAGGTTATTTAGTGAGTTCGGATAATTTTTGTAAACGTCAAAATGTTAGGTTATATTGTTTTTAAAATGTCAAAGTGATAAATAGTTATAAATTTTTGAATTTAACTTCTACTTTTAATAATAATTACATTGAATCAATTTAATATTCAATGCTATAAATTTATTTGTGGATTTTTTTTTATTTACGAGAAGAAATTCTTTTAATGGATAATGAAATTTACTACCTTTCTTACAATATGGATGCAATAAAGGAATTATTAAATAATTTCCTCAATTATTAAATAGAATTACCGTATTTCAAGTAACCAGCTGGATTTCTATTTTAATTATTAATCCCATTTATTTAGAGTTAAATGAATACGAGAGGTAAATGTTTGGCATTCCACCATTTTCATTTCAAATCATTGGAAAGCACAGAATTATTGTGTGGTTACAATTTCAGTTGGAAACTGTTGGCGCTAAATATTGGTTTGAACTTTATTAATATTTTAAGGTATTTATTCGGTTTTAAATAATTTTAGTAAATTAAAAATATGAGGATGCCAGAATTATTACACCTCGGATAAAAAGCATTAAACCATCTCAGGATTGATTTTCCTTTTATACCAAAATTTTTAGTTTCATTTGATAATTAATTTTTTTGTTGTGTTATTTGTGTTCAATGTTTAATAAATTTTTGTATATTCAATTTAAAGAAAATTCTGGGGATTATTTTTTGTGTGTACTTTAATTATGTTTCCTAGATATATATTTATTTAGTGCCCTATATTAAAAGCGACCCGCCTGTAAGTCTCAGCTGTGAAAAGGTTAAAGCTTCACAACAGTCAATTGGCCGGATCATTATTTTTTTATGGTAAAGGTAAGTGGTTTATATTTTGTATAAGTATATCATCACTGTGCTTTTACCGAAGTCTGTTGCTATATGTTATGTTTGTACTTTCAATTTAAATCAATTTATCAATTTCCAATAATCATAAATAACATACCGGAGGTTTTTAGCCCCAACAACAAAAACACCGCATTACAGATTCATATTAACTTGTTCTCTGAACGTGGGGCTTTCCTAATAGTATAAACCTGATAATCATATTACTATGTTTGAATGAATTATTTCTTTATTTTTATCTGAATATTATTTTTATTTATCTTCTTGTTACTTCCACCTTTCTTTGTTAGTATGCTTTCCTCCTTCGTATCTTCGTATCCTAACGTATCTTCCTTTCTCTGTACCTGTTTTAGCAGATACCACTAGTTTTCTGCTTTTATATTTATTTTTATTTTATACTTATAGTGTCATATATCTCACAGAGGTTTGAAGTTGAGAAGCAACAAGAAACAATTTGACCACAAGTCTTTAGTAAGCAATGCAGTTTCAAAAATCAAAGAAAACTAACGTTTTATTCATGTTATACTACAAATATAGAACCCCAAAACAATTAAATTTTTATGGTGCATTTTGGACCTTGACGCTATCGTGCATCACTATCGCAATGGAGGACGCGATCCTGACAACTCAGATTGTAAAGAATATAAAAAACCGGACTTAGCACTTTACACCGACAACATCAAAATAATTTAAATGTTTCATTTGAATCGTCATGTATTTTAAAACAGCGGCTTCAGCACACTCTTCAAATCCGGGACTTACCTTCAGTATTATCATAAAAGGTACATACGCATAAACATCTATGCCAATAAACAAAAAATACGTAATGCGTCTCGAAATCTAGTAAGAAAATTCTAATGATACCATGTAAAGCAGGAGTTGTGTTGTAGTCCTTTATTAAAGTTCAGATTTCTGTATTCCACTATAGTTCAACCAAAACTACAAGAAATGGGTCATCACAAACACGTAGGCAAAAATGTAAAAAGCATCTAGAATTACGCGAAGGCCACGCTGCAAGCTAAATGATAAAATAAACAATAAATGAGCTAGAAAGATTCAGTAGCGGAAAAAACCCCTGTTTAATTAAAAATAAATGTAAAATCAGCAATGAAAATCTGTTGGCTCTAGCGTACGTCACTGAATTCTTACCAACGTGAAATTTGCACTCTTATCTTATCTCACCCTGGATCGTATTTGTTTATTCAGATGTGATTACGAAAATGACTCATTTCTTGCATTTATGGTTGAAGTATAGTTATCAAGAGTTGTAAATTTCAAACATTTAATATACCTAGTGATTTTTCTAGAGATTTATTCTTAAATTTGAAAATTATTTTGAAATGTTATGAAGTTCTTCTGTTCTTAATTTGACACAACTCTAACCTGAGTATGGTTATTTGCCTAACGATGCAACAATGTTCTAATGTTTCTTCTGTTTAAATGTTATTTTTGCAATTTTTAAGCAGATTTGACTTTCTTTAAACATTTGATTTTAAGTTTTTGATAGCCTCTTTATCTAGTTCATTCTTGATGACTATTTATTGCAAGCTTTTGTAAATGTTAATACATGTTTTGGTCCATAATCTTTGGTGTTGATGATGTGATTGGTGTTGATGATTTGTGTGAGGATTGAGTGTTGTGCAGCACTGAAAATACTGTGAGTTTCATTATGCAATGGTAACGAACTTGAAAGTAAAGTCATGAAGTCAAATGCCCTAGAATCCCTGTAAATGATAATCTTCTTAACTCGTTCATGTCTGATTTATATACCATTTTAATCATAATATGCTGATTCGTTGAGTTTGACATTTGCTTTTCTTTCAAGCTTTGACATCTTACTAACTACGATTTATTTGTTAGTGCTCTTGTTGGCTCTAAATCAGAATCAACGAAATTACTCTTCTATTTAAATGTTCATTTCGCAACTGTAACGTACTGTAATGAACGGGATTAATCCCTATACGCCGCCGTCGAACATTCGAGACTGTATGACGCATCGCCCTCTAAACAAAACCCCTATACACGGGCGGCGAATTTGCGAGAAAGTTCCCGGTACATCTACGATGTTCGAGGCCGGCGGTAGATTTGTTCTAGAGAATGGACGTATGGATATATACCGCGGCCACGTAGAATAAGGAATCAGTCATTAGCGAACCTTTGAATCTTTGAAGGCGCGCATCGTGTAATTAGTACGAGATAAATGTTGTAAATAAATGTTGTGTCGTAAATAGTTTGTAAATATCTAGTTTAAGTTCGTTAACAGTTTATAATTATAGTGTTTGTAATTAGTTTATGTAAATAATATTTTTTTGTTAATAGATGATTAAACAGCATTTTTAGTATAATTTAAAAAATAACGTTACAGCACCATATACGCAATTCTAAAATTTTTACATGAACATCTTAAGACCATATGATTCATGTCATTAATTTATGTAACATTTGTTCCAGTTGCATTTAGATGCTTGGAAAACTACTTTTAATTAAATCATTAATAATTTAATAATTTATAAAATTCTCACTACATGTGATTATTTACCATTGTGTTAATTTTGCAATTATGTCCAAATTAAATTCTATGCATAAGGTAAAGTATACTGTATATATATAAAATTAAATTGTATATTAGAATTCTAGAATTATATGTAAATTAATTGTAAGTCACGAACTATTATTATAAAATATAACCCACAGTAAAAAATAGCTTAAAAACGAATAATAACCTTACTCATTTTAATACTTTATTTAAATAAAATAAAATAGTGCAGCTGTACAATGCATACATTTATTTTAAACTACTATATAATAATTAATAATACTGTTTTATAATAATACTAACTAAAACAAGAAGTGCTCTAGAATGACTAGCAGAAGTAGACCAACATTTTTATTTAATTATTTTTTTTAAATTTTATCTCACCTAACTATGTATGTTACAGAAAGAAATGTCTGTGAGGGATTTCACAATCTACAGTGACAGTAACACATGTACAATAGCACATAGATAGTAAGTACAAGATAAGAAATTCGAAATATATCAAGGGCTTAAATTAGACATTAGGAACTTTTAAGGAGTATTTAAAGAATAGAAGAAAAAATATCGTTCAGGGTTATTATTATTAGTCGTATTCATAATTATTTATGCTTCTTCTTCACTTCGACGTCTTCGTCCTGGACCACCGGCGAAATTGGCTGCTGCAAGACCCATCAGGTGTTTTGCAGCTTGGGAACCGGAGAAACCACGTCCTAGTCCCAGATCTAATCCACGTTTTGAGCTAGACAAAAACAACATCGAATTAGTCTACAGCCCACATCATATCTATAAAAATCAAGTCTCATTAAATAACTAAAAATATTTGAAGTAGTTTTGCTTAATAAGTAGTTGTTAGTTCTTTTCTCTAGATAAAATTGAAAATCGGAAATGCAATTTTCGTATGGAATGTAACCTATATTTATGCACGTGTGCATGACAGTGGTAATTTTTAGTTTTGATGAAAAATGTACTTGGAAAAGTTCAAAATATATAAAATCTGTACTTTTATTGATTGAAATACTTAGTTTTAAATATCAAAAACATTAAACATATCAAAATGCGTTTTACTTAAATACTGCTTTAAAAATTGTTTAATACATACCATACAAGTGTACACAGTTAAGTTAGTTGCATATGTCAAGTTAAACTTGTTAGCATTACATTATTCCTACAAACACTTATTCTCAGAAACTCTAGCAAAGGCACGTGGAATCTATATGGCTATAAACTAGTTAGGATATCGATTGGGTTTTGAATGTCGTAGGAGATCTTATTAATATTTTTCGAAGTTTATAGAATTTCCTTTTATGAGGAAACTTTATGACGTATAATATTACATGCACCTCATTTTAGAAATAGCGTTACTTTAATAAACTGAAAACGATAGGCACGTGGTTAGTTTATTATACATTCGAAAACTTGATAGTAAATACGACCAGTAGGCAGTGGCGGGACTTCATAATTTAGGCCCCCCAGCAAAATTCAATTTGGGCCCCTTTAACAAATTTCAATTGAATTGAGATGAATGAATTGGTGATTAATTGGAGAATGTTATACTGTTATTTATTCTTTTACAATTCTGTGCGTTAATAAAAAATTAACATTTAAAGCCCGTTTGACATGACACTAAATTTATGCAAAGATTTAGGAGAAAATTTTTTTCATAATTTTTTTGCAAGTTTCAAACACGAAATTAATGTTTGTAAGAAATTTATTACAGAAATTTTTAGTAAATTATTTAAATCTTGTTCTAAATAAATATGTTAGTAAGAATGCGCGTAAATGTGCGCACAGCACCATGGCTAGCTTCAGTTCGTATACATTTTATGCTAATTTTGTTTTTTTTTCTTTTTTACTCATAGTATGTCCAGTGATGTACACGCAGCTACCACTGCAGATATTCCGACTGCACTAGTATCAGACATTTTCCAAATATTGTAATAAACATAATAAAATATAACCATAATATTAAAAATATAAATAAACATGAAGTCAATTTTTAGTTATATCAAGACTATAAACATTGCAATCATAAATATCACTAAAAAAATATGTTAATATGCATGCGCAATTGACTGATTTTACATCAAAAATGAGATTAGTGGCAAACAGAAAATTGTCAATTTTTGTGAAATTTCATCAAAAAGTTTATTACAAAATTCACTGCTAGATTTTTGCATAAATTTAGTATCGTGTCAAACGGGCTTAATAAGTTTGTATTAAAACAAAAATCAAATCAAACAGAAAACAAAATTCGAAAATAAACAACAGATAATACTAATAAAAAATTAACATCTATTACATACTTAGCAGAAAACGAAACTCGATAAACTGTAGATAATAAAATACATAAAAATACAATTCCCTAAAACTAAACAAATGTTTTACATTACAAATTTTCTAAATCACTCACTCTTTACTCTCTGACTATCACCAACCAAATAATGTTTTTTTATAAAGAAGAAATTGTATATTTTAGAACCTTTCTTTTCAAGGTACAAATTTAAAAGGTTTCTAAACTAATTTTCTTGGAAGTAAATACATAATAGCCATAAAGCATAGTCAAAAACTCATCAATGACCAGATGTACTTCCTTGGGATATTTTAGAAGTATTAACAACTGGAAATTACCGTTAATCTCTGTTAGTACTGTACTTGTCACGTAAATATTTAGTTGTAATATAATGTTTTGGTATCTTTTGGCATCTGTATCACTGTATATTCAAGTAATTCTTTGTAAAACCTTCTTCTGACGATGGTGTAAAAGCCGAATGTATCGCCGAAAAGATAATAAAATCTCTTATAAAATTCAGCCAAGTGTTTATTTATTATTTACCTTACAAAACATTGTATTTATTCAGTAATCAAATCAAGTAATACATGTAGGAATAACTTTCCGTGTTTCAAAATTTGAACCGACTTCTGTATTAGTTCATAATAGTTGCAATGTCATAATATTATATAAGTTATTACCCAGAACTGCAGGCATAAAACTAATAATCCGACACTTTAAACTTTAAAAGATAAAGGCTATAACCGCTCATACCGTATCGATATCCGAAGGCCCGGAGGCGTCATGTAACGCGACAATTTATAAAAATAAATTCCTAAAAAGTTTTCAGTTTTAATTGTGGAAAATAAAAATTTCTTCAAATGAAATGGATGGAGTGCAATGAGGCAGAGGCTCCGGGCCCCCTAGTGGCCTGGCCTCCCCCGCACTGCTCCCTTTTGCTGTATAGTAGTTCCGCCACTGCCAGTAGTAGAGAGCTGTTTTATAATGCAGGGCTTAAATCAACAAATATACCATACGATATAACTCTTGATCATAACAAGATTTTGTTAAGTGCGCTTTATTACCGTTGCATTTCAATTCATAATGAAATAAGTATGTACGTGTATTAGGGCAATTACATAGAATTTACGCTACGACAAATAAAATAAAGTTAGAAAAATAACGTTATTCTTATAAAATCGATGCTGCGCTTTTTAATATATGTACATGTACTTAAAGTGGAGTCGTTTCGTGTATTTCCGCAAAGGACAACTCCGCTGTTACTATTACGTTACTGTTACTATTATTATTTAGCCTCTCACGTTCAAGACAACTTCACCCTAACAGGTACACACCGGGATGCTACTTCGATAGGCCCTATGAAGTAGCCTCGCAACGAAGCTCTGTTAGGAGCACATCAAGACTATAAATTGGAGATCGGGGTGGCAAAACCATTTAAAAACCAAATCCCGCCACATCTGAGGTTGGATTCGATCGGGCAGTGCTTCGTGAACTAAGGCTGGGTGAAGAAACTTATGAAGACATGAAAGAGGGCTGGAGGGTTCTGATGTATTTACCTAACCTAGGTTACGGAATAGTCATAATGCTGGACGAGGAACTTACCCCCGTATGAAAGAGGTCGGAGGGTTGCGGCGGATGAACACGTACAGTTACAGCCAAAAGAATCTGGGCAAGAGGTTTAGTTTATTGTTATTCAATGAATCATAATTAAAATTCTGAATCTTAAATTTAAAGCCTCATTCGAAATTATTAGGTAGTGGGCGACGCTACTGTGTATCAGTAGTAATATTAGTAGATCAAAAGCGAAACAACAAATTTACAAAAACAGTAACCTCAAAAAAGCGCCCAGACTTTTTTGGCCGTAACTGTACATCCCCTGTAATCGCTCCGCCACTAACCTGGTGAGCTAGTAGAGGGTGAATAGGCAACCTCACTCCCACCAGTGAGTCACTGGAAGCATTTGCCATGCAAATGCGCGCTGATTGGGCTTATCTCAATCACTTTCTCTTGGAATGAACGTGGGGATATAGTTAATACAGGTGCCCCATTAGTTTTAACTGTAAAGGGATTTGGATTTGTAATAGAAAATTTATATCTTTTACGTTTCTGTAGTAGATTTACAATATTATTTGGGTAGGTTCAAAAGATGAACTTCTAGAAGATTTATTGTTTAAAATTGTTCTTTAACAACGGAATTTCAAGAAATGAACATTAGCAGTAAATCGTTCCATTTCTAAAGAGCTTTTAAATAATTAATCTAAATAAAAAACACTTTTTTTGTATTTACGTGTCCAACAGAATACTGGAAACAGTAACATTTTATTTTTTAAAGCTGATATCACTGTTGAACAGCTTTTCTTAAAACGTATTTGAAAAACAAATGCAGAATTAGAATTTTCGGTGTTGCCAACTCTTAAAAAGCTTAACAAAGTTTTCCTAACAAATTTTATTTAAAAACTAAGTTATTATTTTTAATGATTTAATAATGAAATAATGCAAATAGAAAATAGTATGCGACAAAAAAAAGTTTGCGGCACGAACCGTTCAGTCGACTGTCGTAAATCATCCGAGTGTGTAATAGCCATCACTATATGCGAGTAGAGTACTATAGTTTGTCCACGACAATTAAGTATTAATGTTAAAAAACTTCAAAATACTTTTAGAAATGTGTGAATGATAATTTAACGACAAATTAAGCATGGCTGCTCTCCGACTATCTTGCAGTGATTAATCATTAATCACGGCTGGCAGTAAATCATGTACTAACAACAGGTAGAGGTAGCCAATCAGCGACTAACTAGTAGTGGTTAATCATTATTCACCACTGGTAGTGCAAAAGTATATAATTATGATTGAACATAGACAACTATAATGAGTATGTTATAACATCGTCGTGGACAAAATAGTATAAAAAGTATTTCATAAGACGTTTTAGTGCACTTGTCCTTTAAACTTCGAATAATTATTTAATATACTGTTTTAACACTGCATTAGAAAATTATTATTTGAAAAAGTAAACGTTTGCGAAAGAGAAAGAGTATAGCAGAAGTCTTTAGAAGAACTTTTAAGTTTTTTTTAAGAAAATTCGCTTTTATATGCTTTCGGAAGCGAAGCACGATGAGAAAATTGAAATATTTACTAAAACTGCTTTTAAACTGATACATTTTCGGACTCTAGAGTTTTTAAAATGCGAGCTTTGAAAACAATACAACTTTTCAAAACTTTAAAAAAACAAATGAAGAAACAGAAAATGGTCGTTTTGTTTTAAGTGATTAGACAATGAAACGAGAGCTCTGTGAAGAAGATTTTCAGAAAAAGTATGTTTTATAGGAAATCAGGTTTAATATTTATGTATTTTATAAAACAATAACATTATGTGTGTGAATAAGGATGATTCAATTATTTTCATTACAGTTAATTCTTTGCCATCACTAATTACATTTTCTAAAATGTTATGCATTACAATTACGAATTAAAAAAAGAGTAACTAATTTAATTATTGCAATATATTCCTTTGAATCAATTTTAGAAATTATTACAATACAATTCATTATAATTTAATACTTTAGAAAAAAGTGCCACATACTTTGCAGAATATAAACGGATTTAACTAAATACCTACTTTTGATTTTGTACTAATGAATTTTCACTTTGTAAATTCCTAGAATTGTTATACCTATCTGTTTTATTTAAATTTCGATTATCTCATGCAGTACGCATTCCAGTTAGTCCATTTTCATTTCCGAAAAACGTTAAATGTTTCGTTTAATAATAAAAGTGCTTTGCTCCTTTTTTTCTCTAAAAAAAATAATAATAAGTAATTTTATGTCTGAAATAGTAAAAATAAAGTGATCATAAACTTTATTAAAGACTTAAATAAAATACAATTGATTAGAAACTAAAATTACAAGTAATATTTTCCAGCCAATACCGTAGTCAATCTACAACACATAACAAATAAAATATGCACCAAAAGAAAACCATCTTCGTTGAATAAAGCCATGAAATTTGTTTGTTCCTTTAACTGGCATAGTCATAGTACAAGCTGCACAGCTTTTCAAGGGAATCGGAATTTGCTGAACGCTTCCTCCTTCCAGGACCATTAGGTGAAAAAGCGGAATCTAAAGCCATTCTATATTGTGCTTCAAGAGCTCCAGAATGTCCACGACTCATTCCAAAATCCACACTTTTAATGTTACGTTTTTCCGGATTTCCGCACAACCTAAATTTGATTTAATCTTTTCAAATCGTATAAACTAATACATGTATATCAAACACGTTTATAAGCATATTGGCGACACAAAATTAGTTGCGGACAATTTACGCTACACTGGACATACTAATTTTGCCTGTAAACAAGACTACACAACACAATATTGACACAGGACAACCATAAAGAAATTATTGCAGCGGATGAGCGATTACGTTCGAAGTTACAAACTACATACAATATTAACTATAAACACAGTTCATGGAGTTCAAGCGTACGTTCGTGAACGTTTACGAATGTAGTACATTATGATTTTAATTATTTCTAAAAAGTAGGATTAGCCTTTTTTTAGATATTTTAGATATCTCTTTTTTCGTAAAACTTGTGAAATAGGTAAAAAGGTTTATATTTCCGATGTCGGGCATGCTCTGTTATTATGAAGTATTACATCTGGGAGTTGTCCGAATATTGGAACATATCAATATAAGGGTTTGCAAACAGGATATTAAATTTATTCTAAGGTATCTAAAAGAGAACAGTAAAAATAAGTGAAATTCAATTTCTACATCATTCTAAATTTTATTCTCAGTAGGCAGGTCATATTTATAACATTCTTCATCTTAATAATGTTTATGTGATATATGTATAAATCTATAAACGTAGATTTTAGTTAGTGATTGATATTTTTAATGTCGATGATGTATTTCCACGTTCCCCCCCTCATTTTCCTATAAAACGCAGGTTTATATCTGGTCTCAAGTCATTATATAACTAAATTTTGATCGATCAGCTCTATGCAGGGTGGAAGGGGTTAATATGCGTTATTTTTAAGGGGTAGTAGAAGACATCAAAACAAACAAAAAAGTTTAATAACACAACTTTGTTCTAGGTAGTACCACTTTTTCAGAAAAAATTTTAAATTGTTTACGCGAAAAATCGGATTCTTCTTACGTTTTAAAATTAAATTTTTCAAAAATTTGTAAAATTTGTTCAAAGATTCTACACATAAACGATGGATCATACGAAAAAATGTTATTAAGGTTTTTATTGTGTTGGATCAGATCATCTATCTAACAGAGCCCTATAATAAAACTATTATTATTCACGCTACAAAATAATGTTAAACTTATCGTTAAACGATCCCAAATGATGAAAAAAAAGGTGCAAATTCATTTTAGCGCTTTTTTTTAACTTAAAACTGTGCCACAACGGACTCGAAGTTGTGAAATTTACTGAGAAGTATTGTTTCAATTTAAAGTATTTTCATAGAAATACAAAGATTAATTCAATTTAATTTTAACTAATTTGGAACGTTGTACTTTAGAATCATCTAAAAAAGAATTGAAACATTATTTTGAATAGGAGAAAGTTAACGTCTGACTTAAACAAAATTACACGCTAAAAACGCATTTTTCAAAAAAGTATTGAGGCACGGTTTTTTGTTTAAAAAAAACTAAAATTAATTTGCTCCTTTTTCTTGATCATTTGGGATCGTTTTCACCTGTTTGTAGAAAAAAGAAATTTGTTAAGGCCACCCTAGTATACATATTATATTAAAATGTTTCTCATCAGAAGGTATATAATTATATTTTTAAGATTAAAATACAACATTGCAGACGAACAAATACAGATGGCTTAAGTTACATAATAAATAGTATAATCATACGTATTTTACATAACTCACATAATTTATTAATATGTAAAGTCAAAAACCGACTGCATTTGAAAAATAGGTTGTAATCTAAGAGGTCTCTACAATGCGCTAGTCCTGAGATCAAAATAGGACGGTTTAACCAAATTTACTTCTATCCAAAAGTGCCATGTCAAATAATGACAAGGGTTATATTTCAAATACATCCGTTTTTAAATACATTTTGAGTGGGTTTTATGTTAATAGACAAATTATTATATATTGAAAGTGATTTTATACGCATGCGCCTGCAATGTTGTTATTTTGATTCTACGTATATTATTATGTAACTATTTTTCCTGATTACATTTTAACGTAGCATGTATACTTAATAGATTTTTGCACCCAGTTGTTTTTGCGTCCACTTGTCTAGCGCCAAGTTGTCCCTGCGTCCAGTTGCCCTTGCGTCGACTTATCTCGCGCCCAGTTGGCCACATCCACTTGCCTGCGTCCAGTTGTTCTACACCGTGTTAAACTTGCAATTGTTCAAATATTCCTAAAATTATCACTAATTCCCAATGCACGAATTATATTTTGTCAGAAAATTTTATAATTCATAGCAATTGCGGTTTTTTGTTCGGTTTGCGAATTGTTTTAATAGTCATTTTCTCACTTAAAAGGAATATCTAGAGAAAAGACAAAACTAATTTTCAAAAACTTTAAGGTAGTGTACGTAGAATACAATGTGCAGTAAAAGTAAAACTAATTATAATTACTTCCTCTGGTGAGGCCAAATTAAGATCGTGTGTTATATTATGTGGTTATACTAAAAATCCATAATATAGCGCACTGAAAGATGTTCTAGATTAAGTTTAACGAGATCACTTTACAAATTTGTTTACACTAGAGTGCATTTTCAACCTGCGGAATATTATCTGCTATAGAGTAATCAAGGTGTGCAATTGTTGCAACTACTGCAGTCATAATGAAGCAAGCAAAAGTCGAACTGAAAGAGAACTGACCCAATTATAATGATGAGTTAAAAAGCATCCATGTAGAATATACCTACATATATACGAAAGACAATTTCAATAGTATTATTATTCAATTGCAATAACTTTGTTATTACCTACAATAAAGCTGTAGTCGTACTACTTAGATTCTAAAGGCACAATTTTATGTAGACATTGTCTAGGTTTGTTAATGGCGAAATTATTGAAATTTGGTTAAGAAAAGCTTAGAATCTGATTATTCAAAACCTTATAAAAGTTAATACATGTGGATGTTTAGATGTAAATATATCTAGATGGGAAGTTTTCACTGCACTGTCAATGATTGCAATTTTTGTTTCATAGGCTTATAAATTACAGCGCAGACTCAATTAATACAATAATAATATAAAAATTTCAAAAATTCAACATGGATTTTCGACGTAAAAATTTAATTTCGCAAAAATGTTTGAAGCACTAAATTTTCTAACTGTAGAAAACAAGAATGACAAAAAACTAAAAAAATTGGCATATTTAAATATTCAGGGAACAATGACTAAAATTAGAAATTAGTGAAAATTAAGTTGCGGTAGACTCCTTGAGAAACTTGTTTAAGATAGTGTAAACATGTTGTATTTAAATGCCTTCAAATATTATGTAGAATGCTATACACGTGTTTCGACTAATTAGGAGTTTATCGACAGCTTTCCTACACGCAGCTAAGAAATTCTGAAAGCGTTCGGTCTAAGTCTAAAATCGAACCTTAGTAATCGTTACCGATTATTACTAAGGAAAAAAGCACCTCGTTACCGAGAAAAAGCAAACAGTCTGTTTTTCAATAATGTATGTAAACACTAAAGGTTGAATTTTTCGATGACCTTAACAACTGACTCTTAACGGTGCATACTCTTGTAAATAACAATTAACGAATTCAGAAAAAGAAACAATCTGGTTTGTTTCTGTTATTATTATTGAACAGACTGCATTAGTTGCAATTTTACATATGTTGGAATATGTTATTCTTTGTCAAAATAGGTTTCAGAGACTGTTAACAGAAACGTTAAAAATTTAGACTATTGGCTTTATAACCAAAAGTGTGTTGTAGTTTGGTGTTTTTTTTTTTGAAGTTTCGAAGTTTCTGCATGCAATACCAGAACAATAATATTATGTTTCATAGAGTTTGGTATCTATGTAAATATCGGTTACACAAAACCTTAAGTTTTGTTATATTGAGATTTTAGTGTGTAAAAGCGTTAAAGTTCAACTATAGAAATACAGGGTTTCAAAGATTTGTTGGACATTCAGCTTAAAGCTTCAAAATCTCAAGAATCCATAGCTTCAAAGTTTTGTAATCTTAAGATTACAAAGTTAATTAAAAACTGAAAGGGAGAAACATAATTATCGACAATGATCTAACAATGAATTGGGCATAAATTGGATAAAATGAACATTTAAAATGAAAGAAGAGAGATAGCCAAAGAGGAAGATAAAACAAGGAGCAAAGTCCAAATGGGCTACCAAAAGATAATGAAAAATAATAAGTGGTACGAATACTACGAATTGAACCAGAAAGAATGAGCTGAAGTATAAGGGTGAAAGTGAAGCAAGAAAAAAATAGCTACAGAACAGAACGGATGACTGCAAGGAAATGGACAATGATATCAGAGATACAAGAATATAGAAGTTGTTGGAATATGTTATTCTTTGTCAAAATAGGTTTCAGAGACTGTTAACAGAAACGTTAAAAATTTAGACTATTGGCTTTATAACCACAGTGTGTGTTGTAGTTTGGTGTTTTTTTTTCGAAGTTTCGAAGTTTCTGCATGCAATACCAGAACAATAATATTATGTTTCATAGAGTTTGGTATCTATGTAAATATTGGTTACACAGAACCTTAAGTTTTGCTATATTGAGATTTTAGTGTGTAAAAGCGTTAAAGTTCAACTATAGAAATACAGGGTTTCAAAGATTTGTTGGACATTCAGCTTAAAGCTTCAAAATCTCAAGAATCCATAGCTTCAAAGTTTTGTAATCTTAAGATTACAAAGGTAATTAAAAACTGAAAGGGAGAAACATAATTATCGACAATGATCTAACAATGAATTGGGCATAAATTGGATAAAATGAACGTTTAAAATGAAAGAAGAGAGATAGCCAAAGAGGAAGATAAAACAAGGAGCAAAGTCCAAATGGGCTACCAAAAGATAATGAAAAATAATAAGTGGTACGAATACTACGAATTGAACCAGAAAGAATGACCTGAAGTATAAGGGTGAAAGTGAAGCAAGAAAAAAATAGCTACAGAACAGAACGGATGACTGCAAGGAAATGGACAATGATATCAGAGATACAAGAATATAGAAGTTGTTGGAATATGTTATTCTTTGTTAAAATAGGTTTCAGAGACTGTTAACAGAAACGTTAAAAATTTAGACTATTGGCTTTATAACCACAGTGTGTGTTGTAGTTTGGTGTTTTTTTTCGAAGTTTCGAAGTTTCTGCATGCAATACCAGAACAATAATATTATGTTTCATAGAGTTTGGTATCTATATGTAAATATTGGTTACACAGAACCTTAAGTTTTGCTATATTGAGATTTTAGTGTGTAAAAGCGTTAAAGTTCAACTATAGAAATATAGGGTTTCAAAGATTTGTTGGACATTCAGCTTAAAGCTTCAAAATCTCAAGAATCCATAGCTTCAAAGTTTTGTAATCTTAAGATTACAAAGTTAATTAAAAACTGAAAGGGAAAAACATAATTATCGACAATGATCTAACAATGAATTGGGCATAAATTGGATAAAATGAACATTTAAAATGAAAGAAGAGAGATAGCCAAAGAGGAAGATAAAACAAGGAGCAAGGTCCAAATGGGCTACCAATAGAAAATGAAAAATAATAAGTGGTACGAATACTAGGAATTGAACCAGAAAGAATGAGCTGAAGTATAAGGGTGAAAGTGAATCAAGAAAAAAATAATAGCTAAAGAACAGAACGGATGACTGCAAGGAAATGGATAATGATATCAGAGATACAAGAATATAGAAGTTAGCAATAGGTAAGAAACAAAAAAAATATATAATAAAATTAGGAACCTGGAACGTAAGAATGCTATTAATACCTGGAGAAATGATGGAAGTAGCAAGAGAACTCATAAGATATAAAATAAGTGTAGCAGAAATTCAAGAGATTAGAAAGGAAGGCCAACGGGAAATTAAAAAAAGTGCTGTATTCGGTAGAAGAGAAAAAAGGTACAAATGGAACCGCCTGAAACTTGGACAATACCTGGGACTTACAGAAGTAATCAGATCGACCATGTGCTTATAACAAAAAGAAGAGCCAATACAGTCCGGCGTAGAACATGTGCCGGACAAATTGCAGACTTTGACCAGTACTTAGTAGTTCCAACAATAAAGCAATGCATAGTAATGGAAAGAGAAAGGCACACAAGGGAGAGGAAGTGGGCACTAGAAAGGCTAAACGTGGAACTACTACAGCAAGATTAAAATGCAAAGCAGTAAGCAAAAGGACAAACATGAGAATCGACAAGAGCCTAATAAGACCGGTAGTAATATATGCAGCGGAAACCTTATGTTTTATAAAAAGGAACGAAGAACTGAAGGAAATAAGTGAAACAAATCTAAAGCCAAAGCAAATCACGAGATTCTTGAAGCAACATGAAGAGAAGACATAGTAAATCAATAAAGACGCAGATAATTCGATGACTGGGGCATGTAATTAGATCTAAAGAAGGTAGAGCGATAAGGATCATAACCGAATGGAACCCCTCAGAAGCGAGAAACAGAGGAAGATCGAAAATGAGATGGTGGGATGAGGTGATGGAGAACTCGAAGAAGATGAAAATAACTAGAGAAAAAAAACAGTAAACAGAAAGGAATTTGCTGATAAACAAAGCAAAAACTATAAAGAAGACAAAAGATAGAATAATAATGGATTGCGAGAGCTCCAAAAGAGGAACGGTTCAAAATTCTAAAAATTGGAAGCATTAAAATTAAAATATAATAACGTACTATACGTAGAATGGAAAGAGTTTTTAAGTGAGCCGTTGCTCGACTCATTGTGCTATTTATAATTATTGCGCCGTTGGGTCATAGCAGCATAAATTAAGTTTTTTTTTGTTTGCTCGAAAAGTAACCTTTTTAGTTTTATTTCATATTCTTAAGTTTAGTTTTCCGAATGTAAGTGTTTCTAAAGCAAAACTGGTGGTTACTTTAGAAATGCAGCATATGTTGAATTGGCAATGAAGACAGTGATGAAAGGGTTATTTTACATCTTTTTAACACAGTTATTATTATTTGCTCTTACAAGAGTAATTTGAAAAGTTTGCAGAATCACCACTATTATTTTCTATATTTTCTCCAAATATTTTTTAATGGTTGGGTTAGCAACTCTTTAATATGACTGTTGGTTGGTATCGAATGGATCTGTCAATCAGTTTGTTTTAAAAAAGCGCTCAAATCAAACAACTTTGTGCGGTTTCAAGTATGGATAAAACGAAATTCGGGCTGTCATCAATTTTTTTCATTTGTAAGGAAGAACCTCAACGGAAAATTAATCCAGGTAGGATGTTGTTCTTGGGGATTCGTCTTCATTCGGGATTCAAGCAATACATACAAATGACGAACCATGTTCAGAGAGATTGTGGATAAAGTCTACGACATGGTCATAAATAATTATGAAACTTGTTGTGGAAGGTAAGTATGATCCTAGAACTACTTAGTATTACAAGGGCCTGAAAAAGTTTTTTGACATTAATTGTAAAAGGAAAATATACGAAAAAGTAGAATACCTATAAAGAAGCAATGGACTGGGTTGATTCTACACGAAATACTAATGTAAATAATCCAGACATTAGGTACTGGAGAAAAAGCTTCAATATTTTTATTAAAGCGAGAATAAAATTAAATGCCTATGAAAAATGCATAAGACTATGAATCGATATATTTATTTCTTGAAAGGATTTTGCAGCAGAGACCTAATTTATATAGGTCTGGTTATTTTCTATACAGGGTGTAACAAAAAGTAGGTAGGTAGTCCCTGCTTCTTGTTTTCAATTGTAACAGTTGATTAAGTCATTTAAGCCATTAGTATTGTTTTCTACTTAATTGTACAAAAATGATAGATTATTTTTTCGAAGAGATGTCCGACATACATTTAATGTACGATTTGTCACATTCTAATAGGGCGGAAGCAAGAAGACTTTACGCAGACCTTTTCCCAAACTGATCGTTACCAAACGAGAAAACATTCGAAAGGCTTCATATCAGATTAAAGAAAACAGGATCTTTTAAACCGGTAGTCCAAGAACGAGTGTTAGATGGTGTTGAGGAAAATGCATGTGAGCGTACCTGAAGAATTGCATTGGCGGAAGGTATCGATCATATGACAGTGTGGCGGATTTTAATAACCAATCAACTGTATCCGTCCCACGTGCACAGAGTACAGGGACTTAGTGTGAATGACTTCCCACCACGAGAAGCTTATTGTGCATGGTTGTTAGAAACATGCGCAACCGATCTTCTCTTTTTGCCATCTGTGGTCTTTACTGATGCAGCTGACTTTACAAGAGATGGTATCGTCAATTTTCACAATTTACATCAGTGGCAAGATGAAAACCCTCATGCCAATATTTAGTTCAAGCATCAACAGCAGTTTTCATTAATGTGTGGGTAGGAATTATCAACGACTTCTTGATTGGTCCTTTTGTACTACCCGGTCGACTTTCTGGCCAGAATTATCGGTATTTCTTAGAAATACCGACGGTGCACCGGTCAACTTCAGTCACACAGCACGTAAATCTTTAAACGCAGTATATCCTGGAAGATGGATTAGTCGTGGTGAGGCTGTAGCGTGGCCTGCACAGTCTTCCGATCTAAATCCTCTCGATTTTTACCTATGGGAACATCTAACGTTTTTCCTTATTTTTAGTCGTAGAATGTGTGGAGTGTGTATAGTCAGCGCATCATTTTTGTTACACCCTGTATATTATACTCGAGGAATCTCTGCCCGTTGAAACATGAAACATGAAAATTATGATTCTCTAAAGTTTAAAACTTGTAAGCTCTCGATCAAAGTGATGTCCAGAAATCTCAAAAAATCTTGAAACCCTCCAGATGAAAATCAAAGTTTAGAATCGAAGCTTGATCCAAGAATCAAACTATAAAATGTTAAAAGTAGCTATATGAATTTCAATATTAAAGCTTTGGAATCTTGAAAATTCTAAGCTGATAATCTCTAGAAATGTTTAAACTTCAGGTTTTTGAAATTCAGAGACCTTAGAGACATGAAATTTAAATATTAAAATTCTAGAGATGTTCATAACACCAGGTGGCTCTCATTCATTAATAAAGCTCTAAAGCTGAAAACGTTTAGATCAATCTTTATATACCTATTGCAACGAAGTTTTACATTATAACAAAATTCCTATAATCCACTGAAAATAATACGTATAAAAGAGTTGATAGGGTAGTCATAAAGGTCGATTATTTGGAAAATGTACTATAGTTAATACTATAATACTTATTACTTAAGGTTTTCGTAAATCTGAGATATACTATATCTGAGATAAGTATAGAATATGTTTTATACTGTATTAAATATACATTTTATGGAAAAATGTTTCAAATAAAAGTTGTTTAGTATTACAAAATAATATTAAATTCCTACATTTTGTAATAACAAACGTTAATTAGACATTTTAGAAGCTTTTGAGATATACAAACACAAACTCAGGGTACCTGAACAGATTGAGCTCAGTAATTTTCCATTACTGGAAGTGTTAGCTATTTAATTCTGATTATTTTTATCTTTTTATCTAGTTACCTATTTTTTTTCGTATTTACCTTAGCGACGTGTTTGTTTATATTTATATTACCTTTGATAATGACAGAAACAATATTGTCAGTTTATAATTTAATAAATACTGTAAAACTTTTTATTAATCTTTATTTATTTCATGATTATGGAGTTTCTCAAAGTAAGGTTAGAAACAATAAACTTATATAAATCTATACTTCTATACTAATATTATAAAGAGGAAAGATTTGTATGTTTGTAACGAATAAACTCAAAAACTACTGGACCGATTTCAAAAATTCTTACCATTAGAATGCTACATTATCCCTGAGTAACATAGGCTATATTTATTACTAGAAAAAATTAGGGATCTCTACTAAAACTTAAATAATGTAACCCAAGGTGTACAAATATTAGCCATAAAATGTCTTTCATCGCATGCGCTGCGGAAACTATTGATGATAGAACAAAAAAATGTTCTACAATATTAAGGAGCATATCAATATATACAAAAAACTTCGCGATACCGTATGTTCAACTATTGTAGTTATGTCACTATAACTACTTTTTTACATTTTAAAAGTTGACAGAAATGCCGATCAAAATCAGACCATGTTATCCATACCTTTGTATTAATCCTTATCCAAATAAATCATTTCGTATTCAAGACTGTTTCAATACCTGTAGATTACTTTTCGAATCATTCAAACAGGACATTCCATTCAAAAGATATTACGAATTTAAAAATGTCAATCTAAACAAAATACTAATAGTAAAATAAACGCCGCCGCGCCGTGGCCGGTGTGGCCCCACGCAGAGCAGCGGCCAACACGGCGAGGGAGGGGGCACCGAAGTGCGGGAGAGGGGCGTGTACATATAAGAAATAGGTATTTCGACTTCATAAGAAAAATATAAATAGTAATTTGAAAAAAAAACTACTTATGTCCTGCATAAAGATACATTTACTCTACGTTTATCCCGAAATGTTTAAAAATAAATGTCCACCCGTGCGAAGCCGGGACGGACCGCTAGTATTATATATTTAGGTAATATTTAAACCTAGTTTTTTTTTATAAGACAAAAGTTAGTTTTTTTATAAAATAACATTTTTTAAATGGCAAGATACCCCTATATTATACTCATTAGTTTATTCGAAATCGGATTCTGACTGGACCGTATTTCTTTGAAAATACTTTGACTGCAGACGCTTATTTAGATTCTTTAAGATTTGAACTAGTTCCTGTGTTAGCTGTTTTATATCTAAATAAAGCAAATCCAGATGTACCCCATAACAGAACATCGCTCCAGCAAGATGGGCCCCCTCCTCATTTCGGAATTAATGTTCGCCATATTCTGAATGACACTTTTGCTAATCGATGGATAGGTAGAAGAGATGTAATAGAATGGCCAGCTCGCTCGCCGGATTTCACTCCGCTAGACTTTTTTCTTTGGGGCTACCTTCAAGATAGAGTTTACATAAATAGGCCGAGGGATCTTGAAAGCTTAAAAGATCGCATTCGAATAGAGATAAGGGCTATCACACCAGACTTGACAGCAAATGCTATTGGCGGATTTGATCGGTGAATTTCTCATTGCCGAACTGTGAATGGAGCACAGTTTGAACAACTGCTGTAGCTTCCGATAAAATCCTAATATCTTACGTTGTTATAAAATAATACCTACTAATAAATAAAATAGATCTACGAGTACATTGTTTCGTTTTTCCAGAATTAAACTTAAGTAATGATATTAAAGTTTTATACAATCGGAAAGAGAAATAAAATCTCTATCTAATGAGTATAATATAGGAGTATCTTGCCATTTTGCTTTATAAAAAAATTAGGTTTAAATATTACCTTATAATAAAAAACTAAATGCTAAACAACTTTTATTTGAAACATTTTACCATAAAATGGATATTTAATGCAATATATAACATATTCCATACTTTTCGGACACGGTTAACTGTAAAACAATGTTGTAAAACTAAAAATATGTTGTTTGAACTTTTTATCAAGCTTTTTTGGATGTATTGAAAGTAACTTAAGTTGTCTTGCAAAATTGATATACCTAACTGTTTTGAGAGAAGAAATACGACCAATATAAGTCCAAATTTAAAATCCAATCGCCTTTTTAAATGCATTTTCAGTGATAGTAAATTTTTAAAACGCATTAGCTTTTGCAACATTAATCCTGATTTTAATTATGGAATCATAAAATGCAAAAGCCATTCGATATAACACACAAATGCAATTATTTTTGAACTATGAAGAAGTCCATATTAATAACCGACATACAAACGGAATAGTAAATATGAATGGGAAACTGTATGTGCATCAGCGCTTCTGTATTAAACAGAGTAGGCCGGTTTAGAATGGGTTATGTAACAGAATACTTAATCAAGACGTTTGTTCTCTTGTAACATAACATTTACTTATTATTGTCATTTACGTCGCAAGCATTTTAACATAACAGAAACATAACTAGTGTTCTACTTATTAATTATGACTTGACGACTTTCAGCTTGTTTAGAGTGTAATTAATTTTAAATTGGTTGTAACTGTTTTCAACAATGTAACTGTGTTAATCTTAACTATGCTTTTAGCATGGGCATAAAAATGTATGAAATTCTTCCGTAAATAGAAAACATTTTAACAGAAATGGTTTATTTTGAAAGGCTTATTTCGAAGGTGTCAAAGAAATTAAAGTTTAAAATCGTTTTCCATTATTGGTTCTTTCAGCTATACAAGATTGTATACATTCAAGTCGCCAGTTATTACAGTTAACTCCTTCATTTAAACTTGATCCTAAATAGAAAGTCATGGAACTGTAAAATGTCTTTAGAAGATTGCCTATTCTCCAAAAAATTGGATCCATAATATCTTTATCCTGCACTCTGTACTTATCCTTTGTCCTAAAGTAGCATGAAATAGCAGCATTCAATTTAAAATATAATATTTGAGCAAAGCTAACAAGATTTTTTTATTACAAGAATACTTTGTTACAGAAATGCTTATAGTTATAACATCTCAAACGAAACGTAAACAAAATTATTTGCACATAAATTTTAATTTATATTCTCATTCTAATCGAATTTTGAAATGGATAAAGACTCTCTCGCTTGCTATAAATCTAATCGAATAAACTCAATTAATCAAGTACTTAATTGATCTACCAACTATTTGCTATTGATGAATTATACTTTCCAAATATATAAAGATATTGAAAATGTAGATGTTCACAGCATTTTATAAAATTAATGATTTAATTTAGTTTCTTGCTTAATTCATTCAAAATACCCTTTTCCAATAAATAACCGAGTAGGCAACTCTAGTCCATCTACATAATCTTGGAATCCAATCTGAAATTACTTGTCTGTCGCGACTGATCTTAAATATTTAATGAATTAAGCTAACAATAAGCAGAGCTTATACAAAAAACGAAAATTGCAGCGTACAATTTAATCTTTAGCGATTTTAAGTTTTTGTTAGTTCACTTACTTTTCTAAATCCTCTTCGGCAATGATCGCTTGTCTTAATCTAGCCAATGTTTGTAGGATGTATTCCGGATTTTGTCCTTCAAGTGATAGTGGAGAATAGTAGCTGAAAATAAAAATAGTGCAGTTAGTAAAAATACTGCTTCGTTCTGTATGTAAATCTAGTAGCAGACAGTAGTGTATATAATCGTTTAATTTTACTTGGAAAATGCGAGTAATAGATATTATGACTTGCAAACATGTTAATGCATACCTTGCTCTTTATGAACATTATGAACTTTGCAGAATCACATTTATGATATGCAAGGGAAAGTAATACTTCCGGAATATCTGTAACAGCAACCTGTTCAAAATTCTACCTAAAAACAATGCTTCCACTGTTTCGTATGCCCCGCATGCTGCTAACGCAGGCCCAACGTGCGGCTGCAGCCGACTAGCATATGGTATATTACAAATCCCACATTTGTGTTGCAGTTATGGAAAACTGCAGAAGACCTTAACCAGATCTGCTGGCACCGGGAATCAATCCCGGTTCGCTTGGTTGAGTGACTAGCATGCTATTCGCTACTCTACCATGAAAGGAATGATTGAGTTTTGCTAACTGATTACCTTAAGGAATTGTAAAGCCTACAAACTATGTGATAATCTGTACAAGTTACAAGATCGACATATTGCAAACGTTGTTTCTGCTTTGTTCGTGGTGCTCTGTCCATTACGATATACTCGTATATATGTAACGGTTCAAAATCTCAAGTTTCAATTTCATACCGTAAAATGCGAATTTATAGAAATAATCTTAGTACGGTCCTGTATATTAGGAATATATTTCGTCGCGTCTAGATACTAAATGTTTTCTCTTTGCAATTTTAAATAAGCAAATGAAATTCTCACGGTTAGAAATCATTTTGGGTCCAGTTTCGAAAAAACAGTTTCGTACGTTGGTAATAAAAATCTAAAAATTTTTTAGTTTATCAAGTTCCTTCAGTTAAAAGCACGTACTGAATAAATAAAAGATAAATTCTGGACAGGCTGCAGTTTAATATTGCTATTTTCCTTTGTCACAAATGATATTTGGATCTTGTTAGGCATTTTATTCCCAGAATTTTCGTGGTCATTTCTGGTAACCTTTGATAAAGCAGGTCTTAAATGTAAAATTAATATTAAAAATTCTGTATTTTCATATTAGATTAAATTATCGTCAGCTTTTATATGAGTGGTGGATTCAAAATATCCCTCTCTTCATTTTATTGCAAAGTTGGAATACTTTCCGAGTCAGTCTGACAGAGGCTCTCGTAGCCCTAAGTTAGGGGGTGCCCTAACGTTTGCTTCGACTGCGACCGTCGCATGCAAGTGATATTACTGTCACCTATTTACAGTACAGTTTGGAATGAAACAACTTTTAGTGTTATACCGTACCGATTTTGTTGTTAGGAAATTAATCCAGTGAAGAGGATTATCTAGAAATTTTAATTTGGTGAATTTTCATTCACGTAAGAATAATTCCGACACCGCATAATTGCTATTGCTTACTTGAACGTTGTATTGGCTTAAAAGAATTTGTTTAAAGCTAATAACAGTGGACTTAATTAACACATAAATTAACACATTGACGTATTTATTAATACTAGTAAATTAATAATTGTAGCGCGTTTCCTGTTGTGCAAGAATTTTACAACAAGTATTCGCAAGCAACATTCAAGTTGATCTAAGTACCGTTTTAGTTATTGTAATAATTATAAAGAATAGTTCCGTACTGGAACTTATTGCAAATAGTTATGTGGAAGTTCGCCGTTAAAATAAAAACCAGATAGTTCAGAATTTAGAAGATTTGTTTCTCTTATTGGTTTTCCTGGTCAGTAGTTTTGTAGTGAAAATTATGTGTAGGCAATATTATGTTTTAGTGTAATGTGTTTGAAGCCTTCCATTTGCGCAAGGAATTTATGAAAATTATGTTGGAATAAGGATAACTCTATCAAGGTATTGATAGTTCAAGTAGTTTATGTAAAATTTATTTGGGATCCCGAAATTAAGTAATACTTAAGAAAGATATTTTTTTAATCTAAAGTGACTTCAAATTTAGTTAGGCTCAACGAACTGCTGATATTTTTTGTCAATTAAGATTTTCTTTATTACTGACTAATGTGTTTGATTAATCTAACGTCAATTTTAAATGGGATGTTATTCCCAAACTGATGACTTCTCGCTTTCTATATGAATATCGTTCGGTTTGGTAGCGCCCACTATTGTTTTTATTTGTTCCTGACTCTATTAATTAATTTGAAGCTTTTGGGGTTAACACCCACACCTGTATTCGAGTCTGCAGAATTAGAGATCTCAGCCGGTGCATAAAGTACAGTAAGTATCATCGTTCTTTTTCAGTGAATTATTATTGATGCTATAGTTAATGTCCATCGTGCGGCGTTTTTTATAATATCGTACGAATATATAATATAATATAAGAATATAATAAGAATATAATATAATATCCACAAATCTTAATTATCCTTGAAAAAACTTTTTTCGATTTTCAACTTTTTCTAAACTTAACTGCTGTAGAAAATCATTTAATCTGAACAATTGAACTAAATATTGTAGCATTATTTGGAGTGACCTTAAAAAGCTGTGATTGTAAAATTTAAAAAAAATCAAACGCGTTACTTTTCATTTTGCATCGTCATCGTGGATACAACTAGAAAGTAAGATTTTCAAAAATTATCCCAAAGTTGTAGATTGCAAGGCACTGATTAAAATTAACTTTTGAGAAAAAAATCTGACAAAATTACCATGTCATATCTGTAGTCTACAATTTTCACCATGCGAAAAAAACTTTTTTATTACGAGAGATAGACGCCTATATAATTGAAACTATAGTTGGCAAAAAGTTCAAAGAAGTTTTTAATAAAAAAATTATTTCGATATCTGCAATACAGGCCAAATGAAATTACAATATCTGCTGCGCGATCGACTATGAAACTCTCGCGCTTTTACGAAGCAGGTAAACCAGTGCTAAACGTGTGGTGCCTTTCTTATAAAGTCCCCATAGTCCACTAATAGATTAAGAAAAATTTCAGTTTCATCAGTTTTAATCTAATTATTTTCCAATATAACTTTCAGGGACATTCTTTTTCCTTTTTAAAAAGGATAGTTAACGTAGGCAGTATCACTAGAAAGGCGGCAACCCACTAAAAGAATGTAAGCCATATTTTTTGGATTATTCCTGGTTTTACCTGTTAGTTTTTCTCGATGTGGTAGGACATGAAATTAAACCATCTTTGACATGTAGCCATTTTGGAATTAGCAAAGATACATAATATTACATTGATAACGGGGAAATATAGTATCACTGAAGTTCCATAAAACCATTGTGATCAAACATCTGTTTATAAGACTGCTGGGAATGTTAGTCGTAATTATCCCGAAATACCAGAATTTGGATGCACTATAGATGCAGATGGAATAATGGCATCTATTACTTTATTAGCTTTAATAAAATTTCCCCAAAAAAATGCGTTTAGGAAATTTTAAGTAAATCAAGTATGAGTACAATAGCATGCAGTTGTATTAATAATTAAGTGCAATATACATGTAACATCTTGCAATGCGAAGACAAATATCACACAAGTTCTTAAATAAAGCGGCTTACACATTACATTGAATTTGTTGTTACTACTTGTATGTAGATCGAGTACCTACATCGAAACTTCACAGAAAATAAACAGTACACTTAAATTAGGCTGTATAAGGCTTTATAATAAAACCTTAGAAGCAGGCTTAGCAGTGCGAGAGAGTTTCATAGCCGCTCACGTAGCAGATATTGTAATTGCAATAATTTGGTTTGTACTGCAGATATCAAAATAATTTTTTTGAACTTTGGACTTTTTTCCCACTATAGATTCGATTATATGTAGAGGCGGTTATCTCTTGTCATAAAAAAGTTTTTCGCAAAGTACAATAGGTAAGTCTGGTGGGCGTGACTTCATGCTAGTAGACGTAGTATATGCTCTGGTCAATAGGTTTGTCCATTTATAGACTCAGTTCCTGTAAATTCTACATCCAGACCAACTGCACGGTTGGGCACAACATGAACCACAATAGTGCACTGGGTGGGTTGGTCATTACAGTATAAACTCGTCCCATGTAGATCCTACCCTATACCACAAATAACTGAGTGATACTATGGATGTATTAAAGGTTCAATGAGTATTTTAGTGGGCGTGGCTTTATGTTGGTGGGAGTCGTAAGTAAATGTATTTCATACAGACCATCCTAGAATGACCAACAAATTATTAAATGTATTAACTACTCTGTCTAGGACTAAAAAAAAGCTCGGTGTTGGGACAGCTCTCAAGCTGTCTCGCCGTTGCTTGGGACTGCTTAACAAGTTAAGTGGCTAAGGTAATAATTCTGAGAATTTTAATATTTAAATGGTATTACAGGTGTACAAATTTTATAGTTTGTATATTATTTGTACATTCTGTTATTACATAAATTAAAAAAGAAAAAGTTATAAAAATAACCAAAATGATCTGAATTTACCAAAAAACAACAAACACCAGTATTCAAATAACTATTCCCTTTGCCGCTTACAAGTAACTTTAGTATTATGTTGAACCACTTCTGGCCTTTCTTAGTGTCCTTACTCTAGTTGCTCCTTACTCTGCCCAGACGTTTTGCAGTTCATGTCGGGTGAACAAGTTCGCCAATCTATTTCATCTATTCGTTCATTTACAATCCTAGCACGGGGAAGGCGAGCATTGTCATCATTTAAAACAAATCTATCATCGCTTGTACCAGCAAATGGTACAATAATTGTCTCCATAACCATGTCGTGGAACTTTACAGACTTCATGAATGCATTAATACCAGTCATCAGCCCATCAAAACATACATCATAAACATGCCATACACCCCAGACACAAATAGATCCTCCACCGAAAGAAGTTGTTGACGCCGAAGACTTTTTATTGTATCGCTGTCTTTATTTTCTCCACACCAATCTTTGTGCATCAGCAGTCGAGTGTACAGTCGAATTCTTGATTCACCGGTGACAAGACACCTCTAACTTTTCAAATTTCAGTCGCGGTATTGAATTAAGCATTGATTCTTGCGTAGATGAAGCTCCCTCGTCAGCTGGATCCGTGTAGATCCTCTTCTTGCTTTTAAATTCAGTGCATCCAACCTCTTTCTAACCGTTTGTCTAGAAATAACTTATCCAGTGACCTGTCGGGAAAAACTGTTAATTTAAGTACAATTAAACGATCTTCAGTAGGAGTTGTAGTTCATCCTCATCCCCTAATATGTGTGGATGCTGCAGATCCAGTAGATTTATTGTTAAAATACCTGCTATTAGACGAAGGGATTATTACTTAAATCAATTACTAGGTAAAATATCTATGTGATTATATAATCGCACCGTTTGAAAGTTTGGAACTTCGACGGCTTGAACCAAATTTATGCAATATTGTCACGATTGGAATTTGCTTTATATTAAAACATTTCTGAAACATTTACGAACGAATAAAATCTATAAATAGCTATTCTGTTGCTTCAGCAAACAAACATCTGCCGGATGGAGAAAACGATGATGTAAGCGAGATAACTTGCGAAAGTTATAAAATTCCATATCCAAGAATAACTCTTAGTACTAACAGTACTAACGTAGAAATATCTCCGCATGCTTGATCAATGGTACTGTAAGTAGTCGACATTTGACCTTGACAAGCGCTAGCCTGTCTCGTGAACGTAAGTTGCATTATTTAACAGTGTCAAGTGTCAACAAATCTTAGTTAGTTTAGTTTAGTATAATGATAAATTGTACTTTACTTTTTATTTGTTCTACTTCTCGCTAGCCAATATCCTTCGTGATGCTATTATGTTACAATAAAAGAAGAAATGGAAGATGCAGAGCGAAAACGTAACTCCACAATGGATTATAACTGCGAAAACAGTTTGGGAATGCAACTAACTTTGTTTTCTAAACGTATTACGTTAATATTTTCAAATGCAGAAACAGTAGTTACGAAAATAACAAATAGTCGATATTTTCCGACATATTGCTATTTAAATTGCATCTAAGTTTATAAACAAACTCTATAAGAAGTTGATCGTTATAGGACGGGAAGTGAAGAAAGTACTCGTATCTAACACTTGGATTTGTCAAACAGGTTGACATTTTTAATGTAAAAGCAGCTAAATTATTATCTGTTATACAAGAAATTAAAATTACACTCTTGAATTTCATTCAAGATATCCCATTTTTATGGGATATCCCAAATTTTGTAGGTGAAATTATCCCAGCAATATTATTTAATAAAGTATCATTGAAAACTTATATTGTGTTAGTTTTATCAAAGGCAAGATAATGTTCTGCAAACATCAAACTTCATTCTTCGAATAATTATAAACATTCCCACTTGAAAAGGTTTGTTGATGTAGGTATATTGCATAAATTAGAATCAGGAAAGCATTGTACCTGTTGCCATACATACCTAATAACTTTCAAGTAGTTAATATTTAAAGCATTGACGTTATATACACGTAACATACATTCTAACAATAGCTTATTGTCCGGTTTAGGATCTGTGATACAGCTTGAAAATGCATTCACTCAATCTCAAACTTTATTAAACAGGAGTTTAATGAGTTTAGGTTTAACTATTACAACTTACTTCAGAAAACAGAGCTTACGATAAATCGGCTTACATTCTAGAACTGAAATTAATTCAAACTACTGCATTATTCTATAAGTTCTTGGGTCAAACCTGTTGTCGATGCAATTGCATTCCTTGCATTATTGATGCAGTGTGTCATTTTGGAATTTCTTAATATTCAGAAAGTTGATGGTGTTATATGTTTACGTATTGTTAGTTAATAATATTGTCTTTATTGAATCATTGAAGAGATATATTTGGACGATAACATAGAATTGGAAATTGGAGTTTCGAAATAGATAGGATCTTATAAATAAAAATTGCGTTAACAAGAAAACAAGGATTTTAGTTAAACCCCAATCTCGTTTTGTGGTGGTGAAAATCGTTTTGATGTTTTTTATCAAGATATTTTGAAGCGTCGAATACATATATCCCAATATTCTGCTAACTTCACCTTTAGGTGTTTACCTACTTGAGTACGAATACCTAATGTATTCGTATGGGTAAGAATCCAAAATATAGTTTCTACGAGTATATAATTATTAATGTAGTATACGAAAAAATAATAGCAATAAAATGATTGCTGTTTATATATTTTTTTATTCATATCAAATTGAAGATGAATAACATTACCAGAATGAATTTTAAATACTAAGAATTCTGCGAATTATGTATTTTTTGACGCTAAAACGGAATACGACCTCAGAAAAGCACATACACCCTTAAAATCTTGCGCTAGAGCCAAAAACAACCCCCAAAATGGAGTAACTTCTGACATATGGTAACAATAAATATATGTAAAAAGTGGTTGAAAACCGCAAATATTTTGTATTTGGAAATAGACCTCTGGTATATGGCCAACACCCCCCTCCCCCCTTGAGGAGGATAAAACCACCCCAAACTGGGGTATCACCACCCCTTACATCAGGGTTACAATAAATACACCCAAAATAAAATACATGCAAAAAAAGGCAAAGAAAATGCATGCAAATAAATACAGGCAAAGAAATAAATTCAATAAAACCCCGTTAACCCTCTAGTCTCTCGATTTACGATATCTCTTCCTTTTATTTTAAAACAATCTTCGTACTGGCTGCCTAATTGTGCCTGCTGCCTGTTATGTACTTAATGAAGTACTAATAAGTCTGCCTTTTTACAGACCAGCAGTAATCCGCCATCATATGCTCATCCCATATTCCTTGATAACATCGTTCCATTTCTTTCATATTCTAGTGGAACCGTTCCCCTTGTTCTTCGCTGTATTCCCGTAAGTTATCTGGAAAGTAGTCAAGGTGAGAATGGAGGAAATGTAACTTCGCACTCATGTTACAACATAATTTTTTATAATTCTTCAACAAACCTGTAATGATTTCTTGGTAGTGTTCTGATTTGTGTCCGCCAAGGAAGTTTTTTTACCACTTCCTTAAAACTCAACCAAGCTTCCTTCTCAAGTGCAGTTATTGCATTGGAGACGAAGAGAAAAATATGTGATGAGCATTAGATGGAGGAATAATGCTGGTCTATGAAAAGGGAGACTAATGTAGTACATATGAGGCAGCTAGTACGCAGATCGTTTGAAAGTAAAAGGATAAATATCATAAATCGAGAGCCTAGAGGATTAACGAGGTTTTATTGAATTTATTCTTTGCATGTATTTAGTTGCATGCATTTTCTTTGCCTCTATTTATTTTCATGTATTTTATTTTGCATGTGTTTATTTATTGTAATCCTGATGTAAGGGGTGGTTATACCCCAGTTTGGGGAGATTCTACCTTTTCAAGGGGTGGGGAGTGGGGTGTTAGTTATATACCAGAGGTCTATTTACAAAAACAAAACATTTGTAATTTTTTTTGCATGTAATTTTTGTATTTTGATCTAAGGGGTGGTTTTGGCCCATGTCAGGGTGATTTACTCCCTCAGGAATTATATTTCTTAGCCATATACCAGAGGTCTATTTACAAATACAAAACATTTGCGGTTTTCAACCATTTTGCATTATTTATTGTCACCATATTATGTCACCATACGTTAGTAGTGGTTTTACTCCATTTTGGGGGTTGTGTTTGGCTCTAGTGCAAGCTTTTGAGGGTATATGTGATTTTGAAGTCGGATTCGGTTTTAGCGTCGAGAAATACACATGAATACCATAGTCACGGTCCCAAGTCAGAACATTTATCTTTTTTTATGGGCTGTGTTATTTAATGTTACTACGAGTAGACTATTTAATTTATAACTTTGAGAAAATCTTCAAGAGTCCATAATAAGAGGTGCAACTACAGGAAGATATTTTATTCGAATCCGATCTGACATCCGAAGAAGTCGTTTTGATCCCAAACCCAATAAATATCCGAATCCGAATTTTATCCGACATTTGATTTTTATCCGATATCCGAATCTTATCCGACGTCCGAACTTTATCCAATATCTGATTTTTATCCGACATCAAAATTCTTTATCCTATATCCAAATGTTGTCCAATGTTCGAATTGTATCTGACATTCGAATTTTACTAAAGTTAGTACGTGCAACTATTTCATTCGAATTTATGTGTGAGCTTTGTTTCCGAGTCTTAGGCTTCGTTGCTCACTTTCAGCACAAACTCATTGTTTATTTTAGGATGTAGCCAAATCAAAAAGTGAAGTTTTGTTTACCTTTTCAAGTTGCAATCATGCCTAAAATTTTCAAAACCTCAAATTTAGCAAACGCAAACTCAACCCACATTTTCAAATATTTTTTTGAGTGATACCTTATGATACCCTAATAGAGTAATCGTATAACTTTCGGATGCCTTTCAGATAATCGGATAATTCTCGGATAATCGGCTGCTATCAGAATATATCCTATCCGATCCGTATTAGATCCGAATCTATTCACAGAATGTAATAAAGAGATGCAAAATAAATTTGAAATTTAGTGGTTATTTGCATAATGGCTGCTAGGGATGCTTTGAGTATTGACTTAACACTGATTCTTCTAAATATTCCTTTTAGTACTACGTTATGCCATTGGATTTATCACTTAAAAATGATGGCGAACTTGAGGCTGATTCGGTTTTTGATGGACTCAATTCCAAAAAATGTATAAAGTCTAAGGACATATCTACATCTACAATTATTATTTGGTATGTTACTTTTAAGAACTTTGAACGGCGCGATTGGTACAGCGCCTGAATCAAACCTCAAGTAGTTACTTATAAACAGATCCTGAGCAGCACGACAATGCGTTTCTGTATCACGACGTAATGATATTTGTGGGAATTAGAGGTTGATATTGACATTTTAGATTCCTTTGTATAAATCTTTATTCATTTTTAGGAAAGAGAACCTTTTGGTGTGGCAGGAAAATTACAAATATTATTGCTCTAAGCAGTTTGTCTATTTACTTGAGAAGGCATAAGAGAAAGACACCGCCAAATAATGGCTAATTCTGAGGAAAAGGTTATTACCGAATAAGATCATTATTACTTTTAATCATATCAATAAAATTCTTCATTTCTTGCATAAACTAATGGGTCTTCCGATGATCGGCTTACATTCGCCGATCTTAGAAAGCTTTTTGGCCATCTGAATTAAAGGGAGCAAAACACATGCTTTAGGATCGTACTAAATCGACGTGCTACTGTAGGCATTAGAAAAAATACTAATTACATTACAATTACCTATACAAATACTCGCCAGCTGGTCAGCCTTTCAGCCGTCATCTATGAAACCTCAAACGTTTTGACCATCCGCGTGAAAGAGCCCAGAAGACATTAGGATGATACTAATTCTATGCGTTATGGCGGTCACTAGAATAAAACCTAAGTCTTCATGTTTTGCACAGGGACTCTGGTGATGGTTTGCTATCCATTTGTTAAGTTCAACTGAGCCGCGTTTGCAAAATAATGCAATGTTTGCACGTATTTGTATAAAAAATTAATAAAGGCGCTTATTAAGTAGAAATAAATTTCTTTAAAAGAAAAGCTTTATTTACCACCCAGTGCTTTCGATTTAAATATCGCAGAGTTCTAAAAGCTTGATACTCTAAAGGTGGGATGAAGTCTTCTAATTGGTAAAATGTGTTTCCATGTGCTCCACTATTTATATTTCTGATTGACTGATATCATTTTCTGACGTTCTCTTATTATTATTATCTTACAACCTAGAAATTGCTTCAAAAGTTATCGTTAAAGTTAGATTGTGTTTAGTATTTTTCAGTAAATACTATCTTTGCGGTGCATTGAGATAGAAAACACGTGACTAAAAAAATCTAATCAGTTTGCAATTCATTTGACCTTACAGAACCTAAAACAAAGGTATTTTAAAATAATGGATGAAATATAGAAAAGTTGACTTTCATACCGCATAAAACTTATTACTAAACTTATTACTAAAACTTATATACTGCTAAAATGTTTATATACGATAGATCTATTATGAGAAAAACTATGTTATAAGAACTTACTATATTATTTACGATGGTGCATTGTCACGCATGGTGCATTGGTGCAAATTGTCCAGTATTAATTGCTGACTGAATATATATATATATATTGATACTAAGATTGTTGAATACAATCTCGAAAGTTGCTGGTAGGCGAATCTTGCCGCAATTCGTCATAACTACAACAATTTGGATGTTTGTGAAAGAAGAAGGCCGGTCTTTACCATCGATCGAGGTTTTCACATTAGTAAATAAGACAAAGCAAAGCATTCTACGAGTGCTTATACCTACTCTATTAGAAAAAATAAGTGAAGTATGTTTGCATGCTAAGAAGAAAATAGATCGAGAAAGGTTACTATGGCGAGCTGGATAGTAGGAGCTGCAAATGGGAGCTTAAAGAATGTCTTTAACTCTTGTAGGCGTTATTGCCAAAGGTTCGTGCGTATAACAAGCTTATGCTGTTCTAAATAAGTTTTTTCTTCGTAAGCCACTGTACATGATTTTTATTCCATCATCATCGACAAAGCTTTGGTCATTGTAAATGACAATTCTTTCAAACCAGAGACAAGGAGACTTCATCGGGGAATTGCCATGTGGTGGAGAGCCATACCCAATCATGTTACTGCATTTCCCAAGCTATTGAGGGAAAATTTTAGACGATTGACCTTAAACCTCACGTGCTCCATACTAACTAGCAACTAATATAATACTCACCACGTCTGGCAATTCTGAATATGTTATTCTCGGCAAACTACACTTTATTCGAGCAAAATGCACGGTCTTCAATAGCATCAAGTCATGATCTATGTGCTAAGTACATTGCCGGAGTAGATGACATTGCTGGATATTATTGTTTAGAGTCACTGCATCCAGTTACCTAGGCCAGCTGGTCGACCAGAGTAACGCAAAATGCCGCCATATTGGAACAAAAAAGCACGAAACTGTTCATTATTTTTATCTGTATTGAATTTAATCAAATCCCCATCCAGGTTAAAAGGTTTTTCTTACATTGAAAGTTCAAACTTCTATATTGTCAAATACGTAAAACGTGGTTTTAATTTGTCCATTATTAAAAAACACCCTTCTCTGCTCCAATATGGCTGCGTTTTGCGGTACTCCGATCGACCAGCGAGGTCTAGGTGACTAGATGCAGTGACTCTATTATTGTTAGAGTTATTTTATCAGAAGAGTTTTAATGATGAGAGCCTTAATCGATCGATTTAAGCTGTTCCAAAAGAAATGTTTTATTAAAAAGCTGAAAAGAAGTCTGACATTCTGAAACTGAAGAACAAAATGTTTTTCTGTTCAACCAAATTGGTTTGGCAAACGACCAGTTTTCGAGGAGCAAGCAGAAAACACTGTCAGAAAGTTTAGCCGTAGGAACTGAGTAGGGTTTCCATTTATCACATTTAATGGAAGGTGTGTTGTGAACCGTTTCTTAGATAAGAGAGGTGTACTTAGATGAATTGTGCTTCAAGAACATCACAGGGAAGAAAACGCGAGAAGCTTGTTATTTGTCTTAACATAAGACAACTGTAAGCTGTAACTGCACCTAAGCCGAACAACATTCAATTATTAATCAAAGTCTAGTTAGTTTGAAGGTAATATATCTGAAGATATGTTTCAAGTTATAGATTCACTATATCCAAAAGGAAATGATGATTGTAGCAAAGTTACAAAATCCTGCCTTAAAGAGCAGAATGCCAATCACATTCAATTTATACTATTGCCTCCAAACAGCTCACAGGAAAATCAAATGTGATCATAGTGTACTTTAGCATATACGAGTAAATGTACTTTAGCAGGTATATATTTGTAAAGAATATCCAATACTATTACAAGGAAAAATCAAAATTTAGAAAATGGAAAGTTAAAGAAAATATAGAAAATATTTACAGAATTCCCCCATCTTAAATATTTCATGAGAACTGCTTTTACCTCCTTTTTGTTTACAAACATTTTGGGTTGTTGTTTTACGAAAACGCATTTTTTTCAACAAAAATATTTTCCTTAAAAATAGATTCGTTTTTAATATAAATATTTCTTTACATACAACTCCAATTTTTGTTATCTTGAATTTTTATTGTGTTATTTCCTTGTTTATAATTTGATACTCATGAGAATTTCTGAAACGCGTAGGTTTTTGCACATTTTATTTATAGTTGTTTCTATCGTTTAAACATTTAAAGTAATTTCATTTGTCGAAATAATCTATTTTAAAATCTTTCTCCTTTTCCTTTATTAAAACCTTGAAATATTTTCACCATTTCCGCTTTTACTTTTACTGAAATTTTACTACGGATCATAATTCATTTAATGGAACTATAAATCGCTTATCTTTTAACTGTTGAGGAGTTTATTGATACTGAAGGACTTCTTATGTTGAGTGGAAAGAGGCTATTAGGTAAAGTAAGGGTCTCCGTTTTTTTCATCTCACTAAAATATTCACTAAAATTCACGTTGTCTTAAATAACACGGCAATCAAATAGACTATGAAATTATTAGCTTAAACGGACTGAGTAAGAAATTTACAAATTCAATTTAATTTTAAACAGTTTAATAAATGTGCCGCATTATTTCTAATGAATGTATTTGGAGTCTAAAAATGGTCTCAGTGGTTAATAAAATAAACAGTTACAAATAGCATAGTTTCATAAAATAGCAGTGGCAAGAAAATGTGAGGGGGATTCAAGTCAAAACAAATTATAAATAAATACTAACTACGGTAAAACGAAAATATAATATGAAGATCTTACAGAGATTGTCATTCAAGTACTAAATAATGAACTATATGAATATTAAAAGAATAAATTAGTCCGAACATAGTTTCGTCTAGTACGCATGTGACGTCAACAGGATTTTCTCATTTTGCGATTACTTTATCAGTTAAATTACAGCAAAAATACATAGCAATTTTATTCCAAAGGTTAAACGCTTTATGTTGAATGTAGTCTTAATTCTTAACTAGAAGCATTAGACTGCCGGCCTTGAGTGGTAGCGTTTATTCGGCGGTGGCGTTCAAACGTACCATTTTTTCCTCAAATACATAGTGGCGTTATTCCAACGTAATTTTTTGGTCATGTGTGTTGCTTATAATAAGTACGTTCTTCAAAATTATGTTTACAAGATTGTAAACAAGAGACAGCAGCGTTTTCTAAGCAGACGCTCCTAAAGTTGTAGTAAATTCACTAAAAATAAGCCGTTATATTCCAAGATGAAACTTGCACCAAAAGTTCAAGAGGAAACTCGGTGTCTTATGAAGAGGGTGTGGTGTCTTCAACTAATGATGGATAGAAAGTTGCTTCAGAATTATCTTCTTCATTTTCTTTACTGTCGGACACTCTATTAGGGTGAACGGACAAGCAGTCGTTGGAGATGTCGGACACTAGTATCCGAGACTAGCCGGAGGGAGGGCAATTATTAGAGGTGTCGGGGAGCACTAGGATTTGAGACTAGCTTGTGGGCAGACCATACGGCGTTCACCCTTAGAACTGGTTGTTGTCTACCCCATCCCACGCTTGTCTGATCAACGGATGACGCAATCAGAAGGAAATGTGTGGTAAAGTTACACTTAAGTGTTTCTCGACGATGACTCTAACACGTTGCGGAGGAAGCTCTGCTAACAAGAGAGTTCGGTGTGGGCGGTTTGATTCTTACCTGACGTCGGGGTCTTTTATGGAGCTAAGTATCCCGCTGTCTGCCCTAGACGAATGGAGGAGAATCAAGTGAAGTTTATCTCCGTCAGGGAGCTCGCTCGCTGACCTATGAGAAACTGCATGCCGCCAGGTAACGTTTCGGAGACGACAGTATGGGGTCCGGCTTTGGCTGTGCAGTTCCAGTCGTCGGATTCCCAGAAATCGTCTAGAGACCTACACTTAAGGGACGTTGACGCGAAGATACATAGCCTCTCACGTTCAAGACAACTTCACCTTAACGAGTGCACACCGGGATGCAGCCTCGATCGGCCGTATGAAGCTGCCCCGAGACGAAGCTCTGTCAGGGGCACACCAGACCTATAACTGGGAGATCGGGGTGGCAAAACGGTTTAAAAGTCCCGCCACATCTGACGTTGGATTCAATCAAGGCTGGGTGAATGAACTTGTGAAGGTATGAAAAAGGGCTGGTGAGTTCGGATGTACCTAACCTAGGATAGTCCTATTGCTGGACGAGGAACCCGGCGCTTGCTTGAAATAAGACGAGAGGGTTCCGATGGGTGAGCACGTTTATCGCTCCGGTACTGACCTGTAGAGCCAATAGAAGGTGGATAGGCAACCTCGCTCCGACCAGTGAGTTACTGGGAGCATATGCTAAGCATATGCGCGCTGATTGAGCGTACCTCAATTACTTCCTCTCGAAAGGAACCTGGAGATTAAGTCTAACGACAGGTGCTCCTCGTAAAACACTCTTGGAATTTTGTCGGACACTCTATTTCCAAGAATATCCTCCAGAGATTCTGAATACTGAGGACTTGAAAAAGTTGAAAACATTTGATTCTATAAAGAATATTTTCCAAAGCTCAATCATTTGCCCCCGCAAATGGAAAAAAATGGTTTTACGTTTTACATAATGTGCATATTGCAGCTATTTTATTTCCCTTTGGAATTTCAAATGCAAGACGTTTTTGCAGGGCGCCATGCGACTTCCTTCGAATTTTTTTTATATTTTTAAACGGATTATTCTTGTTGGGTTTATCAGTGTCCAGGAAAATCCCCCGTTCTAATCTTGTTGACGCCCGAATTCTTTTTCTTGTCGTGCATCTCACATACACATCAATATTTGTAAATTAAAAACGAAAATATTCAAATAAAGAAAATTTTATGGGTTTGTTAAGATTTATTTACCTTCTAGACCTTTATTTGGTAAAACTTCAGGGTGTCCAAGGTTAGAAAATGTCTTTCGTAATTGTATGTAGAAGCATGAAAATGCTGCTTGCATATGCTCGACATAAAGTTGATTCCACTGAAATAGCTATTCTATTCACATCAATAAGTCTCAAGTTATTCTTTGATATTGTTCCACACTATCGATATCATAGATGACAATGACCTCTAAATTTTCTTCCAAATCATTCAAATGGAAAACAACTCGTGAATCTGCGTCTTCATGTTCGCATGTCAGTTCATTCACTGGAGTTCTTTTCACCAGCCCATTTTTGATAATACAGTTATAACAGATTTCATTACATGCTACGTAAATTGTTTTATTTTGAATTGTAGAATTCAATAATACTGCATATGCGTCTTTAGGCTATCCCCAAGTTAAAAATTTACTTAGAGAGGTTTTATACTTTGGGCTTTGTAGTAATGTAAAATATCTTGAAGGCGCTTTTATTCCAAAAATTAAATAATCGATTTATTCCGATTAATAAGTTCCTCCTCTTCGTTCTTTTTCTATATCTTTGATTTATGGAGACTGAACTTGATCAACTACTAAATAAATCATAAGAAATAAATTCCTTTAAATTTGCAGATTTTTGTTAAAACGTATTTTCCAATTTTTTAGTCGTAAAAAATAAAATTCCTGTACTAATATTAAATACCTACATATTCTGTGTTTAAAGTTTCTGCAAAAGGATTTAAACTATTTTGAAGTTCGGTAGCAATTTCTTCAAATACTTTTAACTAACCCTGTATATGTTTATACAAATCCTAAATTTGTACAATAAGGTAATGTATAATTGCAAGCGCTCAATAATAATTCATTGTAAGTAAATAAATGATATTTCCTTTTATATTTTCATTTTATTCCATGATGAGTTAAATTATTTCCGCTTGTATTACTATTTCGCGTTTAATTTTAAATTAAACAACTGTAGCAATGCCTTGGCGCGAAATGTTGTAATCAATAACAATAATCGTTGAGAAAACTTACAAAAAGATGAATTGTGTAGAATTCACAAACAACATTTCAGAACAGCACTGTTTCGAATTTTTTGTTCTCTCATCAATTGTAACTAAATGTCTTTAAATCCCATGCAAACCTTCCAGACTTATACACAAGCCCTGAATTGACATTAGACTTGAGAGGTGAACATTCATAGAGCGCCAAACGCACAAAGGCGCAACACATGGCACCTATATAAGATATCAATGGAATTACCGTCACACACACAGCATTTTGTGGCTTTTGCTTAAGATTATTGTTAATTGATAAATTAGTTTTAAATAGTCCACTATACCCATTATTTATATTTTGAAATGATGTATGTTTAGTATTGTGTTAGCATATACAGTAACTACCAACCTTATGCATTCCACATCTAACAATAAGATTATTTTTATCATTATTCATCATCTTTTTACAAAATATGAATATTTAGGAAATTTTTCTACTATTGTAGTATCTACTAAAATTCAGAGTCAGGGTTTTTGGAAGAACCCGACTGCTTACAATGTTATAGTTTTATTCAAGAGATCGTAAATAATATGACGAAACTCAGTGCTGTAACAAACAGCCTTATCTGTAACAGGTAGATATGAAATTCTCCACAGCTCTCGTATTTGCATAACAATCTCATTGTAAGGTAGTATTCTGATCAGACTTCAACAACTAAGTCTAGTTATCAAATTCAAATGTATTGTCAATTATTCACAAAATGTCAGAAAATAGTGTAATTAATCTGCGATAGGTATAAGACAGCTTCACTAAAAAATATTACACGTTAAAACACACTTTCTTCGCAAGGTAATAAATATCTACTTTCAAAAGTTTTCCCGCAAAACCATTTTGATTTTCACTTAAGATCGTCTTGATTTCGCAGCAGTAATTAATTGAAAGCAAAAAGTTAGAAATGCAATTTAAGTTAGCCGAAGTAGTTGATTTAATTTGAACCTCAGTAATTCGGCACTAACAACGCTAACGTTAGATCAGAATTGTATACTTAGGACACTGAAGAATTTATAATTCAGGGTGTAAGGGTGAAGAGCATAATTTCTTGAGTGTATATTTAGGTTTGTTTTAAATGTCCTAACCTCAATTTACCTCTTACCTGAGATTAATTAAATTTAATATTATGGGATGTAACCTATATTTGATTAACAAATACATGTACAAACAACAATATCAGTGGACTTCAGTAAAACACCAGTTTATTCTAATTTTTCTCAATCCCAGCTTAACCTATGTGAGAGTGTTTGTGTGATAATTTTTGCGGTTAAATATCTCCATTAATCATTTAACTGAATAGATCATTATGATTTGTACCCCTATAAATTAATTAACAAGTACTAATTGGCGGTTAAAGTTTAATAAGGATTTTGGTGACAAAATCTAATCATGTATAATTTCCAATGAGTTTATATGCGGTTTTAGTAACTAGAAGTTGGGCCGCGTTGGTTGGTTCTACAAGGATTTTACGTGCGGTTTATCTCACAGGGGATGTTAAATGGTAAACTGAAACAATTTATTTACAAAGACTCTTCTCTAAATGTACTTATAGTAAATCTCTGTGAAATAGGATGCTGAAAATTCGTGATTATAAATTCCTTTTAACTTAATTTTCTAACTACTAGTTTTACAATATAAAGTATGTCCGGGATTAAAGTTTGTTTTTGTTACTCCTTTTGGACATGTAATGAACAGATGTAAGAGTAGGTGTCATTTGCATCACGTCCTATGAAATTGAAGTTGGAATATATTTAGCTGTTAGAGCGTAATTTTATAAAATAATCTAACACAATTTATCAAATTTCTTTCAGGTGGGAAAATCAGGAATTAAAGTATCAAAAATAACAGTTTATTTAATAATGAGGTTATTTTGAGCATCACATTTCTTATTTTAGTTGTTTGATCGTTGTCATGTGACTTTTAGTGAAATAAGTTTTCGTCCATGGAATCTACTATTAAGTATGGGTACGACTTTTTTAAACACCCTGTATATATTAAAACATTGATAATACGAACCTATCTGTATTTAGGTTTTTAAAAATTTAAAAACAAAAATATTTTCTAATAGTCTTTAATAAGTCTTTGTAATCACTTACACAATTAAGCCAATACTACAATATTGATAAAAAGGACATTATTATAGGCCACTGCTTGTTTGTTGGTTCATAGGACGCCTTGGATAGCCTTACAAGCATGGATGTAGAAATCATTTCGTCATAACAGTAATTCTACACCTATCATAGATATAATATCAGAGATATATCATAATTATACCAATGCCTACTGTGTTAATTGGATATTTACTGTCTTAAATGGCTTTGCTGGTCGCCTCTATTCTCTCCCCCCAATAAAGAGCAAATTAAGATGTACTTAACCCTGAAGGGTTATGGGCATTTGTCTATTTCCTATACTTTAGTGGGGACCTTAAACTACTGAAACCACGATCTTATTCTATGGAACAGAATCCAGAGTCTACTTTAAACCTCAGAATTGGTTGGCCGGACATACCTAACATCTGGTGGACTGACTAGCGTCTACTTTTATTTTTTCTTAAGCTCAATAGTAGATATCATTGCTGTGAGAAAAAGAAGTATTCATTCATCATTCGTGTTCAACAGCGAAGATGTTAGGTATCTCGCTAAATAATATCTGCCAGCATTGCCGCAATTTGATCAAGTATCAAGCGAAGAACACTTTTGATTTAGTACATGCCCTTCCTGTCATCAAAACTCAATGAAAAATTTCAACCCTCATTTCTAACTCAAACAAAATCACTTTTAAAATGTAAAACGTGGAATCTATTTTAAAACCTACCTACTATTAGTCGGAGAGCTAGCGAACACGACCGCTTCACAACTCCGTAATGGATAAAATCTCTTTTACTATGTGTATTCATAGTACACGAGTAGGAAAACCCTTGTCTGGCAGGATAACCCCTCTGATTTATGGAGGAAGAGATCAAATAGTTTAGTTAAGAAATGTCACATTTGAAACACGTATGTAATGTTTTTTTCCATTTTTATATGAATCAAAATACTGAAAAAGAACGATAGCAAACTTGCCAGACAAGTATTCCTCTGATTACTGCCAGATCAACACTTATTAATTAATTATTTAAAGATTTTAAGTGTAATGTCTGTCTTTTTTACTAATTATAGTTAATCCTTGCATAATGTGATTGCAAAATGACAGATTTTGGTTCCACTGATTTTATCCCTGAAGTTAATAAACTTACGCTATTTTATGTATAACTGGTTGCCTATGTGTGCACAATGCTCTTATACTTGAAACTTTTTAATATGTAATTAATTAGTACTGATCTGGTACTAATTAATCAAAGGAATATTTGTCTGGCAAGTTTGCTATCGTATGCTTTCAGTATTTTGATTCATATAAAGATGAGATATATCATTATATATGTGTTTCAAATGTGACATTTCTTAACTACACTATTTGATCTCTACCTTCATAAATCAGAGCGGTTGCCCTGCCAGACAAAGTTATTCCTACTCATATACTTGAATACAGATAATAATAAAATGAATTTTATCCATTACGGAGTTGTGAAGCGGTCGTGTTCGCTAGCTCTTAGACTATATATATGACTCAATTACCTACATCTCCATTACATACAATAAACCTGTGAAAAATGAAGTGATTAGTACGGGAGTAAAAAGCTCAGAATTAGAATCCAGTGAGTTAGCAGTGGTAGGGACGCGTTCACTGCTTCAAGTGTTAAAAGACGATAAATTATACAATTACGAAAGTTGTTTACAATTTTAACCACTTATATTATAGTTATAATTGCAATCAGTTTGTTCATTTAGTGTTATTCTGTTTATTCCATTTTGTTATTTTAGATTTATTCTATTTATCTAATTTTTGTCTCGTGTAAATAAATAATATTAATCAAAATTACCATCAGAAAGTACATTTCCTATTCTCACATTTGGATCAGTTCCCTGAAAATCTCGATGCAGTGAGTGAAGAACAGGGTGAAAGGTTTCACGAGGATATACGGGAAATGGAACGACATTATCAAGGTAGATGGAGCATATCAATGATGGCAGACTATTGCTGGATGTTACAACGCGATAATAATAATAATAATCTAGAAAAAACACACAACGAAAAAGCTACTAAGCGCAGTTTTCATACAAAACGTAAAAGATATTAAGTTTGACAGAAAACAAGATCACATATGTAATATTTTTGGAAATATACCTTCATTTTTATTTTATGCACTAAATGTACACTTGCTTTCAAAACTTTCGCGTACACACTCAAAATCAAGTAACAATAATATTGCAAAATTGTAGCTGTGTGAATGGGTAATTTTAAAATTAGGTTAAAAATGACACAAAGTAACTTTTACAAAACAAATACTAATTCGGCAGTAATTAGTGTTTGAAGATAACAAATTTATTTAAAACGAATATAACAATAAATACAAATATTTTATATATACAATATTTTATATATACAAAACATGATTTTGACTTTTCAAAAATTTAAACGTCAAAGTTGATTAATTACAACCCTGATTTAATACAGCGAAAAATAGGTGTACGCGAAAGTTTTGAAAGCAAGTGTACATTATGTGTATAAGTTGTTTTCTTTTTTGTAATTTGTAAAAAAACCTTACGTGATACATAAAAATGAAAAGAAAATTCATAATCAGGATCCCGAAATTATATAAAATTAGTTGTTGAAATGAAAACATCTTTCAAAAAATTTTTTTTTAGACCTGTGTTATCAGTAGCGTTCTGAAGAAAAGAGTAAAACCTTCCGATATCACACATATTATCCGTCATACTGAAAATATTAGAAATAAGTCGTTTACTAAGAGCGTTTGGAAATAAAACATGCAATTTCTTCAACTCAATGGATTGCGCCTTTTTGAACTCGAATTGGAAATTTTCACGGCTAGCTAGTGGACTAAAAAATATCAAAAGAGGTAGCACATGACCCATGTTTCCATTTTAAAACACGTCGATGGCGTCAGAACTTTGACACAGATGACGTCATAAGTTTGGGAAATATTTCAAAAGATACGAATTTAAAAATAGAAAACCCTGTCTTAAGGATTAAGCTCAAAAACTGCTTGTTTACGAAATAATTTATTTATTCCGTACTGTAACTATCTATAACTTGTGAACTATATTTCAATGAATTATAATCTTATTACTACAACCCGACAATGTTTTAATAGAAATATCTAATAACATATAAGGATAATTTTGATAATGTGGTTTACTAAATCAAATCGAACCAGAACCCCAGTAGAAGAACCTCTGAGCTGTCTAAGGTAATTACCATCACGACAATCTTTCCATACGAACTACGTACACAATTGCCAACAAAGGGTACTAGATATATTTTACTTTGTTATTTAATTGGTCGATAATTCGCTGACGAAAAATCAACTATCAAATCTAACTAAGATTTGTTTTGAATAAATATTATATAAAGAAATTAATGTAAGGTGAACGCTAATTTTATTAAATATTGTTTTACATTAAATCATTAAATTAACTGAATGAAACAAAATATATCTAGGACCCTTTGTATGTTTGCATTTATTTAGTTCGTATGGAAAAATTGTTATTCTGATGGTAATCTCCTTAGGTACCAGAAGTAGAGTACTCTCCCGGAAAGCGGAAGGTCCTGGTTCGATTCCCAGTCGGAGTAATAATTTTTCGATTTAAATTTGCATTCATTATACGATTTAATGTAAAACATTAATTAAAAAAATAACTTTCACCTTACCTATGTATATATAATTACATAGATAATACGGGGTTAATTAATTAAGTATTTACCAAAACATGCTTTAAAATAATAAACATGAAATGGTTATTTACTATGTAGTATAAGAGGAACTAGCATAGCAAAATAATGCTGCATATGTATTACTGTACAAGCCGGAATAGTTTAGTTCCACTAAAAGTAAATTAACGTAAATTTAATGAACACTTTCCGTTGCTCTACTAGGGTAATTTGATAATGAAATGAGGTTCAGTAAACTAAATTATATCGTACTGACTTAAGTTCCGTTTGTAAAGTTTAATAAGTCATCACTTTGACATCACTATTCATCAAGAAGGGAGAAGGAAAGTCGCACGCGAATATAAGACCAATATGATTTAATATTGTTAATATTAGTATAAGCTAACAGTTTTCCCGAAATACAAAAAAAATTGTTGGTATCACAAGATATGTAATAAGTAACAATGCAATCAGAATAACTAGGAAAATAGAATTTCTTTTCTCAATTTATTTTTTACATACAGATATTTGTAGAACACGTCTAATGTGAGCGCTATTGCATGTAGTATTTTATTTTAAGAGGTAATTGTCGGCATTATTCTAGTTACGAAGAAAAAAAGGTTCAGTTATACATTATGCTGTCAAGAGCTTTCATACAGGTTATTAAAAGTCTGTACTTAACTTCACCTCCGTTCTATATCTTAGGAATTAATGAATCACTAATATAAGTTAGTTATTTAGACACTTAGCTTAGAGGTATACATATATGTATCAACTTTATAAAATATATAATAAATTAATGTAATTAAATTCATTAATTAATTACAGAAATAGCCTGTATATTATTCTATCATCAATGTATAGGATCAAGAGGGTTGCCCATAAGCCATGCATCATGTCTACAAGGATTTGTGAGGCAATGTGCTTCATAAAATGAATAATAATAATAGAGTAAAAACATTTACAAAATTTGTTCCAAAGACAAAATCGCGTTGCTTTTAAATATTCCATCAAAAACACGGTCGTTAGAAAATTTTAAAGGTTGTTCTCAGCTTTTAATTGGGCTTTAGCGAGATTTATTAATTAACCCAAATTAAAAATTAATGTTATAATGTTGCTTCGCCTACTTTTTGACGTATAATCCGACGTCTTGCGTCATCTTCTAGAGTAAAATGAATATTTTAAGGTAATTTGGACAGTACATCTAGAAGTAATAAAATTGTTTCTTGTATATAGCTTGCAACATTTAAAATATTAGTGTCGTCATTTAACTGTAAGTATTATTATTCTATATTATGGTAGATTTTGAGTGGTGTTCAGGTTTGAAATACCTCTATGAACTCTAAAATGTATCATAAGAAATTCTTATTATTTGCTTCATATTAGGAGAGTTCAGTAAAGTTCATGCTTGCCCCTCTTACTAAAACGACAGTGCTCTATAATATAATTTCTGTGTAGACATGGATTAATTCCGTACTAAAACTAGCAATATTACTGGTAAAGCTCAACGTAATTAAGTGTGCATTAGAATAATTACACCCTAATATGTATAAACTAATGTAAACAACCCCAGCCAGATGTACATAGTATTTACATAGATCTACTTTAATTTACTAATCCTTCCTTAAAGATTATATCGTCAATTGTAATTGGTATTAATACACACTTATGACAAAGAATATGATTTTTACATACGAATACATGTTAAACAAATAAGTATACAGTAAATGCAATATTAAACAATAATCATAACAAATAAAACCTGATACTTTATTAGTTGTACGTAAAGCAAAGTTTATGCTTTTTAAGTTTTGCTAAAAATAAAATAAATTAGTTTTAAGAAATAAATTTCTCCTTTTTAAAAAGACCAACTAACCAAGAACTGTACAGCCTACATCACAAAGCAAACATATGTAGTAAGAATCGAAGAGCACAGATATTTACAAATATGAGAAACGCGATAACGATAGCACAATAAAAAATTCCCGTACCAGCAACCGAAATACGAATAGATGGAAGAAGGAGAAAAGGAAGGCCAAATTAACGATGAAAAAGAAGTGGAAGAATATTTGGCGAAAACAAATCTAATTTGTTTTCGACAAAGCTACATCTACACATATGCACTTATCGAAGCGCAAATATAAAATTTATAAGTTAGAAGGCTTTGATCCTTGCGAACAAGCTAGGACATTCTTTTTCATAATAGTACCCCATGTATACAAGCCTAAACTATGATGATAGTTTTTTAGTTGGGAAACGAATATAAACCAGCGGTTTCTAACTACACAAAAACTACTATTGTAAATTTTAAAATTAATTGTAAATGCAAGATTTTTGTAGACCTTCTCTAAGAAAAAGTACTGTTTTATTATATAGAGAAAGTTCTTCGGGGTAATTACAACGATTCTTGCACGTTCAATAAACATTTTTTATAGAAGAAAATCTGAGTCAAAATTAACTTAAGTTTGATTCAAAATGAATCAAACTTTCGGCTAAACTTTAAAATGAATATCAATCAAAAAAAAACTTTCATAAGTGGTGGCTGAAGTAAGTGTGCTGTCGTATCTATGTTGCAAGTATCGAGTTATGTTCATTTATGTGTAGTATTGTGTAAGAAATTTACTAAATGGTAATCAAAAGTTTCCAGACTTTTATAATTTAGTGTTAGTTAAGCCGTAACAGTTACCAATTTTGACTTTTGCACGTTTAATTCTGGCTTTAGCTTCAACACGTGGTATGACTTTGTATTTTTGCATTTAGACAAATTTAGAAAGTGGCCCAACTCCAACTAATAGTATTGCTATAATAAAAAACGGTTTAAGACCAGATTAAACACCATTTCTTAAATCACAAAATCACAACACATCACTCTTCAAGCTATTCCTTTATAAACAGTTTATCAGAGTAGACATTAAATGACTAATCAGTTCCGCCTAATATCTCTGAAAAAATTCTTCACTTTTAAGTATATTTTTACAACGTACCGATTGTATATTTCTGCAAGTGGTGAGACAGATTGAGAATAATGTATGTTGCAGCTTTTTTAGGTGCAGGTGATCTTTAATTTCTTCCGAAATTAAAAACTGTCTGTTGTTAAAGTATCCTACATGTAAATATATTTATCATTATCTATCTAACAGTCCGCATAAAACATTGAAAAACGTACGTCTTGCTTCAAATTCTTAAATAGAAGTTATCGCTTTTTACTAAATAAGCACTGCAGGGTCTGTGGTCCAGATCTTCAAAGCCGACATCGTTCGCGTTTTGCAATTCGATCCGTGTATATCGGAAAGTTGTCGTGAAGACTATTATTTCGATTTATATTGGTATATTTCAGGACTTATCACATTCGATGCCAAATTGCCACCGTAATATTGCCACACAAGGTGATAAATTATCTAGAAGGTTCGACACGTTATCGACGCTGATTAAGTGAGGTTAACATTTTGGCAACCCAACTAATTTTGTTCATATGCAAATGATTAATCAATATTTCTCCAACCATTTCTTTACTGATCTTTAGTTCGTCAGTTATCAAACGAACACGAATTCGGCGATCGTCTAGCACCATGTTCTCAACATTCTCTTCAGCTATCACCGTTGCAGAATGCCTACGATGACCGTCATCAAGCTCCCCAAGCAGCATTCTTAGTCATCGCTACGTACCAGCAACTAACAGTCGAACTATAAAGTTTTTGCCACTGGTCACAAGCACGTAAATGCTACGGTTTTATTACGTGCCTGGTACCAAGATGGGGAACAATTTTTGGGTAGCAGATACGTTGCAGTGACCTCTCTGGAACTTGTCCAGTTACGTTTCGGTTACGTAGCAGGAACGTGGCGGCGTAGTCATTGCTACTTTCAGGGAACTTCCTTCCTTTTCGATACATCGTGTTGTGTCGTCGCTTTTTCTTTCTCTTGCAACTTAAAACATATTCTACTATCATTCTCTACACTAATATTGCGTCTAATCCTGTCACAAAATGGATTACTATTTTATTTGTATTAAATACATAATAATACACAGAGAGATGAAATGTTTGATTATTTTGTGACTCCAGTATACCAAACTTATAAACCATCGCAACTTTTCTGTTAAATGTGATGATAGATGAAAAAATAACAACGCGCCTTCCTTAATTAACAACATATGACAAAAATACTTATAAGTTGATACACATGATAGAAACCATTCTTATATTAGTTCTAAGGAACAATTGGCATCAATTTGTTATTTTTATTGAAGGTTATAGTAAATTATTTTTTAACAATTATAACCGATTGCAAATTGATTAATAACCTCCAAAATTTTACATATAAAAACATAAATTCACTTTCAAGTGACTCTTACTATAAAACGACGTCAACGTTTCCGTAGCCACTTCCTGGTTCCTAATGTCACTGCAAAGTTTCCATTGGGACTTTTTACGTTTAACCTCATATTTAACCATGAACATTATATTTTTCATACTGCTTCAGAATAATTAGATATAGCATATTTTAAGGTTGTGGCAACCAAAGAAAAAGGGGAAATATACTTACTTCACACCTGTTCCCTATACATGGGAGCAAAATAATATATTGCATTGATCCCCAACATTTAAAGTTTTCTGATCAAGAAATATTGAGGTTGGATACAAATAGCTGTCCTAGTGTACAAACATGGGAACAATTTAGAATAGAAGTTACTGTCACTTCATTGTAATTTTTTAATAGTAACTGGAACTTTGTAGTCATTTTCATGCAAAACAAATAGTAAAAATCACTTTAAAGTGATTCTCCTGGTAGCAAAACGCAAGATTTACTTTCAATATTTCTGTAAAATCCCGTTACTTTAAAGGTTTCAGCAAAAAGCAATGGTTTCAGACAGGTCAGTATCTTTCAGTACTACTTTAAAGATTTAAAAACTTTAATGGAGTTGTGGTGGGATAGTCTGAGCCAAAAGTTATGGAGCTTTGCTATTCTGACTAATAGAAATAATTACATAGTTATGCTACAAATAATGGCTGAAACGAAACTAGTTTTATTAGAATGCATGTGAAAGCAGTTTAGTTATTATTTGTATATGTTTTTAATTAATTATTAGACTTTTTAAAGTCAGAGATTAACTTTTGACTGTCTAGTCCAAACTTAAGAACGTGAAAATAAGACGAAAAAAACAATTATTCTAACCAGATTTTCACTCAAGTTTACTTTTTTATTAGTAAAAATAAATTAATATTACTATGTAAACACTAAAAAATAAAGAAATCTCTCTAGAATATAAATAAATTATACGCTTCTAGAGTAGTGAAAAAAGTGACAACGTTGCCTTAAATTAGCACCAGTATTTCGTTTGTTGTTCTGATGAAAACACATTAATGCACTAAATGACGTTGACTCAAGTTTTGAGGTTATCTTGCAAATATGTGTATACAAAACGATAGACGAAAAACACTATTTATTCAGAGTCATTTAAAACGTAGCAGTAAAAAAATTCCGAAGTATGTATCTTTTTATTTAATACAACTGATTTTGCTTTCGAGATGTAAATTACGAGCGGCCAGTGGTGCTGCATGTAGCTATATAAAGCATTTAAGTTTCCCGCACGTTTGTCGCAATGCAACGTTTTTACTTTGCGAGCTATATCAAGCGTTCAATAGACAAATTGTTCGTATTATTTTTTTGGCTAAAAGTATCTTTCTAACAAATTTGAAACTTTAACGGCACAATCTTACAACGTTTTTACATGAAATGTTTTGGTATCAGTTTTTTCTTATCATTCTTTATGAAGTTATTACAATATATGTATCAACAACGTCCCATTTTGCATAAGATCGCGTGTTATTTTGAATTGCACCTTACGCATAAACGAGCTTCCTAAACATTAAAGATTTTTAAGAAAATAATTTTGTGCATTTAAATCTATCAACTGCACTAATTTCTTTTACATTTTCATCATTTTTCTCTACCGCCACAACTTCCTTAAAGTAGCTTCGGGAAAGTTACTGCTACAATCATAAAACCACTTTCAAGTTGCAACAACTTTAAAGTAATTATACTAAGTGGCAATACCGCCCCACATGCTTTAAAAGGTACTTACAAGTAATGGAACTGCAGAGTTCCAATAAATAGTAAAAACAACTACATAATTACTAAAATATTCCGAACTGAGTAATTAAACCTATAAAGTCATAAACTTAGTTGCAGTTGCGATCAAAGTTCCGATCACAATTACTGTTAGTTAGATGTTGCTTGGGTCCCTTGTTGAAAAGGTAGCGGATATTTTTTAAATGTGGCATACGAAAGTGTACACTGTAGGTATGTGGTACTTAACTCTTCAAAGATCTCTTTTGTCTCTTTCTTTTGTTTCTTGTAAAAAACTTATCATTGATCTGTACGCTAATCTCCACAAGTGTTGCATCTCTCTCGCCATTTTAGAAGTAAATTGTCGAAACTTCTAAACTAAAATCGTCAATTACACCAAACTTGGTGAAGATTCTACTTACATAACCAAGGCTACACTAACGATTAAACAGTAGTATACATAACTTGTTATAAGTCAAATAACCTTTCATTAAAATTTCAAATAAACGTTGATAAACAGATGCCTTTCAATCGGACATCCCTCGTATGTGTACTTCACATTGGGCTTAGATAAAGGTCTTTTACAATTAAAGTACGAATTAAAAATAGGTCCTTGTGAAAACCATTGAAAGGAATATTATTTAAGTATTTACATACGTTATGTAAGATTTCCCAAATTTTTCATTCTCATTTTAATAACATCTAACAATACCTCATAATCTCTAGGTATATGGTCCACATTTATCATACTGATTACCACTCAAAATGTCGAATGGACGTCAATGTTTCATATTAATGGTCGGATTAAGTTCTTTTAATGGATATGCATCTATAGTGATTAGTCAAATTGAGTCCCTGTTGGGCTTAATGTTGATTGCACGCAGAATAGACAAGTCGAACCTAACAGTGACAATCCTTAGAAGTACAAAATTATGAATAATAAAAGCAATTTATTTGAATTATTGTAACAGAGATTTATTTATTGTTGTGCACTAATAAACAATTATGGCAAGAAGGTATTAAAAAGTTAAAAATTCAATACGTAGTTACTTATATTTCTTTCGACATAACAGATTTACTTATACAATATTGAAGAGCAATTCAATAGGAGGCGTATAGAAGAAACAAAAAGCTAAAATTGTTTATTTTATTACAGTACCATCACAATATTTCTAATTTATTTTGAGAAAGGATGTATTCTTAAATACTCAAAAAATTGTTTATTGTTTTTTCCTGTGCACACACAGGCAAAAGCGGTTTTCCAGTTATAAATCCTCAAGGAAAACTTATATGAAAAGTTTCATAAACTTTATATCAATATAATACCTAGCAAGCTCCCTTACGAAATATATTTACTTACGTTCACCTATCTAATGCTATTTAAAATACATTAACATAAATCTTGGAATATGCTAAATACATTTAGTATTCTTACACCTACCCCATTTATATACGAACGATATCGACCAAAACAACAATAAATAGGTAAGTAGGTAGTCATAAAACTTTATGTGCATGTATTTTTCAGAGCAATTTCTTTTTGAATACCTGGGTACTCCTTTTTGTCTTTTTATTATAGTTATAAAAAGCACGTCTGCAAAGAAGTGAAGAAATAAAAGCTACAACTACCTTGGTAAAGGTGGAGCTGCTTCGGAAGAGGATGATATGAGTAAAAGTGTTCCAGTTACAAGAATCACCAGCCACATAATTCCGTTGCTGCCAATCGTTGGAAGTTTCATTTTATCTGAAATCAAAACAATAAATAATTAATGAAAGCTTTATTGGTGATACATATAGTTTAGATATGGATATACATATGATATAGTACTCCACAATACATTTATTGCGACACAATTATACTTCTGCATTAAACAATACCTCGATACCTTCGGGTAAAAGAGGATACAGTTATGTATATATGCACAACGTAGAATATTAATCAAACCTAGAACAAAGGGTCAAACAATTCCATTCTAAATGACAATATTTAATAGGTAGATTAACAATGATAAAACTAATCAAGATAACCTTTACTCCTGCCTAAATAAGAAAGTAATGCTAAAAGTATAGGAATTGCATTAAGTTACAAATATAATAGAAACATTTGAATGTTTAAAGTTTTATGGTATTTATAAATCTCTTGTCTGGATCATGACCATAAGATTAGTTTTACATTAATGTATAGTCTTGGACTATACAATCATGGGCTATCAAGTTCAGGGCCACTTGTGTAAGAGGAGCTACAGTGTGCCCGCTAGCTAAGACGATCTAAATGTTTATTGTGTAGTAGGCAGGCAAATCCCTTTATATGTTGCTATCACTGGAATTTTTGTAAGATCATGCAATAGAGACTTCTCGAAAAGTAGACACCATGATAAAACAGAGTTTGTTGTAAAAAATAAGAAATAAATATTTAGTGACTTCTCAGACATTGAAAAGGCGCTTAGCAGTACTTCCTTTGGTTTTATCATCAACGCTCCTAAAATAGATATCCTATTCAGAAACCTACTGATACATACTTCGCAGCTATAGCAAAACTTTAACTTATACCACAGGATACAAACATGATACGCAACAGTTTTTTTTAACTCAGAACGAGAATGGCGGGATCGAAATGTAGGTATATCGCAAAGTATACGAATAGGTTATAACTTTGTGTGGGCACCACAACTCAGATACATAATATGCGCATTCATAAGTGTACAGAATATCATAATATCAAGAGGAAGGGTTACAAAGATGTTTTGTCGTGTTCAGTAGTGAAACAGGTCTGAGACCATAAATAATAAGCATTAACAATGTCTTGAACAAAATGAATTGAGTTTTAATACACTAGAGCAGTGTAGTATGCGTGTCTGAAATCTACAGAATTTTATGAAGCCTATGTTTGTAAATTCATTTTGCGTCAAAAAGTGACGACCAGACTTAAGATAATATTATTTTTATTTATTTATTATAGGGCTAGCAATTGAGGTGGCGGAACATTACTTGTACCTCATGGCACTGATTGCTGCGCTTATTTGGCCTAAAAGTTTAGCTCATTCTGGGGGAATTCCACCCTCCAGCAAGGTTTTAGATATCGCATGCTAGGCTTCGCATTGACACCGGGCTTTGGTTTTACTTCCTTATCCGAAAAGAAAGCGTATTCTTAAGTTTTCCCCGCCATGAAGCCTGCGACCCTTGGATTATGAAGCAAACATTCAAACTACTAACTTACCCAGGCTGACAAACAATATTGTTCTTTTCGTAAAAGGGACTAACGAAAACAACTTAAAAACATATCTACAGAATAAGATTTCTCTTCTTGGTAACAAAGGATTTGCTCATGAATTATTCATAAGCTTTTTTTAAAAACTTGCTTTTTGACATGGAAAATTAGCACCTATGTCTTAATTAGCGGAAATTGAATAAAACTAGGGAGATCAAGCAAATATGCAGAGTGAGAAAAATGAAAAGTTCCTGTCATGAAAGGACTGCTATAGGAGTATTACTGTTCAGTGGTTTTCCTTACACTGTCTACTATTTGCTTTACGCTGCAACTTTATTTTTAGTCAGAAATGGTATCAACTGTATATATCATTAAATGGCATAGGATTCTCTATGTTCTGGTTCAATTTCTTAAACTACATGATAGGTATTTTTTTACTGAAATCGATAGAGTATGGTGTTCTCTTTGCAACCATAATAAATATTTATAGTCTTACACAAGAAAACTTTCAAGAAATACGTGAAAAATGATTTACGACTAGTAGGCTTTGATTTCTGGTCCTCCAATTAATAAAACAGAATTATCTTTTAACATATAATAAGTAATAGTAGTCCCCTTTCACAGGCCATGAAGGCCCATTATACCGGGTGTCCAAAAAGTGTGGAAACGCTTGAATTTCTCGAGAACGACACATCCGATTACAAAAAAAAACACGTTTTCCTTTATTTTTTGAAACCTATTCAGTCATGATATGCAAACATCACCTCCACCCCCCTGAGGGGTGGGGCGGGAGTAAGTTACGAAAACTTAAATGGGAACACCTATTTTTTATTGCACTTTTGTATTCTCCATAAAAAACTGTTCTCAAATTACAAATTTCGCCGCCCCACCCCCGACCCCTCTTGGGGGTGGAAAGAGGGAAAATTTCACATGTTCGCAGAAAAATGTCTTTTTTTACTTTTTTTCCTCCAAAATCTTTTTTTGTGATTTACAAGGTGTCAGCCACCCTCCCCCCGATTCCACATGTGGAATTTACCCTCTTTCCACCCTTAAGAGGAATCGGGGTAGGGGACGAAATTTGCAATTTGAGAACAGTTTTTTATGGAGAATGCAAAAGTGCAATAAAAAATAGGTGTTCCCATTTAAGTTTTCACAACTTACTCCCGCCCCACCCCCGAGGGGGGTGGGGTGATGTTTGTATATCATGACTGAATAGGTTTCAAAAAATAAAGGAACACGTGTTTTTTCTTTTTGTAATCGGATGTGTCGTTCTCGAGAAATTCAAGCGTTTCTACACTTTTTTGACACCCGGTATATAATATGTAATATAATAAAAATAAAAATATTAAATATTATCAATTTTATTGTTTTACTGTGTGAAGAAACCTAATTTATCTTAATGTAAGTTATGTTGCTTTTTGTTTTAAAATTTTCTAATTTTTTATGAACAACTTCTAGTGTTTTATCTGTTGATTTTTTTAAAATAGTATCAATTGATTTTCAAGTACAATAATATAGACTGTATACAACATAAATAATACAATTTTAGGCCTATATGAAATCTTTCAAATGGCAGATAATAAGAAAAACTGGGCTTTAATTTCTGCAAAGTGTTGTAACCCATACAAAGAAATAAAACACTAATTTTAGCTTCATTTTTCCAATAATACGTTTATTCGTGAAGTGGGTGGCCGCGCGGTAAAGAGTTTCTATTTCTCAGACTCAGGTTCGGGTTCGATCCCCGGAACCGACAAGAGCAGACTGCGTGCACGTGCTTACATTTCATCAATAATATCACATATATTTTTATTAGCACGTGTGTGCAATTTTTTCCTGACAGATTTTGCTACTTGGGTAAAGCACAGTTCGTACTCAGTACACTTCGCCGTGCTATCAGATGGGCATGATAAACAGTCGGTCTCGATAACCACATAAACATCTTTCTGTGGTTGTCGTTAAAAATAACACCGGCCTATACCACGCAGAAGTGTGTATTTAGTTCTCTGGTTTGGCAATGTTAGTTACAATTACAATTAACATTTATCCATTCTTAGGTAAGGAATGTACAAAAAAAGTACTTATTTTATACACAATTTAATTTGTAGATAGACTATACTGTTAAAATAAATAAAACAAATCGCAGTGGTACATAAAAATAAGTTGCAGCAGATTTTTAATTTATATTTCCTGTTGTGACAAGCATTGCCGACATGCTACACATGTAAGAAGGAAATTTTACCTGAATTTGCTTTCGCGATGATATTAAAAATATTTTTTGTACAAGAACCCATTGTCATCCCACTCTAAAATTTGATAAACAACATTCATTTTTTTCAAAAAAATTAATTAGAGGGGAAGTATTTAGGGTTTTTAAAAACTGCTTAGAATTCTTCAAAAAAAAAGTGGTCTATATCGACCCCCAGGGGTCGACGATGACCTGCAAGGGGTCCATGTCAGCAAAAAGAAAATTGGGGGTCCATGAAACGAAAATGGGGGTCAACGATAGTGGATCTCATATAAGCAGGTCGTGGTATTAATTTTGGCATTTCATGAATGCAATAATCCACATACACATATAGTACCTACCCAAGCAGCATTTAAGCAGCATTTATTGGAACTATGTAGTTTCATTACTTCTGAGTAACTATTAAAGTATGTGGAACGGTATTGCCATTTAGTATACTTACTTTAAAGTCGTTGCAACTTCAAAGTGGTATTATGATTGTAGCAGTAACTTGCCCGAAGCTACTTTAAAGTTTTTAAAACCTTACAGTAGTATTGAATGTAACACTTACGTTTTTGATACCCAGGAGAATCACATTAAAGTAATTTTTCGTAAACTACTCCATCTCCATATTTACTTGTAAAATGTTGGATTAATCAATAATCATTAATCAATTTGCAATTTGTTATGATTGTTAATAGATGTTTTACTATATAACCTTCAATAAAAATAACAAATTGGTGCCAAATTGTGCCTTAGGGATTGTTATGTATGTAGCTTGAAGTTGGCAACATTTATTTGTAGTGATGTAACTAACCAATCCTGGCCCGTTCCCTGGGCGAGCGTCACTCAGCGTCAGTAACACTCGAGCCGGCTTGGAGGATACACGTCTTCTACAGTCTATGCATTGTGTATGTAATTCGCCCTGCTCACTCAATATTAATAAAGTTAATTAATGACAATAATTGAGTATCTTTTATTTAAACACATAAAAGAACATAACAGGAATAATATAAAAATGGTTTCTATCATGTGTATCAACTTATAAGTACTTCGTGTATATTTATCATGTTTTATTAAAGACATTTTTTTACTAAAAAATATATGTTATTTTTCGATCTATCATCATCATATTTAACAGAAAAGTTGCAATAGTTTATAATTTTGGTGTACTGGAATGACAAAATAATCAAACATTTCATCGCTCTTTGTATTAAGTACGTATTACAAATAAACTGGTAATTCATTTTGTGACACGATCCAGCATTATATAGTATAGAAAATGATAGAATATTTGTTAAGTTGCAAGAGCAAGAGAGAGCAACCACGCGACATGATGTGTCAAAGAGAAAAGAAGTTCCACGAAAGTAGCAATTACTACGCCGCCACGTACCTGCTACCCAAAAATTGTTCCCCATTTTGGTTCCAGGCACGTAACAAAACCGTAGCAATTACGTGCTTGTGACTAGTGGCTAAAACTTAATAGTTCCACCGGTAGTTGCTGGTACGTAGCGACGACTAAAAATGCTGCTTGGGTATTTACTTACATAATGTTACCTTAATTTGACCCACTAGGGGATAAATTGAGGAGGAAAGGAATTTTCATTTCTGTTGATAACAGGTCAAAATCGGTTTGCGAGCCGTAAATTACAAGTAAAAGGTGTAATTTCTTAAGCATTTATTTTTTGCTTAGTTATTTTATGTAACAGATAATAAATTTTAATTTGGTTCATTTTAATTTGAATTTAATTAATAAATGTATAAAACTTATCATGTGTTTTTTTAAGTTTTGCACACTACACTTCCCTACTGTTAGAAATTTAAATCTTTCAAAGTGAGTAGCTGTCAAAAATACATTTATAGTTGATGAATTTGCAAAAAAATTAATATCAGGTAAGCAGGGCGTCTACCCAAAACCGAAAAACAGCAAGTGGTCCACGAGACAAAAAAGTTTGGGAACCTTTGGTTTAAACATTAAAAACGTGGTCAAAATTGGGCGTTTTTTGAATTTCATGAAATGAAGTTCATAACTCACAAACTAAACGTAAAAAAATTTTTAATTCTTGTCTTCTTGGTGGGTACTATGAGTGTACCAAAAATTATAAAAATCTGACATGTCAAGGTCCAAATTAATTAATTTTGAATGTTTTTACGAAGTTACTTAAACGAATACAAAAATATTGTTCGATGCACAAGCGCTGTCAATTTTCAGGCTTTTGGTCTCTCTTAAAGCACTCCGCTCACGCCTCGTACTTTAATTTCGGCCTCGAGCCTAAAAATTGACATGAGAGCGTACTTGTATAGGAAATAAGTAAAATAACAATTACTTACTTTCATATAAATGCAGAAAAATATATGTAGATCTGCAAGTGATAATAATATAATTTCATTGTTGATGATGTAAATACAAAAACGATATTTTGTAGTTTTATTGTAATTATTTTATAAACACTGTAAATCAAACGACTGCACTGTTAATTGGAATAACTTTTCTCTTAACCGAAACCTAAATAAACTAAAAATCCGTTACACGCAATTTGCAACCAAAATTGATATTTAACATGGCAATTAACAAACATAAATTACAGCTTTTAATTTTCCTTTACCACCAAGTTTAATCAACCGATTCCTTTCTTTTAGAGAACATAAAAAAGCGATATTCCTTAGGAGAAGATTTCTTTAGAACATCTTAAGGTCTCATTTAAAAGGTCTTAATGAAAGAGATGCTGATTTAAATCTATTGATGTTTTATGCAAATTAAATTCAGCTTGATATCCCCTTCTACTTTGTAACTAGAGTTAATCAGTTGTTAATTTATGCTTCACGTTTATTCTGGAAAATGAAAGTAGTTCGCTAATTTTATGGTAAAAAGGTTTCTATTTCTGTTAAAGTTTCTATTAACTAAGTTTCAAAGTTTCAAGGGTTGTTTTAAAGGTGCAAACCGTACACTTTTCATCGCATTTTTCCTCGTCTTGTTTCATTCATTTTCCAAGTAGTGGCGTACTAAGCACCTGTGGCATGAGATATTTTTTTATTTGACAGGAAACTTAAACGAATGTCAGTGATAAATTATTTATAACGCCAGATGAGATTTTCTTCTTGGCACGATTACATAAAGAACATATGTGTGTAGTTTCGAAGGGTGCTTCTCAATTATTTTCTTAATCACCTATGTGGACATATTCGAAAGAGGAGATAGTTATAGCCTGTTTTAGCTGCTTCTTTTAGACTTAAATGTACAGGACGAACAAAAAAAAACAATAAATAATATTTCAACTAAATAGTATTGTGCCTTTGATAATATTAATTTTTTATGGAATTATAGGTCTAGTTAAAATCTATTAGTAAGAACCGTGAAATTTAGCATTCAATAGGATTTATAGGTTATACGATATACTTAAAATACTTTATAGAATCAATACTTAAGGTTAGAGTATTGTAGAAAAGGAAGGACTGCTAAAAGAAACAGGTAAGATAAAGAAAAAACAGTACATTTATTCGCAGTTATCAATACCGTTGTTTAATTTAAAACTAAACAAACGAATAATTTCGTATGAATTCGTATATCTTAATCGATTAATTGTGCCACTTAATGACTTTGATTAAAGATTATTATTTTCTCTTTCCTTTTCTACATCATTCCACTATTAAAATCAAATAATACACAATATGAGTTGTAGAAACACAAAACACTACAATATCGCTGTTGTTTGATCTTGTTTTACATAATTTATGCAATTTAAGAAGAACCGGTTAGTGGATTTATTAATTAGTTCTTACGGTTTTTGCTTTGTTAAAATCACATACAGACTGGAAACGCATGGGATTGATATAGGGATATGACAGCGTTCATAAAGTGGTCTATGTACTCTAAAACATATACTATAGATTTTGTTGGTAGGAGAAGTAGTTAGTAGAAGTAAAGGTTTTTTCTCCTTCTTCGGAATCTTCACTATCCCACTACCACTTTTATGAACGCTTTTATATTCCTATATCAAGGCTTTGCGTTTCCAGTTAGTATACATAAATAGAAAATATTTATCGCTTGCCCCATTTTTTACGACTCAGTTCGGATTAACAAAATTCTACAGAACTATGTCTCAATCTTTATGGCAGATGCAGTATCCCAAAGCCTCACCTGCTTATGTTGTTATAATAATTATAATTTTATTTTTTTTTAAATAAAGAATCGGTAATGTGTTCCATACAAAACATTGTCTGAAAGTAGCTGTTACATTGCTAAAACTTCATTTTAAAGTAAGTTTCAGCATCAAATAAGTCTGAGACAGTGCAGGGAGGGAAAACTACAACGACTGACACTACGAAATGTACTAAGAAAATTAATGTAACAAAGACAACAGTTCGAAAACTGAAGCTGTTAAATATTGTAATTATCATTCAAACAAAGCAAATGACATATACCGTTTATTAAACATTATTATTTCCAATTAGAAGATGTAAAATACTAATATGAAGGAATCCATAGTAATACTGAATACAGGTTTGACCGCAGTAGTTTCAAAACTACATGATACGACTTCCATATAATCTGTAGGGTCTTAAGTTTAGGTTTAGTCCGTCCGCAAACGATGCGAAGTTGTAAATCAAAATTAAAAGAAATAGTAATGTTAAGTTTCTCCACCAAACAATTTTGGCCTTTTCAATTAGACAGGAATTTCTGCTAGTTTTTTCCCAACAAAAAATGATTTCCTTCAATATTTTCTGGTTGTTCTACCGAGCTGCGGTAACATATCATCTTCTTGGATAACTTGCAACACTTTGTTTAACGTTGGTATTTCTTTAATGAAATAAAATGAATGTACCTTACGTCGAATAGCGTTTTTGTCGTTTTCTAAAATATCAATTTTCTTTTTTCCGCCGGAAGCGATTTATTCCTTTCAGTATTTTATATATATAGTAGTTTTTGATACACCTATCGTCTTACAACATATTTCTACACAATCATCCACTATTTCTGACATATGCATATGTCTTATTGCTTTATAGCAATTTAACACTATAATCTTTCCATTAATGGATAGCGCACAACTATTCGCCCGTTAACTGGAACGTAATCGCGCAATAAATTGTATTACAACTTATAAATTTAATCATTATTACAGGAATTATTCCTAACTATCTTAAAGTGGCTTAAATTATTCCATTGTTTAAAACTGGACAAAAGAAAGATTTCAATAACTACAGACCCATTTGATAAAATAATAGAAAGATTTATTCATATTAAACTTACAAATTACATCAATACGTTTCATTTAATAGCTAGCAATCAATGCGGTTTCCAAAAAATAAGAGTACAACGTTACTACTAGAAAAAACTTTTGTGGTAAAATAAATAATGCTCTGGATGACGAGAAACTAGTAGTAGCGGTGTTTCTAGATTTATCTAAGGCATTTGACACTCTTGATCATGACATTTTACTTACTAAATTAAAAAAAAAATGGTGTTAGACGAAGGGTTTGAGGAGTTCCACAAGAATAGAAAGCAGGTTGTCATACTGGGAGATAGTCTGAGTGAATCTGTAGATATAAAATATGGTGTTCCTCAGGGGTCAATTCTGGGGCCACTACTTTTTAATATATACATTAACGATATTAATAATATCATTCTCTGCAAAAATTCTTTTCTGTTTCAATATACAGATGATACGGTTATTATTAATAGTGATAAAAATATAGATCAAGCTGTCGTTCATTTGCAAATTGATATCATCTATCTTTGTATAGAATTTCTTAAAAATAATGGTTTCAAAGAGAAATTCCTCGGTAACGAAAGATTTTACAAAAAATTTATATATAAAAGTATTTAATATTTTATGTTTCTTATGCAGAAATTAACACCGACGCCTATGAGTTCACTCTGTCAGTTTATTACTGCCCATCGTTTGTGGACGGACTAGTTTAAACTAGAGTTCCTAAACATAAACTGAGCTCTGTGTTATTTAGAGTTAAATGCATGTCCAATTTTCCTAGTAACATTCCATATTTTGAAACTATTTACTAGAAGGTTGGTAATCATGAAAAATAAATTAAACTGCCAATAAGACAATTATAAATCTGAAATTGGGTATAGTTAATACTTTATTAAAAGCCGTCGTAAATTATTAGATATAAAATTGATATACAGTGCTATTTATTTATCATCAATATACGTAAAATGTATAAAGGAGCTTGCTGTATAATTGGTTGCCTATGTGTGCATAATGCTTTGACTCGATTATTTTCAAATGCAACATAGGGAAATATACATATTGCAATTTAATCTAATAACGCTGTATGTACTGTAGTAGGTTTAAAAATTCTCTACAAACAGTGAATACAAACAGATAATGTGCACATTAAAAACTTTTACATGCATAAAAATAAACATGACATAAAGCATAACCTAAAATGTATAATTAACTGACAGTTGCTGAATTTGTCACTAAAGTAAAAAGGGACAAAAATATCTCTGTTTCAGACAGCTTAGTTTTGGTCTAGAAAGAGATTTTTGATATATGTGTCCTAACTCTAAAATAATACTAACTCTAGTCTAAACTAGATGTTTAAATATTTAAACGATAGTTGAAGAACAGACTTTCAAAATGTATTTTGTCCAAGCAACAAAATAACTGATGTCCTCTTAAGTTTTGGTGTTTTGAGCCAAATTTGAAACTGCTGATTTCTTAGAATAAGGATTATAAATTTATAAAAAGAATAAGCAATTTATTAGCCTTATTTTCAAAAATCAGCAGTCTCAAATTTGACTCAAAACTTAAGAGGACATAAATTATTTTGTTTGTTGGACAAAACGCATTTTGAAAGTCTGCTCCTCAGTTAATCTTTCTTTATAGTTAAAAACAGCAATGGTTTTTGAATTATTGGGATTGACTGTTCCATCACAAAACAACTTAGCAACTCCATCATGACGTAAACTAATTATAAAACTGATATAAACAAATACCTAATAATTTACAAAGAAATGGTTAAGAATCCAACCAAGTATTCGTTAAGCTACTACAAACTACAAATGCTATCACTCTTCGTACTATAAATTGGTTTATAAATGAATCTCACAAAAGAATTTTCATAAAATTATATTTTATTAAAGCTATTTAAGTATCTATATCTTTACATATATAGAATACTATTTACCAATAGTTCGCTTGAATAGTACCTACTCTGTGTTCGATTTGAAAATTTACCGTTTGATTAACCCCAGATGAAATGTAGTAGTTTGCAACAGGTGGTTGTGGATTTTTGTGTTAAACAGCACTTTGATGTATCGCTCCCTCTTTCTGCATGAAAAAATGAAAATACCTATATTCATCAATCTTTTCGTACGTTATATGAATCTTCTTGTCTAAAATGTGGTGGTTAAGACTAAAATTCTAGTTTTTATAGTGTCGCTGTCTCTTATTATTAAGTCTCCCACTTGATGCAGTACAAACATAAATAACTCTGTCACTTTTTCCCCAAGTACCTTGTATTTATGCATTGTTATTTATTTTCTAGCTCAAATAGTTGTTATTAAGATATTTACTTTTATTATTAACAGTTTTTTTCTTGGTCCAAAAACTAGTTTGATCTTACAAAACACTAATTTTGTTTATAATTGATCTTGTACACGCTGGAAAAGTGAAAACAGGTTTATTTTTAAAAATCACAACTATAAATTATAAAATGAAAAAGTATAGACAATTTATTGATTGTTTATTATTTAAATCTATGTTGGAAAATGACTTAGATTGAAACTTGTGAAAAAGTAGATCGAGGATTAGATTATATAAAATTAGATTAGATTAGATGTATAAAATCAACTAATTTTGCTGGGACAACATTAAATTAATGTTAAATATTTCTTGTAAAGCATTTAATAAAGAGTTGCTATAAATAACGGAAAGAATAATTACAGAGATGACCTGGTTACGTAAATGGTAAATCTAAATAAACAAAAATACCCGAGAAAATGATCCTCTATAAACATTAGCCAATAGTCTTTGATACTTCATAAATCAAACTAATTTAACACGGACAGTTATTTGTTGCAATGGATACACTTAGCACGAATTTTATGAGGTTGAACAGCATGTTTAATAAAATTGTTAAAAAATGCTGCCATATAGGGCGCTTTCGTCGACCCGTCATAATGAATATATAATATTGCACTGATTTTCTATTTACTAATTCTGCATTCTTTTTAGAGTTCTGAAGACACATTTAAAAAGAATAATGATTCTTTTATTTCTAAATTACAATTTGCAAGGTGTTGACTTAACAATATTTAATACTTTTGTTTTGGCGAGGATTGAAGTAGATTTTTTATTAGTGTATTTTTTATTTAAGTTACTCTATACTAGGAAGTCGTAAATTAAAAAAGTGATGATAAGAATAACAACTTTTATTATTGCTTCAGGCATGTATAACCATGATTCATGATGGTAATTTGTATCCGAATTTAATAACATCTTTCTTGAAAGCTTTCATTAAAATATTTCAAAATCTTTATTAGTTTAAAACAGTTTAAATCATGTTTTAAAAATGTTTTTTTATATGGGGTGTTTTAAACTTATTTCCGATGAAAAAACATGTTTAATTTAAAAAAACAAATGTTTTTAATACGATACGATAGTTTTTTAAGAAATAGAATAAGAATTATATTAAGATCAATTCGTTTGAAACGTGGTCACGTCCTATGCTCTTAAGAAATACAAACTGCATGTAGAATGTACACGTATATGTACGTGTACGTAATACTGTTACGAAGGGTTAAATTACAAAATGAAAAGATTAATTTGGAAATCAAAATTAAGATAATTGCATAATGCAAATAATTATTAATATCAAAGCACATCAATTTTACTGAGGTTGCCAAGGGTAAGAAACTTCATTTCTTTGTAAGCAATTTTTATATGATGGGATGGAGCAATCAATGTTGGTTTTTGAAGTCAGTTCTTGGCAAGTCTTTGGAGAGGTCAATTTAACTATCGTATGTATGTAAATAGATTTTAAGTTATTTTGTAAATTAGTTTAAGTCAAATATAGTATACAATTTAATCGATGCTGTATTAATTACTACCATCTGAGTATCCCCCAGTTACAAAATAAGATGTAAGAATACTGTAACAAATAGAGAAATCCCTATATGCGGAGGGCAGAACATTCCAGAGCGAAGCGTCATACACCCACTAGAAGATTCGCGGCCCGTCTACAATACTCGACCAGGTCGCGTGTATGACGTAACGTCACCGATGTTCCTAGTGCATTCTACACACTTCCGTGTGGATATATATCAGCCGCGATGGGCCCGGCAGAGTTAGTGTTTAACCGACGGCGTATTGAAATGTACTCTGTGTAATTAGTAATCAAATATATTAGTGAATAAATAAATGTTTAATAATTGTTATAATAATACATAAATAGTTCTTTTATAATTTACTTTAAGTTTCTAAATATCTAGCATTTAAGTTAGTTAAATTGTTTATAATTATAGTGTTTTAATTACTGTATGTAAATAATTTTTCTCGCGAATAGACGATTAAACAGAATTTTTGTTATTATTTTACAAAGAACGAAACCGTACCCTTAAAGTATCCATAATTTAGTTTCATCATGACGATCATACTTTAGCTATTAAGACATAAGTCATAAGACATCAGTCACATTAAGTCATTTCGGATTATACAAAAAAGGATTGTCATTGAAAAAAACCCTAAGGCTTTCTTTCTAAAAACACAATATGCTACAATCTTGTTTGTGCAACTTTTTCTCCATTACGTTATTTTATTATACCTACATACATATTTCCAACCTCAAATACCATGCTCGTTCGGATAAGTCCTTAAACTAATGCTAAGACGAAATTGGTACAATAACTCAATTTTAAAAGAGCCATTACTTCAGAAACAACTCTAACAATTTAAAAGATGTTAAAGATTGTTGTTAAATCGTTCGTCCCATCTTCATTTGTTTAAGAATAATCGTTTATTACAACAAAAATTCAATAATAATAATAATAATCATAATCATTATTTATAAGTAGGGTTATCATCCGTACTTATTAAAAAGTACAATATTTGAATACCAATATTGCTCTTCCTCTTTCGATTTATCTTCTCAGACGGAAATCGAAAATTTACCAAGTACCAGTTACCAAATCAGAAAAAATACCAGTAGTAGCGTTGATGTAACATTTATCTACGGAAATCTTTTGTTCTTTTCTAAATGCAAACTTCTTTCCAACAAAATACTTTGAAAGATCTTGAGATAATATTTTAATACTACTTTACAATAAATTATCTTCACTTAAAGATACATTCTAATGTTATTTTCCACTAATAATTTTGTAATAGTACATTAACTTTGATAAAAATATAAAAAATAGATTTACTACAAAAATCGCTGGCTACCAAAGTCTTAATTTATTATAAACACCAAAACTATAATACATCATCTTCACATTTAACTACTTTTTTGGGTAAAACGAAGATATTAAGTAATAGAACACTATATCCGAGCAGGTAGTGTAGTGTAGCTATCGACCACACGATGATAGTGTGGGTAAAGTATAGCCGGACGCGGTCAGAAGTTGGATGGGTGGCCCGTTCCAGCTTGGATCTACCTGCTCGGCTGGGGTAGGATGGAAGATCAGCAAAGCTGAATCCTATCCAATTCTACAATTGAAATATATATTCTAAATATGTAAATTAGAAAGTAGAATAAATAAAGATTTATTTATTTATTTATTTATTTATTTATTTATTTATTTATTTTTATTTATTTATATTTATTTATTTATTTATATATGTATATAGTTTAAGAATACTAAATGAACAAAAAGAATATTTGAATGAGAAACAGAATCTAGATTCTAGAGCTTTAATTTTACTTAGAACTTACAGTACTGTGCAAATTAGTGTACACAAGGCAAGAAATAAATCTAAAGAAAGACATTTATTTATTAACAATGGAACAAATAATAAGCTATGTATCAACAAAGCTGGTCACTGGACCAGCTTTGTTGATAATAATTTGATTTATTCTTTCTGTTGAGTTGTGTACATCTGTACATGAACCCTGGCCACAACTAGCTAATTATTCAAGTCAGCACTTGTTTTTTGTGGATGTAACCTAAATTTCCCAAAAATTATTTTCATACAAACACATGTTTCGAAAATTAACTTTGTTTCCATTAATTTGCACAGTACTGTACATTAATCACAGTGTGTGCTGTTTTTCTATAGCTTTCTCATGTACATAATTCGCAGCATTTGTGTAGTTTATCTTTATATTATAAATTTTTTTGTGGTGTTCTAATCTAAGTAAGCTCAATCATCCAGTTTTTCACCCAATCCAATAATATTGTTCCAAATGTTGTTGTAGATCCAAAACTCTGCTAATTTTGCAGGCAGCGGTAGTTGGTAGCGTTGGCAGATATTTTACAACTTTCAATACTCTTTTCTAGGTCCTCGAGTGGTAGAGATCCTGCTTCTCGATCAGACAGACATGGGTTCAAATCTTGGTTGTGACTGAAGTTTTGAAGAAAGTTTATGAGAATATTTATTAGATATTTTATGTTTTGATATTTACCAATTAGTACTGACATATTGTAGGTTTGATAATGCCGATAACGAACAGAAACGACAATAAAAACTCTGGGAAATAAACATGTGTTAACTGGCACTGATCATGTAGTATACACTACATTTAAATCATATAACGCATGTTCATTTAAATTCGTAATCTAGCAACCTTTGGAATTTTAATGAAAGAAGACAGAGCGACAGATATAATACGTCGCAGATAGAGACAGGCAATAATCCAAAGGTTGCTAGATTACGAATTTAAATGAACACCCGTTACAATGTACTAAATAAGCATAATACCAAACCAACACTACAATTATATCTGCAGATAATTAACTTTTACTGCTTTGAAACTACTAACCTTTTCAAATTATTTGAAATAAGTATGGCTGTTGAATTTTTAAGAAATAGAAGTTCTTTAAAAAAGGTTTAGATTTCTCAGAGTATTAATGATAATCAGCAAATTATTTCAACGAAAAAGCAGATCCTCTATTTTACTAACATTAACAAGATAATACGATTAATTTCAAGAGTGGAATTGTATTCTTGGAATGTTTTATTGAATTAAATCATTTTCTTGCCGTTTGGTTACGAAAGGTTAGGAAGCTCAAGAAGATCCAAGCTTACCTACTAAAAAGGTTTAGGTATTTAAGAATAAGTAAAGAAAGTCCTTCTTCTTACTTGTTATGTATTTCTGATTGTATCAATTGCTAGTCGACAGTTACGTGTACCGTCCATTTGAACTTATGTAAAAGTAGAAGCCACTGTACGGCATTAGATAGTGTAATTGATTATGGGGTAGGTGATAACGCATCCAATGTAACGTTTTAACAGTTGCTTTGCATGAGATTATACTTGACTCCACGTTTTTCTGCATGTTAACGTTTAACCAATGCATGCTAATAACGTTTACTCTCAAGATAATTTTAAGTTACAGAGTATAGCAGAGCCTCAACAACTTCAGTATGTCATACTACATTCATGTTTCATACATATTGTGACATAACCTCTAATAAGGCAATTTTGACATCACTTTCATACAATTTGATAAATATTACCAGTGAGTTATTTATTAGTTGGCTTGGTATTCATAGATTTTTAGTAAACCGGTAGACCAAATGACAACAGTTAGTTTTAGGTTATGTAAACTGTCGCAAAAACCAGTGGTGTAGTTAAATTAGACTAATAGTTGAACTAAATTAAACCTAATATAACTATACCACTGGCTTTTATGACAGCTGACATAACCTAAAACTAACTTTGTCATTTGGTCGAACAGATTTACTAACAACCCACGTAGTAGCAACTCAACAATAAATAAATTACAGACAATAACGATCACACGATATTTTCTTGAACATTGGTAAAGGTTATTTAGAAAGGGCTTCTATAAAAGCAACAAAGGATATATTATAACGATTGAATCGTAATTTATATTTAATACATTTTCTAAATCTATTTACATATGGTATGTCAGTAACACAATCCATAAATTAGTGAGACAAAACTACACATTTAAGAAGCTCCATAAATGAACTAAGAGGAGAGAGAATCGAGAATAAAGTTTTGTTTTCACAATGAAACAAATATTCATTAGTAACGAACCAAGAATTCCACTCTATCATAATCGATGAAACTTTGAACGTTATAAATGTGAATCCGTTTAAATAAGAATTGAATTTCCAAAACTGTGGGAAGATCTTCGTCATTTAACTCTGGGGCGTTATCAACTTCCCCTGTTACCAGGTAGTACAATATACAGTACATGTCTAACGATCCAGAATATGGTATTTTCACATCGAACAAGAAAGTATTTTTGCTTACGAATATCAGTTTACAAGGAGCTTCTTTACACAAATAATGGATTAAGTATCTTGCTACAGTAGACGTACTATACGAAATTGCTGGTGCCATAAGGGGTTTAATTCATGATTACGGGACTTGAGGAAAAGCATGGGAAACAGTTCATAATTGTACTATTGTACAATATGACAAAATTATATTTATTCTTACTCTCCTTCTTTGTTTTTCGTTTTCTTGTAATGATGGATAGATACGTTGTTTCAAGTAATTAGCGTAGCATTTGACTTCGGCTGCAACAAAATCATTTTCAGAGATGATACGCTTTTTAATAAATATTGCCAGTTTATTCTTCTTTAGTCTACGCTGTTTTTATATTGCGTTTTGTCTGAAATCGATTGTTGTAACATTCCCGATTGTCTTACAAAGGTTTTTGGGCATCTTTCTTTCTTTCTGCTCGCCTGCTTTTGAGCAAAAGAAATAACACCCTTTGAGATTGAAAGATGGCCCCGCTCGCTCGGTTTGTGCTTTACCGAGGGAAGCAGCGTTCTCGATCTTATTAAGTTTCCCTTTAGAAGCATTGATGCTGATCGAATCTAGTCAACACTCCAATCTAATTAATTGATGGTGCACTTCAGCTTCAATAGAAGCTACACTAAGAAACTAGTCCACTTTGCTATTGTTTCTCTCAACGCTGGTTTTAATCAACTTGGGTAGTCTACGCTCAACGGTAACACTAACTCGAGTTTGGAGTGTTTTATAACTTAAACAAAGATCCTTCCGTTTTAAACGCAATTAGATTGAGTAGTACTGCAAAGTCACTTCCTTTGTAAACTGAGAACTATCCCAGATACTAGGTTGAGCTAAAAGTTTTCACCACTTTTAGTAAACAAAAAAAGAAGTATTCTTCAAAATATAGTCCATCGGATTCTTAATTTTGTGCCATATTTCTGCTAATTTACGAATTTGGTCGTAGTACCATCTATTTCTTTGGTGGCGAAAGTTGCGGCATTGTTTAGCAACTTCTGACTCAACCTAATAGTTCTAGATACAGGACTTTGACAATCAGAACAAGATGAACAGGCTCATCCGTCCATCACTGCATGCCGAAATAGAAGAGGGGAAGCGCATCTGCCTACTACAAGGTCATCTCTAGTATACAACGGGCTACTCTACAATACAGACATGACTAATTAGAAGTTGTAACACGCACCTGGAGGGATACATTACTTGAAATATAACTTACATTAAGTTTTATTTGCATTCGTCAAACATCAATCGATTAAATAACATTGTTTATTGTTTCCAGCCTTATTTTGTGGAACTCCATAATCATGAAATAAATAAAGATTATTAAAAGTTTCACAGTTTTATTAAAATATACCTGACAATATTGTTTCGACAGCTATGCTGTCATTATCAAAGGTAATATAATTATAAACAAACACGTCGCTAAGGTAGATACAAAATAGGTAACTAGATAAAATAATAATAATAATAATAAAAATTAATAATAAAAATCATAATTAAACATCTAATACTTCCAGTAACGGAGAATTACTGAGCTCAAGTTGTTCATTCATTAAAGGTACCCTGAGTTTGTGTTTGTATATCTCAAAGGCTTCTAAAATGTCTAATTTGCGTTTGTTATTACAAAAATGTAGGAATTTAATATTATTTTGAGGAGTCATTGTGTGATTTTGTTCTAAAAGGTGTTTGGCGTAATTCGATTTTTCAGGATGTTTATTTTTGTAATGACGTACGTGTTCTTTATATCTTATGTCAAAATTTCGAAGTGTTTGTCCAATATATACCGAACTACAAAAAGAACAATTTAAACGGTAAATGCCCGATTTCATGATATCATGTGTTCTGTCTTTAGCATTAAATAAAAATGAAAAAGTGTTAGTGTTGGTTTTAAATGTTATTTTATAATTGTTGGTTTTTCTTAGTATATGTGCAATTTTTTCTGATATTTTGCCAAAATATGGTATAGATATGTAATTTGTGTCTTCTGTTTGATTGACAATCAAACAGAAGACACAAATTACATATCTATACCATATTTTGGCAAAATATCAGAAAAAATTGCACATATACTAAGAAAAACCAACAATTATAAAATAACATTTAAAACCAACACTAACACTTTTTCATTTTTATTTAATGCTAAAGACAGAACACATGATATCATGAAATCGGGCATTTACCGTTTAAATTGTTCTTTTTGTAGTTCGGTATATATTGGACAAACACTTCGAAATTTTGACATAAGATATAAAGAACACGTACGTCATTACAAAAATAAACATCCTGAAAAATCGAATTACGCCAAACACCTTTTAGAACAAAATCACACAATGACTCCTCAAAATAATATTAAATTCCTACATTTTTGTAATAACAAACGCAAATTAGACATTTTAGAAGCCTTTGAGATATACAAACACAAACTCAGGGTACCTTTAATGAATGAACAACTTGAGCTCAGTAATTCTCCGTTACTGGAAGTATTAGATGTTTAATTATGATTTTTATTATTAATTTTTATTATTATTATTATTATTTTATCTAGTTACCTATTTTGTATCTACCTTAGCGACGTGTTTGTTTATAATTATATTACCTTTGATAATGACAGCATAGCTGTCGAAACAATATTGTCAGGTATATTTTAATAAAACTGTGAAACTTTTAATAATCTTTATTTATTTCATGATTAAATAACAGCTCTCTAGCTCATCGATTAGAAGCTGCACAAAATATAAGCGATTTCTTTATAAACCAATTTAACTTGAGAATTACGACAACCGTAATTTTGCTGATAGAAGTAGTAGAACTTTGTTTTTTATATTTCATAGTGCACCTCCATGCGCACCTCTACATCAGACACAATATCATGAGTCTTGCTATGTGCTTGAAAGAGATATTTCCATACTTCAAACTACTGCAATATTTTTAAACTACCTTCATATTAATCACACATTATTAATTGACATATGATATGTGTCGTCAGTTCTGTAACATCAGTCATAACTGCAATTTCTTTTTAGTGTCTGGACAGATATTGCGTGTTTTGAGAGAAGCCACCAAATGATATAAACGTGACTTCGATTTATCCATTACTGGTAGTTACCTATAAAACTTTTCATTATTTACAAGGGTAGTGTCTAGTACAAGGCACAATGGTTAACTAATCATTATATTACATACCTACTTACATGAGGTACGAATTAATGTACGAGTATGTTCTTTCCGGCTACACACAACAATGTAAAACTCAAATTACATAAAAAAGAATTAAAGTCCTTAGTAGAAACAATGTAGCAATAAGTGTATGACAATATGATAGTATGACAAATACCTAACCTATATTATAGCTGTCAACAAAGATTTGCCCGGAAAATAACAGAAAATGTCAGCAAACCACAAAAATATGTATTTATCCAATCAGAATAAGTTAACGATGAGACCAGACCTTTAGTTCAACTTACTTCTAGAACTCTTGACTAACTGAACCCACAGCACACTTTCAAGAGATGTGTAATCTACTAGCATTTTTATTAAAGCAAAATACTCCATCCACCACCAACGCAGGTCTTTCAAACTTTGCACAACAACAGCCTAATATGAATACTAAAACTGTACAAAATATAAATAGGAACCCCTTTTTTTAACTTCAAGTTAGGAGAGTTCTAATTAACATCTCAACTATCTCTTTCGCACCCCCTGGCTCGTACGCCCAAGCAGCTGAGTCCTTCGTACTTGACAGATGAATAGTACAATACCACAGCTATCACTGTGCAAAATATAAAAGGGAAGTCATCTCTTTAATTTCCGCTACGCGTCCCTTAACTCACATCTAAACTATCTCTTTCGCACCCCCTGGTTCGTACGGCCAAGCAGCTGAGTCCTTCATACTTGGCAGATGAATAGTACAATACCACAGCTATCACTGTGCAAAATATAAAAAGGAAGTCATCTCTTTAATTTCCGCTATGCGTCCCTTAATTAACATCTAAACTATCTCTTTCGCACTCCCTGGCTCATACGGCCAAGCAGCTGAGTCTTTCATACTTGGCAGATGAATAGTAGAATACCACTGCTATCACTGTGCAAAATATAAAAAGGAAGTCATCTCTTTAAATATATAAAGGAAGTCAAAGTATTACCTTAACTATCTCTTTTACACCCCCTAACTTGCACTACCAATTAGTGCAGCATTTTATACTTTTCAGATGAATAGCACAAGGTTGATACTATTATTGAACAAAATATGAAGATTCTATAATTTCTTTAATATCTCTTGGAACTTACACTGCAGCGGTAATATTGGGCACTACCCAGCAAACTCATCTTACACCTCCAATAAGATTGAAATTGCTAACTTTGCCTAATATCTATATTAGCGTTGGGCAAATACGAAAAAGGAATAGCTTTTGAACGGTTGTTGTTTTTTCAACTTTTTCAACTTTTCAATGAGATGCTTATCCGGTACTATCCTTTATACTATGTATTGATAATTCTTGCTTGGTTTTTGTTTTTTAAGTTATTTTATTATATATTCTGCGAAATATAATTATTATACTTATAATTATTGATATTATTACTAATATTTTAATATAATATATTCAGTTTATTCAAAACCTATATTGTGACCCATTTTGGATATTCGTCAAAGTTACATTAACATAATATGGTGGAACTTAATATTAACACTTCAACATATTAATAACAAAATAATTTTTGAGATGTATCTGTCACTTTTTCTATTGTTTGCGTGAGTGTTAATATTAAGTTCCACCATATTAATGTTAATGTAACCCTGACGAAGATCCAAAATGTGTCGAAATATAGGTTTTGAATAAACAGAGTAACGAACCTAATTACATACCAAAAGTTAAAAACATATAATTAATCATTTATTAAATATTACTTTTTAGAATCCAATGTACAATTTTGTGCGAATTCATTATACGACCTACGAATATTACTATCTAATGCAATACGGTATTTGCAAGGTATTAGAAAATCCAACCTACTATTATAATCATTAATTGCATTATTGTTATTAAGACAGTTGTTCATATGGAAAATGATAATTTGCAACGACACAACGGAAATAAGACTGTTTTTGACGTGTAGAACAACTTTCATTTAATAAATTAGTTCGTATTGTTCTATTTATTGGACGTGCATTATAATTTAATTAATTAAGTGGCAAATACTACAATCAAATTTTACCTTAATTAATATTTATCAAGTAGTACTTGAATTCATATTATTTTATGCTCTATGAAGTATAGGGGTAGGTAATTTCAGTTCTTATATAAATGTTATTTTCACATAATTAAATGAAACAGCAATACTAGTGCATTACAAAAGCAATTTATTCAACGATGGTAATGGAAATGTGCACAAACAGGTACTAGGAATTATTATCTATAACGTCTATAATAATTTGCATGGTGGGATATACGTAATCAGTATGTTCTATCTAGAAATTTATTGCATTTGAATATTAAATTCAATGTAGACGAAAAAGTAGCGCATAGATGTACTACATTCTAGGTGTATGTTATGACATGTTGCTTAAGCAGCTTAGGATGTTAAAAGCTAAAAAGTTCCTATCCCCAATTATTGATTTTGCAAAATTTATGCATTTTATAGAGACATTATATAATTTAGTGCTTGCCCGTCTTGCAAATTTACCGATAAGAATAATAGAGACCATTGCCAAAATGGGGGGAGGGAACTATAAGTATAAATTTAACCGATCAAAATTCAAAACAGCATTGCTTACATGACTGCTAAATTAAAAAAGAAATAAGGACATATTTTAATAACTTTAGAGAGATAGTCATTAACTGTTTTTAACTTTTGTAAACAATAGCACGTGATGTATCGCTCCTATCAGAATTCCTATATGAAATTTATTTCCATGAACTTTACATGTATTATATCTAATGAAAGTACACATTGTAAAATACAAATATAACGTTTGCATTTCATGCTAATATGATTGTTGTCTTTTTTCGAAAGATTTTTGAAAAATCATAAGTACCAGAAAGATCACCTGAGATCATTGTAATATTTAATTAATTTGGTTAAGTCGTTCATTGACAGTTGTCCAGTTCGCTGGCCAACCAAACAAATGTTCGGCGAGTTCTCTATTCGAGTCATTCCGGGTCCTATCCCGTGTTAAAAAAATTATGTACAAGAAAAATGTTTAACCGTTAGCTCACGAGATAATTAATATATATCCAAGCTCATTTACGTTATTAATTTGTAATTTGTCTGACAATTTGTACTAAGATTGCAAATAAATTCAAGATTCGGCACGAATTTCCAAATATCCGGTAATCCTCGACCGGTGCGCTGCGATATAAATGCTTCCTCCGTATCGAATCCATAGCAGTTAGCTGTCACAGTCTGCGGTGTGTTTTTTTTACCATATTGTTATGTTTTCAAATATTCGGATTGTTGTTTTGAATTAAAGGTAATTAAATTAAATTAAAAAATCTAAACTTTTAATATATTCTACGTCCTAGATAAAAGATACTACGTAGATAAATTAGAGTTTTTTCAACTTCAGCTAATCGAGCACACGAATCGAATTAATTCTTCTAGGAATATTCACGAAATCTAACGCGTTATCATATCTAGGATTTCTCTTGAAATGTGTTGCACTGCCTTACAAAGCAAACTTGCGTTTTCTGACGAACCGAATAAACGATAGCGTATGAATAGACGAATTTTTCCATTCTCTGCGAATATACAGCCTAGGTATTTGAATTTCGGTGTTTGTTTTAGAGTCTCGTCTTCTATTTTAATATTAATCCTACTAAAAACCTTTATTACACAAAAAATAATTTGTACAATATTTAAAGAAAATATATAGTACATATATGTATATTAAAAGACTGACAATTTTTCGAAAAAAAATGGAAATTTTCAACTGCTTCCTGGAATTAAGTGTCCGTTTTGTTGTAAACACTTCGAATTCATTGAGATAACTAAATATGGTGTTACTCACATAATTCTGACCCTCTAAAAATCTATGTAGTCCCTTAATGTGATCCATAGCCTGGGCATATCTGGGACAGGTTGCTCGTCGTGTGACTCCACGCCGTCATCTTCTTCGTCAAATGATGGTCCACTCTGGGTGTTGACGACCTGCGCCACGATGAATTCATCACTCTGCTCGCCACACACTCTGCCACATTGTCATCAACTTTCAAAAACTCCTCATGTGACACAGTTTCACTTGGTCCCACTTCATCCTAGTAGTCAACAGCAGGAATGATGTTTTCACCATGGCTATACTCTCCATCCGTTTTTTTAACAAACCCAGCTTTCCTGAAGCAGTTCTTTACTGTTTTCTCAGTTACATGTTCCCACGTTACTGGCATATCCTTGCAGGTTGTAAAACTGGCTGCACAACAGATGCCATGTTGGCAGGGAAAAACAGAACCTTTATATTTTATAGCAATGGAATCTTGTTGTGTGCAGTACAGTTGTCAGTTTTAAATAGAAGGATTTGAGGTTTTCGCTACCCAAACTTTTTATTAATTTTTAGTAGCCATTACCTAAAAAGATCAACCGTCATTCATGCTTTATTTGTTACTCTCGTACTTTATTGGTTTTGTCTTCACGTTTTTGAAACGTCTTCGGTTTTCTGATCTCATTAACGCAACTTTTCCGATGCATTTTTGCTCCTACCAACAGAGTTACTCTCTCCTTACTCAACTTGCCACCACTGCAGTTTCCATTTTTGACCAAGAGTTTTGTGATCGTGAATTTATAGAAAAGAACTATCTCGTCGACATTGAAAATACCCTTTGGGTCTCGTTGCTGTATCATCTCATTTAACGGAGTAGCCGATTCCGAGAAAGTGGAGTGAAAGGATGATGGTTGGAACTGGTTGCAACGATCTTACCACTACCAATGAGTTGTATTTCCCGACAAGACAAATTTGATTCCTAATTTGATAGTATTAGCTGAGTGTGAGTGCTGAATTTATTTTTCTTTATATTGACTCGACCCAGACTCCTCACACAACGATCAAAAACCGGACTGTCCAGGCCAAACCCGGACACCTGGTAACCCTGACAGTACAACAATTTCAATATTCCTTATAATAAAGTAGAAAATCTAAAAAAATGTTTTATTTTCTAAAAAAAGCAACTAACTTAAAGTTCTATGCTTGGATCATTCAGTAATACTCAAATAGTCATTTTATGTAAGTGGTTGGTCGCACGGTAACGAGTCCAACTCTTACTTAGGAGGGTTCGATCCCCGGAACTTCACTTCAGAAAGAGGAACAGTACACTTCGTCGTGCTATTACATGGGCACGTTAAGCAGTCGGTCTCGGCAATCACATAAACATCTTTCTGTGGTTGTCGTTAAAAATAACCGCCCTATACCACGCACAATAATTATGTATTTACTTCAGTGGTTTGGCAATATTAAGTACCATTAACATACCATTGTATACAATGTATACAAAAGATGATTTCTTGAAAAATATTAGACTTATTAGACTGCATTTTTTAGATGTTTTACTTTATAAGTACTACTTAAATTTTGTTATACGTACCTTTCAGTAGTTTTGAATCAAGCAAAGATTTTTATACAGAATGACTTTTTGCCATAAAATCAATAATAAAAAAGTGACACAGTGTATATCAATAGAAAGCTATTTTATCAAAGTAGAGATATGCCAATGCCCACATCATGTTTCTTGTGCAACTGCAATTTAGAAGATTATTGATCATTTTCTTTAAAAAAACGTTGTAATTTATTTCTTAACATACAAACGAAGTAAACTCAATGGACCATCTTAATAAAATGTAGTAAAAGCTTTTGCTATACGTCTTTCTTATTCTTATTAATATACTAAAGATTCTAAAGCGAATATGGTATTTTAGAATATTCATTCTTTTTCTATTTGAATTTACTTCCACGTTATTATTTGATAATTTAAGAATCCAAAAATGTTTTCATATAAATCATTAATTAAGCGCCACCTAAATTAATTCTACTAAATTATAGTCAGTCATGTGTGAAGAAGTACATTTTTCATCCTGTTTGTGTATATTTTAAACTTGTTTGTTAATCTCACGCTTTCTACGACGCAAGAAGGCGTTATACTCTCAACTTTTTTAATCAGATTCAGAAAAAATACAACTTTACGAGTTTTAATGGACTAGCGTAGAAAAATCAAGTGTAAAAGCACGTTTGAGCATCGGAAGAAAGTGGTTAAAAAAGAATTATAAGGTGGGAAAACAACAATGTTAGAATTTTTAGTAGTGAAACTTTAAGCAAAAAGTCAATATTTTCTTTTCATGAAAATGTTCCATTAGATAAGAGCTGTCAAGTGGAGATGTCGTGGCTTTTCTCAATTTCCCGTATATTGAATTAGATCGAATGATGGATAATAAATAGTAGGAGTGATGTGGTGGTAGTAACACATCAGTTTGCATTTGGCAACCTGCAATGCCAAATTGCCAAGTACAGAGGGTCAAAAATATATAGCAGAGTAATATAAACGTAATTGAAATATATGGTGACAACTAGAATGACAAAATGGTGTTCCGTATAAAAAGGAGGCTTAATTAGACTTGTTATTTTATATTGTAAGTGGTCAATTTATTGTAATAATTTTTGGTGGCGACGAAGATTAAAGTTCAACTAGCTTTTGTTTTTTTTTCTATTACGATTTTTAAAACATAAAATTTGCATGCTAACAAGTACCTACATCATTTAGGTAATATATCTCTTATGATACAGTTAAATACCTACTCATTATAAATAAGTTATTAAATTGAAAAATTATTTTAACACCTGGCATCCTTAATTTCTGAAATTTTAACATTTGGCATTTGTACAAAAAATATAAACATACAAGAACACCCAAGTAATAAAATAATATTACATGCATGTAAAGAATTTAAATGCGTAAGTCTGATTTTAATAAATAAGTATTTAATTTTAAGTCCTCTTTTGGTTTCAATGGAATTTATGGGTTGTCTTAAAATAAAAACATTGATATTTTTTATAATAAAAAGTTTAAAAACTATAGAAATCAAAATATTATTCCATAAGAAAATGCGGATTCATCATCTTTCTATATGGTCGAAGTCATGTGATTCGTAAAACCGACCCGCCCTTACGAACAACGTTAAACGGCAAAAAGTTCGTTAAAAACTTCCCACCGAAAGTCACATCCTGTTTGCGTCATCCAACGGATGTCAAATCCTGTTCGCGTCATCGACCGGATGTCACACCCTCTTACAACTCTTAGCAGCCGATGAATTCATCGCCCGGATAGCTAGACCGGAAGTGACAGCGTTTTTTAGCCCCATGGTAAATCTCATAAGAATATGCCGCTGGAGTGGTATAGTTTAACTACTTATGTCAAACAATTGTAATATATTGAAGCAACAATATTAGTAGAATCAGGGACCTCAAGGTCAACTGTGTTTTAATTGCTTTTCCAGGAAATCTAATTGTTTTTTCCCTGACACTAATTGTGTTTTAATTGTTTTTTACCTTTTACTTTCACTTTGGCCTAGGTTTTTCCCATGACGTCATCCTTTCACTTTTTCTTTCACTCTGTGAATAACAATGTTTTTAATTTAAATTTAAAAACGGGCGGGAAATTATAAATTTACCAATTGAAATACCGATTGTAACTATTCGCCCAATAGAAAATCGAATTTTAATGCGTTTACAAGTTAGAAAAAGTTTGAACTTCACTGAAATATGTAGATCATAAACACGATAACTCGTTTGTTTTTGAATATGGCTTTAACGACTTTGGGACATTTTTTGTTTTTCTGTTTACACTCAATGCCATCTGACATCACAGCCTGCCTGTTTTTTTAATTGTATTACCTTTCACTTTTACTAGGACTTTTCCAAAAAAGGACACCTTTCACAATCATTTCCCATGATATCCACGTACGAAAAAAATTGGTTAATTTTTCAGAGTGGTTGGTAAATTTTAAGTTTCCCGCCTGTTTTTAAATTTAAATCAAAAACATTTTCAATTTCACAGAGTGAAAGAAAAAGGGAAAGGATGATGTCATGGGAAAACCTAGAGCAAAGTGAAAGTGAAAAGTAAAAAACAATTAAAAATCAATTAGTCTCAAGGAAAAAAACAATTAGATTTCCTGGAAAAGCAATTAACAGGTGACCTTGAGGGCCTTGACTACTAATATTAAATTTTTAGGTTAGATGCCCTTCACATCTGTAGGCAAATAATTAATCATAATTTTGATTCTTTGAAATATCAATTGCTAAATTGCTAAGAGAGTGTTAAACGCATGACATTTATAAATATAATTCTTAAATATATATATTGCTGTGGATTTTAGTTGCAAAATTTTGAAACTTTTTGTAAATTTTGTAAAATTCTAAAATCTTTGTTAAAAACTAAAACTTTTCTAATTAAAAATATTTTAAGTTATTTACTTGTGTGTAATTGATTTTATGCACAGATGCATTATAATTAGATTATTATTGCAAGACTCATCTAAACATAATAGTATATTATATACCAAGGTTGTGAAGAGTTTTTTCTAGAGCCGAGCATTATTAGATCCCGAGATGCGCAGCATCGAGGGATATAAGATGAGAGGCTCTAGAAAACACTTCACAACCGTGGTGTATATATTATTTTTTTCACTACTAGTACTTTTATTCCTTTTATTCTTCTCACATAAAAAACGTACTATCGCGATCACGGATTTTTTCCTGGATGCCAGTGTATAATGGGATGAATTTTTGCCCCGTGTTACACTAAAATCTGGATTATTGACTAGTAGTCAATAATAAAAAATTATTTACCACTAGGCAAGAAGGCTAACTTCACAAGGTGACAACAGACTAGATAATAGTATGTTTTAAAGCTAGTAGTGAAAAAACGTCTTTTTATGGCCCAAGGGCCTCTTTATGGTCAGACGGGCAATAACGAAAAGTCAATTAAATGTCAGAAGTTTTTTTGTAGAACTTGATTGGTTCTTAATATAATTTGTAAAATTATCACCAATGAAAATAAACTGAAATTAAATATTTTAGAATAGTAACTATAGTAACGAACTTCGTATAATCACATAAGTATACGCATAGCTGCTTGATGTACCTACGTACTCATTTAATTATATTTTTACACAATAATTGATTTGACATTAAAAACTTAATCTGTGCATAAAATAATGTATGTATAGCGGGCATAACTTGCTTTTAGGGCGCTACAGCCTTTTCCATCAATGTGTACTTTTTTAATAAGGTTAAATAATAATAATAATGTTTCTTTATTTATTATCAAATAGTTTATTCACCAAGTTCTTAAGAATACGTAACATCCAGTTGTGCGGAAGTTATTGTTATTATGTAATTCATTTATGTATAATTTCAAATGAGTAATATCAACGGGAAATGAGATTCTCTAAGGTCTTTGTTCATGTAAATAGATCATTAATATTGCAGAAAGTGTTGTGTAATAATCTGTAATAGATGTGTCACTTTTTCAAACAATGTTAATCTGCTATTATGTATTGTATATGAGTGTACAGTTATTGTATTAGATGACCAGGTGACGTCAAATTAAGTAATGTGATGATGTAAATAGATAGTATTTAAGCTCTGGAAACAATAATTTTAGAACACTTCACGTTAAACGATGAAAGAGTAAAGTCATGAAAAATATTATAGTATAAATGTAAATAAAAGCAACATAGTAAAGTCGTGGAAAATAATATTGTACAAATGTAAATAATTAGTTCTGTAAATACGGCGGAAGTGTAGAAAGTATATAAAAGTGTAAAAGTGTTTATAAGGTTATAAAAAACCACCTACGGTATTTAATTAAATTAATAGCTGAAGTTTAGCTAACGTGATTAAAAACTTTGTTAAAACCATAAAATTGGTGTTTTATTTAATTAAACAGATAAAACAAATACAACAAATATTCTTCGAATAAGGGAAATTTACCCGCAATTATTAAAAAATAAATAAAAGTGAGTTATCAAAATTATTATTCCTTTGTGGAAAGTTGTGGATGGTGATAGATGGAAAGTCCATACAAAGGCCATGGTTAGTTAAATCAACCGGAATTGGAAACCGGCATTGGGACAGCATAAAGTGACATACTCTGCCAATGATTTGGAGGTGGATATGCTGAAGAAAGTGGCGACGAGTATGGTAATGGAGAAGACCAACTCTATAAAAAAAAGATAGGAAAGTTATTTCCTTTTTTTGTAACTGTAACCTGCGTAAGAGAAGACAATCTTTGTGAAGTGTAGTTAAGTGAATTAAACAATTTAGTAATAATTAAACTTAATTAGTGATTTCAATTTAAGTCATTTCAATTTCAATTTGTATTTTTTTAAACCATGAGAATCCACATTCTCCCTGAGATGAGTGTTTTGTAATAATTTATTTCAGTTATTTAATTGGCGCCCAACTTATTTAACGTAATCTTAAGTTATTTAGAACTCACGTAACACATTTTTATGTAACTATTGCATTATTTAAATCTATTAAAAGGTATTTTCAAATCATATAAGAATTTATAAAAGAGTGAAATTGAAAAATATTTCCAAAGTTCACTGACATTCTAAATCTCAATTTAATTATAAAATACATCTACGATCTAACAGCAATTATTTGCAATTATAAAGTATTGATGAAATCGAATAAAACTAAATTTTTATTTTTAATTAGCCAACATCACCGCATATATTTATTTTGCTAGCCAACGTGAGGAAAAAAGTCAAATTTTTCTGTTTATGCGAATTCATCGCATATATTCATTAGGCTTGTCCCAATGTGGGGCAAAATATTAAATTCTTCTGTTTATGCAAATTCATCGCAATATATATATATATATATATATATATATATATATATATATATATATATATATATATATATATTTAACTAACAAATGTTTCACATTTTTAGCACTACTGTTTGTTTATTGTAACCATTTAAGCAGAAAGGCGAAACCATTATCGGTTAACCGTACTAGGTACTAGGTTAACCCTTATTTATATACTCCGGATTTAAATGCTTATATTATATAACAAAATCTAGCAAAAGCTTATATATAATATAAGCTTTATATAAAAACATCCTCGTACCTCATGGTGCCGATTACTTTATTGTTAATTATTATCGAACTGTTAATGTGCCAAACATAGCATAGATACGGAATACGGTTTTACTTATCTAAGAAGAAGGTATGTTTTAAATTTCTTTTCGCCATGAAAAGTTACTACCCCGACCGGAGGTCGATGTTTGGTCACTGCTGGTTATATTTAACATGTTTCGTTAGCTTGAATAATAATCTAACGCATTTTTGTTTATGTAGTTGTGGTCGCAGAATGAATTCTGTGTGCACTTCATAAATAGTGAAGACTCCTATTTCTTACCGCAATTGGGGGTCCATGCCAATCTCCACTATACACAAATTGCCATTCGTTCAGCAGTTACATACATAATCAATGATATAAGCATTTTATTCTATATGGGTAAAATGTATTGATATGGTTACTTGATTAGGGCAAATTACCCCTTGCAGTTGCAATGTGTCTGTTAGAGAGATCATAACATATCGGCAAAACAGTAACATACTTATTGTATATATAGCATGGAGTATATTATAAATAGTCTACCACACTATGTATGATTTTTGGTAAGTTCGCTATTGTTAAGACCTATAATTATTTTACGAGTTAAGACATTTGTAATTAATTATCTATGCACAAAACATGATTTTAATTGAGGAAATCTTTTGTAGATTTTTGATCTTTTGATTTGGAAATCTTTGAAAATGACTTTTTAGTTGAGTCGAAACTGCAGTTGGACGTTATAGTTTTATTTGTAATAAAATGTGGAGAAGACTTATGACTTACTTGATTTAATTGGAGTAACTATATATGTTCATTTAGCAATTTTGTTAATCTACCTTCAATCCATTTATATAAATACCCTTTCAACTCTTTCGTCTAAAATTAGAATTATTAAAATGCAAAACTGGGAGCTTGATAATAGATATCGGATAATAAACTAAATTTAAAAATGTATTGCAGCGTTATAGTGGCTTCGTCATTTCTTGTACGCTTTAATTATTATTTATTATTATTAATTATTAATTTACACAATTTGTATAGACAAGTAAAAATTATTCTTGTTTATTTCAATCATAGCGTTTAGATGTGTTTAATTCTTAATCGATTATACACGAAACAAACTAAAATTAATGGAGATGAGTTGGGCTGTTATTAATAATTGATCCAATAATTTAGTCTGTACCTCTAAAATTACATAACGTTATTGTTTTAATTATCTTGCTAATTGAGTTTACATACGGGTCGACTGACGTAACTAAGACGTGATGATGCCTTTGAATATAACTTTCAGTTTATTATACGCTCCTTTTAAGTTGCTTTTTGTTATAAAATAATATTTGTTGTATAAAAAGGTATGGCAGCTTTTTTAGGGTTATGTAAAAAGCAAACGGATACATTTTTTTAGATTTTAAAAACTGATAAAAAAACAATGAAGATGTAGCCGGTCACAAATATAGGACTTTAGAGTATCTTAATACATTTTGTTATTTTAGTGTTTTTGTTAAAATTAGATTTGGCAACTATACAAATTATAGAAATATATCTTAAAGAACGTTGGAATTCTGTTGAATGCGAAAATATTACAAAGTTATTGTGTCTAATAATAAAAGGGGCACATAAATAAAAATAATATTTAATAGCGTTTCGAATAGCAAGGAATTTATAATAAGAAAATCTTAGGTGTATGTAGTAGGGGAAAGAACAGGATGTAAATATACAAATTGAAAAACTGTCGCTTTTGACTAAATGTACCATAAAAGTGGAAATTTAATAAGAAATGGTTATTATTAAAATTCGATTCATGTAATTTTAAATATCTACAGACAGCAATAGTCTATTTATTCAAGCAGGGCATCCATCAAGATAATATTAATAATAATAATCTTTTAGGTTCAATTGCCTTAAAAAAGAAATTAAACTTCACAAGGTTGTTTGATTTTGACAGGAATAATCGAGTGAAAAATGCTGATTTTGAAGCATTTAATTAAAAACTTTATTCAATTTGCAAATCTAAATTATTATAAAAAGTATTATAAAACGTATATAAAGGTACATATTAAAGCTTGTGCTAATGTAAATTGTGTTAATTGACTAAAGAAAAGTTTTTTGTAAACTTCTTACAATATAAAAAAATAATGATATCCTTTTCAATAAACCAATAGTTGCAGATAAAATCATACTCATTATTACTATTTTCGCGAACTTGAAGGATACAGTGTAAACTATTTTCCACCGACCTCAGTCTCGAATAAATGAATAAAAATATAAATAATTCGGTCGCTTTGTTTTTAAACAGATTTTAATAGTATCCTCTTTTATATTTACCAAATTCGATTTTTATGATTTCGTAAAAATTTTGATACCAACTATACAAAAAGTAAATGTTTTAAACGTGTAGTTTTGCAGACTTAATTATTAAAAGGACAATTTTTGTTTTTGATTTTCGAATCTGCGAACATCAAGAAACAATACTGCGTATATCTCAACAGATCGACTTATTGTTTATGAATTATCCTATAAGCTTTTAATTATTTTACTCTTTTATGAGACTTTAATAATGTCCAATGAATCCTTAAGTGTGTTCTTTGGGAATATCCCTGAATTAATTAAAAAAACTGAGCTAATGGTATACTTGTCTTTTTATCTTTTATGATATTTGAACAAATGGTAATCTGTATTTACCTTGAAACTTCAAGTCTGACATTTGATTCTTAACCTAACGCTTCACAATGTGAATAGCCGAAGTAAAGTTGTTAGATTCCAGTAACTATTGAGAAATACTTATATTAAACTTTTTATTATTTTAGGCTAAGAAAATGATCACTCACAGTTTTACACAGGATCTTTTACAATTTACGGTAAGTTAAACTTGTTAAAATTACTATTATAGAACTGCTTTCACTTTTGATTCTTTTTAGAATAAAATTAGCTCTGCTGTTAATATCACTTTTTGATTTGTCACAAGCCTGGTATCTTCATGTACTTTTCCGTTTCCCTTTTTTTCAGTCTGCTGTCAGGGAAGATCACCACGCCGGAATCTACCTACTGCTTATGGGACTCCCTAACTTCCTCCAGGATATGAGGCTCAGTCGCAGCTAAAATGTTGAAATAACTTGCACCTAAATATTTTTATCCTTTTAATATTAGCTCTTGAATAGCGTTCAAGATTAAAATGTATGTTTTTATTTCTTTCTTTATGTCGGGCCAGCTGGATACGTTTTCGGATCAAACAGCTCTCTTTTATGTAACTCCGCCTGTACTACACTATGGACTATTGGTACGTTTTAATTTTCCTTTATTTATTTTTTCTTTTAAATTCTCTTATTATATTCGTTTGAAATAAAGTATAAGCCTTTTTGCAGTTTTTGAACTGTTAAAGTTTTTTATTTATCTTTCTTTTAATTAACTTGTACAAAGATTAACTATAATACAACTTTTTTGTTAAAAAAAACCTTTCTATTCCCCCATTGATTTACTTAACTACCTCTTAGTAACTAAACCTATTTCTTATATCTCACTTTTGTTTATATTTCAATCCAAATTTCCCCAAATTTATCCTTTGGCCATTATTTTATTATTATGATTATTGTAAACTATGTAATTGCATTTTAAGACAGATGTTGGTTTGTCAGTAACCGTAGTCAAGTTATATTAAACACAAATTATATTATATCATTGTCATACAAACGATATTGCATTAAATAAATTATAATAAATATATTAAGAATTTTCTTTTGTCAAAAATGACTCTTCCCTAACTGGTAGAAACAAACAACAATACATCAATTAATTACTGATATTCTCTGCGAGGAACGATTATTACTCTTATGACTTCCTGTAAGATTTTTACTTTAGTGCTGTTTACCGATCAGTCTTGAGTGTAAAAATCGACAAAGTACCAACAATTTTTGGATGAACTGGATTACTGGATTTCTATAATTTTAACCTTCTTAATTATAATGGTATTTTGCCGCAGACCTAGCGCATGATATTTGGTACAATTAGTTGTAAATTGTCAGTGTTTATCTACCACACAAGTCCATTTTAGTATTATTAAATATTTACAGCATCAACCTCTTATAGCTATTTTTTATTATTGACACTAAATTTAAGATATAATCATTTTTTATGGAAGTTAGAGAGAGAGATTTATTCAACAGTGACAGAGAAAATGGGGAATTAGATCAAAGAAGTGCTTCAACAGTGTAAAAAATGAGGTGAGATTTACCTTGGGAAAGAGTTAACTTTTCTTTCTTACTTGCGGTATTTTTACTCTAAAATTCAACTTTACCTATACGTTAATTGGTGTTCTACTATTTGTAGTAAAATGCTCTTTGCGTAGAATTACACAAATATAAATAATTCTACTACATTTAACTGGTTAAAAATCACTAACCATAATGACAATTATATGACAATACATAACTCAGAAAATCTTTCCTTGCTTTATTATTGCTCAATAACTTGATTCATTTTTAGTGTAATATTAAAGATAAGATGAACTTTAACAAGTATAGTGTAATTTTGCCCTTAATATGTTTTTAACTGATGAGATAAAGGATACTACTTCGCTGATTTCACTTGTTTGCTGGTGAGTGGCGACCTTAGTTTCGTGAAAAAATTCAGGGATGCATTACGAACAGTTCAAATTAGGCTTTTGGGGAATGGTGTTAAGGTTGCGCAAACGGCGAGAAGTACCCCCATCGATATGGAAGAAATTGTTCATTGTTCAGATTTCAGATTTATTAAAGACAAATATTTACACGTATGACCCAAGATGGGAAGAACTTTATTTTATAATAGAAGTTTAAAAAATAATCTGTAAGTATTTATGTATGATAAATAATCAATTAAATAAAAATAACTTATTTAATGTTTTTCTAGGATGAATCAAAAATTGAAGAATCCGAAATAAACAGTAAATGTAATTGGGAAAGGTACTCGTGTAGAATTGTTTATGTAATTTATAATTTTATAAAATTTTCTAGGTGGAATTAAAACTATGTGTTGTCTTCGAGCGACCAAAAACAAAAAAAAGCTCCTTAAACGAAGCTCTGTTAATGTCTTATATTTTATATAAGTACATACGTTTAATAAAAATTACTTTGATTTTATTTTATGTTTCATACAATCCATTTAGCAATGTAATAATCAGAGGTACGATTGCATTTACAAGTACTTTCGCAGGTCACCATTACATTCAAAAAGTATTTTCACATTTGTATTTTAACCCTGAAAAGTACTATTGCGATGAAATACGTATTAACTTTGTCGTATAACTTTACACGGGTGTTTTAATGTTAAAATGTAAAATTACATTGATATTGTAACTTTAAGCTGTAAATTTATTTAAAGAGGAAACATTACAATGCAATTTTAACCTGACAGTGAAATTTCCCACTTCCTATGAAAATTACACTTTGAAGTAAATTTACCCCAAAAAATGGAGGTAACATAGTTGTCTCCATTTTTTAGGGTAAATTTACCAATTCTTCTTTTATATTGCAAAATCAACAGCACTCTCTTGTAACATTATATCACAGTAAACTACTAATATACAATTTAGAGCAGTTTACTTATTTAGTAGGTAAATATCTAATTGATAACAGTCATACAACACGAACTAAAACAAATCTCTAATGTAAATTTACTATCACGGCTGTAGGGCTCTACAGATTCTATCACGCTACATGGTCAATGGTTTGGCTGCAACCATCTAGGAAGTTAACCAAGCCAAGAAGGTTACCACGATTCGTACGTATTGAAGAATAGTAAGGTAGTTTACTACCGTTTGTAGAGGGAATGGTTTTTAATAGTCAACGATTAAGTGATTCGTGATATCCACAAGAGGATTAATTATATAATCACATAAAACTGACACTTTGCGTTTTAGCAATAATATTTTCCAAATTGCAAATTATTATGAATTATGGATATGTTACTATCAGTTGATTAAGATTTAGCAACTTACAAGAAGATTTGCGATTTAGAAATTCAATAATAATTTTTCATATTTTTGTAAATGAGTCCCTTGTCAGTACATTTATTATGCTACAGGGATACACACAATACAAACTCGTATACTTGTTACCGTTCAAAGGTGAGGTTTCTAAAAAGTTCAGACATTCTTTGTAGTAGAAACAGACTAAAGCTATGTATATTATCCGTCCTCGTAATCGTTTGATTATAGCTGCTCAAAAACACCTATTGACTTGTACTTGGGCCACGAATTGAAAGTTTAAACTTTCACACACGGCGCTGTTGTCTAGAGCAAAAAGGACACGAATGGAATGTTAAATGTTTTTATGCTCACCTAGGTTGAGATTAAACAGAAAGAAAACAAAAAGTGCTAGGAAATAATAGTAAAAAAAATAGAACAAGAGAAAGAGAAAATAGAACATGAGGACCATCTTAGGTTCTTTGGTAGCTGTAAGTTGCATTGTATTTAGTATTACTACAAAAGCAGCCTTTAGAAAAGAAGAGAGTACTACATAAGATTTACCAAATGTAAAGCAGAGACACGAATGTTAAGAAAGGCCAATGAAAGAAGGTTGAAAGTTGGAAGCTTGTTTTAGAACAAACAATTTGATCAATTAGATAGAGTAAGGGAAAAAGTGACGGAAAAAAGAATCTAAGAACTGAAGCTGCCATTTGAATACTGTTAAAGAACAGAATTACCAACAGATTACACTAAACGAAAATTTTACTCAGGTAAGGTAGGTAATGAAAATTATGTTAAAGTGGGTGTAAAATTGACATGTATATACGAGGTGTGGCAATTAAATAACGAGAATTTTCGTTTAGCGCTCAATGTGGCAACATTGTCGTGACGCTGACTACTACTATGTTCGAAGTTGCAAGTTCGCGGCGGTCCTCGTTTGTGAGTTAGAAATTTTTGAATATAACATGAGTGATGTGCAAAAAAGAAACAGAAAAAAGAACAAATATGTGTAAATGATATTTAGTAAAATTCCTAAATAATGTTAATTAAAAGTAAATTACTACTTAGTATTCATGATTTTTAACATGCATATATCCTAACTTTAGTTTGCGAAATTACTCTTTTATATTATAATCCTTCTTTCAACAGTACACCAATCCTAACTTAAATAACAAACGAAAGTAAATACGTAGATAGATAAAAAGTAAGTAGTGTTGACGAATCTACAGAGTTAAAACTTTAATATAAAAAAGAATAAAGCAAATTGATCTTGTAGAACTCGTAGACAAAGTGAAACAAAAATGAGCGGTATTTTAAATATACAGATTAGTAAATAATAATTGACCTATCATAATTAAAAATCTCCCCAGTCATTTAGTATAACTTGTTTAATGATGTGCAAACATATCTCGCGATGATTTGTTTTGTCCAAACAATATGAAACAACTATATAAATAAGCAATTGTCAACATCTAATATTTGAACAATTTGTTTGCTTTTCATGGTTTTCAACTATGTGAGTTTGTCTACGCAACCTAATAACAAATCAACCGTTAACCGCACGTGATTATTGCAGTAAACTTTTATAATCGCGAATAGTTCTAAAACCAACCACCGTGCAAAGTGAGATGGCGCCCCAAGTGAATTCATGCGTCTCAAATTAAACATTTTATACTTATTTAAATTAAAAATATAAACATTAAAAATATATAAAAATTAAATAGTGTTGACTGATCTACACAGCGAAAGCTTGAATATAAAAAAAGAATCACGCAAATCGGCCCAGTAGAACTCTCAAACGAACTGGAACAAAAATAAGCCTTGTGTTTTAAATATATAGATTAACTAATTCGTCTTTTACCAGACATACGTTAAGTTGATTCTTATAAATAAATAACTTATTCAACGTACGTTGTTGTATTTATTACTTGTTGTATATACTTGCAAAACATACTTCAATAATTAATATGTTGGCAACAACAAGTTCCTGGCAACACATTGAAGGGCGTGTAGGTGTGATGTCTATGCAACAGCAGGTAGTGTATTCTTTCAAGAGGTACTCACGGTATGTTGCGTTTACTAGGAATGTGGTTACTTGGCTCCTAACTTTGGTTACTAACCAAATCTAAATAAACCTTATCACAGTCCGTTCTCAATTCACCAAATCCTCAAACCCCGTCACCTAAAGTAACTACTATAGGTGAGGGGGTTTGAGGGTTAAAACTAACTAGGCCGAAGCATGGATTAGATGTACCTTTATATATTTGTTCATTAAACAACGACTAGACTTTAGCTACATCGTTGATGTCTAACGGTAAGATTTAACTAGTAATAATCATCTAACATCCATGACACTTTTGGCACCCATTGTGGAACCTTAATATTATTTAATTGTTTTTGCTTTGTGACAAATAATTTCCGTTATAATAAATCAAATGTTAGGCAACATCCAGTTTAAAGGAAGTTATAAAGACAAAAAGGAGGTATGAATAGCAAAAGGGAGATTGGCAGTGGCTATGAAAAGACCTGTCAACCGGTAGAACGACAAATGATGTTAAAAACACAGTTAATTCTACTTGTTTACAGAATTTACTGGACTCTTCAATTTGGTCGGTAGGACAAGCTGCAAACAAGATTTATCAACTCAAATCAATAAGCCCTTCATTTATGTCCTGCTACCCTTCAGGCCTGCCATGCTAGGAGAGTTACGATTGTCTCAACTATTCAAAGAAGAATACTGTATTATAAACAACAATTAGTTTTGGACATCGTACTGTTATTAGGAGCTGTTCTTGAACGTCAATTAACTCCCTTCATTTGCATGTTGCGGTCGAGTACATCAAAAGTCATGTACGTCACGCATACCAGTACATACAGTTATCAATCCTCAAAAGGAAAATTCTATTGTTAATGCCGTAGTTATATCTCTGGGGACGTTTCATTCCACTCTTGCAATTCTAACTGCTATAAAAATTTTAATTATTCCTGTTTCATATTTGCTTTAGATTTGGTTTAATTAATTTTTTAATTAGTTTTGTGCATTACTTATATGTATTATGTGCAATGAATTACAAAACTACGACGTTAAAAACAAAATGAGGATAATACATCATTCGGTTTATCAAATTATTCATCTTGAACATGCAGCTATATTGAATCGTAATTAATTTATACTGTTCTCTGTTAATTTATATGTTGCAATAAAAGTAAGTGCAATTATGATGCTATCCATATTTCTACACCGTGTCCGCGTAAGTTGGCTACATACGGAAAACTTTGTTATTATTGATTTTATGAAAAACAGTTATTCTTCATAAAAAGTTCTGCATGTTCTAAAACCCAAAACTCAACCATCAGATATTAAATTATATCAGTCGTATCATAATAATAATAATAATAATAATGTAAAAATAATATTTTTTAATTGTAAATAAACAATATTGAATATTTAAAAATTATTTTTAATCCATAACAACTTTTCTTATTAAAAATTCTCGATATGGTCAAAAATGAAGGTACTTTACTCTTGAACAAAAATGATATAATTATTATTATTATGATCGACTGATATAAATTTAATATCTGAAGGTTGAATTTTGGGTTTTAGAACATGCAGAACTTTTTATGAAGAATAACTGTTTTTCATAAAATCAATAATAACAAAGTTTTCCATATGTAGCCAACTTACGCGGACACGTAGTATATTTATCACATACATACATATGTATACAAGGTGCATAATTTCAGTGCTTTAATTTGTACAAAAAGCTGAGTAAATCAAATACTTCTTTATGTACAGCTTTAAAAGTAGCGAAACCGTTTTGGTTTTAAAATAAAATTTAGTTAAATTAATATTCCAAGTAGGCAATTTCTCATGTGATATAGCCTGACGGCAATCTTGTCTAACATTAGATTAGCTTGTTGAGCTCCGTGTTTTTTAATGTAACCATTTCAATGGTTCGTTACCTCAGAAAATGAAAACGAGTGTTTCCTCGATGTGAAAACGTAGAATTTTTAAAAATATATTTCTTTCTCACAAGTTACGTTAGTGAAAATTGAAAATGAAATTGAGAGGCAGCCTTTTGATCTAAAAAACTTGAAATTCTTTCTTTGGTGACAAGAAGTATCTTAATAATTTATGATGACGGAACGTGAAAGATGACTTTCGTATGTCAGTAGCACTAACTTTCCGATTTTCATTTTTCAAATGTCTATTTGGCAATTAATTGCTATGAATATATCGATTTAAGATTCAATATGCATATAAAATTAATGCCCGTTAGGGATTTGTGTGATTACGTAGGACTTTGATGACCGTTTGCATAATTTATGGTTGGATGCAATAAGGGACTTCTTGTCCTTGTTAGTCTATAACTTCAAAATCTCCAGATCACAGGACACACAAATTCTATATCCATCATTATATTTTCTGGGCAAGAGAATTATTTTAACGGAGAATCACGATACTTAAATTTTTTGTTGTCATATTTACGTATATTAACCGTGGTTGTAAAAATCCACGAAGTATATTTTAATAGTTTATTTTGAACATTTATCCAGAAGTACGTGAAAACCTTTGACAAACACATATTTTTAAAATATTAGTTGTAAAAACAACCGGTGCAATTTATTTAATAAAAAGTAATAACGATCGTTATTTACTATGTAACATTAATATATTTAACAATGTTGAAAGAATTGTCGACACTCCGTGGTGTAGTGGTAGAGATCCTGCCTCTCGTTCAGAGTGACAAGAGTTCAAATCTCGGTTGCAACCGAATTAAGAAAAAAAAGAACAATCGTAGTACTTGATACAGTAGCTCAATTCTCTCCATTGCATTCCCATAATAGTTTGTGTGCAAAGCCGACACGGCAGATGCGGTAAAAGAAGAATGGATTAGGTAAGTATGAAAGAATTATTGAAAACCTAATCAGGGCATAAGCATCATGACTTCTACTATTCATTACTTTTGATTGTTTTTTTTCTGCAACATGTGTTCAAGAATCCTCTTAACAGACCTTTGGGAGATTATAATTCTTGATTCTGTTAACAGATCAGTTTCTTCTAATCAGCTTTCTATGGGAACTGCAGGTTGTAATCTTCCAAGTGACTCCACGTTTTTTAATCTAATGCAAAGTTCTTTGCGTTTTGTCTTGACATGTTCTTTCCACTTGAGCTTGGCATATAATGTCGTGCCCAGGTATTTCGCTATGTTAGAGTGGGGGATTATTTGATGATTGATTACTATTCGAAAGTAATCTATTCGTTTGTTGTTTATTTAACTTAATTCGCCATTTGTTAGTCCAAGTGGTGACGCTGACAGCTGCTTGTACCTTGCTTGAGGCTGTTTCGATTTCATTGCTTGTAGCTAGTAATGCAGTGCCATCAGCGAATGTTGCTGTTGTCACTCCATCACATTTAGGGATGCCACTGGTGTAGAACAAGTACAAAATTGTCCCGAGGATGCTTCCTTGTAATACACCTGCAGCAATATCTTGTAGTTCTGAGTTCTCTTCGCCATATCTCATTCTGAATTGGTGGGCGGATATGCCTCTATTAAAGGTTGTTGCAGAAATACAACGCAACTCAGCAAGTAGTAGCTCTGCTCAAGTAGAAAAAGGCAAGCCACAACAAAATATAGTAGAAGACACAAGATTAGATGCAATAAACGACATGCTACAAACTATTCTACGGAAAATCAACAAACAAAAATAGTTCATCCAATCTGTTCTAAATAGAGTTACAAAACTTGGAACAAGCAATAAGGCAGAGGCCAAAAGCAAGAAATAAAAATGGCATCTATTAGAATAGTAGCTTGAAATTCAATTGGGTTACTTCAACTTGCCCATGAATTAGATTCCTTTGGAATCGGAAAATAGACATCTGTCTGATTTCTGACACTCACTTCACTAAAGAAACCTGCCTAAACATAAAACGGTATACACTATACCACATCATTCATTTGGACAACACAGCGAGTGGCGGGTTAGCGGTAATAATAAAAGAGAATATCAAACATTATGAAGAATCCAATTATGAAACACACGAAATACAAGCAACAGCTATAAAAAGCCACACAAAACCGAAGGACTATACAGTTGCTGCAATATACTGCCCACCCAGGTATGCAGTATTAAAATAAAATTACTTTAGACTCTTTCTAACGCTAGGAGATCACTTCATAATTGGCGATTTTACTAGGACTCGAGGCATAAGCCTCGAGTGGTGATAAACCACCAAGCGAAAGCATACCAAGGGTTCTGGTTTGTTTGGTTTCCCATCTACTGGATAACCAACGTATCGGCCAACATATAGCAATAAGATACCAGACTTGAATTGACTTCTTCATACTGAAAATTATTTTCCAATTATATCAGCATTGAAGGCAGTTACGACCTACCATCAGACCATTATCCAATTATCTTAACGATAAGCAAAAACAATTATCAACAAATCACAACGACCGTCACTAACAAACAAACGAACATATTGGGAGGCTTTCAGAACAGAAGTGGAACAACGCATCAAACTAAATGTTTCGCTAAGAACAATTGAACAGCTTGACACTGAAGCAGAACTGCTTATTGTCAACTTGTAATAAACGGTATGGAACAATACTCCCTTGTTATAAAAGAAAGTAACGGGGGTAAATTACAGAAGGGAACTCGGAGAGCTTGTCACTACGAAACAAGCACGGAAGAGATGACAACAAACCAGGTCACCTGTAGATAAGAGATTGCTAAATCGGTTAAACCAACGGTTTAAGGCAGAGATCAGATCTATTAAAAGTAAAACTCTCGCTGAAATCCTAAGAGGTATAACAGATAATAAAGATACTGAAAACTCTCTCTGGAAGGCTACCAAGAGATTAAAACGGTTACAAAGCCATAATATACCCATTCGCAAGGAAGATGGTAGATGGGCAAGGAAAGATAACGAAAAAGCAGAGCTATTTGCCAAACACTTAACAAATACTTTCCAACCACACCCTGAAGATGACAACGAGATTTTACCTCAGATGGATAATATGGACGACAGAGTTGTGGAGCCAAGAATGCCAAACGAACTCGCCAAAGATATTCAAAAGAATCTCAGTGCCAAAAAAGCACCAGGCTACGTCCTAATGTGTGGTCAAGTGCTTAAACAACTACCAAAAAAGGGTAGGTATAATAAAACTTTCACATCTGTTCAATTCAGCACTATGACTGCAAGGTGTGCCGATTGAGTGTTATTGCAAGTGTTATTAAGTTATTATGATCCCTAAACCGGGAAAACCACTCAATGAAAAAACATCAATATCATTAGTATAGTGTAGCGACCAGCGTGCTCTTCTCCCGCTCAAGTGGTCCGGTTCGACTCCCGACACCGACATATCTGGTTAAGGTTTTCTGCAGTTTCCCTTAGCTGTAATACAAATGTGGGATTTAATACTATCTGTTAAGTCGGCTGCAGGCGCACGTTGGGTCTGCGTAATAGTAATAATCACAACTCACTCTCGCACAAGCTTCGCAGCTTCTGGGGCCAGGTTCGCCAGGTAATGGGTAGTAGCGATTACTATTATTATTCCAACTCATTAATTTGGATTTCCGAGTAGCACTCGACCATCGATCAAGTTCATGGTATCACCGACGTAAATGAAAGGTCATTAGAAGAAAAGGAAATATGTGCTGTATTTCTAGACGCGGCTCAAGCTTTCGATAAGATATGGCACGAGGGTCTCGAATGCAAATTAACTAATGTACTTTAATAAATGGCTTATTAAAGTATCTATTACAATAAACGTATTAACATACCGTACATACATTGCCGAACAATAGTTTAAGACAACCTAGTTTTTTTTAAGGTTTTATTGGTAATTTTGAAAATATGTATTATGTGATTTCAAATGAAGTAGGTACTAAACTAACACATAATTTTAAATAACACGTAAATAGATTTTATTGAATTATAACCTCGTTAAATGGTAACTGTTACGCCAATGAACTATATATCAGCTTACTGTGCCGGTTTTCTCAGACTATGCAAGCTTTAGTATAATTGTATAGTATAATTTTGGCGAGGTATCGAGTTTTGGAGTATTTGGCGTACCTCTTAGTATCGATTGGTTTGATCATATGGTCGTCCTTATTCGAATTGAATTTAACCTGTAGGAATTCCAATGCAGTAGAAACTTTAGATGTTCCCATGCATTTTATTAAAATTCTGTGATAATATTTGCCACATTAGAAAGCATACTTTTGAATTTATTCTCACTGCCAAAAATTTACAGTTAAAACCTTTTTTTCTAAGTACTTTTTTCTAATTCTAGTCATAGAATTGTCAAATTCTGTTGATAAATTTCTAAATTGCCACACATTATTGTCTCATTTACAAGGCACCATAGTAGTACCTTAGAAGAAATGGGACAAATCCAAATCTCTTTTCATTAGATATTGCAATAATGCAAAACAACTAAGAACAATTTGTGTGGAGAGGTATTGCTTAAAAACTGGTCAATATGGATAATTGGATATATTATAAGCAAATGTATACCGTTTGGAATCGCGCACTAGAAACTCACAGTAACAATGGAGTCTGTTCTGATACCCACAAGTTTATCATATCTGATAAATCAAGATAAAGCAACCCGTCCAACATACAAATGCTGGGAAACACAAGATTTTTCTGTCAGCTTTGGTAAAAACTGAAAGACAAACCTTAGCATCGGGATGTAAATATAAACATAAAGTATTAATAAAAGTATTAAATGAGTACTTGGAAGGAGGGTAAAAATACAAGTTACTAACACATTTCCACGTTTCCGTTTCTTAAAATTCATATTAATCCAGAAACTTTAGGCAAATAACTAGATGGAAAATTGCTATAAAGCTTACATACCAAAGGTTCCCTGTCGTGCGACAAATGGTCGACAAAGAAGTTGACTACGACTTTTTGCTCTCATGATTTGGAGCGCCTATTCAACTTTTCTGTTGATGAAAATAGATATTTATTGTTTGCTCATGTATGTAGAGGATATTCTATACAGAGGACAATGTGTGTCATGTTTATCTTGAGTTAAACTTGAAGTTGAAATGAGCATATTGAAAACAATTGGTGTATAGTTTTTAAGTTGTCATATTCATTACTGTAACTATACTATATAATACTGACAAAATCAAGATGCTCCAAAAAAATAACTGAATGAAATTGAAACGGCAAAGTTTAGATCTACGTACCAGATCTTGTAATAAGTGTTTTAAAAGGAGTCGTGTAAGATCACAAAATGGAATAAATTAATCATTTGCCTATGCCGCTTTTAGAGATCGTCCTATATATTGAAAGATGGATTCAGAAGAGTTGCGCATAACATTTAGATCAAATCGACATGTTTGGACATTTCTGAACACTTACTGAATTTATTCCATTTGAAGATTCTAAAGTGCACAGTGTAAGTACTACCCAACATTCAACAGGTTTAAGTCAGTTACAGCTTTATCATTCTAAACCGGTTATACTCTTTATCGATTTTACTTATGTAGTAATCTTTTATACTACCTATAGTCTATTAAGTAATGATTCCTACGCAATATTTATAAGATCAGCAATCTTATTGTGGGTATATTTGTAAATATGATATCTAAACATAAATACATAATTACTGAATAATAATTACCTAATACATAATAGTGACTACAAATCGACCTACTGAATGTAGATGTAGATACAAACAGACTTTGCTTCTACAGTGGAGAAATTGCAATGGCTTGAGAATTTCTATTAAGAATTTCTGCAAGAATTCCCGATATATCCAAAACTATGTTATCAGATAACAAATAAAGAAATAATACTGCGGAAGATCATCCTTGTTGAACAATTCACAAGAGACATCAATTCTCTCGTGCTTTCTAACTTTTAACATATCGTCATCGAACGTGTTACTAAATCTATTGGGAAAAATGCGAAGAAATGTCTTTCAGAATTTCTCTTTTATTTATATCGTTTGACGTATATTGGTCACCACCAACAGAGCAGATTTTATTTCGCTTTAAGGCGAAATATAAATATAAATCGTGGTTTGAAAAGAAAATGACATCACTAAAATAAATCCTTTCCCAACGAAACATTCTGTGTGCAGTAACTATCAAAGTGCGGTAAACATCTTAAACGGTTTACTTTTAATTTAGAGTATAAAATGTGTTTAATGCTCTTATTAACTTTTGTACTTTGCAAATTAATTAAAAGTAGCTAATTATACTACGCAACTGCACTACAATGAGAAAGAAAACTTTATTAATTTGTTACATTAATTTGGTTTTAATGGGATGTTGAGTTTCCGATGCAGTTTTCCTCATTTCCTCATTTATCTAAATTCTAAAACATGAAGACTACAGGAATTTAATCTAAATTCTAAAATAAAACATTCTAAACCATAAATGTTATATCAGGGCCCGATCTAGAAAATTTCCTAGGGTGCGGATTTCTTTGTATGGCATCCCTGTCATGATTGGTGGGTTTTGACGGGAGAGTTTTGTTAGTTTTTGCGTCCCCTGTATCGACGCAAGGTAAATCCGAGCGTGTGTTTATTTGTTGGAAATAAATCGTCAATAAGGTACATAACACATTTATAAAAAGGCAGTGCTTCTTCTTTTGGCTTTAATTTAAAGCATGTTTCTTACAAATTTGTCTTTGGTAAACGGATGATGTCGCCTTTTAACCTATGGATGTTTACTAGACTATAAAACATCCTAAACAACGAGGGAAAAAGGTTAACACAGGGTTTTCTGTTTTGACAGGGTGGAAACTTATTTACATAAATAAATAATGTTATATCTACCTCTCTTTAGTGTGAGGTAGACCAAAGCAAGGATAAGAAGCATCAAGATAACATCATTATTCTGATTTAAGAGGATTATTTCCTTGTCGCTGCTTAGGGTTTTAAATAAATATATGTTTTCCTTAATTTTTTCTGCTTCATAAAAGAGATAAAAAGTCGGCGTTTATGGTTTAATTAGCGTCAAATTTGGTTAAATTTCTAAAGGATTAGAAGCAAATTATTCTAAATGTTATTATAAAGTTATTAAATTAACTTATTGTATTAATACTCTAAACTTTTACACGAAGTCACAAAGGAACTAAGTAGTAATTAAAATTTGGTTTTCTTTAGTAAAATTACAAATTCCTTTAATTATCTTTTCGTACAACATTTTATTAAGGCTGTGCAAATTAATGTATGAAATTGGTTTGGCATATTAATTCTGTAATATTCTTCCTTCTTGTAATTTGATTGATATTAATTTAACCTACTAACAAATTAAAATTGTATTAAACCAAACATCATGTGTTCAAGTTGCTTGGAGCCAATCACAACCCTAGGAAAGGACTAAAGGTAGCCCAGACCACTCCACATATTTCCATTATTTAATTAAAGAGTATTTATAGTTCTTGTTGAGGTTTTACCTGACATTCTCTTCTTTTCAAAGTAGCATAATAAAAATATGCTTTTTTTAATGTTTCGTGCTTAGCTTTGTTTTAACTCTCCAACAAGAATTTGGCTCCTGTTGCCTCCCCCTCCATAAAGAAAAGCTGCCGTCGCCACTGTATGGAACGAGAATAAACTGTTCGTGGCGGGAAATCTACCATAAAGTGGGACATCTTGATGTTTTACCAAAATGTTATCCTTTTAGTAGGCCATTAAATTTGATAACTTTTTAATTAGCGTAAAATAAAAAATGAATAATAGACAACATAATTGATAGGGGAACTTCACAACTCTGTAAGGTCGCAGATTCAATGATATCATTGTTAGTGCCTTCTAATCAGAGATCTCGGACTACGTTCTGTCTAGGTCTTATAGCTTGCAAAACCAGGGAAAAACAATAAATCTTGAAAATTAGAAATCATTAAATGATGATTTTATATTGTCTCCTTCAAGTTCAAAAGTAATCTATTATAATAATTTACATATTTATAAACCATTAAAACTTCTGACCCTTTTCCTGTTAAGAATTTTGTTTTCCATTAAAGTATAGACGTAACAATAGTTGTTGTCAAGCAGTTCCTTGGGCACAACTGAGAAATAAATGTAAATGCTGAGATTGTTTTTTATAGAAGATGTATTGGTTTGAAAATATAAATTTCTGCGTTTTACCATGGCAATCTGAAAGTATGTAATTTAGTTGTTATTTTATAGTTTGGATATCTAAAATTATGTGAATAATGTGCAATGGGATGTGAAGGATGAATTTTGCAGGAATAGAGGGATGTAATTAGATGGTTTTAATTAATTAATTTTAATTAATAATTGAATGCATTTGAAAAATGATTTGGTTGACAAGTTCTAGCCATCTTATTATTGTGTTTTATAATAATAATAATTGTTACAACCCATAACCTGGAAACCAGGCCCCAGAAGCTTTCAGTACAAGCATTTGATATCATTAAAAAGATAATGTTTTTCACCATACAACTATAGAATTTATTTAAACAATTATTAATAATTATAAACAATTAAGTGGTTATGTAGATTTACTTCCAAATTGGTATTTGTTTCTAACTAGAAAAATAACTATAGCAGTGTTTTGTTTTTGAAAAAATATAAATACAGCAGGCGTTTTGGTGACAAACTCTCTGTAAATTTAGATCTTTCAAGCAGTGCATATGTGCCCAGAACAAAATTTTAAAATTTAAAGGTTATGTTGCGAGTTCAAAATAGAAACAAACCTAAATGTCAAAATGTTAGGTTAGAAATTGATGAAACGTCAAGTGATTAATAATTTGTTGAAGTTCTTTGAATCTAACTAGTTTGTTTTAACAATAATTTATTTTCTATTGAAATAATATTCAGTGCTGTGAATTTTATTAGTGGATACTTTTTTTTGTAATCACATTTTTATGAGTTATGAGATTATCAATCTTAATTATAAATTGGATAATTTTGATTATTAACATTTAATTTGGACATTTATATGAAGAGAGGTGAATCTTGGTATTTCAACCATCTTAGTTATGAACCATATGGAAGAAAGAGGATTTCTGTGTTGTTACTACATCATTTGGTAATTGAAAAGGCGCCAATACGAGATACTTTTTTAATAATAAATATTTTAAGGTATTTAATTAGTTTAATTTCAGTGTCTAAGATAATACGAATACAGAGATATTACTTCTGAAGATAAAAATAATTAGCTATCTTAGAATTGATCTTTCTTTGATTCAGGGTATCCAAATTTCTTTTTTTTTATTTCTTTCAATTTTTTTTAGTTTGTTCATTAGTTGTCTTAAATAAATTTTTTTATTTCAATTCTAAAGAAACTTATGGTTTATTTATTTTTTTTGTGTAGTTTAATTATGTTTCATAGATCCATATTTAGTTATTGCCCTATAAAGCGACCCGCCTCGTCTGTTGAGTCTCAGTTGTGGTAAGATTCAAGCTTCACAGCAATTATTTTAGCCAGAGCGTTTTCTTTTTATGGTAAAGGTAGGTGGTTTATATTTTGTATATATTTTGACTGTGCTTTTACTGAAGTCCGTTTTATGTGTTGTTTATACTGATAGTTAAATCAATTTCAATGATTTATCAAGTTTCAATTCATTTTCATAAACAATTTACAATAATTAGAAGTAAAAAATTACCCATAACATTTTTATTATAGCATACGTATCACAATGACATGCATAAACTAGGTTTTCCAAGTTAAAAAATGAAAGCAAAGGCATTCGGCTTGGAAATAAATGAAAACTAAATATGGAAATGAGAGGTAGTACAGATCGTGTTGGTCAAGTTTTCGAGGTAATATGCAGGGGAGAAAAGGAATGTTGTTTTAAAACAGTGAAAATTTTTGTGGAAAATGTGGAAACAAAACTGCAAGTATGGGCACGTAAGTTGCTCAGAAGGATAAATGGGGTATAAAACCTTTTCAAGACTACAGAGGTTGGGATGGTTAGGACATATTGGCAAGTTAGCAGAAGGAAGGGATATGAAAATCCTATTGGCGATAGAAGCAGGCATAAAGAGAAAAAGGGGTCGACCAAGAAAGGAGTGGATGGAACCAGTAATGGAAGATCGGGTGAAGTGTCATATCCGAGACTGGAAGGTACAGGAAGAATACATGGAAGAAGATATAATTGTATATGTAATTAAGAAATACAACTCTATATCATTCTCTTATTAAAATAGTCCAAAAGTTGAATTCAAATCAGCTCGAAGTTCAACCGAGCTGACATCAAAGATTAGGTAAGGCCTATGCATTTACTGTTTTTGGCTGTTCTCTGTTTAAATACACAGCCCCACAACAAAAAATGAAAGTTCATACTCACATATGACATATGTACACATATGTATGACATATGTATTCCTATGTATTTTTCGACGCTGAATCCGTTCCCGAGCTCAGAAATGGCCCTCCACGTCTGGAATTGGCCCCACGGGCCCAAAAATGGCCTGAGAGGTGGATTCCGGGATGAGGCGTGGGTAAAGGTGCATTCTAAAGCCAAAGTCAAGTTTGTGGTCGAAAAGTCCACGACCAACTGAAATTCCGCGTTTGGGACCAGGAAAATCGTCCTTTGGGGCCGAAAAATCGTGTTTCGGGCCTCGCAATGGCATCAGTGGTATTTTCGTGTACTTTTGAATACTGGAATGAATACCGTGCTCGAAAAGTTCATGGTCAACTTTAATTCCCCGTTTGGGGCCGGGAAAATGGCCCCTTGGGGCCGGAAAATCGTGTTTCGAGCTTCGCAATGGCATCAGTGTTGTCTGTGTGTACTTTTGAATAGTGGAATGAATACCGTGCTCGAAAAGTTTATGGTCAACTTCAATTCTCGGTTTGGGACCAGAAAATCGCGGTCCGGCGTGGCACTTGCAACTGTGGTATTTTATGTGATGAGACAATGGCTTGAAGACTTGTGACGCACACACGAGATGAAAAGAGATGAGGACGGAGAGGAAATCTTACAGGTCTGTGTCGTCAAGAGATACGTGAGAGTCATTTTCGGCAATTATCAAACTTCCTTACAACTTCCGCCTGTCTTCTTGACCTGGCCTCAATCCTGACACACGAGGTGCCTGCCTCCAGACCTGGCTACCACCGTGTCGTCCAGCACTCCCTCACGTTCTCTATGTCTATGAATAAAGGACGTATGGATGATAAAAGATGACGACGAAAGATAAAGATGAGAGAAATCAAACGACGAAAGGTTTGAAGACTGCCTGGAATCGCTGCAGAGAGTAAGATGGTGTCTCGGAGTTCGATCAACAGAAGGTGAGCAAGGAAGAATCCGCCAGCTCTCTTAGAGTAGCATCCAAGCAGACACGCACCAATGAGAATGCAGCAAGCAGCAGCGCCCGAAAACTCCTCTTATTTGCTTCCCGGGAACTATTTGTAACGGACTTTGTGAGCACCAGCGCCAAGAAAAATCAGCAGCGCCCGAGCAAAGAGAAACACCTGATGATAACACGAGGTATGAGTATACATGCAATGAAGTATATGAGGATCCTTGTATATGACACAGGCAGGGAGATTAAAGTTCTCTCGGAAGATGTCGCGCCACCCGAAAAGAGTAACTCGTTAGAAGAATATTTCTCTGAGAAGTTAAGAGAAGATGAGGTTTCGGAAGTAGCCAGTCGTATTTTTGCTTGTATACCCTTTTTGTTGGGTTCCCTTCTCTTTTATTGCAGGACATTATTTTGTTTTTGTATTTGATTTTGTCCTATTTTATTGCATGATGATATTTCTTTATTGTTTTTACTTGTTCTTGATTGTGGTTGTTGATTCCCGATTTGTTAATAACGCACCCGTTTTTTAAATGCATATTGTTAATTTTGTTATTGCATGTATTTTTTGCATATTTCCTTATTGTTTTTTTGTTCCCTGTTTTGTTATTGTTTTTTGTTGTTGCATGATTCCTTATTGTTTTTTGGCATGTTTTGTTGTCCTGTTTTTTTCTGCTTTTTTTTCTTTTTTTTTATTGTTTATTTATTTATCTATTTATATTTTCTTATATTTATTTATTTATTTATATTTTTTCATTGTTATTGTTATGATTATGGACCTGTGATCAAACTACTGGGAGTGCAATTAGCCTTATTGAGTAAAACCTTACCCAATAAGTGCTATTTGCTGCTGTGAGCTTGCTCTGCCGACGTAGCTTTGATCATTAGGCTTCCAGAAACCAGCCCTTTCGAGCCTTGATCAGGGAGTGCGCCATGGATAAGGATGTCGGAGTCCTTATTGCCCCGGGCGGGTGCCAGTTCGTCCGTGTATTCCGGGACTGGTTAAATGTAGGTTGGGCCTCAGGGAACTGGGGTAGGACACTTGTCCGAGGGTATACCCGTTCTCAACCGAACAGCCCGCTCCTTGCCGCACGATGCGCTGGCACAACAAATATATGGCATCTAACAACAAAACAGGTAGGTTAAGGAGTATAGAAGCTGGCACCAGTTCTTCTGACAGCCATGCTTCAAGGAAATGTTCAAATAACAAGGACAATTTTTGTTTCATGTGCGGGCACCTTGTTTTTCAAACGACTCGCCGTCTAGTTACCACGAATCTGCAGACAATCTACAGAAAATATTTTGCGATCGATGCACCCGATACTCGGCAATGGTGGATCCCGGGATATATGTGTAACTGTTGCTCTATGTATTCGAATCGTTGGAACAACGGCGACCAGCGGTGGCTCAAAATGAAGACTCCCATGGAATGGAGAGAGCCGAGGCCTGACCATTCCAATTGTTATTTTTGTGAATCCAAGGTTTCAGGTCTCAACCAAAAAAATAAAGGTAAGGCTGTTTATGCTGATGTGGATAGCGTTACTTTGCCGACATTTATTGAAGAAGACAATTATGCCCTACAGGTGGATCCAGGAGAAGCGATGGCCATTGATGGTCCCGAAGAAATTGAGGTTAGAGCGATACCCGAGGCCATTGAACCGGTGTACAGTGGTTCCTCGTCAGGCGACAGTGATGAAGATGATAAACCCGGTCCACGGCTATTCACGCAAGAACGTCTCAGTGATCTGGTTCGAGATATGGGATTAGATAAAGACAGAGCGGTATTGTTGGCGTCCAGACTGCAAGAAGATCGTCTTCTGGCGCCAAAAACTAAAGTGTCCCTGTACAGAAAGAGAGAAAATGATTTCCTCCAGTATTTTGCTCAAGAAGAGTCCTTGGTGTATTGCCGTGATATTCCAGGCTTGATGGATAAAATGAAAGATTCTTGCTATAGAGATGAAGAGTGGAGGTTGTTTATAGACGCGAGTAAAAGAAGCTTGAAAGCTGTTCTCTTACACAATGGAAATCGATATGCTTCAATGCCTGTTGGACATTCTGTGATTCTCCGAGAATCGTATGAAACTTTCAAGCTTCTATTACAAAAATTGAAGTACAGTGAACATCAGTGGTTGATTTGTGGTGATCTGAAAATGATAACAATCCTTTTGGGCCAGCAATCCGGATACACTAAATGGCCATGCTTTTTGTGTTTGTGGGATAGTGGGGCGGATCAGCAACATTACTTGGTGAAAGAGTGGCCTGCGCGCAAGAAACTGACACCGGGGAAGCATAACGTCCTGACTGAGCCGTTACTGGACCCAAACAAGATTTTGCTTCCACCTCTCCACATTCAACTCGGGCTAATGAAGCAATTTGTAAAAGCTCTAGATAAAGAGGGTCCTTGCTTTCAGTATCTTGGGCGAAAATTTTCTCAACTCTCAAATGAGAAGCTTAAGGCTGGAATTTTTGATGGGCCCCAAATTCGCGCAGCCATGAAAGATCAAGAATTTGTTGAGTCCATGAATCCCGTTGAAGAAAAGGCCTGGCTCGCCTTCAAGGATCTAGCGACAAATTTTTTGGGTAACCACAGAGCCGCAAATTACAAGGAAATCGTGAGAAACACGCTTGATAGTTTCAAGGAGTTGGGGTGCAGAATGAGCCTTAAGCTGCATTTCCTCACGCTCACACTTGGACTATTTTCCAGAAAATTTAGGTGACTACAGTGAACAACAGGGAGAAAGATTTCACCAGGATATATCCGAAATGGAACAACGATATCAAGGAAGGTGGGATATCCACATGATGAAGAGGGACACAACAGGGAGCCATAAACGCCAGGGTGTGCGGCGATCTTTTGAATATAAAGTTCAAAGATATTACAAAAAGAGAGTGTAGAATAAGAATCCCACGTTCCATGAGACGGGATCTGCACCCATAGCGTCCATGAGGTTCCTACTGGACACTTGAGGTTCAGCCAGACCTTTTTTCAAGGGGCTTCACGGACTTCACACGTTTTCTGTCATGACTGATACTAGAAACAAAAACTCTCTTCATCCAGGACCTCTGAAATTTCCGCTATCAGTCCTTCATATGCGAAGGGAGAAGCAATGCATGTAAAGCGTCCAATCATTTTTACCTTCAGGCCATTGTCTCATCACATAAAATATCACAGTTGCAAGTGCCACGGCCGGAACGCGATTTTCTGATCCCTTCGGGGCCATTTTCCTGGTCCCGAACGGGGAATTGAAGTTGGCCATAAACTTTTCAAGCACGGTATTCATTCCAGTATTCAAAAGTACACGAAAATACCACTGATGCCATTGCGAGGCCCGAAACACGATTTTCCGTCCCCAAGGGGCCATTTTTCCGGCCCCAAACGCGAAATTTCAGTTGGTCGTGGACTTTTCGACCACAAACTCGACTTTGGCTTTAGAATGCACCTTTAACCACGCCCCATCCCGGAAAATACCTCTCAGGCCATTTTTGGCCCCGTGGGGCCAATTCCAGACGTGGAGGGCCATTTCTGAGCTCGGGATCGGATTCAGCGTCGAAAAATACATAGGAATACATATGTCCGACTCTGGAGTATGAACTTTCATTTTTTTTTGTGGGGCTGTGATATCTAACGTTAATTACTTTCCAAAACTATTACAACTTTTACTACACTCACTTAAGCAGCTTGTACTTCAATCATGCAGTACAAAAATGGTATTAAACGAAAAATATCAATTATCTTTAATTATAATATAGTTACTACGAATTTCTATTATCATTTCGATGAAAATCATCACATCTAGAAAATGAGCAATACTCGTATAGAAAAAGCAATAACACAATAACAAGTAATTCTACTTTATCATCATTATCGGTATCCAAAACGGAAGTGGTAAATGTAAGATATGCGGATACGCCAATTTGTTTTTAATGAACAACCAACGTTTTTGACTTAGAATACATATTTTAAATTTAGATAAATAAAATACTTCTAATCATTATCTCGAAGGCCTTTACTAACTATAAGATCATAAAATGATATTTTAATTATTGTCACTTTATTATAATCTACCGTCGATCACTCTTCAGTTTTGCGTATTATGAGACTCAAATAAAGCCGATTAGAAATGAGCATTACAAAACTAAAAATATAATCTAAAAAGAAGTTTTCAAATAAAATACTCTAATTATATTTACTTTCAGTGCTGCATTTTATGCTTAACATAACGTATATATTATCTATATATTTAAAACACAAGGCTTATTTTGTTCCAGTTCGTTTGAGAGTTCGACCGGGCCGATCTGAGCGATTCTTTTTTTTATATTAAAGCTTTCGCTGTGTAGATTAATTAACACTACTTAATTTTTAAATTTTTTTTAATGTTTATATTTTTAATTTAAAAAACTCTAAAATGTTTAATTTGAGACAGACGAATCGGACATTCACTTGAGACGCTCTCTCACTTTCTCAGGTGGTGAGTTTCGTAAGTACTTCCGCTTTCCCGCTTATAAATATAAAAGGTTGATGCAGCCGTCCACTTCCATCGTTAATAAGCGGTTAACACGCTGTTAATGTTTAAAAAACTATTAGGTTGCGTAGACACAACCTGCATAGTTAAAAATTATGGACAACAGACGAATTAAAATAATAGCTGATGGCAATTGCTTATTCAGAGCAGTTTCATATTGTTTGTATAAAACGCAGGGAATTTGCCAACACTATGTTAATGTCATGTTTTTGAAATATGTACTAATAGACGTTTTCAAGAATGTTTTAAACAAGATCGATTTTTGATTTTATTCTTATCATTTCGTAAGGTAGAATTTCTGTATGTATGCATGTAGGATAAACCGAAGGGGAGGGATAAGCCAGAGAGAAATATATGTCGGAAGAGAGGAGGGTAAGGGTGGTAGAGAGGAGTGCTAGGCTTAGAATTTTCAACTGGTTATGTTTGGTTACGTTTATTTAAATAATCACTCACGAAAATCGGAAGGATTGTAATCACACATCGAATGTTGTATATAGGGAAATCCTTCCATGCTTTTGACCGTCATGTCTTGACGAGGTTTCCCTATTAATGATTAAGTTGTAATGTTTGTGTCTTTGCGAGAATATTTTATGCATTTTGTCCTGATTGTCTCCTGACGCTTCCTTACTTTTAAATAAGACTTTTATTTCGTTCAAGATAAATCAATAAAGAACTGTCCGTCCTTCGTTCGAGATACTTTATTATCCTTTTCTTGGTGATTATTATGTTTAAGGTCTTGTAGTGTCTGCGAAAGATATTGATATATACACTTTTTATGCTATATTTATTACATCAACGCAGTTTAAGAGATCTGTGATTTATGTATATCGTTAAAGCATCCATGTGTATCAAGATATTTACTATCTACCATAGCCAAACGTTATTCAAAAATATTGCCTAAGTGGAAGTTTAGAGGTTTAGAATTTATGCATTTTTTGTAATTACTATTACAGTAGGGTCTTTCTCAGATAACTTACATTAATCATTCACAATAAAATTAAAAAAAATTAGAGTTTTAAATATCGATGTGATTTTAAGTAAACTAATTAGAAAGCGTTTATTGTACCCCAATCAAGTAAGAGCAGTGCATTTTTATAAATAAAAGTAAATGTCACTTAAGTTATCAAGCGTAACTTATGTGACTGTTACGCACATTTGTTTAAATATCCAGCTTTTAATTGGACTATCCAACTTTTGAACAGGAGATTTGTGAAGAGTTTATTTAGATTATGTTCTCTAACAATGAAATTAATTGATTTCTTATTATATAAAAACAAAATAGCAGTGACGTATGTGACAGATAAATATACTCATTAGGTTTAAGCAACTTTAACGCAGATACTTATTAAATACTATATTATTTAGAAAACTATCACTGGGCAGTAGCACGCTAAACATGCACCTTTTTATAATAAGCCACAAGCCCACAACAAATTGTTTTTATAATGTTGCTACGAATATTTATTTTCATAAAAATCGCGGAGTAACTTATGTGACCCCTATTTCTGATACACATTTAATTTTAAATTATCAAGGTTTTATCAACTTCTAATAAAAAGTAACAACTATTATTTAAAGATGATTCCAAAATGCTTAGCAAGATTAAATCAGAACATTTTTTAATTAAATCCGTGTTATAAAAATATTTAGACATTTACCAGAAAAGTGACCATTATTCTGAAATAATTCTTTCCTGATCTGCTGAACCTTTGCTGTAATTGTATTACTTTGTTAGTCCTAATTAATAACAAGAAACTCGTCTTTAACACAGATATTTAAATAAACGATAGATTCAGGAAAATTCAAGTTATCTGAGAATGACCAACTACCATTTTAAATATTACAAGATTATTACATTTCCATTTTTGGTTTAACATTATCACACCTTATTTATAAAGAAGAGTAAAAAGAATATAACAAAAATCTAAATAATATTCTCACTTGCAAAATAACATCAACAAAATGAAAAACTATTATTCATGTACATATAAATTATGCAAGTTCATTATCTTTGTGTTGCCAAGAGGGGTACTGTCAGTGCGATTCATTACAACCATAATAATGTGTGTAAATATATATATACAAGTACGTACATTTTTTTGTTGACATAAAAACAACATACAACAGGAAAAACAATTCGTTTGGTAAGAAATATAAGTGTCATCAGATTTTATGTAGACTCTTGGGAGATTATTGATTTACTCATACGACGATTTAATTGTTATGTTTGGAATCAATTTTCGTAAGGAGTTAAAAATTTAAGGAGTGATAGCGGACATCAAAAGAAATAAAAATTCTTACAAAAAACCTTTTCTATCTTAATAAATTTTAGACTAACTTAGAAAAAACAATTTGTCATATTTGGCAACAATGCTTATAAGAAATTTAAACTTTACAGCTGATAATGACCTTGGGTCTCAATTCAAATCGTTTACTTAGTCTAAACAAACCGAACTGCTTATTTCTTAGCACATTTCTGGATGATGATGATGTCATGCTTTCAAGCAAAATTAAGCGCTTTGATAAAATGTTGATGCCCGGTCTTGTTTTATTTCTTATAATAGGAATTATCACCGATTTAATTTGTTGTATTGAATTATAAAATGCAAAGTTTGTATACTGATTGTCAAGGCTGAGGAATAACTGTTTTCGGAAGCGCATTGTATTACACGCGCCGCAGGGTTGTCGGGTTTCTCACTTCAGTAAAGTTAATTTTTAAAGGTAAGTTAGGTAAATAGATTTAAAAACAATCCACTACAAACAAACGCTATTAGGGTTTTTGTCATGCTAATAAGATGCATCTTCTGACAAAGTCCTATAATTAAATTGCCATTATTATTAATAAGGTAAAACGATTTTAAAGTTTCCAACTTTTCTTCAGAAAAATTAGTTGATTAAGACTTTTTTTATTCCTTTTGATGACCGCTACCTGCCACCCTTTAAAATTAATGTACTCAAACCTCTTATAGCCTGTTACAATATAACTAGCCAACACCGCCGGTTCTTCCAACCTTTAAAAATTAAATTGGCCTAATTAATGTAATAATAATGTGGGTACAAACCTTGAAATTGGTTTTATAGCAAAAAACTATCACAGAATACTACTCTGTAGGATATAAACCCCGAACAAGCTCATTATATTATATATGGATGAATGGCATCTTGCTAGTACAGTATCGTAGATAGGTACATGCAGTTGCCATGTTTAGCACAAAATAATTACTTCTGCTGGATTAAAATCGTCACGTTTCAACTAAATTCTGATAGTGTAGGGCCTGGTTTCTTTGATTTTATACGGAAAACCCTTCGAATATAAAATAATCTAAAAGACCCTAAAATGGGTAGAATCTATAGCAACATTCCAACATTTTTTATTAATGTTCTATATTGATCAAGCGATATTATTTTCGCAAGTCTTCTTCATCTATACTCGTTCATATACTGCAAGTACATACATTATAAAGGTTTTCACTTGACGCATTATTTGTACCTCATTATTATTTATGTGCTGAGAAGTTAGTAAATCCGGGGATCGGGATCGAAAAACTCAATGTTTTGTTTTGTGGTGAAAATTGCAGCACCAATAGTAATAGGACTATATTATATTAGGACTTATTTTACTTCAAGTACCTTAATGACCATTAAGGTACTTGAAGTAAAATAATTATTTGAAATAGGTAAGTGTCAGTACCATGCGCTAGAGTTTAAATACAGAGCACGTTCTAGAATAGTAAAGATAATACATCTTTTTAAGGCTTAATTATATGGACATTATAGTCAACACTACGTGTTGCCTATAGTAGTCTACACTACTATCACAACAGTTCAATTTGCAATAGTCATAATCACTAATGCTTCTATATGCAGACTACGCTCCGCGAAACATTCTGCAAAGATATTCCAGCAGTTGCGTGATGCTTTTACCAAGAATGGTATTGGAAGTATCTGATCCGATTCATATAAACGCACACCTTTGTCTAACCCAGTCGGGAAAAACAAAATTCCGTAATCCATATGTTTTAAAGTTTCGTAGATTTGACGTTTCAAAGTAATTTCAAAATTACACTTCAATATTTCAAAAAATTAGTTTTAAATTTAAAACAGAAACATTTATCAAAAATATTGCAATTCTGAAATTTCCAGTCTCGATTTTAGATGTCCAAATATTAAGAGATTAAAAGCCTATTTTTCAGTTTTTGTTTACCTTTAATTGGAGGTTAATGAAAATAAGTTTGTTGCAAAAATTATATCCGCAGTAACTAACTTTTAGTTGGAGCTAATCTCAGGTATACCAAAAATTAAATAACTGGCAAATAGAGTTATAAAGTAATTACTTCGAAATATTTTGATATTAAAACATTCGAATTATAGAAGTACAAATTAATAAAATTTACGCAGAGTTGCACACAACAAATGCTTTACTTATCAATTTTACTACTCATATCCTTTCTACATAATAATATTGGCAAATTGATAGGAAAGTAAAAAAAAAAATAGTTAAAAGTAGGTTATGGAATTCCATGGATTTCATTTAAAATATCAATTTAACTGTAGTAACTTCACAAACTTGAATGTTCTGAGTTTTAATTCCCCGTTGTTTCCATTAAACCTAAGATTTCTGTGGTATAAAATTTCAAAACGGAAGTGGCTAGAAATACGTCCAACATGCACCAACCTGTATTCACGTCCACTATTTTTATTGGCCCATTTGGTCACGTGATCGCGTTGCACTGACTGACTGTCGGAATCGAGGTATTTATGTTTACGATAGTTACTCGTTTTATTTAAATGTTGAATGCACGACTTTGCACCCCCAATCTGAAATCCGGCCACTGTTTATGGTTAATTATATACCAAATCTTAATTTGTGAATTGAACCAGACGCCCCATTTTATTTTGACTTTTTATAAACCTATATAGCTTTTGAACTAATGGAGATAATGAAATGAGGTGTTCACCAGTCTTCGTTAGTTTGGTTATGCAGGTTAGTTGAATACTTAGTTTCTTATAAGTTTATGTCCGAATTCTTACGTGGTAGACGGTATGGGACGACTCGGCGCCGACAATTCGGCGCAGACAATTCAACGCGGACAATTCGGCGCCGTGCCAATTGGGCACCAAAAAAATCTCACCAAACTAAAATGACATTTGTAATTTCTAATTTAAATGCTTAGTAAGGTTAATATTTTTGTTAAATTTTACTTTATAGCTCAATTGCTTTTTTCAAATTCCATTTACATCAGGTTGTGTTTTTCTTGGTAGTCATTACCTGAATATTAATCCTGTATGTTAATTACACGCCCTCTCTAATCTTTTACTAATAGATAAGATAATCATCATATTAAGACGGTTGGTAAAATTTTCTAGGAAGAACTTATGCTCTGGGTTTTATTAATAGGGTAGGTTTTTTGTATTAGTTATTTTTGTTTGTTGATAATAAATTTGTAGTAAGTGCAGTATATAATATTAATAGTAATATCTGGCGCCGAATTGGCACGGGGCCCAATTGTCCCGGCTCCGAATCGGCCGCGCCGAATTGCCTGCGCCGAGTTGTGCTAGACCTTGAGTAGACGGGCGAATAAGAACATTGGACGTGGAGACAAATTGGTGCACGTTGGACGTAAATATAAGTTGGTTCCCGTCGGACGTGCATATACATACGTTTATACATGTCGGACGTATTTCTAGCCACTGTTATTGCCATTGCCAGGCTAGTGGATCTAGGAGGTAGATCCTGCGCTGGGTAGACCTGAAGAAATGAGGCATATTTTACATATGGCACTCTAAATGATTATATTAACCAGAGCCATAAAAGGAAGACAATCTAGTTTTGTAGCTACTGAACTTCATTTTCCCCTTCGGCCTCGGATATCAATGGCTCAAATGAAAAAGCATTTAATAGTTGGGATATAAATGTAAATCACGATGGCGTCATATTTATTGGGATACATCGACACTATTTACTGCACCTTTGACATTGTACTATAACAAATATGAAAACAATGTCATGACGTCGGTCGGTTGTATCAAGTACGTCACGACGTTGATGCCGTGCTATAACAAATATGAAGATGACACCATCCTGGTTTTTATGTAAAATTTTGCCTAACTAATGCTCTTCCATTGAGCTATTATATCCGAGACACAGTACTGTAGTCTTGTGAACTACAACTAAACAACTTAATTCTCCCATGAGTTTCCTCTCCCCGAGCCTGTATCCCCATTTATGCCCGTAATAAATGAAACCCCTTATTACTCTCTTAGCTCACACATACGGGTGCGGAGAAGTCCCGGAACTGTCAAATATCTCGATACATGCACGTAAGATTAAAAAAAACAACAAAACACGTCTTAAATATTTTTCAAAAAGCTATCCAATGATACCACACTCGACCCCCACCCCCCAAAGCAAAAAAAAGCAAGGATGTCGAAACCAAAACTTAAAGCCATGCTAATCGTTTGTTTCGACATCAACGACATCGTGATGACTGAATGGGTGCCACAGGGTCAAACTGTAAACCAAACTTACTATTTGAAAGTTGTGGCAACACTGCGAGAGCGAGTTCGTAAGAAACGGCCGGAGTTGTGGAAAAACAAGTCGTGGATCTTGCACCAGGACAACGCACCTGCCCATAACGCGTTGTCTGTGAAGCGTTATTTAACCGCTAGAGGCACTCCAGTGCTCGAATACGCTCCGTACTCGCCTGATTTAGCACCCTATGATTTTTTCCTGTTTCCGAAAATCAAGTCTGCTTTAAAAGGAACCCGGTTCGAGTCGATCGAAGTGGTGAAGCGAAAATCGACGGTGCTCCTAAATGCTCTTACAAAAGAAGACTTCCAGCATTACTTTGACCAACGGAAAAAACGAATGGAACGGTGTGTGTGGCGAGGGGAGGGGAGTACATTAAAGGGGAGCATTCGATTGTAGAATAATTTTTAAAATAAAACTCTTTTTCATAAGCAGTCTCGTTATTTAAGAGCCAGACCTCGTATGTATCATTTTTCGACCCCATCCAACTGTCTAACGAAGATATATTGAAGAACTAATGAAAAACTATTCAATTGTGGAAATATTTACATACGTGCAGAATATTCATATAAATGGATATTTTAACTGATGAAATTTTCCTTTGATGTTGTCGCTAGTCGTTAATAACTGTGTTAAACTCCACATTTGATAATTTTTATGAACAGTATCTGGCAAAGTGGTGCTTAATTACATTTGACTAATAAAGTCAAATAAAAATACAAAAATCTAAAAAGTGACATTGAAGTATAAATTAGACTGTGAGATATTACCGACCATTCATTAAGTTTTTTCCAAAAGATAACAGATGATTCAAAGAAGAGAGAAAACATTTAAATTATTTAATTTTGGGATACCATTCATACCACCTTGATTAAACAATGTGTATCTGGAGAGGATCAGCAAAAAGTAATTTAATAACCGCAAACGCGATGTAAAACAAAGTGATAAAAACCTTGCTCGGCTGCTGTAGGCGTGAAAACACGATATATTTAGGATACTACCAGTCAAGTAATCCTTACAAAGCTTTTTTTAATATTTTACTTTTGATAGAAATGCACAATAAAACTGTTGAATAAGCATATTTTCTGCATTATAAGATGTAAAAATGTACATTACTGGAAGAGGGAATTGTGTAAAACTTTTTTTTATTAAATGCATATTTATAATTTGACGGATCTTTTACTTCTTTAAAATGCGCATAATTTTATGGGGGTACACTTATTAAAAAACATTATTCAACCCTTCAGCTAAAACAAATTTGTAATTTTAGAATTTAACAGTATGAAAAGGGTTAACGATAACAAATTTAGCCATAATGTAATGAAAGATTTAACTTAATCTAGTTTTTTGTGTCACCTGTTGATTGCAAGTTTGAAATAGGTTATGGGCTTTGTTTGTATTCTAATCTTCGTTATCATGTACTGTTTCATATCTATATATATAAAAGGGAAAGATTGTCTGTCTGTATGTATGTATGCGATTTTCTCCGCAACCACTGGACCGATTTGGATGAAATTGGTATCATTGGAAAGGTCTTGGCCCAGAATAGAAAATAAGACCAAATTGGACTCTGATCGGCCATCGTGGTACGAAATAACAGCGAAAAACCCATATATGGAAGTTAAAAATGGGTACTGAGATTGATGTGAATAGATATGTTGTCAATTGTCAAATTTGGTAATTTGACAATTACAAAAAGTAAAAACATGTAATTTCAATAAAGCGTAGCAAAGCGCGCCGGGTATTTGCTAGTATGCTTATAGAGCTCTTCACTTAAGGCTAGCTTTCTATAGAAAATAATGGACCACCAAAAAGAAACAGGTAATATAAAGAAACAGTAATCTTTATTCCAAGTCATTGAGTGACATAATTAATCTATTGATATACATTTTGCATGAAATTGTTAATATTAATATTAATATTATTTTGCATGAAACAGTTTAATATAACACATGTTAAGCAGATCAATTAAATAAATGTCTATAAAAATCTAAAATTTCGTCAAAAAGGCAACACATAATTTAATAATTCGGTAAATATTTAAATGACATTCCCTTTTATATCTTCATTTTATTCCGTTAAGAAATATTTCCACTTTAGCATTAGCATTTTTGTTTAATTTTAATTAATTAATTGTAGGAGTGCTAACAGAACAATCTCCTAAGAAAATGCACTAATTATGCAAGCATACAAATATACATAAGTGTAAGTGTAAACAATAAGTTATCGTATTAAATATAAAGAGTTATTAATAAAATTAGGGATAACTTCCAGTGGCGTAACAACCAACTGCCAATTTGAAAATGAGGCCCTATTGTAAACATTTAAGTAAAAGTGTTTGAAAATTTTCAATATCAATTTCGCCCATCATTTTATTTTTGATTCTAATAAGGGTAAACTTGATAATTCTTGTTGTGACAGGGTACTACTGCGTAAATATTTTTTAATTAGCGGAACTATCGAATTTTTCTATTTAGTACATATAAACATTTAAAAATTTACCATGAAAATATGCAAGTAGCAGGTGTTTAAAAAACGCCAAAATCTTCGTAGTTTGTTAATTTTTCCTTGAGCCTCGTTTTTGACTGCCACTTAGATACTCTCGGTTCTTAGGCATTTTTGTAAAACATAGTAGAAGTCGTAAAATAAACTTCTAAAAAAATCTACATAACCTTTTTAACAACAACGCAGGAATAAAGATTATATCGGATGTGGTGCACTTCATTCACACACATGGAAATGAAATTCGATATAATTTATGATACTGTTTTATAAAATCAACAGAAAGCACGTACAATGTAGCCTAGATTTCTACTTATATTCTCATTATATTCTCTATATTAAGTCATAACTTAAATTCGGGGCTCTTCAAAATGAAACAGTAGTGGTGATTAATGCTGAGAGGTGTTATGTTACATTTAAAGATTATTATTTATTTCGAGTGTGTTTTGAGGAACTTTGCAATGAAGTCAATATACTTTAAAATGCAGTCTAAATTAATTTTCAATTTTCTACTCCGTATAATGGTTGGAATTCTTTTTAACAAGTTTGTGTTATGGTTTCATAAAAATCCTAAAAAATAATCAATGAACATAAAAATGAAATAAATAAAGATTAGTAAAAGTTTCACAGTTTTATTAAAATACAACCTGACAATATTGTTTCGACAGCTATGCTGTCATTATCAAAGGTAATATAATTATAAACAAACACGTCGCTAAGGTAGATACAAAAATAGGTAACTAGATAAAATAATAATAATAATCAGAATTAAATATCTAATACTTCCAGTAACGGAGAATTACTGAGCTCAAGTCTCTCATTCATTAAAGGTACCCTGAGTTTGTGTTTGTATATCTCAAAGGCTTCTAAAATGTCTAATTTGCGTTTGTTATTACAAAAATGTAGGAATTTAATATTATTTTGAGGAGTCATTGTGTGATTTTGTTCTAAAAGGTGTTTGGCGTAATTAGATTTTTCAGCATGTTTATTTTTGTAATGACGTACGTGTTCTTTATATCTTATGTCAAAATTTCGAAGTGTTTGTCCAATATATACCGAACTACAAAAAGAACAATTTAAACGGTAAATACCCGATTTCATGATATCATGTGTTCTGTCTTTATTTATTAATTTATTTAAAGAACATTTATTAATAAAGAAAATTTAGAAACTTTAAACAAAAACCCAACCACAAAATTCCAAATAGAAATAAAACAAGGTTTAGAAAACTGCAATATCTGCTTTTCAGAATTAGAAAAGCAACAAATCATTAATAAAAACCCACAACCACCTAAACTATATGGACTAGTCAAAACACATAAACAGAATATGCCAATAAGACCAGTTGTATCATACATCAATGCACCTAATCACATTTTATCCAAAAAACTGAACCAGATTATTAACACGATAGGTTACAAATCGAAATACTAAATAGGTTAGAAATTCATTAGAATTAGTAAATAAGCTGCAAAACATACATCTTCCACCACATTCAAAACTTGTCAGTTTTGATATTTGCAACATGTTCTCCAGAATACCCCCACAAGAATGTATTCCTTTATTAGATAGTTTCTTGATCAATAGTAATATAGAATTAGTTAAAAGGTTAGAGTTAATTCAATTTTTTGACCTTTGTATAAGTCAAAATTATTTCACTTTTAATAACATAATTTATTTACAAAAGGATGGTTTACCTATGGGTAATTCTCTTAGTCCTCTATTAGCCAACATATTTATGGACAAGTTTGAAGATCGAATATTTGAATTAAACCTCTCTAAACACATTCTTCTGGTTTCGTTATGTTGATCACATTTTAGCTTGTTTTGACAGTTCTTTTGAGGTTATCAATGAATTCTTAATGCTTATTAACAGTATCCACCCTAACATAAAATTTACACTAGAAACAGAACAAAACAGGGCTATAAACTTTCTAGACTTAAATATCAAGATTAAAGCAGACAATCTATTTGAATTTTCCATATACAGAAAACCAACACAAACAGACATAACAATACCAAATGAATCTTGTCACCATAATACACATAAAATAGCAGCCTACAAATCATTAGTACACAGAGCTTTAACTATTCACATATACTAAGAAAAACCAACAATTATAAAATAACATTTAAAACCAACACTAACACTTTTTCATTTTTATTTAATGCTAAAGACAGAACACATGATATCATGAAATCGGGCATTTACCGTTTAAATTTTCTTTTTGTAGTTCGGTATATATTGGACAAACACTTCGAAATTTTGACATAACATATAAAGAACACGTATGTCATTACAAAAATAAACATCCTGAAAAATCTAATTACGCCAAACACCTTTTAGAACAAAATCACACAATGACTCCTCAAAATAATATTAAATTCCTACATTTTTGTAATAACAAACGCAAATTAGACATTTTAGAAGCCTTTGAGATATACAAACACAAACTCATGGTACCTTTAATGAATGAACAACTTGAGGTCAGTAATTCTCCGTTACTGGAAGTATTAGATATTTAATTCTGATTATTATTATTATTTTATCTAGTTACCTATTTTTGTATCTACCTTAGCGACGTGTTTGTTTATAATTATATTACCTTTGATAATGACGGCATAGCTGTCGAAACAATATTGTCAGGTTGTATTTTAATAAAACTGTGTAACTTTTACACATCTTTATTTATTTCATGATTATGGAGTTCCACAAAGTAAGGCTGGAAACAATAAACAAGAACATAAAAATAATTTTGGTCGTGTGAGGATTCCTTCTTCTTGCCCCCCCCTCCGCGAATTGCAGTGGCTGCAGGGTAGTTGTTACGTTACTGATAACTTCATAGTATAATCTAGAAACAAAGTTTATGTGGTGTCTGCCATTAGTAATAGTATAATTAATATAGATTATACTTAAGTGTAGACGAGAATGATTTCACAAGTGAAGAGTACATAAAAGGATCAAGCAGAATTATAGCATTATAGAATTATAGTCTTCATTATATGTTCGAGATATTCGATTGAGAAAGGACTGCTGACAAGAGAATACTTCTACAGAATAATTCTACAGAAAGAATAATAATTAAAAAGTGCTGCATTTCTAACGGACGAGAAAGCACCTACAAGCTTATTAATTCCAAAAGTTCTGAACAACCAGTACGCTATGAGCTATGATCTAATTTATATAAAAAAAACACACAATTCACGTCAGATAATATTAATAATCTCAATTCTTTGCAAAGTTCCTCGTAGTTTTTTTTTATTTCACGCCTACACTACGGGGGAACCAACAGCTAAGGTCATATGTCCCCCATTTAACATGCAACACACACCCATAGTTGAGGTGGCGGAATTTTCCAATTAGAAAAATCCCGTCGCCCCAAGTGGATCCCTAACCCACGACGCTTGGAACACGAGTGATGCACTGACACCACTCGTCCACCGCCGGCCCTTCCTCGTAGTTGATAATAATCGGCATATTATATTTAGCTCTAATAAAATTTAAAAATCTGTAGTAAACATTTTCTAAAGCTTTAATATAGATTGCATATTGTGGTTCCCAAAAAAATCTTGAAGTGCATACATGGGCGTAAATAGAAAATTTCTCTGGGTGCGGCAGGTCCCAGGTTTATGGACGGCCCCATAGAGCGCGGTGAGTTTTAAGTAGAGTTACTGCATCTAGTTACCTAGGCCAGCTCGACCAGCTCCAGGTAACTAGATGCAGTGACTCTAGTTTTAAGGGCCCGCTATCGCCGCCAGTGTTAATAATAGGAAGCTTCAGAAACTATTAGCACTTAAAGATGGCGCTACGGTCGGCAAAAGCGAGTTAATTTCTTTAAAACTAGAATTTGAAAAGGTAAATAGAAACATTATTGCGTGAACTTTCAAAATATTTTAAGTTTAACTGAGATTTTTAATTTTTTAATGCCAAGGAATAATTTAAGGCAGTTGAAATTAAAAAGGGGAATATAAAACTGCTAAATATCTTGAAAAATATCAGTTGTTCTTGCTGGTTTTAAGAAAAAGAAAAGTAATACTATATTAAAATATTGAAAATATATATTCGTTTTAAGAAATTAATCAGGACTAATTAAGAATGAAATAGTTTATTCAAAAATTAACCGTCACATGGTCTTAAGTAAAGAAAAAGAACTTTTTTATTTCGGAAACTTATCAAATAATAGTCAAAAGATTAGGAAAGTTAAAGTATGGGAAGGGATATAATAGTAATTTATCCACAATCACTATATAATAAGGTAATAATTGAACTCCTTGCCAACGTATAATGTGGTTTATAAAACTCTAGGGTTTCTATACATAAAACACATGGAATTATAATGATTGTTGAACACACTAGCAACCAGTAAAGCAAAGGTACTACGACAAATGGAACACGAATAATGATTTTCAAGGTAACATCCGCCGTCGCAGTAAAATGTCAAATAATTTTTTGATAAAATTCGGCAATTCTGATTCTAAATGAGTGTGATTGTGGATAAAACATTGTATTGCATACGGGTTTTAGATGCATTTTATTCACTTAAGAAAATTAAACGCTCGAGCAAGCTCTCGCGTTTAAACATTCTTGCGTGAATAAAATGCTATCTAAAACCCGTATGCAATACAATGTTTTATCCACAATCACACTCATTTAGAATCAGAATTGCCGAATTTTATCAAAAAATTATTTGACATTTTACTGCGACGGCGGATGTTACCTTGAAAATCATTATTCGTGTTCCATTTGTCGTAGTACCTTTGCTTTACTGGTTGCTAGTGTGTTCAACAATCATTATAATTCCATGTGTTTTATGTATAGAAACCCTAGAGTTTTATAAACCACATTATACGTTGGCAAGGAGTTCAATTATTACCTTATTATATAGTGATTGTGGATAATAGTTATTTATGTATTAAGGGCATAATGAAGCTTTTATGGCCAGAAGCTTTATTTCTAGCCCGAGGCGTTAGCCGAGGGCTAGGAAAAGGCTGAAGGGCCATAAAAGCAAGTTATGCCCGCTATACATACACTATTTTATGCACAGATTAAGTTTTAATGTCAAATCTATTATTGTGTAAAAATATAATTAAATGAGTACGTAGGTACATTAAGCCGCTGTGCGTATACTTATGGCTTATACGAACTACGTTACTATAGTTACTATTCCAAAATATTTAATTTCAGCTTATTTTCATTGGTGAGAAGTTTACAAATTATATTAAGAACCAATCAAGTTCTACAAAAAAACTTCTGACATTTAATTGACATTTCGTTATTGCCCGTCTGACCATAAAGAGGCCCTTGGGCCATAAAAAGACGTTTATGTTTAGATGAGTCTTGCAATAATAGTTTAATTATAATGCATCTATGCATAATAGTTATTTATGCACAGATGCATTATAATTAGACTATTATTGCAAGACTCATCTAAACATAATAGTATATTATACACCAAGGTGGTGAAGACTGTTATTATTGACCGAGCAACAAGATTATTTCGCGAGGGGCTTTGCCCCGAGCGGAATAAGGTGCGAGGCCTATTAATGTCTTCACCACCGTGGTGTATATACTATTTTTTCCACTACTAGCCAAATTTAAGGCAAAAATTAAAAATTAAAATTTTTCTTGTAAAAATCAAGTAGCGCAAGAATGCAAATTCGACTTTCCACTAATAAAACAAAAATCAAGTAGTCTGATGCAGATTGACATTTCCACTAATAAAACTTATTTTCAAACAACGTTTGTAATTATCGTGTTAAGTAATTTCAAGCAGCAAATACGTTAAAGACAATCTCCTGGGTATACAAAATTATGTTGCACAAGTTTTTGTTAAACAACTATCCCTGGATTCTCAAAACATTTGAATTTATTCATTATTAACCTAGGTTAATAATAGAAAAAATTATTAACTACTACTAGAGAAATTCAACTTCTCAGTTGGCTAGGAGACGCAATAATTGTCAACTTCATAGCTAGTAGTGGAAAAACGTCTTTTTATAGCCCAAGGGCCCCTTTATGATCATACGGGCAATAACGAAACGTCAATTAAATGTCAGAAGTTTTTTGTAGAACTTGATTGGTTCTTAGTATAATTTGTAAACTTCTCACCAATGAAAATAAGCTGAAATTAAATATTTCAGAACAGTAACTATAGTCACGTACTTCATATAAGCACATAAGTATATGCACAGCGGCTTGATGTACCTAGGTACTCATTATATTTTTACACAATAATAGATTTGACATAAAAACTTAGTCTGTGCATAAAATAGTGTATGTATAGCGGGCATAACTTGCTTTATGACCCTACAGCCTTTTTCTAGAAATAACGATTCTGGCCATAAAAGCTTCATTATGCCCTTAATACATAAACAATAATCTGATACTTTACATCGACAATCACAAAAATATATGTAGCAATAACGAAAATGCGTTAAATGTATTAACAGTCAAATCAAATCCGTTGAAACTTCCCGGTTTTTTAACTCGATCCGCCTTCAGCCCGTTATGTGAACAAAAGCCTGAACTAAGAATGACAGTTGTCATTTACCAAAATGTATGAATAAACACGGAATATGACCTTAGTTTTTTAGTTCATAAAGTTCTTTTATACTGTTGTATATTCGGGCATTTTTATCTCAAATAACACTTGAACGATAATTTAGGAAGTACACCTTACCATTTTTAAACGCTCTCTAGCTATAGTTTCGTTTTTATAAATTTACACTTTTTTATTCGTTATGGAAATAGCTTTTGTAATTTTGTATTTGCTATAAAGCATAATATAAACTAGATAACACTCTTAAGAAAATATCTCCTGCATAATAAACGTAAACTAAGTGCAATTTTTAAAAATTGTAATGAAATTCTTCAGTGCTGTTTAAACGGTATTTTACCTACGCGACAACGAAACCTTAAACATCCAGGCGCTCAATTGGCTTTTTCCTGGGGGGGCATGGCCATTCTAAGGGGGGTCGGGCCCACCCTGGACCCCGTAGTTACGCCTATGAGTGCGTATAACAAAAGCTAAATTCCTAAAGAATCTTTTAGTTCTATTAATTAATATAATTTGAAACTAACATTACTCTTAAATCTTTAATATAGAAAACTCGTGATAAATAATTAGAACGTAAATGATATCGAAAATCAATAAGAGATTTATTTCGTGTAAACGTATATGACGTAAAACTTTAATTAAAATTTGAAAACGGTTTATTCTCAAGACAGTATATATACATGTAACATATCTAGAGCGATTGTAATAAAGCACAATCGTGGATGCTCTCAATTTTCCTCAAACATTTCTAGATTTAGAATTTTTTTAACACTTTCAACTATAACATTAACATACATAATAGATAGATGTGGCTCCAGATGCGACCCCTGTAATACTCCTGAGGTAGCAGGTATAATATAAGTAAAAGAATATAACGAAGCTATTTAATGGGGAGGCTTTGATCATACGGGAAGACTTTGTTTCCAAGCAACCCAGTAAATATCTGGTTTTCGCAAAAGGATAACGATAAGAGTCGGTGCATCTACCAAATGATGGACGCGGCCGTAAGAGAGTTGCAGTTTAAAAAAAATGTTCTACGCTGGATTACACGTAATCTAACGAAACAACAAATGCCCTAGTTATGATGATTAGCTAACAAAACCCCTTAATACTTAATAATGGCTATCAATATATAATTTCTAAAAATATAACCATTTAACACTGACATGAAAGAGTAATACAGATTGTCTCTTTCTCACAAGTGTTCAGTGCAATGTGAACTTGCAAAAAGCATTAATTTGGAATATCTGATGACTTTCACGCTATCTCGGTTCACACAACATTGTCTGCCGGAAGTATTTTGGAGAATTAAAAGCTTAATTCTCAATTACGTCAATGCCTCTTTTCATGCGGTTGAGGCAAATTTGAGCCTTTTCAGGGAAAATAACATCACCGATATTGAACATCATTGGAAAATCAAGGGAATTTACGTAATCGGCGTTTTATTTCAGAAGAACAGATCAACATACCAATATTTTGATTTCGTTGATATCGTATCATCTTTTGATATCGTCTTCAAAAACACGTCTTTTAAAGTTTGCGTTTTTAGCTCATACAGTTTTTTAGTATGTTAATAATTTCAGAATGATCCTGCTAGAACAGATAATGTTCTTTGACACTAAGTTCAGAAACACACCCCAAATAAAACTTAAATATATGCACAAATGTTAAGTGTGTTTGCACATAGCAATTGATGAAGTACCACTACCATTTTTTTCAAGAAACAATGTGTCTCTGCAAACTGCTAAACAGATATGTACGTGCTTTTTGTTACTTAACTATAAAGCTTTAGAAATAACCATTTCTTGGCAAGGACGAGGAAAAATATCTCTATTACTAATTCTTAACTAACACCTCTATTTGGCCAACTTATGAAAGTTTACGTTTCGTTATAATTTAGTATCAAGATATTCAGATATAAAAATTATCTTAAAACTGAAAAACAGTTACTGTTATAAACTGTAAAGTTTAATGGTCATTCTAGGTGTGCCCTTAAATAAAAGCTTAATTGTATTAGGCAGATATTTACATACACTAAAGAAAAAATACAATTCAAAGGCATAAGTTATTTATCATATATTATACAACAAGACGAACGAAAATACTCGATTATACGAGACATATTGCCTGAAACACCACGAGACCGACGGTCGAGTGGTGTTTTTTTAGGCAATATGTCGAGTTTCGAGTATTTTTAGATCGTCGAGTTGTATACAGGTAGACTATTTCATGAATTTAGTTCATCATATTTTCTGTAGAGTTTGTTCTAAAACGATTCATTTTGCAACTAAAACGAAAACCACAGTCTAAACCGCACAATTAGAAAAAAATTGCGTTGTTTACTGATAAATTATTTGACTGTTATGGAGTTTTCATGGATATCTTGAAATTTAAGAATTGAGTCTCATGCGGGTGAATATACAAAGGTTTGTATTACAGCGAGAATATAATTCACGTGTCACATGGTACATTTTTTATTAATTTCATTGGTGAAAGTACAAAAACAAACTCGCAGAATAGGCTATCAAATCGATGATAATTCTATCACCACATGTTGACTGTCACCTGTTTTTAATAAATAAAATTGTTTACTGTCAAAGTGACAGAAAGTTTCAGTGGACGCGTTGAAGTCAGAAAATAGTGCCGTTAACCAGAAAATGTTTCGACCAGTAGATCACAGTCGATGGGGAGATGCTAGCGAGGAAGAGATTCAAAAGTTAGTTGAGAAGAAGACCCCAAAAAATACAAAAATTAGTACATTTAACGTTCAAAATATGTATTGTAATAAATAAATAATTGTTGTATTGATTTTCCGGTAGCTGTAATTATTTACTGTCAAACTGACAGATCGTTTAAAATTTTTGACTTTTTTAAGAGGGCGAGAAAATTTATTTTCTGTCAACGTTCATTATATTCTCTCACCAAATATAACACGTGTTATGATTAATCAACGATGATACCACTCGTTAAAACCTTTAGAAAATTGAACTCGTGCTTCGCACTCGGTCAATTTTCGTCGGTTTTAACTCGGGCTATCACCGATGATAATCATAACACTAGTTAATTATCCCCGATTATACAAAGGTTCGTATATTCGATTCGTCATAGTTACTTGTACATAGTTACAATATAACCGTTGGAATACGTGGTATCTAAGGAAAATTGCATATTCTTATTGGTTCATAACGTTATGAATGAAATAGTCGTAAAAATTCTTTAATTCGGTGACAAGGACACGATTCCAGAACTACTGAATATCAATTCAGGGCTAAACTAATTGGGCTATATTATAGTAGCTTATATTTTTTCAATCTGATAATAATTTATTGTGTGGTCATAAATCTAGGTCACTATTAAACGGAGTTGCCAAATTGTATGGTTATATTTCAGCTGTGTTTAAACTTATTTTACCTACTTTTATCATTTCCAGCAAACTTTTTCTTATGTAATTTAGTTAAGCGCACTTAAATACTAAGATCTTGAATCTAGTTAATTAGATATTAAGTAAATTAAGTTATTAACTATTTAAACATTATGTTAAGTAAACTTTCAAACAGCGTGTCTTAAATAGGTATGATAAAATTTTACTTGTCTTACCACCAAAAACTACTTGGTCCATTTTCTTGAAAAGCTTACCTGAAACAAAGAAAGAGTATAACTATAATTTCCACGGCAAAAGCAGAATATAATTTTAAATTTATAAAAGAATTAAACAAGACGGATCCTCTAATAACAGAACTACTTTCCTGCTGTAGGACAGACTAACAAATCTATTACGAATGTTATAGGTTAATCAGATTGATATCAAATGTTATACCTAATAAAAATGAAGAAAGGTAGTACAAGAAGCACTGCGCCTGTATTTTCATTATATTAACATTGTATTGACCAACCAGATTACTATTTATTTTTAGGTATTGTCTTTCTTCTCGAATAAGTCAGTTAACGTCAAACATTCACAACATTCTGGGTTTCCCATTGTTTAGCTGCTCAAGAGGAGTAATTTAACTATTTGATGTTACTGACTGATAGATCTTTAATTTACAGATATAAGTAATAGACAGACCGACTATACTTTTATGTCCCAGTTTTTAGCCCATCACTGTAGTTAACGCATATACACGACAGTGACAATAATCATACACTGTGCTTTATAGACAAAAATTTTACATTTGTTTGAAATTATTTAAATGAAGATGTAGAAGCTAAAATACATACTCAAAAGTATATAATTTATCTCAAAAGGAATAGAAATAAATATAGTAATAATATAAAACTATAGTAATCAATACTAGGTAATTGAGAATATTAAATGTTTGTAATCTGAAATGAAATCTGGTTTGCGAACGCACAGTGTTTGTACCAAACGTTGAACAGTGCCGCACTGAGAAACTTTCTAATGTGCGTAACTAAATGTCCATTACGAGATGTTTCTGTTATTACTGCTTCTTTTCTTTATACCTTTTCTGGAATAAATAAATTCCCAATACGGAATTTCTTACTCGTTACCAATAATAAATAATCAGTTATTTGATTGATTCGACCTTGACATGATGAAAATCCGTATTAAATAATTTAGAAGTAATATAAAAACAAACTATTAGTAATTAGTTTAAAGATTTTTACTTTATTTAAATAAGTATAACATAAAATTGTTTCGTCACACAGTGGCTTTTTAAGATGTAAATATAAACTAAATTAACTTACCGGGTAAAAACTACAACTTTTGTTAATAATAAAACCTGCCATAAACATTATATTACTTGGACGTGATGAAATGTGGGTTAGGATACATCTGTTATCGGCAAAAATACTGTAAAGATTTTTATTGTACTGAACAACTTAAATTTTAAACAAATCAATAACTATTTTTAGATTTACATTTATTTATAAACGATTTGTCGAGTAAAACTATCTAATATTTAACAATCAATGACTACTTCAGGTAAATAAATGAGTTACAAAACATGGAACATAAAATAACTATAAAAAAGTAAAAATAAAGGGTTGTAAAATATTTTACATAAATAGGTTTAATAATTTAAGGAGTTATTTAACTATTCTTTTTGGCCAATCACTGTTTAAGACTAGTAACACTGTTGCAAAATATATTATAAATAACAAAGATAAAACTCCAACCAATAAAAATCAGGAGTCTACGAGGGTGGTGTGCAAAGTTTCCGACCTAACAAAGATACAAGACATTTTTTCTTTAAATTTCTTTTTATTGTTCTACATAGTCTCCTTGTAAGTCTACACACTTCTCCCAGCGATGCTCCCATCTCTTTAACCCGTCCAAATAGTACTCGGCGTTTTTCTCTGCAAAATAATTGTTCACGAAGGTGATTGCCTCCTCATTTGACGAAAATCTCTGTCCTCCGAGCGCAATTTTTAGATGAGGGAACAAAAAGAAGTCGCTTGGGGCTAGATCTGGTGAATAAGGAGGATGGTCAAGCAGTTCAAACCGTAATTCGTGGATTTTCGCCATGGCAACCGCAGAGGTGTGAGACGGCGCATTGTCTTGGTGAAACAGGATTTTCTATTTCTGCAAATGTGGCCGTTTTTCCGAAATTTCTGCCTTCAGCTTGTCATAATGATGTAATTGATGATTGATGTAGTGATGCGTAGTATGCTCCTGTAATGGTTTATCCTGTTTGAAGATAATCGATTAAGATAATTCCCTGACTATCCCGAAAAACAGTCGCCATCACTTTCCCAGCCGACATAACAGTTTTTGCTTTTTTGGAGCCGATACCCCCTTCGCAGTCCACTGTTTTGACTGTATTTTTGTTTCGGGCGTATAATGGTGTATCCAAGTTTCATCTACAGTAATTAATCGGCGCCAAAACTCTGATTTATTGCGCCTAAACTGCGCCAACAGAGCGTTGGAAATGTTCATTCGAACACGTTTTTGGTCTAACGTGAGCAAACGAGGCACCCAACGCGCGGACAGCTTTCGCATGCCTAAATCTTGATTCAATATGTGACAAACACGTTCTTTGGACATATTCATAGCCTCTGTTATCTCTCTCACTTTAATTTAACGGTCGTTTAACACCATTTGGTGAACTTTAGCGATGTTATCGTCAGTGGTTGCAGGTTTTGGACGTCCCGAACGTTCATCGTCTCCCAAGCTGGTACGGCCACGTTTAAATTCAGTTGCGTAGGCGTATTGCCTTTCAAAAACAAATATTTAATGACAGCTCGATTTTTTCCATTTTAACAAAAACACTCACATCGACTCACTCAAACGATTGTCAAATAACAACTGCGCGTCCAAAATGGCTGAAATTGGTGAGTACCTGTTAAAAGATGCACAACTACATTCCATAGCTTTTATCAAGGTCCATTCATGTGTTTGTATACCTAGTACACATACATAGGTCATCTCATCAAAGTTTAGACGGCCATATTTGAGCCCAAGTTCGATCTGTCAGTTTCTGACAAAGTGAACCGCCAAAGTCTTTTTCCCAAAAATCACTGGTTGTAGTGCACCAAACTGTTCTAGCAACTCCCGAAATGGTGAACGTTTGTTTCTTTTTCCAAAAAATACGAAAATAAGATAAATTTGGTTAGATATGCGTAGCCGTCAGAATTGGAAATTACTGAATACTCAAGATTATGCGAAGTAAGCAAGTTTGAGCCTTAATAAAATTACATGTAAAACTAATATGAATTATTTAAGCATAGAGAAAATGTAGTTTTTAGGTTACATACTCTTTTATTGCCGTTTTACATTTCGACGACATTTAACGGCAACATCTGACGAGAAAGAAGAAAGTAATAACTCGGAATGAACATGAAATTGGAATGGAACATGGAAATAAATTAATAGCGGACCTCAAACGAAAAACCATCAATTTATTATAAACTGCGCAAAAGAAATTTGCATCACCGCAAAAGAAACAGAGACACTATTCACTTCAGGTTTAAAAAATACTGATGTGGCCGCTGGAAATTTTGAAAATGGCAGTATAAATACGATTTGCAGGATAATTTTCAATTACCTACTTAATATATTCTTAATTTTTAACTGGTTGGAAAGGTTATAAAAGCTTAAAAAATAGTTGCAGCATCCACTTGCATCATACTCCATTCTGTACAGACATTTACAGAAGTTAGATTTCCGTCCACGGCTTTTATATGGCTTTCTGCCATATTTGGATAACAAAAAAGAGAAACTCAAATACTGTTTGAGGGTTAAGGGGGAGGTTAAAATATTCGCTTTAGTTGTTATTGTTGTTTTGTTCATATAACTTTTGTTAATATAACTAATAAATCTTTTATAATACTAATAAATCATTTTAGACCATCATTTTTAATGTGTTAATGTTTTCGTGGTTTTATTCAGTAGTAGTAGTTAATATTACTCAATAACAGAAGATAATTCGAATGCCTAAAAATATTATTTGTTAATAAGTTAATACATAGTATTATTGATTTGTTTTAATTAAAATATTCGTAACCTTTTCTGTATGTTATGTAAATATTTGATTTGACAAATTCATGACAAATTAAAATTGCCGCCAAAAAGACGCCATTTTTGAGCCCATTTCAAAAGCCAATAGTGGAAATGGGTGAGATAACCTTTACTTTGGATATAATTATGCATGCATCAACGGACCTTGGCTTTTATCACGGCCTACTAGATTCATATAAGCTTCGCTTATGAAGCTTATATGAATCTAGTAGGCCGTGCTTTTATTGACGAGTGCTGCCATCTTCACGTTAAGGTCGGAAACTTTTCAGACCATCCTCGTAAAAGTTAACATGTTGTAGTTGCCCAAAGTCATATATAGGACAAACTAGACGAATTTTTTAAAACGAATAGCAGATCATAATTATTCCTGGACCAATAAAAAGTGATTCGTCTTTTGCTAACCACCTAATACAACAAAGTCATGTATTCAATAACAAATAGAAAATCCTTCACATAGAAAATTTACTACTAAATTAATCATTAGAAATTAACAAACTCAAAACTTCAAATGTCATTTTAACTGACCAAATAGAATTAAATAACTCTTAAATAAAAATTTTTCAACACGTCAAAGTAATATAATATTTATAGCAGGTTCTATTATTAACAAAAATTACAAGTAGTTTTTTTATGGCCCTCCGTGGTCGAGCGGTAGAGATCCTGCCTCTCGTTCAGATGGACAGGGGTTCAAACCTCGGTTGCGACTGAATTTTAAAAATTTAGTATGAGTGATAAAGTATGGGGGAGCGTAATGTACTTGCTACAATAGCTCCATTACCTCCGTTGCACTCCCATAAGAGTTTGTGTGGAACCCCGACACTGCGAAATACGGTATAATGGGAATGGATTATGTATGTGTGTACAAGTAGTTTTTACTGTCAATTAGTTTAGTTTATGTTTTAAATCCGAAAATGCCACTGTGTGGCGCAACAAATTCTTATGTTGTACTTATTTAAGTACAGTGAAAATCTTTAAACTACTTACTAATTTGTTTTAAAACTACTTCTAAAAGATAATTAATTCGTTAATTGAACTTATTTGTTTTACGAAATATGAAGTAATATCAGATTAATTTAAATTTAAACAAATGTATTTGAACCGAGACCCCCACCGATATTTCTTATTAATTACTATTCTCATTAATTACTTTTTTGGAAGCTGTTACTAAAGATGAGTATGTTACTCAAGACTCTTACTAATGATGAATTCAAAATAGTTACAAAAGCACCCGAAAAATATAGACTAATAACCAAAGGTCTGATAGAAAAAGACACCGATTCTTCACAACTATCAGGTGAAGCAACAGCGTAGCTTACGAGTCTTTCTTACAAATTTACATCCATTCTCTAGTATAAATGTAATAAAAGATGAACTATACAATCGCTTGGACATACAGTAACGAACATATGGGATGTGAAGCAAGCCGTTCCGAAAAAAAAGCTAGCTGCCCCTTTACGTTGTAGAATTAAAGCTGTCTGATAACAACAAAGATGTATGTTATATAATATCAACCGACTTATCATTCCGTGGTTAAATTTCAACCCCCACGCGTCAAACGAATTATACCTCAATGGTGTCAAAAACATGAACACACAAAAAATGTTTGCAATAGAACTCCTCGATGCGTTAAATGCACTGGCACCTATTCCTCGTAACAATGCGAACATAAAGAAAAATACAAGGAAGTCAAGTGTGTAAACTGCAATGGAAATCACCCTGCAAGATATAATGGCTGCCCTGCATATAAGGAAATACAGTAAAGAATGTTCCCTACTCCCAATTACAAGATTATATAAACCTGTCCTCACTCATGCACAAGTATTATCCAATAACACTATAAAAAAACAGCAAAAATCTTCCTCAACCACAAATTTCTTGCTTGCCAGGTCCCTCAAACGATTTAGCCGATCTAAAGCAAATGATGAAGCAATTAATGGAGCAGATGAACACAATCTTGAATCTGTTAACCACGATTATAACCAGAACACACAATGGCCCAACATGTTAAATTAGCGGAATGCCAACAGACTGCTACAACATAAAGAAGAACTTACAGCATTCATTACAAACCACCACCTTGATATTGCATTAATATCAGAAGCGCACTTTACTGACCGCAGCTTCCGAACTTCTGACGAAACTTCCGAAACTTTCCGAACTTCCCAAATACAGCGAACCATATCTTTAAGCCACTACGATAGTAGTCGAAGACTGGCTAAGGCAACTTACAATAAGAGCAGTCTACTGCCCACCAAAACGCAACCACAAACAAGAATTATATGAATTAGGCGACTACAATGCGAAGCATGTCCACTGGAGTTCTCGATTAACTACCATAAAGGCAGAGAAATGTTGAAAGCTGTAAACAATACGAGTTTACAACCTTGTCCACAGGCTGATTTACTTGACTTGTGCTTCGTAAAAGGAACAAATTTAAATTTACTAAGTATTAAATCTTGCCTTGACCTCTCGACTGATCATTCGCCACTACTGGTGACATTGGGTACAAATGTAATAATCAAATAGAAGACACCAACTCTTACCAACAAATATACAACCTGGAATCTCTTTAGAGAGTCAGTTGACGAATGACGAACTTGCACACGGACATCCCACTAAAAACCGTAAGCGACGTAGATGAAACGTTTTAACCAGGTAATTCAAGAAGCGGCTCGCCAGACTACAACTGAACAAACACTTATTAACCAACACATCAGCTCAGTAAGCTGCCCAATTATAGTAAAACAAAAAATCGCAGAAAAACGCAGACTACGTAGAATACGGCAAACCACAAGACACCCAAATGACAAAAGGACTTTAAATCACGCAACTGCTGAGCTTAAAAACCTACTTGCTAACATCAGAAGTCAGAATGTACAAACTTACCTAAAACATCTATTACCGTCGGAAGCAGACGACTACTCGCTTTGGAAAGACACAAGTTACCTAAAAAGGAACCACAATAATTCGTATCGCTAATAACACCTGGACAAAAAGTGATGGTGATTAGGCATCTACCTTTGCACAACATCTTGTTAATGTATTCCAACCACTCCCGGCGGAACAAGACATGACACAAGAAATCCAAAATCTTCTAGAAATGCCGTATGCCTATTAAAAAACTCAAAATTAACAAAGCCGAAAACACCATTCGTAACAAAGTAAACACGCATAAAGCCCCAGGCCATGACTTAATTACTGGCAACATTCTCAAAGAACTACCGCAGAAAGGCTATCAATTCATAACGCATTTATTCAATGCAATTCTAAGACTCCGATATTCCCCCAAACTGTGGAAAAACGCCCTAATTGTCTTAATTCTAAAGCCAGGCAAACTCAAAGAACACCCTGTATCATATTGACCTATAAGTCTGTTGCCAGTGTTGTCAAAGGTATTCGAAAAAATGCTACTAGAGAAATTACACTCAATACTCTTGGACAATCTTCTTATACCTGACTACCAGTTTGATTTTCGAAGCAATCACGCAACAATTGAGCAGGTTCACAGAGTAGTTGATAAAATCACTAAAGACTTCGAAGAGAGAAAGTACTGCGCTGCGGATTTCTGGACATCACTCAAGCCTTCGATAAGGTATGGCACGAGGGGCTTATCTGTTAAATCAAAATAATCCTACCCTCAAATTACTATGAAATCCTGAAGTCGTACTTAGTCAACAGGCACTTCCAAATCAGATATGGCAGCGAATTAACACCATTATACACCATTGCTTCAGGTGTTCCCCAGGGTAGCGTCTTGGGTTCACTTCTATACCTGCTATTCACGGTGGACCTCCCAACAACAACAGGAAACATGGTCGCTACTTTCGCAGATGATACGGCAATCCTTGTATCGCATACAGACCCAAATCTGGCATCACAACAACTACAAACTCACCTGAATAAAATACAGTGCTGGTGTACTAAGTGGCGCATAAAAATAAACGAAAGCAAATCAGTCAACGTATCATTTACACTAAGAAGAGGCACCTGCCCCTGACAAGCTGACAGTGCTAAATACCTTGGAATGCACCTAGACAATAAACTGACGTGGAGGACGCATATATCGACAGAGCGTAAACAATTGGGATTAACGTTACAAAAAATGTATTGGCTGATACGGCGCAAGTCACAGCTATCCTTGGAAAGCAAGCTACTGCTTTATAAAACCATGATAAAACCCATATGGACATGGTATACAGCTATGGGGCACAGCTAAAACATCCAACATCAAAATATTGAGAAGATTTCAGTGCTCAGATCCATTGTAAACGCACCATGGTATGTCCGCAATGAAACCATAAGACGTGACCTTACAATTTCAACCATTAATCAAGAAATAGAAAAGTTTAGTGAACGCTATCGTGACCGTATTAGTCTAGTTCACCCTAATCCCCTAGTGGAGTGTTTATTTGAAAACGATGTAGAACAGCCACGATTAAGAAGATTCAAACCGCTAGTCTTAGTAAATGGATTTCCTTAATAAGGGTCAGTTAAAATCAAGTTAAATATTCTATGAAAGTAGCGGGTTTCTAACCGCATTATTTGATACAAATAAAATTTTCAAAGTTTTTTGTCTAGTAATTCTAATAAAAGATATAATCAGAAAAGTATATATATGCCAGTTATAAAAAATACAGATACTGATCGCATCCTTAAAACTTTGAAAACGACCGTCAAAATGACCAGCTTTGTTTTTCTAATAAAACTTTCGTATAATTTGAGAGCTTTTTAGATAGCTTTTTTGCAACGAAGATACTTTTAGTTATAATAGCAGATTTCTTAATAGAGCCTTTAGAAACGGCCAAATAACTAATAATACCGATGAAAAAAATCATCAAATAGGTTAAGGATAGTTATTAATAATTATTTACTAAATATCTTAAAAATAATTATTGTTAACATCATGAATAGCTTCCCGTAATAGTAATAGTAAAATGTTTTTTTCATCGCTTCCTCTACTTTTATTTTTAGTTATAACGAGCGTTCAAAAAGTGGCTCTGTATCTGTATTAGTCTACTTTAGAATCAATATAACAGAGATATGCAAATTCTAAAGTAAGGTACTTTTTGAACTCTCGTTATAATTAACATTTATAAGATATTTTTTGTAAAATGTACCTTAGAATCAATATAAAAAATATTGATTCGAAGATAACCTGATCCAGCTACTTTTGGACGGTCGTTATTATTAGCATTTAGAGGTTATACCTTTTGTAAAATATATATTTTTCTAGTGTTCCTCAAATTATGTGAATATTCACTTTTTAAATAGAAAAACAGTCTCATGATAATCACAACTCATGAATTCATTTTATGGAAATCGGATTATTATGTTAATGGAATTTAAAAAGAAAAGCTTTAATATTTTAGAAGAAACGGTTTTTGCAGAGAATTTTTCAGTAGATTTCAGATACTTCCAAGATTTAAAATTGGATTAACATGATTGTAAGAAAATAGCGATAACAAGTAATATTGTTTATTACATGATCATACCTAAATAGTAAATAAGTTATCATAAAGTAGTAAATGCAAACAAAAATATTGAAAATGATAAAATGATAAATGACAAATCCCTATGTATACTGTATATCCTATCGTATGTGCGGATGTGACAAAACAAAGCCGATTATGTAACTGATAGGATTATAGAAAGAACAAACATTTAACTGTGTTACGTTAATGCTGTGAAATTAATTCGAATTGTTCTTAAAAGAACTGTGATACAATAAAACGATTACTATAGTAAACCCTTAAGCTGAAAATTAGTAACAACCGATTGGTACGGATTAAACGGCTTATATTATCGCTGAAGCAACAAAATTAAATGATTATCATCATTGATTTTTGAACACATAATCTTTTGATATATAATCAAACCGTTATATCACATTTTCTACGAATTTCATCTCAGTTGTTTATTACACGACTAATGATTTAAACAGTAAATTAATTTGTTTAAGGTAAAAAAGTAGAAAAATTAAGCTATTATTTATAATATTTCATTAACAATTGCTTTAAAATAAAAGCATAAAACCATTAGAATAATAAGTAGGGTCAATCTGGGTTAGTATGATAACGATATAACTATAAAGTCCCAAAATTCTATTGCTCTGGGAATATCTATGGGGATATAAATATTTTGCGGGGAGTTTATAATAGCCTATAGTTTTTTTATTATTAAGGATATTCCCAGGGTAATCGAATTTAGGGACTTTATATACCGTTATCGCACTTACTCCGATTGACCATATGTACTTTTCTCCATTATTTCACCAGTTTAGATATTTAGAGTCGATTTCAATAAAATCAGTACCACAATTTATAACAACCTGTGTCCTTGAAAGCAAGCCCTTGAGGTCTTATGTTCATTTCAACTACTACATATTCCTAAGATGGTCTGAAGAGTAACCTCCTACAAAAATCTGCGTTTTTTTGAGAAATATCTTAAATGCCATGTACAAATTTGTTTTAATATACCCTATTTATGTATATATTTACCTGATGTATGCAGTATACAGCAAGTGTAACTGAAGGTCTAGACAATACTTTTGATATAAGCAACGCAAATTTGCTTTTGATTAATTTATTTCAATTTATCTAATAGCCGGTTTCGCAATTCCGCGTTGTTGCAAAATGTGTCTATTTCCATTTAAAGTTGTCTGAGTATATACCATGTGTAATGTAAAGAACCTATTGACGGAAGCACGTAAAGATTTTGATGTTGTGTTCAGAGTCACCCAAAATGAGTCCGTCTCAAGAATAGCCTTTTACATATTCGGAAATATCCGTCTTGCGTAGACATGACATTACTGGAAGGGGAAAACATTCAATCCTCGTCGATTGCTGTAGACATGAAACAAAAGAAATAATTGCGAAAAAGTGTTAAAAAGTATACAGGGTGATTAATTTTTATTTCAGGAATTGTCACCAGAGTATTCTACCGACCAAACTAATAAAAAATGTTCCTATAAAACATATATCCGAACAGGCACCATTTTCGAGATACATGGATTTGAAGTTTCAATAGAAGAATTAAAAAAAAACATTATTAATATAACAACAATATAATTAACGAATGTAGATAATGAACAGATCGTAAATGACGAAACCTTCTGTTATTTACATGTACCGTAAAACTATTAATTTTACAAATTGAAGAAGATTGTAATGATATCAGGTAAATATCCAACGTGATCAATTGTTTGATTCGGTGTTGTAGGGAATGTATCGAAAGTTGGTGGATTTCATTTTGAACATCTACTTAGATAACAATTAATGCTAATGCTATCGTTTTTGAAATTTTTCATGTACTGTTCATTTTTTAAATAAGTATTTTTTGGAAATTGATTGTTCAAAACCGCAACACCCTATATCTCGTAAATGGTGCGTCTTCGGACTTGTTTTTCTTTAACTTTTGGAACTGACAGTAGGTAGTGAAACAGCGAAGAATAAGATCATAGTAGTAGGATTTAGAAAAAAGACTTACTATTTCACACTATTTCATAGTATTCCATTTGTTTGACATTTTAAATAAAAACTAGAGAATCCCCGACAAGAACTGACGGTGAAAAGGATTGAAGTGATTGAAGGATTTCCTTATATACAACATTCGTTGTGTAATTACAATCCTTTGGATCTTCAAGAGTAATTATTTAAATAAACGCAACCAAACATAACCCAACATATCTTTCTCTCTGGCTTACCCCTCCACTTCGGTTTATTCTACATACATACGGAAATTATACCTTATGAAATGATAAGAATAAAATCAGAAATCGATCTTGTGTTAAAAAATTCTTGTAAACGTCTTTTAGTACATATTGTCACGTGGGGTTTGCGTGACTGGGGAACGTAGTCAGAGGTAGAAAGGAATCAAACACAAGTTGTAAAAAACAACTATATACTAAGACAATAAACAGAGTACAAAAGGTTTACATGTTGACAAATTTCAGAGTACAAAAGGTTTTACATGTTGACAATATGGTGAGGACGTATATGTCCTCTTAAACTACTACAATACAGGGAAGGTGGGAACCAACCCTGTTCAGCACTAGGTCTACAGACTAAGCATGTAGGAGATAACCTCCTGGTAACTAAGCCGGGGAAGCCTGGACACAACTTCCCCAAAATTTGCATAGAGTGGGCGATTTAGCGCAGCCCACTCAATTTAAGCACTAAGCATTTATATAATAAAAAGAGTACTCACCAGCTTGCTTGTAGATGTCGTGTCGGAGTCATGGAAACTGACTGGTTTGAATAGCTCAAGCAAGCTGGTTATATACTGCCGAATGAGGAAGTAATTCGTATCGTAGTTGGAATCTGTAGGCAGAAGTTCTCGGTAAGTTTGTGGGTTGATTGCATGCGCGATGTCTGTGCCTGGTACGACGCTGCAGGTGGACGGAAGTGTTGGCGAGTTCACTGGAAGGAATGCACATCTGCAGGCACATCGTGTGAGAAGCCTCGCCTCGACGGAGGAAGTAGGCGTAGATATTGCATGCCAACGGATGCAACGGTGGGCGAAGCGAGTGCGCTTCGCAGAAAACCTCGCACATGTCGGTTGCGAGACGGCAGCTGCTGAACTAGGCAACTGAATGTGGCCTTGCATGCTTTATATTACACAAACGGAAGAGAAGTTTAGTTTTAAATAAAATATTTAAGTGTAAATATTTCCGTTTGTGACACTATTTCAAAAACATGATATAAAAATAGTGTTGGCAAATTTCAGGAAATTTATTTTTTGATAACTTTCCATAGAAATATTTCCGGAAACTTTCCCGGAAACTTATTGAAATAGCAAATGGTCAAAAAAAAAGTTAACGAAATTTAAATGCAGTTTAAGAGGTATATAGTCAGTGTTCTGCGGGACCAGTTGTAAGTCCTGTAATACAGAAGCGTCCCTAAGGTCGATCAGCCGGGCGTATGCCCGGGACCTCGAGGGCTAGTGGGGCCCCGCACCAAGCTACCTTATTTTAACCAACAACACAATACGAGGGCGATTTGAGTGTCTTTTCAATAAAATACTTATTTTAGGTTAAAAACTATATTTTATTTTTCAACATAATTCCCAACCAATTCTATACATTTAGCCCAGCGACTTTCCAATTTCTTCAAGCCGTCTAAAAAGTAATCCTTCGGAAACTCGTCGAAATAGGCATTCGTTTCGGTCATCACCTCCTCATTTGCCCCGAATCTCTTTCCACCAAGCCATTTTCGCAAGTTTGGGAAGAAGAAAAAAAATCTCTCGGAGCCGGGTCTGGTGAATATGGTGGATGAGGCAGCAATTCGTATCCGAATTCCACAAATTTTGCGGTTGCAATAGCGACTGAATGGAAGGATGCGTTATTCCGATGAAACAAAACTTTTTTCTAAATAAATGCGGTTGCTTTCTCTTCAGTTCAGCATCGAAACGTGTCAGTACATCAACATAATATTGGCCAGTTATGGTCTTTCCCTTCTGTAAATAGTCAATAAAGATTACACCTTTCGAATCCCAAAAAATCGAGGCCATACTCTCAGTGGCCGAAATAACGGTTTTTGCTTTCTTTGAAGCACGTATGTACATCAGACAAAATCCATTGTTTTAACTGTGTTTTTGTGTTTGGTGATGTATCCAGGTTTCATCTACAGTAACATATCGACGAAAAAATTATCTGGGATTTTGTTTGAACTTACCCATACAGTCATTTGAAATTGTAACACGAATTCGCATTTGGTCAACAGTAAGCAAACGCACCCATCTTGCGGTTAGCTTCTTCATACTTAAATGTTAATGTAAAATATTGTGTATGCGTTCGGTTGAGATGCTTACGGCGTTAGCTATCTCGTGCACATTTATTCGGCGGACGCTCTTTACAATGGCATGGACTTGATTAATAATTTCTGGAGAAGTTACTGTAAATGAAGACCCCGGACGTTCAGCATCATCTGTGCTCATATGGTCACTTTGAAAGCAGTGAACCACTTACAAATCATTTCATGGGAAGAAGTAGATTCACCATAATATTTATGTAACTTTTCTATAGTTTCTTTGTTGGTTTTTTAATGGTTTTTCCACGTAAAAATAATGTTTGATCAACACACGAAATTCTTTCTTCTCCATATTAATACAAACACAACAATTAGTTTTCTTTAAACAATCGTAAAAAATTATCTATCTGACAGATTTGGGCGAGATTTGGACAGTAGGCTTCTAAAACCAGACTGGAGTTAGTAATATACTCATCCTGTTGCCAACTTTTGAAAAGTCACTCTGTCGTCAAACCGCCCTCGTATATATCTTACACATTAAGGGAGTTGTGGCGGTAGAGAAAAATGATGAACATATAAATGATATTAGTGAAGTTGATAGATGTTAATGTACAAAATTATTTTCTGAAAAATCTTTAATGTTTAGGAAGTTTGTTTATGCATAAGTTGTAGTTGAAAATAACACGCGATCTTATGCAAAATGGTACGTTGTTGATACATATACTATAACAACTTCATAAAGAATGATAAGAAAAAATTGAAATCAAAACATTTCACGTAAAAACGTTGTAAGATTGTGCCGTTAAAGTTTCAAATTTGTTAGAAAGATATTTTTGCTGCTAGATTTGCTAGATTGCTTGCTAGATGGGCCCGGCCCATCTAGCAACACTGCTTAGTAGTGGTATGTTTTAACGCTACTCGTAACACCCGACACCAAAGCGTCGGGAAATAAAAAGGTGTCTAACACTTAACACCTAAGCGTTATAACACTTCTAGAAGCATCGAGAAGTGTATGCGTTATCTTATAACTCACAATTACTGCTTAGTACTCTTAGTAGTGCTTACAGGTTGCATCGCCAGTCTCCGAGAACATTTTGTATATAGGGTGAAACTAATATAACTAGAAACCACGTAATAGGAGGTATTTGTAATAATTTAGAACATATTTTCCTTATCAATATGTGGTTACTTCCAGTTAGTTTTTGAAAAATCGTATATTAAATTTTAAGTAGTACGCCCATTGTACTCACATTACATTAAAAATAATAAATAAGCAAACATTTTTTAAACTTTAAAATTAAAAAAAATCTTGTCTGCTTGTTGCGTATTTTTAAATGTAATGTAATTTAAAATGCGATTTTCTCGAAAACTAGCACGTGTTGATAAGGAAAATGTATTCTAAATCTTCTATTACAGCTACCCCCATTGCGAGGTTTTTAGTTATATTAGTTACAACCTGTATATTTATTTATTCACTTTTTTTTTTGGGGTCCCACTCCATGTTTGTACTCGGGCCTTCAAAATCCAAAGGACGGCGCTGCTGTAATATAACAAAAGGATACCACTTGCAAAATTTTAAACTTTCCTACAATAGCGGCCTAATTTTGTTGGTGCCTTTTGCTACCACATATTGATGTGAAATAAAAAAAATGAAATATCGCAATAAAATTTGTAATATATTTTGGGTAGGATTAGCAAATAAAACACTAATAAATCGAGTGCGTAATTTATTCCCAAACCAAACTCCAATATTACCAAACATCAAGTGTCTAGCGGATGAATCTCCGTTCATCAAAGTAATTGTATTGTAAACAATGGTTACGTTTATATAGCCTAATGGTGTAATTAATGAACGATCATAGCTAAGCAACGTTTTATCAGTGTCTTGTATTTTAAAATAATTTAAATATTCTTGCCACAACTCACAAGATATAACTGATACTGATGCTCCAGTATCTAGTTCAAACATAAAATTTTGATTATCAATCATTATTTGTAAAACAATAGGTTTATTACCTTGTTTACCTTCAGAGGTGATCGTAAACTTTGTTTCCAAAACTTCACTTAAATCTGAAAAATCTACATCTGGCTCATCTAGAAAATTATTTCGATTAATTTTGCTCATTTTAGCTAAATAGCCCTTAGTTTTACATAAATTACAAAAATAATTTCTATAAAAGCACTTATCTTTGTTATGATTCCGTTTTCCACATACGGAACAGCGGAGATATGATTTTGAATTTGATCGCTGCTGCGACGCAGGCCCCCTAGCGGTTTCCGTTGTTACCTTTCCGGCCAAGTTCCGGTTCTGCGCGCTAGCGCTTGCGACTTGGTTTCCATGACAACTGAGCCGTCGCTGGCCTACGTGACTTATCGTATTTCGACAACCACCTGTTCGTTGATAAAAAACCTCTTCTTTAACTTGAAAGTTTTTTATGGACGGTTTTTCAATTTGACTGCTGGCTAATTCGATAACCTTATTGAATTCAATTGATGATTTTTCTTCGAAAATCTTCTGCATTATGTGTGGATCGTCCAATCCCATTATGAATTTATCACGTAACCCTACATTTAATTCTCTTCCAAATTCACATTTTGCCGCCAAAGATCTTACTCGTGCTGCCCATTGCGGAATGGTTTCATCCTTATTTTTAATCGCACTATAAAATTTATATCTTTGAGCGAACGCACTGATTGTAGATTTGAAATGAGTGTTACATACATTTATTAATTCTGCATATGTTTTATCCTCTGGAACAACGGGAATACATGAATCGGTCAATGCAGAAACTGAATATGTCCACTTATTGTGTAAATTGCAGTGGCGTGCGGTCCATGGAAGCAATGCTTCCCTTTAGAATTTATTAAAAATAAAAACCAATGCTAACAAAAATTTTTTATAAAATTATGGTTATGGTATATTTAAATTTGTAATATTTAATCAACTTAAAGCGCAATATCAATTCCGTACAGCAAAAAGTATAATTATTTGGAGTACTATTTTAAATTAGGTTCATTAAACTTGCAAGGAAAGGTAATACAGATTCAAATGTGTTACATACACTGCATATAAGCACTGATTTCGTTGCTTATAACTTGTGTTCTCCTAGCCTTTGCGTGCTTCAGCGGGCGTGGTGACACGTTTTGGCCGTTATTTTTAGTGTGCTTCATGCCCAAATGTTTATTTATTATAATTTGGTTATTTGTTCAATTTAGTGTTTGTTAAATTTAATGTTACTTAAGTAATGTAAATCTACGAATGAGACTGCATTTTGTCACATTTTATTATTTCAATTTATATAAGTTGGATTTTTTTAAAGACAAATAAATTCTATTTAGTTTCCTCTGTATGCAAATTTAAAATTGCAGTATTATCACGACTGCAAATTCAGCTGCTTCGGTGGAAGGTTTGAGTATTTCCGATACATCCGAATCCGATTTCTTTGTTTAGTTTGTAAATTATTAATAAAGAATTTTCTGCATCCAGTTTTGAAGCGAAATTACAAATTATTAAGAAAGGCAGATCAAGACCAGACCTTTCAAATTTAACTACAAAGATTAAAACCTGCATCGGTATTTTGCTAAGAAAGGCCGGAAAATCGAGTTGCAGTATAAATACATAGTAGTAGATTTTTTTAAATAAAGACCAGGGCACCCTTGAATGATGGTGAATTCATGTACAACTCAATTTACACAATAAGTGGACATATTCAGTTTCTGCATTGACTGATTCACATAGGCTGTAAATTAATCTATACGCTTCTTCATCGCAGGCATTTAAAAAGAAGAGCTCTCTTCACTATTGGGTTTTCTATTTTATTAGCCACGAAAAATTGTTCCAACCTTGCTTTAAAAATACTCCAATCTGATTCTTGTAAGCAAAATTCTCTTGGATTTCCGATCATCGCCGTTGCGGGTACCGGTGTCGGTGCGCTTGATGTCGGTGGCATCTCCTCTCCTGTAGCGTTCACGTGGTCGCTCACTTCGGTTCACTTCACTACTTTTTTCACGTAATACGCTTTTATTAACGCGATGGTTCGATTTCTTTTTACTCGTCGCCAACTTGTAATATATTTTGGGTAGGATTAGCAAATAAAACACTAATAAATCGAGTGCGTAATTTATTGCCAAACCAAACTCCAATATTACCAAACATCAAGTGTCTAGCGGATGAATCTCCGTTCATCAAAGTAATAAGCATGCGCACAATACAGTGGTGCCACAAATAAATAACCAACACTAGTATAAATCTAAATACACTACAAAATTGGATGCTGCACCAGATATACGAATCCGCTATAAAATATTAAACTAAGTTTTCAGAGAATATTGAAGTTTTATCATTAATTTACTTTTACTTCATAAAGTTTTTCTATACTTTATTTTATTTTGTTCTTTATTTTGTACAATTTATATTCTTTGTATTATATTCTGCAAAATTATTTATGGTGATGAATGATGATAATCGTTTTTTCATTTTTTAATTTTAATAATTTTGGTGTTTTGAACTAAAGATTAAAAACGAAAAGACGTTTTTTAAAAATGGGGTTATAAACTTATAAAAAATTGAAAAGCGTATAGTAATTTAAGGTTAAAGCGGGAAATTTATTAGATCGGAAATTTATCAATGTTTTCTTCTTAAAATATTTCCAGTTTGTCTACGCAAATCAAATCTAATCTCAAATCAAACGTTAAACACTTTAATAATACAAGTGCAAACTTTTATAATCGTGAATAGTTCCAAAAGTTGCCATGCTGGAAATTGAGAGGGCGCTGCCAGTAGATGTCCGATTTCGTGCATGAAACATTTTAAATTTATTTATTTAAAAATATAAAACTTAAAGAAATACAAAATTAAGTAGTGTTGATTAATCTACGCAACAAAAGCTTCAATATAAAAAATGAATCACGTAAATCAGCCCAGCAGAACTCTCAAACGAACGTGAACGAAAATCAGCCTTGTGTTTTAAATATATAAATAGATATAGATAAGCAATTATTTTATATTAATTGTTTATTCGATTGTAAAAAAAATACTGTCCAGTTTTCTAGCAGTGTCTTCGACTGATAAATTGACATACCGCACTTGATACTTAATATAATATTAATTTTAAAAAATTCGAGATATATATGTATAAATAGTTTCATAATAATATTGGTTACTGTTTCTATCGGCTGTATGTATTTTATCCACAGCATTGCGGGCAAAGTTTCCGTATTTGAAAACCTATGGTTTCATTCATGTTGGTCTACTTACTATTTATAATGGCACTTTTCAACATCAACATGTAGATCCTTATTAGAAACTACTTAAAAACTAATATGTAGTTTTTGTTTAGATATTCAAAGCAAGAAAGCGTTTAGTTTTAATCCTCTTAGGATATAAACAAGTTTGCCTTATAGTTTAAGCATTAAAGCGCTTAATACTTTAAAATTATTGCACAACCTAGAAAATTAAATTATCTGCATAAATGCATTTGAAAGAGAATAAATAATTCGTAACTTGTTTTTAAAAAGTAACGTTGACCTTAATTAAACTGATTACAAATATAGATAAATTACTTAAGAGAACTCTTGTTTTACGCGTTATATATTTAATGGTAATTACGTTACAGTCTAAAACAGATTCAAAATCCGTCGTGTTATTAAGCTATTAATAATTAAACACTGGGGAGACATTTATAAAAGATAAATATTAATAATTGATGCGTTCTCCTATTATGTTTGAAATTAAAGGAAAACTAAATTATTTAGTAGGGATGAAAGCAGCCTCAAGTGAAATTAAGCGATGCGGTTGAAAGCGTTAACGCTGAGCGTTATAAAGCTCTTTCTTTTAAAACGCAATTGGAATAAAAAGGTTGTTTACCTCAAAATGTACAACATATTTCGTATCAGTATGTAATACATATTTAACAGAGGGACTTTGGGGAAAGGCAGTAAATTTAAATATTATTGTTTGAGCGAGGAAGTAAGCTGAATAATTTTGCCAACCGATATCTGAATACTTTTGAAGCTGTTTAAGTTTTAAAGAATTGTTGCCCAACTTTTCATTTGAGACGTACTATATAAGAATGATGATGAAAATGAAATCTCTCTATTATAGTAAAAATTTAAAAATGCTGTAAGGGGTGTAATTGTTAAGATCTTTGCAATCATTTCTTCACTTTTGAAATGAGGCTCATAAAGACTGACGTTGTTCAAATGAGGGTCCATTGGGAGATAACGCCTGTTCATGTGATTTGTACAGTAGTAATTTGTATGCTCGTGTTACACTTGGGTATACTAAACACTCAAATTGAGATACTTAACTTGAAATAAGAAAAGTTAAAACAATATTACTTGTTCTAAAGTATTCTTGTTGCAAGATGTCAATGCACTGTAAACAGTTTTACCGTAGAAGAAGGTCGTACTTTATATTGATTTTAAATTAAAAGAAAACGAGGAAGAGACGATCTTTATTAACTTTATCATTACGAATTTATACCCGGTGCTGCATTGTCGCGCACCATGCATAATTAGGACATTCAAATATTGGCTTCCGTAAATATTTTAACGAAAACTGTTACTGAGGTTTTTTGAAGAATATTCAAAGCCGAGTCCATTTCTTTCTGTTTAAGAACTATTCTAAAATGTATAAAAAAGATTTGACGATCTATATCTTTTGTTACTCAATATTTATAAGATTACAAAAATCTACCGAATCCTAAAAATAGATTACCAAATAAATTTTTATATAGTCAATTCAATTTTCTATTTTGCAATAGCTTGGATACTAATCGAGAATAAACTACATCATTTAGTTCACACTTCCGAAATCTAATTTCGAACTAACCAAATGAAATCTGGCACAAACGAATATAGATTTCACAGTGCAGAAAATAAATTTCGATTTCAACTTTATGAAAACAGATTTCAAACATGTGAAATTAAATTGCAATCACATGAAAAATTATTTCAAACAAAATTGTATTTCATGATTGTATGATTCAATTAAAAATCGTGCTGTCCCAATATGGCAGTATATAACGTTCAACGAGTTTGCAAACATCAAAGCGTGTTGTGGAATATCTTTCAATATCTCAATGCTATGCAAAATCTGCTTCAGCGATAGTGAGTGCCTGATTATTTAAACGAGCGTAATTCAATAACATCTTGCATTCGGTCTTGTAATTGCGTCTTGACTTGGAATTTAATAGGTATGAATTAGGAGCTAGACGTGCAATTTCGTCTTCTTATTGTGAGTTTTAACCAAGCGCCGGAGACAAGTTTTACAATATTTGGCTCAGTACGAACCCTTTCTATGTTCAAAGGCTACAATTTATGTAGAAGTAATTGCTCTAGTGCATTGTATATATTTCCAATATATTCAATACAAATACCCATAAAAATCGCAATTAAAGAATTGAAAATTTTTTTTGATGGGCAGTTTACTATAGAATTACTCTTTGACCTCCCTTGACAAATAATATTATACAAACACACGGTCTTAACGAAGCAGTGGTACCCCTACGAAATATATATTATGAAATTCCCGATATGTCTGTGTAAATAATTTTTTTCAACGTGAAAAACCAGGACAAAAACCAGTACATGGTTCGTTCAGTTCAAATGTGTTAGAAAAAGTAATATATTGGTAAAACCAGTACGAATGCCATGTACCAGATACTGTATTTATAATGTTCTGGTAAAATCTACTTCCATATTCGTTATAAACATTGGCCAAATTTCTAAGTGTTAAAGTGCTGTCCTCTTCGATCCGTCTTACAAATGTATCTAATTTAGAGGAGGTTCTTTTTTTTCTTAGATTCAGCACTTACTTTAGGTTTAGGAAGTGGTTGCTACTTTTATTAGCCATGAAAATTCTTCACATTGACAACGTTTCGCCTAAGCTTTAACAGTTTTTTGTCAGTGTTTGTCGTGTAATTTTGCTATATTTCGCAGAAGGCAGTTTGAAATTAGATTTCAGAGGTGTGAAATAATTCTGCAATTGGTATAGACAGACTAAGCCTAGTTTTCGCACAGAAATCAATGCACTATTTTTCTATGCCAATTTTGACCTTCGAATGAGTGGGTAACTGTGATATCTTTTATTAGATTTTAATAGATATCCACGAGTTTTCGTTGACAGGATTCTTCTTACCCTCGCTCAACACTAATGTAGATTTTGAAATGGAACAGGGTGTGCAGAACATATGACTCGACAGGATGGAAAATGGACAAAAAGAGCAACGGAATGGAATTCAGCGAAATAATTACAGAAGAGAAGTAAAAACGATTGGTCGATGGCATTCAAAACAATGCAGGGCTATGAGTAGATAACAACAGCACAAAGTAGAGAAAATTGGAAGATCCCTAGGGGGAAACCTATGAACAACAATTATTGAATATAGTTAGTTATAAAATGTCAACATATACTTAGTTACGTTATTTAAAATTATATATTCTTTTATTAATAAAAACGCTTATAATAATAATAATAATAATTCAAGCTTTCAACATTTTGATATTTGAAAGCCATCAAGGGCTTAAATCTCAGTAGTGTTCCATTATATTATTTATTGCAATACAATATTGCTGCTGATGTTACTAATATCAATTTCCTACGGTTTTAACAACGTATTGCAATAAATGGATTTATTACAGAAGGACGTTGTACAAGACGGTAGCATTTATGTAAAAAATATACATTACTTTGCTTTTTTTCCAACAAATTTAAGATCGTATAAATAACAACCACACAACGAGAACGTTTTATTGAAATTATAATTAGATGTGCTTCGAATAAAACTATGTCCTACAGTTCTGCTATAATAATGGGAATTTTTAAGAGGGACATTGTACTACTTTAGTAATTACGTCTGTTGTAATTAAGTGGAAAATTAAAAAGATCTAGAATTAAATAGTTTTTGTTTTTTAAAGGTCAACGTAGCGATAATTGACTTTTAAACTGAGCTAATAAATAAAATACTAATACAGCTATGAAATATTTTTAAAAATATTCTATATTACAAATACATTTTTAATTATGGATAAAAATGCCCAAAACTATGATCGCATATATGTCTTATAAAGAAGTAGTCATTATACAGTAAGAAAAGAACTACAATTTAACTACTGTATAAAGACTATAATTTAGTGTATAACTGGGGTTAACAAATAAAAACGATGGAGAGCATAGCAGTAACTACAAACTACGAAAGCACTCTACGCAAACAAGAAATAATAAAAATATTTTGGTCAACATTATTTTGTGATTATAAGGGCGGCTATTTAGAGTAGTTCTACAAAACAGTTATTTTGTATGTCACAATGAATCAAATAATTAATAGCATATTTGGAATCTGTAAGTATTTCTTACTGATTACCGATTCAACATTACAGGTTAAATATCATAGCAGATGTAGGAGTGGCCTTGCTAATACTGTAGTTGAGTGCCAATCCCGTGTGGTCTGTATATAAAATTACGACGAGTGATGAACCGCTCTTCTATTCTATGAGTATAACTAAGGCCGATATTACACTATAAAATATATTTGACAAAGATATTTTATCAAATGTCTTATAGGATCTATTTTAAGAACTTTCTTTGAAGAATCTCAAGGAAGGCTATTACACTGTTTAAAAGCGTTTATAACAGTTCAGTGTAAAATGGATTAGATACAAAATATGAAAAGTGTCCTATAATTTCTGTATTTTTCAATTTAAAGAGGTAATGAACATAAAATTTAAGTTAATCAGCAGAAGAAATACTGTTAATTTGATAATTTAACCGACTTGGTTGCTCTAATAATAACGGAGATAGCAATAGCGTGCCAATAACTTCGAACAGCCTGTATAGTGCTTTAATAAATACTTGTTAAAACTTTGATAAAAGGTAATACTCTACTTTACTTTTTATACAGGGTGTCCCATTAAGACGTAGTCGGACTTTGCCAATGGTTAGATAACCATTAAAGAAAGAAAATTCCTATATACCATTTCTCTCTTACTTCTATACTTTTGGAGAAAAACGGCATCGAAGTTTAGCCTAATGTTTTCAAATTTAATAGTATGAATGCACATGACACATATTTTAAAGTTCAAGCTTCAAGGTGATAAACAATACTACTTCGAGAATGTGCAAACTATCATAATAAAGTAATAACCAGTCTTTATTTTGGCCAAGTTTTCGCGGAATAAGAGCAGATAAATAAATAAGACACGTACTCGTGTTTAATATTATGTTTCAAAAACGGTATTTTTGTTTTCTGCTTTGTAAGACAGTTTCATATTCTTTTAATAGGTACATTAACCCCTATTATGTGTAATACAAGAGGTCTGTAAATAAAAAATATTTTCGTATTAATTTTGTTTACCGTAAATCAAATAAGATATTTTCGAAAATTTGCTGTAAGGTAATTTAGTACTCTATTAGAAGTATTATTTGTTTTGATTATTAGATTCTTGTTTCTGATAACCGCGTGCCAGTTGTGTTATTTTCTGGGCATGCTGTACTCTATTATTTGCTACTATTTTTTATTTAAAGTAATATTTATTCCCAGAAAGTAAGTACATACTATGTAATAAATAAAGCGTACCGATTTCTAGTGAAAAGCAATAAAATCATAACTGTAGATACCGCAAATATTCCTAAGAATTGTGACAATAATTGGACACAGCTGCATTAGTAGTAACATAATGAAAACAATCCCGCCGACTACGTTTATTTTGAGTACATATTATGGTTGTAAACACTCGGCCAAGGTAGGGCCTAACAATTTGCAAATCCCTTACACTGCAGTTTTTAGTAAAATAGTATAACAGTATTTACTTATTTTTCAGGCATTGTTTTTATACTATGTAATCAAATTACCATCCATCAAGGTCATTCTATCAAAACATAAAAAAAGGTTTTACTAAAATAACTGTATACTACTGTATTTAGATTTTAGACTTCCAATAAAATAAATAATAAATAAAAAATAACGATACCTATTGATGGATAGATTAAATTATCGTCTTTACTTAATTATGTTTATTAACGAGTAACAAATCAAATTTAATGTATCATTAAATGGGCCAGTATTAAAATGATGTAATTTCTGTCTGCGTTTCCTATTATAATACAGGGGAATCCCCCGGATTAACAGAACCTTTTAAGTTCTTTCAATACCATCCAAAATGGAATTTGCACCGTCTGCATCCTTGTGCTAATTCAACAGATATCACGTTTTTACTGATGACGTTAATTTCTAAAGAGCTTGCATTTGATCCTATTCGACTTAAAACCTGACCTACATCAATTATACGTGCTTTGCTGAAAACGTCGGTCAAAATTATTAAAAATCTGAACTTTCTCTAATCAAAAAACTTTATTAAGATTTTTTGTTCCAAATGCCATCAGAAATGCGGTGGTAAAGTCCGGTGTGTGGGCTATGAGACACCCTGTATATACGATCTGTTATCAAAGAAATATTTTATAAAAGGTAGCCTATTACACTGTCATATTTCTAATCAAATAACTTTTACAAAAGACTAGCGAATAAAGCCAGTTTTTCTAACCTTGACTAAGTGAATTCATCAATTCAGAAACAAGACCAGAAAAATTAACACAACCAGAAATAAGAACCAACAGCACAAGGAAATTCACCAAGTGAGGAACAAGAACCTCAGTTCAGCCCACACACTGATCTCACAACTACCAGTTAAACAGAAGACTGATCCCACAACTGCACTGTTGATTAAAATATGAAGGAAATGCTAGATGCGGCAGCACCCTATACTCTACCTCAGTTCAGCCCACACACTGATCTCACAACTACCAGTTAAACAGAAGACTGATCCCACAACTGCACTGTTGATTAAAATATGAAGGAAATGCTAGATGCGGCAGCACCCTATACTCTACTTCACATTTAAAAATACATTGCAGTATTGTAGTTTTTATTTAAGATAAAACACACCTTAACTCTAAAAAGTTAATTATAATAAAAAATACATAACAAATAAATAACAATACAATAAAATTCTTGGGTATAAAGAACCTATTAAAATTTAAAAATGAGTTTGATAGTGTTTAGTAATTTACCTCGTTTTGTTTTAAATTTTTTATCTGTACCTCACCCTAATAGTGCATGTGGAAGGGTGTTTAGTAAAGTTAATGCAATTAAAACAAAAACACGAAACAAGTTAATTACAAAAACTATCAATGAGTGTCTTCTCGAAAGCCAATGCGTCAAAAAAGCGAAAACTGCATCATCTCGTGTCAATCCACTGTATATTCGTTCGTGAAATTAACATTGATAACGACAAGTGGCTGCGGTTCCATCTATATTTGTCGGATACGTATGGCCTTCCCTTTCGGATTTCTTCAAGGCTTTCTTCAGGGTTCGAGATTCAAGACCAATAGCATAGATATTTGTAGCAAGAGTGAAATCTGCAACTTTTAAACACCTTATCGTATACGACAAATATAGATGGCACCACAGCCACTTGTCGCTATTAATGCTGATTCCTCGAACGAATATAGTGGATTGACACGAGATGCACGCATTCATGCATACAGTGTGTTTCACTTCACAGCTTGACAGCCCTGTATTTTTGTTATTTATAATTTAATTAATTTCAATTTTTTAGCAGATTTAGAATCCCTTAAAGTAAATTTGTGGGTAATTAAAAACCCCGTTTATTGTCAACCACCTGCCTACTACGATCGAAGATAAATGCAAAAAATCGAAAAAGCATATTAGGCCTTGTTTAATCGAAAAAGTCGTTACAAAGATTTGTTCTGGGCCACTTGAAAATCGCAAAACCAAATTTTTGTTAAAATCCCGAAAAATAAAATAATTTTAATTCAATTCTAATAATTTATTTCAAATAATTATTTTTCAAGATTTTTTAATCAAAATTTGGATTTATGATTTTCAGGAGGTCCAGAACAAATCCGCGTATGTTTTTCAATTTTTGCATTTATTTTTGATCGTAGTATGCTGGAGGTTTCTAATAAATGAGATTTTTGATTGCCCAAAAACTTATTTTTTGGGGTTCTATACCTGATAAAAACTTGAAATTGGTTCGATTATAAATAATAAAAATACAGGGGTGTCAAGCTGTGAAGTGAAACACACTGTATATGCACTATTTAAAGATGAAACTTTAAGTGGTAATTGTGTTTGGCATCCTTCATCTCCAGTAAAATATTTTTGAAACCTTATTTGAACGCGCCAATAAATATAGATGCAGTTGTTCAACATCAAAATCTACTTGATGTAGTTTTTAGCGGTTTTTTGTGCCATGTTGTATTTTAATGGTGATTGTAGTTTTGACAGATTACATTTAATATTCGTGTTAGTATTTATGATAATTTTAAGTAAGTAGAATATTTAGATTTTATAAAATTTTTGAAATATCAGTAAAATGGGATTGTCATTCTTCTCAATAATACATTTCTTGTACTGGAGATACATATTGAAATAGAGCTACAACATAATAATTTCTTTTAACAACTTGCCGTAAGAGTGCAGATAAATTTTTGGTTCGTCTCAATACCCAAGAATTTTACATCTAAAGTATCTTTATTATACATTTAAAAGGTTTAAGACCAAGATCATAGATAGTTAATTATAATAGCATAAGGCCGGTTCTTCGAACTTTGACCACTTCATTCCCTTAACTAATATAATTATTTATGCGGATACAAACCTTGAAATTAAGATATTAAAGAAAGCTGATTTTACGCAGGTTATCTTCTTCGCTTAAACTTACAATTTGACCCGCGCAATAGCGCCAGTTGTTCGCCCGGATCCAATTTCTAAAGTAAATAGGATATAAACTCCAAACAACCTCGTTATATTATTATATGGAATATTTGTCGAAGATTTTTTATAGTGTAATACCGGCGTAAGTACACCAAACTATGGGTTTAACTACCCAATCGGAAATCATATGCCTCGGCCTGGTTATTCGAAATAAAACTTTCAATTATAATCAAAGAAGTATTTTAAATTAAATATCAACTAAACAATTGGAAAACTTTAAATAAAAAGATTAATTAACCGAAGTTGTACCTTTAAGAGGAAAATCGTCGTAAAAATTATGCAGTTGATTTAAAAACAATTTCAAGAAATGATTGCAAATAGAGGCAATGGAAAATACGAGAATACTTCCATAAAGGTAACAAACGAGAACAATCATTAATTAAAATCATTTTCAAGCATTGAACAAATTGAACAATTGCTTTTAAACAATTGCTTCTAGACAAATTCACGAATGATAGACAGTGATAGACATTTCCTATTTGAATGTCGTTGACTTTAGCACAATTTTCCAACTTTTCGTAATTTTAAATGGCTCTTTAACGAATACCCAAGAGCATAAGCAAAATCCTCACCCAGAAGTCTATTTAACATAAATTTTTTTCTCTTTTCCGATTTTAAAATGTCTATATATGCATGATCAATAATACAATTTATTGTTGCTTAGTGTAAATCAAGTACAAAATAAGAGTTATTTGAAAAAAGAAAAGCAAACCAATTGCAATTTTCTATTGCAAAGCAATTCTATTCCTGAATATTTTTCGTTTATTTAGAGAATAAGTTTAAAACAAATAGAATTTTATATTCACTTCCACGTTACTGTAAATAGAAACAATTTATTTTGTTTTAAAGCATCGTAAAACTAAATTAATTTATTAAGACAATTTAAATTTAGATGCAGTTTTTCTTCATTTATTTTTATTACCAGTCGTTCTTATAAATTGCTAATCTTATCGAATTTTATAATTTCCGGTACAATTAATTAAATAAATTTTAGGATGTGTGGAGTTCCTTCCTTTCTCATAGTTTTGTTAGGTAGGAATGCGGAATTTCGTTTTTTTGCAATTCACTCTTTTGGTAACTGTTACAACTTCTTTATTAAAACAGTTTCCCTTAATTTTCCCACCTAAAACTTTCTTTTTATTGAAACAATTTAACTTGTAACAAGAAAACTAAAGGAATTTCTTTTTTATGACCGAGGAGTGAAAATTCGACTATTTCTTCTTTTTTTTATTACGAAGACGTATAAAATGTTGAGGTATGTGCTGTATTAAAAGGTTTATGGAAAAAATGATAACTGCAGCCTTATAAGAAATATAAGGCATCACGAAATTTGAAGTAGCAGTTTTGTATATAAATAAATTAAATGTTAGGTTGAAAAAAATGAACAGTAGAATTTGGAAATTTTATTTATGTTCTCTATATTATTGTACTACCAGTACGCAGGAAATTTATTTAAAAAAAAAAGAATTGAGAGAAAATCATTTTATCATTTCATCATACCACTATTAAAGTAAAATAATTATAGCAAAAATCTTGCAAAAAAAGCCTGCAACATATGCAACCACCCATTTCCGAGTAGGTTAGCTAACAATATGTAGAAGAAAATAGAGTATCCGAAACCACAATACATTAACCAGCCTTTCATCAAATTACAGAGTTTTTTAAATTGGGATCAATGAAATTAGTTTATAGTGAAAAAACCACTAATGGTTTTTTTCTCAGTGACAAAATTTATGTCAAAATGAAATATCATATTAAATTTGCTCGATGGATTGTCAAGCCGAATTCAACTCGTGGTCTAATTTTTACTTGCAAAACTTGTCATTTAAGACATTCGTAGCTTTTGTAACGAAAATTACACCAGTCGACGAAGGAGACGAGCATAAGCTACTCATTTCTGAAATGACAAATTTTGTCGGAAAAAATTAGACCACTTGTTCAATTATATATGATAAAAAGAAGCATAATTTCAAAAGTCAGTTAAAGATTAGCTTTTGGACACCAGATACTAATTAACAAAAAATCTAATTACAAAAAATATGTTATAAACAACAACAAAAACGACCTTTACCTTGTCTTAGTATACTTAGTATACAACTACAGTGTGTGTTCTTATTATTCTTACAACGGGGTTGCCAAACATCTTGTAAGCAACTTTTAAAAGCACTTTCTAAATATTGTAGTTGTAACTGCCTAAACCTTTATAATCCCTATTGTTCGAGCAAGTTATATTACAGGTAGTCACTTCTTCTGACAGCAGTAGTAAAACAAAATTTCAAAACTTGCTGTTCATATAGTGCGCGTATAAAATCTGGAACTATCGAAATCTGTTTTTTATCAACCTTTAGTACACAACCCATTCTGTTTTTAACAATATCCGCCATACTTACGTATAATGTACTATGTGCCTTATGTAATACTATAATACGAATAGTTACAACAAACAACACGATAATGTTAACAATAATTGCGAACGATAAAACCCAAACAACTAAGCGAAGATCTATAGACGCACAAGCTATCAAAATTTGAAACCAAATAATTATTTCTGTATTAAGAAATTTGCTTATATGCGTTCGGTGACAAATAATAGTGACGACAAAAAAACGTTATACTATAATTTCAGTAAGTACAAACTGTATTATGTAGTTCCACAAAGTAAAAGTAGAAAAAACCAGAAGGGCTTTAGTGTTTACTAAACTTCTTTGCATTTGCTGCTAATCCTAAATTTCCGTTTTTGCAAGTTTCTTTTGAAACAAGTTGAACAAATGAATGATTTTATCATGATGAATCATTTTACCGATAAAATTGCGTTCGGGACTTCCTTTATTTACCTGTGAATTAAAAGATTAAAAAGATCATACAGAAGCTAACCAGCCGTTATTTTTATTTTGAAAGAATTTGAAGACGAAAGAATTAAACAAAAAAGTATAAGTAATAAAATATCGAATATTTAGATACATGTACGATGTAAGAATCCCAAGTAATGTTTAATAATAAAATAACAAATACATGTTAATAAGACTTTCTTTTAAATTCTCCTTTTGTATGGTTACGATTACACTTTTTCGGTTACTGTTCTCAAAGGTTTAGAACTTCTGTGATCTTAATCCACATTTCTATAGATTCATACAGTGAAACAGGTGGCACAACGAAGCACAAACTCCCATAAGAAATACATTGACTATCTTTCCTTCGCTGTAGTCCCAACGTGAGACGGACAATAGAAGTGAGGGACCATGTCACAAACAAAGGTAGGAGTATAGTACCTATATTAAAAAACTAAGGAATAAACACATAATATTTATTTTTCAATAAAAAGAATACAAGTGATGTTATTCGAAATAAAATTCCGTCAAATAGAAAATGGTACTTAATCTTAGGTGACCTCTAGAAATCAAAATCAAACTCGACGCTATTCAACATTGTGCAAGAGATCAAAACGCAAAATTTAAAACTATAAATTCAAACTTTGGTACGGCTTTTATGGAACCCAAAATTCTATACTTTTTATACATACTGCATTCATTTGGTAAACATAGAATTTTGATTTATGTAAGAATTCTAGCAAACTCTGCACACATGACTATGTGCTTCTGAATTTCGTTGAACAGGCCTTAAAAAGATATATCAAGCTGTTTGGTTTTTATAGATCATCAAAAGTCAACTGTGATTTTCTATTTCGCCGTTATTTCCAAGAAACTTAATTTATTGTCTTTACAGAAAAAATAAATATTATGTTCTTTTTCTTTGATTTATTGGTGATTTGTTCAAATACAAATAGTCCAGCCAAATGGTAGTTTTATAAAACATTTTGGGTAGTCACCGATTTTTTTTGTTGGTTGGAGTCTCGGTGGTGAGTACAGAACTCAGTGTTCGAGGTGGCAACCCCCTATTCGGCCGCCATATTTGTGACATCTCGGTAACCATGAGTAGCATTTTGTAGCAAATTAAATGATTTACAACTTTTATTCATAGCTTGTTTACGTAGCATTAAAGTATTAAAAGCCCGAAAAAATGAGAAATTGAGGGAAGATCTTTAGGCGTTATAACTTTTTTATTTTCAATTTTATGGAAAAAGAAATCAGAGCTTTTTCGTAGAGCATTTTTTCACAATTAATTTTACCTGCTTGTTTTTTCAATTACCTTTATTATTTTATTTTTTAAGGGTTTTATAGAGTTACCTGGAAACCATAGGTTGTTAAGTTTACATTTTCTTAATTTTAAGAAAATTTTAATATCAGAAAAAAGAGATTAGAGAATTTTAAGAAAAAAAAGTTTTTTGAAGTGAATTTGATGATGAGTTTGTCTCGTCAAGGTAGATATTATGCACATATATATTATATTGTAATACGATGATCGTCATCTGACGGTCTCCCGTTAGTCGCGGATTGCGTTTTGTAATTCCATTCTCAGACGATAAATAAAAGATTGGAACAAAGGATATTTTTTTATAGTTAATTTATATCCCAAAATTCGATTATGAATTTAAAAAATATCAAATTAAATTAAAAAAATACTGGAGAGACAGCTGTAAATCCAAATAAATTAGGATAAATGACTAGAGTTAGGGTAACTAATAAATGTTTGCTAATGCTCTATGTTATGTTGCTGAATATGTAAAAAACTAATGTAAAAAATGGTAATGTAATGTTCTGATTATAGCGGCCATGCTATTACTTATTTGAAGATGATGGTGGTCAGTGGAAGAGGTACTGTTGTGAATGGCTCACAACTTGCATTCATTGCGTAGATACGGAATGGTACTAGGCAACGAGAATAATAAACAAGTCGAATAAATATCTCATAACAGTTATTGCTTGTGTTTTACTATCTCCTACAAGAGAGACATATAAGTAGCCCTAACACTACATTGGTGTTAAAACCCTCGCTACAGTACCAAGTATAGGAGAAGGAAAAGGTTTGGAGTTTATGGAGTAGAAATTAAATTACCTTATATTAAAAAATTTTACGGAGAAAAACGACTTCCATGATACGTTTTAAAAAGTACAACAGTTAATACTTTCGGTATTTCAATATTTACTTTTAAAAGCTAACTAGTAAGATTATGAAGCAAAAAGTGGAAAAAGTTGCTAACTATGTGCGACATTATTAGATCTAAAGCAAACTAGCAAATACTAAATCATGTCCAGTTAGTTATAAGTCTGAACATTGCTAGTTAATAAAAAGGAAAACGTTACAACTTCAAAGATCAATTATGGGAAGATAGAAACATGTAACGGTTCATTTTTTTAACTTGCGAAAAATGCAATTTTGTTTGCATAAATCATAAATACCCTTAGTGCGGTATTGTATATTTTTTCTTGATTTAAAAATACGTTGGTATTCTGTATAAAATAAGTCCTTTAAAATATCAGGGGTCACTTTTAAAAGAAACATTCCCAGATCGATAAAATTTGTTTCTAAAAAAATCTGCAGATTCCCTTTTAAAAGCACCGCTTTTGCAGTGTTAAAAGTTTATTTTTCGAGAAATAGAATGTTCCAGAATAAAATTGTTTTTAAATCCGAGCTTAAAGGGCATTCTTTTGTGTTAAAATATTTTATGTTTCAATGGTTGCCAACGTGGGTCGTGTTTTAAAGGGTTACAAACATCACCATCACACAAGAACTAGTATACAATGCCTTTCTGCTAATGACCGGTTTAATAAGTGTTTATAAAAGTAAAAGTACAACAGTTGTAACTGCACTGCGATTTAAAATGTAATAGCTCGTTTCTGCTGTGCAAATAAAAGTTTGGCACGAAAATAGTTATTTAATGGTTAATTGCCATTTAAAATCTTGTATGATTTTGCACGGGCATTTTGGCAGAATGTAGGTTGCTCCTTCGGCGAGCAGAATGTCTACTACGAGCTCCATTTAATCGCATAGTTTGCTCATAACGTTCGAAATGAATACAAACCAACAGATGAGCACCTTGTAGAGGGTAACTCTGAAAGATAGTCTTTTATTATTAACTCTTATTTGGGTTATCTTATCTAATGTTACTTATTTAGTTAATTCTTGTTTTATATAGCTTTTGTTTGTTTCGTCGAGGTTTATGCTATCCTGCTATAGGTTAAGATGGGGACTGCTATTTTATTATATTTTCTACTTTATATGAAATTGATATTTTTTTCTGTCTTTATTTTTAACACACAAACATCACATCACCTATAAGCATTTATTCATTGTTTATATTCTTCTTAATCAAGGTTAAGTCTTTATTCGACTTTAGTTTTTCCTATCAATTCGTTGCCTAATCTCTCTTCTCTTCTAATCTTTCTTTTTCACCTGGGTGGGGGCTTACTGTAAATATTGTTTTTTTATTTTACGTTTTTCGCTTCTTTATTTAAAATCTATATTAATTAAAGTATTTTGTTTTTCTTTTAACTTAAATTCAAATTAAACAGATGCCTTCGCGTAAGCTATCCTATTAAGATCTTAAATTTATTTAAGTCGAGCGCTTCTAATTTCTCAGTAAGTTAGATTTACACACCTGATTTAGAGAAATGAAGGAACGAATAAATACATGGGCGCAAGATGAGGATTATAATCTATTAACGCTGGAGTAACTTAAAATGTCTGTTAGAATTTATTTATAATTAGAATATAATGCATCTACAGAAAGTAACAGAAGTGTTCTATTCCCAAACTGAAAAATATTCTTTTTTGGTGGATTAGCTAGCAGGAAAAGTAATTTTCAATCAGTGCATACAATCTAAAAGGAACAACTTTTCGCTTTGTCCTTCTGAGTTGTGACGGCCGGAAAATGAAAGGATATGGGCGTTGATGAGGGGTAAGGCTTACTAACATGAGCAATACAATACGGTTCTCATTTATTAAACAGTAATTCCAATGGAGGGTCCAAATATAAGTATTTATGTAAAACTAATTAGTATATAATAATTGAGGCGATTTCATTCATAAACAATTTCGGGCTTTGGTATTCTTTTTGTTTCGTTTGTGGTTATATTCTCGAAATTCGCGCGGTATTTCATGAGCACTTTGAACAACAAATTTTTTTCTTTTGGAATCAGATTACTGTAATAATGGGATGTATTAGAATAGAGAATTTTTGCAATATTGAAGAAGAAATTTATTTTTCAGTTTCTCAACAGTACTACAAGGCCTTTGTAACCAGAGTAGTATAGACGATACAAAACCTCCTATTCAGGAAGACGTAGCGATAGCCTCACAAAAAATTGAATGGAGTGCTATTATCTTTTGCTCTTACAATTCTGTATTTTTTGTAAAATACATATGTAGACTTTTCTTTAAAATTTGTTTCTTGTTTGCGCCGAAAAAGAACATACGTACAAAAATGTCCGCATTGAAATATTAATTGTTTTTCGAATTTCCAGGCAGTTACTAAATTATGAACCACAGAACGAGCTCATTAGAGAGTTCTTTTACGAAAACCTTTTACAAGAACAACATGACGGAACTAAATAAAATATAAGGCATTATCCGTGTCGTTTCGCAAGTAGACAAAATCGGAGCTTCGCATCCTCGACTTTTCGTCAACCATTCACATTTTTCTCTGCTAAATGGGTTTTCTACTTATGAATTAAAAATAAATTCACCCCTCTTAAGAGACATCCATTGTTTCTCTTGGTTGATTTAATTTAATAACTGGTATATCGTGAAAAGGTAGCAAATGGTAACATTCAAATGCGCTTAGTCTCGCTTTTGGGAATTACAATATTATTCCAACCACAAGGGCTTTAAATATTTGACAGCAGAATTGAAAATTAGGAATATCTTGAAAGTTTCTTGGTTAAAAATAAAGTGAATTTATACGAGTATTGATTTCAGGTCTATATTTACTTCTGGTAGGCGGAAATAGTAAAAAAAGGCAGTTACGTTAATCTGATAAGGTTGATCCATACAGGAAGTAATACTTCCTATAATAATTTAATAATAATAATTTTATTAAGAAAGAAAATTTCAGTACAAATAAAATAAAATATAAATGTAAATTTCAGTACAAATAAAAGAATAATGTTAATTGTTAATGTTAATTTTATGTAAATAAATTAATTTATGTAATTAGAAACGTAAAATGTTTAAATAATAGGATAAAATAATATAAATCATCAATATATAATCTAATAATAATAATTATTTAATTAGTAATAATAATAATAAATTAAATTTATTGTTATACAATAATATTATTAGTTCTCTATGAGAAGAGAATAATAATATCACATTACCAAATAACTGACTTTCCCAGAACAGAATATGTGAAAAAAAATTTAAAACTATAAGAAAATTATATATAAGTAAATACTTTATAAATCTAAATCAACAAATATAATATCAGTAGATTAGTATTAGTTAATAAAGAGTTCTGTTGCATAACCTTGGCTTGTGTGCTAACAGATCTTCAGTTAAATCTATAATTTAATCATGAATGCTCTTACATGTATAAATAATGTATAAACTAACAAAAACGGTGCTGCGCATGTATTATATAGATTCTTATATATTATATAGATCAGTAGTATATGAATAACAAAAAACCATAACTTTGATTTATTTTCTAATAATAACACTAGATAGTGCGACAAATCACTTTCCAGCATAAATGTTTGCAATTCTTTCTTAAACTTATTTACATTTTTTATTTCAATAAGAGATCGAGGTAATAGATTATAGAAGCGGGGTGCTAAGAAATCGTAATATCTAGTTCCTATTGTTTTTTGTGCTTTTATGGTTGTAACTGATTGTTTTGTCACATTTCTAGTACTATAGTTATGGCTAACGAAATTTGACTTCTCTATCCGACCGACAGTGGTAAGTACAAATCGCTGTTTTTACGAGGGTGGTCCCAGAAGTACCCGACCCAACAAAGAAAACACCAAAATTTTGGAAAAAGATTTATTTATTTTTCAACGTAATCTCCTTTCAGCTCTATACACTTCTCCCAGCGGTGTTCAAAAAGTTCGATACCCTTTTTATAATAAGAACTGTCTTGCTCCTCAAAATAGCCATTAACTGCTGACATCACTTCTTCATCGTTGGAAAATCTTTGACCACTGAGCCATTTTTTCAAGTTTGGGAACAGAAAATAATCCGAGGGGGCTAAATCTGGCGAATATGGTGCATGAGGTAGCAATTCAAACTTTAATTGATTAATTTTGGCCATTGCAATAACGGATTTGTGAGCTGGCGCGTTGTCGTGATGAAACAACACTTTCTTTTTAGCCAAATGCGGCCGTTTTTGCTTGATTTCTTCGCTCAAACGTTGTAATAAGTTTGCATAATACTGGCCGTTGATAGTTTTTCCTTTTTCGAGATAGTCAATAAAAATTATTCCACGCGCATCCCAAAAAACCGACGCCATAACCTTGCCTGCAGATGAAACGGTCTTCGCCTTCTTTGAAGCCAAGAGGACAAGTTTTCTTTTTAGCCGCATCTAAAAGGTGTTTATAATATGTGGTCAGGTGCTCATTTACAAAAATTGGTGCCATCGCCAGTGCAGGATATAAATCTTTGGTTGTTGGCTTCCTAGTTTTTGATTTTTCAAGAAATTCATCTCTGGTTTGTCTATTTGTAAATTGTACGACAATTGGTATTTTATTATTTCCATTTTTTGAATTTACGCGATCCTATCACTTTTGCTAGATTAATTATTAAATCTCTTACATTTTCGTTTGCGCTATCCGGGATACCATTTATCAAAAGGTTGTGATTGCGATTATATTGTCTGTCCTCTTCTTGAGCAATTTTTAGTGATTTCTTTATCTAGCTTATTGCATTTTTCTATAAGTTCCTGTATCTAGAAATAACTTTCTCTTTAGTTGTTTATTTTCTTCTTTTGTTGTATTAATTTGTTTCACGAACTCATCAAATTGTGAACTGTAAAAGTCCATCGCTTGTTGAAATTGGTTTATTTTGTTAATTACTTCTTCATTTCTTCTTTAATAATTTTCCTGACCAATTCCCCAATTTTATTTAAGTGCTTATCCGTGAACAGTTCCTTATCTTCTTCTTTCTGATCCATTATTATTTTACAAGTAAAACATCAAAGATAATTTTCCTTCTTTGGAATTTGTTTTCCATTTACTTTCCCTCACACCTGCACATACATAATGTAATCCACTTTTGCAGCCGTAACAATAAATAAAATTATTGTTATCTTCTGGCAGGTTTTCTTTACATTTTTCACATTTCATATTGCCCGTTCAATTTAATTATAAAACTCGAATAATATTGATAAATATTTCAGCTTTACTAAAAAATAATATAGTTATTAGCGCAGCCCATAAAACACGTCTTTCACTCACGAGTTCTCATGCGAGAATGTATGTATGCAGATGCTCTTTTGAATGCCCTTTGGAATTAATAGATGAATTTATAATCATCTTAATATGACCGACTAATACTGTGTTTATGTTATATAAACTATTTAATCGTTTCAGGATTATTAATTATATTTTAATTAATGTTTCTTACACATAGTATACAAATAGACAGTTTTTATAATCGATTTGAAAAGTAACACAAAAAATACTTGATGCAATATTTACATTATATGACTGTAAGAAATATACTCTTGTTCTGGATCAATTACGACAACTAATTGTGCTGACTTAATTCGAACTAAGTACATGGACAATTGTGTCAGTCTAGCCTTGCAGAAGGGAAAAAACAAATCAAAGCCTAAATACTTAGATGCTCTGAAAAATAAAACTTCGTCGAGATAAGAACAGAGGACGCTTTTAAAATGCTCTCTGGCGTCGACTTAATAAATCAGAAATCATCTCGATCTTTTTCTAGAGTAGGGGGCAGTATAAATCTTGTTTTGTGAACTGTGAAGAATTTACAAAAGAAAATTGAAAAATTCGAAAAAATGATTTCCGTCTCGGAAAACACCACATTTTTGCGAATGTCCTGACAATCAGTTTAACCATGCCTTTTCAGCACATCATCCTCCTGAGCCTCTAGATAAATTATCTAGAAAGACAGTGACAGTGTTGGATTGATTGCCGGGACATTCTCAAATTTCATAATTTTGAAAATTCTGCGTCGCATACTGGTGGCATCTGGAACAGCGTTGGGGGAGTCCCCTGAAATTTTACCTAATCTTCCCTCATTGAGTAAGTAGTTTGTAGCTTAGTCGGCAGTCCTGCTACGTCGCACACTGGTGTAAAAGTCACAAAAATAGTGCATTAGGGTAGAAAATCAAGTTCATGAAATTCTTAAATTACCTGTCAGGTAACATTAAGCATGAATAGGTGCATTTTTAATGCACGACCTTGGAACTAATAAATAGCTACGTTCTTAAATAACACTCCCTAGTCCAAGCGGCGACCGTAAGACTTTGACCGTCTTCAAACATACGGATAATTGATGGAAATTGTGGAAGTAGACAGTATATCGTAACGTGTTAAAATTCTCGATTTAATTTTAATGCAAATTTAAATGCATTATTGGTAAAGAATCTTAGTACAGCCCTGTACATTTTAGTATATTTTAGTTGGGTTAAAATTGCAGGCGATATATCCAATGTTTAAAAGGATGTTTTCTTTAATATCAAAGGTCATCCCAAAATGTTTTCACACAAGATGAAATTGCTGCTAGAATAAAATTGAATTTATAAAGATTCAAAAATAAAATTTGCCTTTTTAACAAAGGAATTATATGTCAAAGAAAATATTTAGCTTAAATTTATATTTCTGTACGTGTTTATCTTCAATTTGGATGAATAGATTCTCTGAACGCCGACAAATAAAAAACGGTCTAAAATCCCATTTAAAAATATCAGGTTTCAGCCTGCAAGCAGATTTCTGATCCGGTGAAAAACTTTAGAGAATATTTCAGAAAGATTTTATGTGGTCACTTCCTATTGGTTTCAAAAGTGCCAGTCTCGTTTTTGATAAGGTCGTTAATTTTTCCCTCCTTAAAAATCATAGCGCAAACAATATTCTAGCATCGCCAAGTGGACAGTCTGACATAGTCTAGCAGAGTCGAAAGACGGACGGCTGATAGCAGTCTCCTCGCGATCTGGGGCTTGTCCTCGGGGAACCTCCTGGTAGAATGTTATGTTAGTCTGCGTTCCTAAAATTACAGTTTACAATATAAAACCAAGTTTCGTTTACAGTACAGGAAGCTTAATTGTTTCATTTTATCGTCTAATTCTCTGTGTCAATAAAATTAACCAAAAACTCCAGTTTCCTGTTCGTTGAAAATTTGTGAAGGAAATTCAATATCGAATTAAATTTTAAAGTTTGTCATGTTGGTTAACAAACTTATAAGTAATTTAAAGTGTTATTAGTTACCAATTTAAGAAAAGAAGTTATAACATTTGGAATTTCAATGTTAATAATCTTTATCTTTGGGGTTTTCATTTTAATAGTAATATAGTGGACTTGCAGAATTTGGTCAGCTTTACAAAATTATTACGCTGAAATAATATAACCTAATAACGAAATTGAGTTAAAAATAAAACTTGTATTTAACAAATGAATTATTGGGATTATTGCAGTTTAGGAGTTTTAGTATCGTGGAGTAGTGCCGAATTATTACAGAAATAATTTTCGTAACATCAGTTAAGAAATTTCAGTTAATTATTGTAGCATCTTTACTAGAATTCATAGTTGTTCCTGTTTTACATCTATAATTTATGAGGTAGTCTGTACTTAGTGTGAAGTGAATTCAAGTGTATTATCGTGCAAGTGTTATTTTGTGAGAATTTAAAAGATTGCAAAATTCTACCAATTTATCAAGGACTAAAGGATAACTTGTTTGATAGCAGTAAGTTTTATGTAAAATTTATCTGTACCATTTTTTATTATGAGATTTTTTGTTAACTATGCAACATGTTCTCCTTAATAAGAATTCTTATTAGAACCTTATAATAACTGTTCTCAGTATTGTTATTTTAGACAAACAATTACTTTATCGACGAATAAATGAGTATTTAAATTAACCCTTTTGTGATGATACTGGACCGATCATTAATTGACGTTATTCAATTATCTAAGTTGCTCTAACGCCAATCTAACCAATGGTGATTAGTTATTTCAGTTAATTAATTTTAATCTATATACTGGATTCTTTTTTGCTTGGGAATCTAGAATTGTAAGGACTTCGAGCAAATGGCGCCCTTATCCTTTTACTATGTCTGCTACACCTTATTTCTTACAATTCGTAAGCTATGGAAACTAGTATCTACGCTTATGAGATAATTTGTAAATGGGAGATCTTCAGAGCTGGAGCATTAAAGTACAGTAAGTATCGTATTTATGAGTTTTGCAGTAAGTATTCAGTATTTGAAGTTTATTGAGGTTACAGTGACGTCCATCGCGCGGCGTATATTTGGCATTTTCAGTAAGAGTAATTTCGTAAGAGTATCAAAAAAAAGTTAAGTTACATTGGCGCCCATACGTGGGACTTATGGGTCGTGTGTTATGAGAAAACTAAATTATCAAGAAATTGCTTGTGAACTAGTTTTGAAGCAATAGGTTGCAACATGTCCTTCAAGCTTCATATTATGGATAAGCCTATCAATGATTTTCCAGTTAATTGTAGTGATTTTTCAGATGAAATGGGTGACCGTTTTCATCAAGATATTAAAAAGGCTGAAAAACTTTATCAAGGTAGATACGATAACTTTATGTTATCTGAGTATTGTTGGTTTTTGAAAGCTGAAGCATCTACTAATTCTAGAAAAGATAGAAGAGATCACAATTTCCTTTTAATGCTTAAAAATTGAATTCAATTATATTGTTATTGTACTTCTGTAAAATTTAATTGTAAATAATTAAACTACCAATAATCAATATTTAAATCATATTTGTGGCGAAATTTTATACTTTTGTATCAATTTCGTTCGAAAATTTAAAATTCTACAAACAATTCCATAGAAAAACATGAAATTTATACTTTAAATCTGAAAATTTTTATTTTTTTCTACATAGAAATTTTCAAAAATTCTTTTCTCAAAAACTACTCGTCCGACTTTTTTCATTTTTTTGGTATTTTACTAAAACGAATATACACTTCACAATACACATCTTAAAAAAGAAAACGTTCTGGAACTTTGTTCTAAGATTTTCCAAAACGTTCTAAAAATCTTAGAACCAAGTTCTAGAACTTTTTCAGAAACATTTTTATACACGCATTTAGAATTCACTCTTAGCTTTAACTAGACCCCAAGATCATTTAAATCGGACAAGCGATTGCTGAGATATAATTTTTGAAAGACATATTTAAATTTAATATAAAAGGCATTTAATCGGAAACGCGTCGTCAGAATTTTTCCAGATTTTCATCTACTCACAAAAACATCGATTGATATATAATTCGGTTAGGAAACTTTTTACACATTTTATTTCGCAGCCTTGTGCTATCCCTATTTTTAACATAACTTCAAAACTTTTCAATATGTTAATTATTATATTATAGCACATAATTAGTTTTAATAAAGTTCCACTAGAGCGCAGGTCGATCTTTGACGTATTCCAATTGTGTATTATGCATCGAATTCTCTATAATTTCTTGCTAATTTGGTTTATAACCAGCCTCAATTATTCCTGTTTTATGTGAAACTGGACATACTATTTGGTATCGTGATATTTATGATATTTTAATACCTCTATGACCTTTCTTAAGAGAACAAGAATATGCTTTTTGTCCATAATCTACCATGAGATTTAGATTTTAGATAGGGGCTCTACCTTTTACATAACAACTGATAAATTTTATGAATTAGGTCAATTTTAATTAAATTAAAAATTGAATACCATATAGTACCGTTATGTTATGTTATCACTTTTGTATATGCATGTGTATAAATTCCTGACAACCCTTGCCACCCTGCTATTAAAGTCTCTATAAATTCTACACTATGTTATTCCACAATCGTATAAAATGTTGAACACTTAGTCAACAGATAAAATTTAATTAATAAAGACCTATAAAAACATTTTATAAGCATATAAAATAGACTATGTGAAATTCTAAAAACCTTTTTGCCTTAATGAAAAATAAATACAATAGAAATTTATGAATCTTTTATATTATTGTAGGATGATATTCTCTTTTGTTAATAGCAGTATACATAAATTAGAAGGATCAACACATTTTCAATTTGAACTTAATATTAATTACAAGTGCTTTCAGTTGAACATTTTTAATTGCTCCCCCTCTTTCAAAAATTTAACTTCGTTTTTTATGTAGTTTTAAAACTCCATTGATTGTCTTGCTTAATTAATTCCTCTTAACCCTTATGCGGCATTTTCATTTTTTTTTCTGTATTATATAATACCAAAAATGGGAAAATTGTGACGACGACAGTAAGTCACGTATATAGGTATATCTGAAAAAATATGTTTGTTTATTTAAGGTTATTTTTTGTTTACTATATACCGTAATATAAAATTAGCTTTTGACGTCATGGGGAAAAGGTGAATGAAACAAAATTGTATTCATACAATAAAAGAAGGTATAAAATAAGATTGTTCAGAAAGATAAAATCTTAGATAATAACATTTACATTCGTTTATGTGCGGCAGTTTTACACATATGTAGCTACGAACTGCAATCCACAGGGTTGTCGGATTCGTTTAAAATATGTATGTAGCAGATTTGCAGGACATGTCCAAAACAAAAGTGTTATCACAGAATAACAACAACTCTATACTATATAGATATATTGTCTCAGTGTTACGAGAAGATTGAATTATACATAAATACAAAGCGCTAGGGAGATGGGCGCGAGCAAATGGGGACCGTATCTTCCGTTGAAATGAAATAGGTATTTCTGTACCCAGTATGAATGGTGTACATTCTGCCAGTTTCATGCAAAAGTAAAATTTAATTTAATTTTTTATTTACACTTCACGAAAATAATGCGACCCGAAATAAAATTTCATTTGAATTTTGAATATTATCGTGCAAAGACAGAAAGTTTGTATAGAATAAAATAATAGAAATAGTTTTTGTAATAGTTGGCAGTACTGCGAAATTAAATCAGGTTTAAATTCTATTTAGTAGTAAACATAAAATGTAACTTTAAATTCAATTTTATATTGCAATTTCATGACAGTTAACGAAAAGTAAATAAAACTTGTTGAACTTGTGACTTGTAGAAATGTATGAGAAGACAATTTAAACGGCTTATACGTACTCGCAATTTGCAATTTATTTACATTGTCATAAACATAATATTATGTTTTAGTTAGGATCATTACAAAAAGATAATTATAATTTATAATACAGGCAACAGGTACTGGTGGTTTTCAATAAGCCGAGAAAACAAAAAAGCATGCGATTGAAACGACATTTACTTACATGTACGTCATTGTCATCCTTACAGTCTACATTTTTAAGACTTTTATGGCGCATTTCCCGATATACCAACTCGCGTTTGATGTTGAAAGTTTTTTTTGGGCACAGTCATCGAGTCGCGACGCGAAACGCGTGTTAGTTGATTGAAAAATGCGCCATAAAATTGCACACTTTAATGGAGCACACAGGAATGCAATGACGAACAAATGTCGTTTGTTTGTTTGTTTGTTTTTGGGCGAGGAATCAGGATGGCGGAGCATCCTTCGTACCTCACGGCACCGATTGCTATAATCATTTGGCCGACCCTACTAGAATTTAGCCGAATCTGAGGGAATTCCACCCCCAGTAGGGATCTTTATCGTGCCAAACATCGCATTGACACGGGACCTACAGTTTTACTTCCTATCCGAAAAGAAGGCACGTTTTAAATTATTCTCCGCTATGAAAAATTACCAGCTCGGCCGGGAAAATGTCGTTTGTCGATCGCATGTATTTTTTGTTTTTCTGCCTACTGAAAACCATAATAAGTACAACTTGTCAAGTGTAGGATAGCCGGCGGAATGCGTAGATGGGGAAAAGACAGAGTCGATGTTCGACAAAGACAAAATGTAGGAGGTAAAGAGAAAGTACAATCTGTTACACAAGTACTTTTCAACTCACAAAAAGGGTGTAAATTAGAATTTACCTTAGCGATACAACTCTTTATTATACCCTTGTGTAAAATTATTAACAAACCAAAATAAGGCTTTTCAGGTAGAAATTACAAGTGACGAGTTTTTGTGAGAAAATCTTAGCGTGTTTTTTCATATATTTTATACTTTTTCGTAGAATGTACTACGTACTAGACTGTACTAGACGAGAACGTTAGGTGAAATGAGCTATCTCTACCCTAATGCCGCAAATATTATGCGCATCCAAACTTCGCCGGCAAGCTGAATTTGACAAGTTGTACATAATTGGAATAGGTATCTTACCAGTAGCGGCTCGTGAGATTGCGAATAGGTGAAGCAGAAATCATAATGTATGAATTATGTAGTAGCGTACTTAGTGGGGTGCTTTTGAAGATTTCATATTAGTATTTTTAAAGTTTTATTATTAATAAACTAAATAATAATTATTATTAAGAAAAATCACATCGTATCAATCATAATTATCCTAACTCATTTTTACAGTTTTACGTATAAAAATGATGAGATCTAGATGGTAACCCTCTTTGAATATAATTGAATAGTACTTTACTTATGGATTAGCAGGTAGGTATGTAATGCCCTTATACAATATTACTCTTATACTTATTGCTCTTCTTTGGAAACCATTGTTCCTACAAAGTGCACCGATTACTAAATTTATTTGGGCGCTCATGAACTGGACGCTAAGAATTTAGTTAATCCTTTTTGCGCTAAGTATACCTGTGAAGGGTGCCATGAATTGGACGCTAGAGATCCTTATGACGAATTGGACGCTACCCACTGCTGTGCGTGAAAGTGTTGTGTTGGTGTTCATCCAAAACAAAACTATCTTAATATATTTTTGAGGTTTTATTTTTTTATATCCTATATAAGCGAGTACAAAACCTAACTACAAATCTAATTAATTATTTACATGCGAATACATGTCATATGAGAAACAAATTTTACAAAATTTCAAATTTCGCCTAAACTATACCGTTTTATATTGGTATGTAATAGTTCTTGTACGCTTACGTTCTGCGGGGTCCCGAATTCGAACTTTTTCGTTTAAACTTTGAAGTCTTACATACGTATCCTTTTGAAATTGCTTTAGCACTTCAATAAATGCAAATATATTAGATTGGGAAGCGTAAGAATTATAAATAAATCTAGAGTGGAAAGACCCCATGGATTTGTGGTTCTTTCTATGATGTGGCTGCACTCTTCCCATAATTCCTTGGCCTCCTCAAATCTAAAAGCAATTTATTGGAATATCAGTAACCGGCAATAAAAAGATGTTAATCCCTTCCTCAGCGTCCAGTTCATGGGTAGGATTAAAAGGAACAAGGTACTTGGCGTCCAATTCATGGCTGCCGATTTATTTAATACATTTATGATTGATACTGAATTTATTTATTAGTTTTGATTTTTTGATTTCCGTTTATTACAATCCCAAGCAGCATTTTTAGTCACAGTTACGTACCAGCAACCACCGGTGGAACTATAAAGTTTTTGCCGTTAGTCATAAGAACGTAATTGCTACGGTATTGTTACGTGCCTGGAACCAAAATGGGAAACAATTCTCGCGTAGCAGAGTCGTTGCAGTAACCTCTCCGGAACTTGTCCAGCTACCTTTAGACTACGTAGCGGGAACGTGGCGGCGTAGTAATTGCTACTTTCGTGGAACTTTTTTTCTCTTTGACACATCGTGTCGCGTAGTTGCTCTCTCTTACTCTTGCAACTTAACAAATATTCTTTCACTTTCTCTGCTAAGGCTGCGGTCGTGTCACAAAATGGATTACTATTTTATTTGTAATACGTACATAATACATAAAGAGATGAAATGTTTTGTTATTTTGTCAATCTAGCATACCAAAATTATAAACCATCGCAACTTTTCTGTTAAATGCGATGATGATAGATCAAAAAATAACAACGTGCCTTCTTTAAATATATTTTTTAATAAAAAATGTCTTGAATAAAATATGACAAAAATACTTATAAATTGATAAACATGATCCAGAAACCATTTTATTTTATTCATAAGGCACAATTTGGCATCGATTTGTTATCTTTATTGAGAATTATAGTAAAACACTTTTTAACAATTGCAACAAATTGCAAATTGATTAATAGCCTTCAACATTTTACAAGTAAATATGGAGTAGTTTTGAAAAAGTCACCTTAAAGTAGTATTAACTGTAAAATATGTGTCTAAAGTTTGTGTCACGCTATAAACAGTAACGGGAACTAAACAAATTCTACTTCTAGGTTGTTACTACGAAGTATGAAATAAGATAAAAAATTCTGGAACTTTCAAGAGACTCTCACTATAAAACGACGTCAACGTTTCCGTAGCCAATTTCTAGCTCCCAATGTCACTGCAAAATTCCCATTGGAACTTAACCTCAAATTTAAACGTCAATCGTAAACAAACAACCAATATTTTTATGCTGATTGCTACTTAATAACAATTATTATTTAATGATGGCTTATTTTAAAGTTGTAGCGACAAAAGAAAAAAGGGGAATATATTTCACCCTTGTTTACTACATGATGGTTTACCAGTGTTCTCATCCCTATTTTTTTCTATTTTGTATTGTAAACAGGTGATTTTGTTTCCACTGATTTCACCTAACTGCTGTTTTAATTTTCTATAAAAGGTGGACGTATATTTAAAATTCTTCTTTTTTCTTATTGCATTTGCCTTTGACATTTTTATTAAAAACTTGCAAAACTACTACCATTGCAAAAACACAATTAACCTCCAAATTCCAAACTAACCTACAGGGGATATACCTCTTTAGATGTTACTGTCACTTCATTGTAATTTTTTAATAGTAACTGGAACTTTCTAGTAATTCTGATGCAAAATAAGTAGTGAAAATTACTTTCAAGTGATTCTCCTGGGTAGCATAAACGTAAGTTTTACTTTCAATACTACTGTATAGTTCAGTTTCTTTAAAGGTCAAGCAATGGTTTCAGACCGGTGGCAGGAACTTTCGGTGCTACTTTAAAGTTTTAAAAACTTTAAAGTAGCTTCGGGCAAGTTACTGCTACAATCATAATGTCACTTGAAGTTGCAACAACATTAAAGTAATTATACTAAGTAGCAATACCGTTCCACATACTTTAAAAAGCTACTTAGAAGTAATGGAACTACATAGTTCTAATAAATAGTAGAAGTAACTACATAATTACTAAAATATTCCAAATTGAAGTAATTAAACCTATAAAGTCATAAATTTATTTGTAGTTACGTAACAGCTACTCAATCAAAGTTCCGATCTCAGTTACCGCTACTTAGATGCTGCTTGGGATTTGATTGTTCATGTTCATTAAGTAGTTTTGAATAATTGCTTAAAAAGATATTGGCCAAAATAGATGGAGTTTTATTTTTTAAATACAATTTGTTATCATTGCAATCCTCACATTTTAAAATATTCAAATACGATGGGAGGCAACTTTTAGCTTGTCAGAGACGAAAAAATATTAATAAAGTTTGGTTACATTAATTTCACACAAAATTTTATTTTGAGAATATCTGTCCGACTTAAATTAAAATCGTGAAAATTGTATAATTGTATTCTATGTGCTTACCATTTTGGGTACCAATTCGTTTTATAAAAAAAATCTCAGCGATTTGCAGTATGATTTTCGTATGCTGTTTGTTTATTCATTCATTGCAGTAAATTGGAAAATAATAAATATTAAATCGCTATAGTAGTCAGTGTGAATCATTTTAGTTATAAGGTATCCTTTATCAAACACTGAAAACAATTAGCCCCCGCAGTTAAATTTCTGGATACGACTGATACACCAAACGTTTCTTTTGAAATCTGCGTCACTTGATATTTTCTATGCGAGAGTTGCGTTCTTTCTGTGATATATAGGTACTTGATTATTTTGAAAATGTTTAGAAAATGTTTAGTTAGTTTAGTAATTCATTTTTTATTTTTTCTGGTTCATAAAATCAATAAAATATGATTCTAATATTTTAAAACAGTAGCAATTAGTAAACATGGAGATTTTACGAAAACGTTGGTGAAGCAGCGCTTCACCTGTGTCATGTGATAAGGTGCGCTGTATCTTCCTGATCTGAAACTTCTTGCGACTAGAAACTAACATTTTCAGTGCTACTTCAGAATGGTGCAGCATCTGTGAAACTTCATGCTCTCAACATTACGTAACCAATGCATTTTACTTTATTTGAAATAGTCCACCATCGTTGGTAGATTTTAGTGTTTTTGATGTGTTGGTACATTGTGATGCGTACAATATAAATACTAAATAACTGAAGGCCCGTTGAACAATTAACGATGGGTTTCGTTAAAAAGGTACCCCCCTTGATGAATATTTGTTTTTCTCCGAATCTGGATTAAGTACTAATGCTTTTAGTATTCTTCATTATTGGTTCATGTATTATTTGTGAAAATTTGAACTTAAGTATAAAAACACTTATACGACAAATCCGATATTTCAATAATAAGCCGGTAAACCGAAAGACGAACTATTATCCATATTTTAATTCTTAGGAAATGACCTCCAAATGCTATAAATTGAAAACTAACTCCAAATTAGAATCCAAAATCAAAATCTAATGCAAAGCTAAATCATTCAATCAAAATCAGAGATCAAAACTGCGCTAAAATGTACCTTCAGAAACAATGTTGGTAAATTTAAAAACGGATAGCAACTGACGTCTTTGTAAGAAGTGGTGAATCTCGAGAACCACCGAACAGGTTTTGATGAGTTTCCACCGATTGATAGCTAGTTTCTTGAAGAAGGTTTTTATATAATAGGGTTCGAGAGCTTACAATGTGCATGTGCATAAATGTGCGGAATAAATCATTATTTATGAAATGAGTAATTGCGCGATAAACAGTTCAACTTTTACTCAGGTGGCCCCGGGTTTGATCCCCGGAACCACCCAGAGGGTTCTTCTGGCCGATAAAGCCTAAGTACACTTTGCCGTACTGTCAAATGGGCACGTCGGCAAACAGACGGTCTCGACAACCACATAAGCAACTTTCTGTGGTTGTCGTTAAAACTAACACTGCTTTATATCACGCACAAGTATGTATTTTCTTCAGTGGTTGGCAATTTAATTACAATTAACACTTATACAATCATGAATAAACACAAAGGCTTTCACGGGCTGAATCAATGATCAAAGGACGACTTCCGGGTTTCAACGGTGTCATATTAAGAACAACTAATAAGTTCCTTCCTTTCAGGTATATAGAAAATGACTACTGAATAATAACTCAATAATGAATGATATGATAATATATGAATGATTTAAAACTTGCTGAAAAAAAGCATTTAATTTTTGCAATAAGAAAAACAAAAGAAATATTTGTAAATATAATTTTGGCAGTTGGCAGGTCATCTTCACTATAGATTTACCTTCTAGTTATCTTCACTGGAGTTTTCATCCAGCAATACGTTTGCACGACTTATATTAAAAAGTAGTCACAATCTGATCTCTTGTAACAAGCTCATTATTGCAAATATTTATTCGACTACTGTGTAGAATTTCATTTGACGTATAAAAAATAAAAGGTTTTCGTTTTTGGATACAAGCAACTGCATTTAATATAAATAAATATTTAAAAATGGAGACAGTCCTATTTCGTTCTGGTTGAAACCAAGTTAACACTTGTACATATAAAATCTATTTCCTACTATCTTGCTTTGTATTCTTTAGAATTATGTTTAAAACTATTTGAAAAGTGATCAAAACTTTAGCTTGCAAGCAATAAGATTGGATAAAAAAAACTTAATCTATTTCATGATTTTATTTCGTATATATAATTACGTATGCTGCATCAAGTTTCTTTGAATTTTAAACGTTTATAGAAGAGCAAATTTCTTTCAAGATCATAATTCTTGTTTGGCCAGACATTTTCAGAGCTGGTAATTTGTTGCTTTTTGATAAGCTTGTATGGTTTAATAGCGTCTGCAACTTTTAATAAGATAATAGAAAGAGAATTTAGCTAATTTTATTATTGGTGGCTCATGATATCACAGTTAACGTGCGGGTGGTTGACAAATTCTAGAGCAGAACACCCCACGTCTAACAGTTCCGTATAGGAAATCAAGTGCGAGAGCACGGTTTCGTAGCGTCAGTTGATACACTATAATATGACTATTATATAATAGTGGGGATGGCTATGGGTGGTGTAAGAGATGTCCCATTTAAATTATGTAATTTAGAACAAAACGTGTAAAACTAATGCATTATTTTTTACCAGTAATACATTACTTAGAAAAAGTAATTAGTAATAGTAATGAATTACTTTTTGAATTAAGTAATGAGTAATGCTAATAAATTACGGTTTGAAAGTAGCAATACTGGCCTTTTTATTCTTGGCCCTTTAGATTCAAAAATTCAGAAATTAAGCCATTAAGCCTAAATATTTTGCAGTTGCCACTAACTTCCGAAACCTCACAACATATTCAAGGGGAATCTCGAAATCGAGTTACATCCATATCGTGTCGACCAAGTAAAGAAACTTAAAAGTTTTGAAATTATCGCTAAATTGTAGTGCTGGAATTTAAGTATAAAACTTATGCAGGTATCGGTAGGCTCTTACAAGAAAAAAGTTGCGCAGTAATCTGCATCGTCAGTTTCCATAGCAACCCACGTGGTAGGCCCTACACTTAAGTGTGGTACTAGCCATTCAGTCAACGTTAGTTACCGACTTGACGCGCTAACGTGGTTTGTGTTGTTAAAGTGCGAGTTATCTGTTATACTTATTTTGTGTTAAATACAGTGTTAAGAAATGAGTACAAACTTGTGAAGTAGTTACAAAAGTTTTCGAATTTTTACAAAAAGTTCGTGATGGTACCGAAGAAATTCCAAGAAGCGCAACAATCACGTAACTTCGGAAAATTTTAGCAACTGCAACAGGGATATCGCTCAGTTCAGTAAATAAAATTTTAAAAGCAGCTTCTGAAAAGCCAGAAAATACACAGTTTAGTTCACCAAAAAAGAAACGTCAACGAAAATGTGCTGTTACGGATATTAGTAATGCATGGCTTTCGCTGGAAAAATGCGCAAATAACAGAAAACTGCTAATAGAAAAAAACGATATTAGACTGTTAAGAAACACATTTTTAAAAAGAATGCGCATGTATCGTCGAGACGAGAGGGCAATTGTATACCTCGATATTCAAATTATTTACAAACCGTATTAATTTTTATATTTTCATTTGCTTACAGCTCTTCGCTACGTAAACGGTTCTAGAGCTACATCGGATTCATTGTTCAGTTAGATTTTATATGTAACTAATCGAAATTTTTAATGCGTTTGATGTATCTTAAACTATAATTACAAAATATAATTACTTATAATAATATAATGCGTACTTCGCCAGGATATCTTCAGCGTGGTCTGTATTTGGAGATTCAAACGCCTCGCGGTTCGCCGTGAACACACGAATATACAATCGGCGCCGTAACATTTTTCTTATAAGAACCGAACTGTAGCGTCTTATATAATACATTTCACACTGTTTTATGTTTGTATAGCGCATAGCTGAGTACATAACGATGTATGTTGCAAAATATTGTACTGTTTAGATTAGTTTAGTCAATTAGTTTAACTTTTAGCAAAATCCCATCTTTCCTTATGGAAACTGCTAAGCCTACCTGAAGCCGTCCTTGCATCTCCCGTGTGTACTTTTCCTATACAAGAAGTATCCCGTAGAATTACCAGCATTACAAGAAAATTAAAACTACATTAATAAAATTAATTAGCTGTACTATTCGAAATATAGTTTAATATCATTAGTACTTCTGAAATAATAATAATATACGAAAATACTTTAGCTGAAACATTCAAAAACTTTTTAGTTTATTAGCAATGTTAATCTGAGTTTTATAATTTACTAACTTTACTAACGATCAAGATTTAAATTAGTCGTTTTTTCACAATGTGCAACAAGTTGCAATCAGAACTGTTGAATCTTAAACTATAAAGTTCAAGCTCTCCGTATAATAAAACCAACATGCAAAAGCGAGCGAAAGACTAAAGGCATGTAATTTAAAGTTAGAGCATTTAGTTAGTTTATTTTGATCATCAGAATGCTGCTCGTTTGTATTTAAAGTCAGACATTAAATTGTTAAACAATTAATTTTTTTAGCTTGCACCAAGCTAATTTAATAGTTAATTAATTGCGCTAGAAATAGAAGTTTTTTAATATAAAATAATATATTATGACGGATTTCGTAAGGTCATTATATAATCTAACCGATGTGGACTTATTTGGAATAGGCCTGTTACAAGCGTAGGCCTAGAGTAAAGATATGTTGATTACGTAATCATTGAAACTAGTATTTGGTAAATAATAAGGAAATGTATATTTACAGAAGATATTGCTTGGCGGATCTAAGCGTAAATTAGTAGAATCAAAGCCACTAATTTACTAATGAGGTTTATCAATTCAATTTTTAATTAATGTAGGTATTGGATGTAGTATCTAGTATTGATGCTTATTACGTTAGTGAATCTGTTGTCAAATACTTACTTATTCTCTTTGTATTATCTAAAATCCTATTTTGTAGGTGAAGTAAAATGAAGATTCATTTAAGTACTAGCATTAACTGTATTTGTTAAAAGCTTTTGCTATTGTTAAGCAAGTGCCTTTATTGAAGTATAAGCAGACTATACAAAATTACTTTATGGCTTTGTTAGAGTACCATTCGTGTTTAATTGGTTGCACTATAGCATACTCTTATGTAATAAAATAAGTAAGAGAATTGATTGCAATACCGTCTAGTTTGATTGTGTCATGTCTAACACAATGTATTACAGATTGAATGAGATGAATGCTTTCGATATGCAAATGGCATTAAAATAGGGTATAAAGTTTATGTTACGTAAATTTTGCACCTTAGTGCCTATTACTCTAGATCGAAAAAATAAGAAAAAATAGTATTAATGCCTGATGTAAAATCAAATACTAACATTCGCCATAAAGGTTTATCTTTCTAATGGTATTAAATGCAGTTACTCCATTACTCTTCGGATGTCTATTACTAAATGTGTATCTATATAAGTACGCATTGTTTCTAATAACTCAACCATGTAAGTAGGCTAGTCATTTTAGTTGAAAACATCAAACTAATTGTAAAAGAAATAAAGTAAGGTTTTTCAGGCTTGGCATAATATCCCCAACAACATATCAAAAGCCTAGAAAAATGTAAGTATGGGAAAGCCACCGTATTGGCTGCCATCGTGGATTTACTCTCGAAATCTATTAAATGCGTATATTGCTCCGATTAAATTCAAATATATACCAAATAGAAATTTCCTTGAACCAGGAATCATATAAAGTCTTCATCTAATTTTGTTTCTATCATGTTACATTTGTTAGCAATAAAGGTTATTAAGTTATGAAAAGTATAAGCGTTTGAAAAAACTTTACTAAACTTGTACAAAATCGTTTAAATTACTGTACACTCTTTGAAAGAACTACTAACACAATTAAAACACCACTGTCATTTCCAACATATATATATCACTCTTCATCAGAAACACATCGTCGTATACTTCTTCTATATTGGAGTTACTGCAGACTATACCGTGACATTCACTGCAAGCTGATGAACATTCCAAACCATGTTTTCCGCATGAGTACCTTGAAGTACTACAATCTTGCATTTACATCTTATGATATCGAGCAGAACTGGGAGTGAAATTGCCAACCCCAATCCTCAGGGAGAAGAGATGTATTATCTTTCCAATCCTGAACTTGGTAGTAGACCCGTAAGTTATGGAATTTGGCAGCAGCTAAAATCGGTGGAAGTGACTGGACTTGAACAGCTTAAACCATATTCCTGATAGCCACCTTTGTACTGAAACATCTGTATCGTAGTTCATCCAATGTATCCAAAGTCCTTCATACTTGGCACCAATAGCATTTTCCCCGGCAGTAATTATGTCTTCTTTCAGACTGTTTGCATTGTTGAACACTTCAGCATACTCCATAAATGATGTATTTTTCATGATCTTCCTAATACCTTTGCCTTTGCCAATCCCAAACAACTGTGACGTGGTGTCACACCACAAAATGGCGTGAATAAAAAGCAAGCCGTTGAAGGTATTTGAATCCAATGACGACTTTGTAGTTTGAATGTTCCATTGTGGGATGTTGGTTGCACCACGCTTTGGTTCTGGTTTGAATATTGCTTTTTATTCTCTATTTTAAGATAGAAACACAGGAGTATCAGGAAAAGTGTCGTCTGCAATGACAACAACATCTCTTTGTTCAGACGCGCCAACTGCTGTCTGGATAGTCAGAAATTCTGCATCTCCAATTGCATGTATTGTCTGACATCCAACACTTTCAAAGCTTTCACTAAGCATCATCTAAAAACGCTGCTTATTCGTTTTACTTGACAGAAAAATATCCTTCTTCATTGTCAGTTTCATAACCATAGAAAATAAAACGTCAGGGGAACTTTACTTTGGTGGCCAACTCTTACCAGTACTCACTGACCTTCAAGCACCCCTAGTTCTGCTCGATATCATAAGGTGTAAATGCAAGACAGATTGTAGTACTTCAAGGCGTTCATGCAGAAAACATGGTTTGGGGTGTTTTTCAGCTTGCAGTGAATGTCACAGTATACTCTGCAGTAACTCCAATATAGAAGAAGTATACGACGATGGTGTTTCTGTTGGAGAGTGATATATGTTGGAAATGACAGTAGTGTTTTAATTCTGTTAGTAGCTTTTTCAAAAAGTATTCAGTAATTTACACGATTCTGTAGTATCTAGTTTAACAAAGCTTTTAAGACACTTATACCGTATCATCATAATGTTCATAACTTAATTCCCTTTATTATTAACATTATTAATATTTATTTTGTAATAAATGAAACACGATAGAAACTAAATTAGATGAAGCCTTTATATGATTCCTGGTTAAAAGAAATTTCTATTTGGTATATATTTGAAGTTAATCGGAGCAATATATGCATTTTATAGATCTCGAGAGTAAATCCACGATGGCGGCTTTCCCATACTTAGATTTTTCTAGACTTTTGATATGTTGTTGGTGATATTATTTCAAGTCTAAAAAATCTTACTTTACTTCTTTTACAATTAGTTTGATGTTTAGCCTTTTGTTCACCTAAAATGACTGGACTAATGTAGTTACAACTGTTAATTATTTACAAAAAGTAAATAAAGTAAATAACTATAAATCTACTCTGTAATGGCTGATTCTTTAACAAAATTGGAATGTCTCACTAACCGTAATTCTTTTAACTACCTGGTCAAAAGGCCCATTTTAGGAAGTAAAAGAAACCCGACCAAAATAAGGGTGTAAATAGGGTGTTCTGAAATCTGTAAGATATCAAATAAAAATCGGTCGGTACCCTTTTTTCAACATCCCTACATTAGTTTGTAAATTACCATTGGTGAAGTAAGAAAAGTGCTACTGTTGTAGTTACAATTTCTCCAACCTTTGATAATTTATTTCATTTTTTGAAATTTCTTATTATGGAGCCATATATATAAATTCGTTTTGAACCATGACCAACAGTTTCTTGGTAGTAAGTTACCTGTCTTTATTAATTATATTATTAGAAATTAATATATTTCTAATAATATAATAGATTCTATTATCTTGAATATTAAAGAAAAGCTTAAAACATTTGCGTATTGGAAAACACGTTTGCAATTGTAGCAGAAGATTGTTTCTGGATGTGTAAGTACATTTTAAATATTTGCAAGCTTTTTCCGTTTTTGAGCGTTAACTAAGTAATATGCATCTTGTTCGTGCCTTGCACAGTGGTGGTTGATATTAAGAACGGAATAAAGCTTTCGTGTTAATAATAATAACGACATTTTATTATTTAAATTTGTTTTGTAATTTGATGGTAGTAGGTGTGTACGAACTTGTAAGATGTCACCAAAGATAGGTTTCTACCATATTATTTAGTAAGGAACTTCAAAGAAAAATTCCGCGGAAGTATCACTACAACGCTTGCTAGATCACACAGCATCTTGCATACTCAGAAAGCAGTGATATCTATTATGTATGATCTAGAGGCATCAAAATTATGGGTAATTAGCAAATGGGGCTGGGATGGCAGCTCTGGTCAAAGTATGCATAAACTAAATTTGCTAGAAGGCAGCGATGAATTACTTACTTAGTTCCGCTATTCTTATTTGTAGCACAGAGTTTAGAGGCTAAAGATAAAAGAATTATTTGGAAAAATCCCAGACTCTTCAAAAAGATATTGCCGACCTATTCGAATGCAGTTTTTAAAATAATCCACTGATCGAACCATAGAAGAGCAGAAATACATTGACGATGAAATTTGTTTCCTTTTGCCAACGTTATATATAACAGAAGTGTACAGATTAAAATCTGCCAGAAATTGGTATTTACTATGGTAGATGGTAAAGTATAATAAATGCTGTCACAGAACCTACCTCATGTCAGAGATGATACTTATGTGGAACAACATCAATGCAATTTAATAACATAGATGAAATGTTGGAGAGGCCTATCAAAAAAAATGCTTTGAAGTTTGCATTGTCTACTCTGCATTTTCGAATCCGCATTTTTATCGTATAACCTGGCAATTAAGAAATGGCAGGCAAGAACAAGTGAGAAAAATAATTAGTCATAGAAAACAAAAATTATTTCATCCACAACTAAGCTTGTTGTTGATGTTCCAAAGTCAAGATTTGGAAGCAACAGCGATAGCAATACCACCAGGAGATTTCTTTGCCAATACAGAAGTCTTCAGAAATCACGGGCATTAAGAAAGAGCTATTGGAAGATTTCAGAATAACATTAATAACGTTAGTATCTGAATATCCAATAGATGTAAAATAATTTAAAAAGTACTGCATTAAAACGGCAATGGCTTTTGTGAAAAACTATCCCTGGTACAGTATGGCCATTACTGTTCACAAAATCCTTACTCATAGACCAGACGTATAGAATCTTCAATTTTGCCATTTGGGTATGAAACGCAGGATGCTCGCCGTCGAGATTTCAAAGACTTTCGAAGTTTTCACTCTAAATAGGCACATTTTCAGGTTAGTTAGTATGGACGATGTATTCAAACGATTTTTAGGAACCTCTAATCATGTGATTACTAGTTTGAGGAAGTTACCAAAAGTAAGGAAACAGCATTTGCCAAAAGAAGTTTTTTGACAAATGCTGACCGAAGATAAAGATTTCGAGGGGGACAAAAAAGGCAGGTTAGAATGCAACTGAATACGTTTATTCATAGATATACTAAGCTAAGAATTTATAAAATACTTTTTTAAGTTGAAGAATGTAAGACTTAAGGAAATTGTTAGTAAACAATAACAATATCAGTTTCATATAACTCAACAGAATTTGGAAACTTTCATATAGATCCGAGAAAAGTATCATACGAGAATAAGTTTGTACTTTGTAGTATCCTCTTACATGTAACTCTATTACTTATGTAACATTGTCAATATCACGTTCACAGTACGCATACTTTTGGTTACAGGTAGTTGCGATTGTGACATTTTATTTAATTGTGTGGGATATCGTATTTTCATTATGTAGATCAGCATTTTAAGCATTGAATAAATAGTCAATGATGACTAATTCTGTTTAACTTAAATTATTATAGCTTTGAATTCTCTGTAAAATCCCCAAATGTGTTATCAGAAAACGAAAGAATGTAAAGCAATTAGTAACCCCTCTCACCCTAATGTCTTAATGTGTTAAGTCTCAGGTCAGGTCAGTTAAACTCGGATTGGCGGTGGTGTTAAAGAGACCAAAGATGCAGATGTGGCATTCTAATATTTGTTATTGTGTGTTTTGATTACGAAGTGATAATTGTTTATGGTTGTTGTAGATGATGCAATTATGGTGATTAGCAATAATGGTGGCTATTCTCTGTTATTAGCAATAATAGTTTCTATTTAATAATCTGAAATTAGTTTATATAGCAAGCTATGTACTTGGGAGACCAAAAAATATATTTTTTTTAAATAAATAAGGGGAAAGAAATATTTAATAAAGTATTATTGAATTGCGCCTCCCACCTACTATTGTTGTAACGAAAATGCAGTAGTAGTAGGATTAGTTAGCAAATTATAAGACTAGTTCTTATAAAAGACTGTTTTTCTGTTGAAGTCTGATCAAAGTATATTTTTATGAGATGTTTTGATTTGATACATATGTGCACACTTCTGCTGCACAATCTTGAACTCGCTTTGAATCACTCGCCACTTAAGAATTTATAGTTAGAGAGACGCAATGGGAATTCATTGATGTATTTTTTACCATGCCAGAAATTATTAATCCTGTCATATCCAACGTGAGTAACAAGAATGGCCATGAGAAATCTGCATCTCGGTCACCCTGCGACTGCGTTCATTTAGTCATTAAATAAGGGCTGCATGGGACCTACACGCAACTTTTCGATGTTTTTGGTAATGATGGTTTGGTATTTCTTATGCAAAATAAAAATAAAAAAATGTGTCAATAGGAACTATTTATTTAATGGCCTTAAAACTCTGCAGGGCAACTGGGATGCAAATTTCTTATGGCCGTATTCTTGTATATCTTGTTCGATATGAAAAGATTAATAATTTCTGGCATGGTAAAAAATACAGCACTGACATCGTATTGCAGCTTTCTAAGTACTAACAGATTGAGTGCATGCAAATAAGGCTGCCTACCAGATCAGTGCTAGTCTTCGTTGTAAATGCCGTTCCATATAAACTATCAGATACTGTTTAATATGAAAGTTTTTTGGTAATAATTTTCTGACACAGAAGGTTTATAAAACTATTAATAGTAGAATATGTAGGACCAGTGAAATATTACAAGTTCTCATCAATTACGATGATGACTGTCTATCTGTACTGTAATGAACGAGATTAACCCCTATACGCTGCCGGTAAACATTCTAGATCGATGCGGAATGTATGACTCATCAGCAACTGAACGTATGACTGATCCGTGGTTGAACGAAACACAATACACCAGTCTAATCTAGCGTATTCCAGAAATCTTGTATACAGTATATAAAGCACCGCCGCGCAGGGAGGTGATTAGGCATTAGTGAACCATTGAATTGAAGGCGCGCATCGTGTAATTAGTATGAGATAAATGTTATAAATAAATGTTGTATTGTAAATAAATAGTTTGTAAATATTTAGTTTAAGTTCGTTAGCAGTTTATAATTAAAATGTTTATAATTAGTGTATATAAATAATATTTCTCCTGTTAATAGACGATTAAACAGCATTTTTAGTATTATTTAAAAAGAACGTTACAGTATCTATTATAACTTTTATGTCGGGTGGAATATGATCAAAAATGTTCATCATTACATAATTATAATTTGTAATGCAACGTGACTATCTCTATAATCGCTTAAACATCGCCACGACTGTTTGTAACCCGATTAAAGTCATGAGATAAGTGTATCGACTTCTCGGAGTAGTTCGAAATATGATGAACTATTCAGTCCAGTAGTAATCCCATATTACATATTTCAACGAATAGTCAATCTACAATCAATAGTCAAAAACACAAATTTTTTCACCAACACAACAAAACTTCCGATTCCTCCTATATTCCTATACGCTATGAAAACTTTCGGCGCGGCCTTTTCCGCGACGGCGATTCGGCGACAGACCGTTTTTATGTAGTTCTTAATATTAATCTCCGTCGTTTAATTTTTAAAACTTTTGTGTTACGGATAAGATATTTTTGTCATAATCAGAAATAACTATATGCTTTTTTACGATAGCAATTGAATTTTTGAACAATAACAAATTGATTTTTTTAGTAATTAAGGTAACTCTAGTGCCACTATCCACTGATAAAAGTATAAGTTATGATTTAATAACATAGCAGCAGCGTACAACTCCTTAATTCAGCCAACAAGCCTTTACATAGTTTGTAGCTGACCCCACTCTCCCCCCGTCTATGTACCCTAATTCACCAAATTCTGACCCAAATTTTAAAGATTTTTTGCTAAAAAAGATTTAACCTATCCCGACTGGAAAAGGAACCACCAATCTTCAGGAAATTCTGGATCCGTTACTGTTTGGAAATGTTTATCATACTTATATTTTTAACGAAATCAAGACCTATTTTTTATTATTAAATAATTTATTAGTAGAAAACTGTGCATCTGAAAAAGTGCCAAGAAAAATAGTTACAACATGCTTCCCTGCTTATAACTATAATTTCAAATTTTTCCGATAGGTAGATCTTGAGATTATAAAATTAAAAATAATTATAGAATTAAAAATTAAAGCATTATTGGTTATATGACACATTTAATAATAATACTTAATGTCATTGTTAACACTGATATTGTGACTGTTGGCGTTGGCACCGAAAAGACCGTCGCCGAAACGTACTTAACTGATTCCTACAAGCTATTTCTAACTTGCTTCAAATGTTTCTGTACTAGGTCTTAGGTTAAATACACTCGAGGAAAAAAAACGCACCACTTGAAAACGCACCAAAAATACCAGAATTTCAAACCGTCATAACTCGGCGAATTTTGGACGAAAATGGATGAACCTTTGAGTACTAAAAGTTTAAAGTGTCTAGTTTAAGGGCATGCGAGCGAATGTTACGTAAAGGCCTTTCCGCTCTCCGCAAACGCCCGCAGAAGAAAAAATGTTTTTGATTAAAAAATGCCAAACTTTAACAGCTTGTACGGCGTACCAAAAAAGTCATGAATCCTATCGACCACCAAGGCAATAAAGTTCAGTCTTTTTTCCGTCAAGTTTTCAAAACTTCGAGTGCCTACGATTTTTTGGCGCAAAGTTATGAATTTTTGAAATTTACCCTGCATTTTCCTCTTCTGCCAGTGACATTATTATCGGTTGAGTTTGAATCTTTTCTTTTCCAAATTCAAAAAATTTTGAAAAATGTTTAATTAATAAAAACATTTTTTTATTAACGTTCATTTTTTTAACGTGTAACCGCCGACAACGTTACCCAAGTGCCTAAATTAATGTTTTGATTTTTATTTTACTAATGTTGAAATTAATCAGTATCAGAAAGTTATTCGAAGCGTTACAATGCCACAATTAACGGGCATTCAACGTGCACGAATTGTTGCTCTTTTGGAGGTAGGAGTTAGCATGCGACACACACACACGATGTGTAAAATCCAACCGGCAACCTCCTCGTAGTGCACATCGGGTAACGCTGATGTCGGAAGTTACACGTTAAAAAAATTTAAGTCAATAAAACTTTCTTTTATTAATTAAAAACATTTTTTAAAATTTTTGAATTTGGGAAAAAATGTTCAAACTCAACCGGTAATAATGTCGCTGGCAGAAGACGAAAGACTCCCGACAAAATGCAGGGAAATCTCAAAAATTCATAACTTTGCGCCAAAAAATCGTAGGCACTCGAAGTTTTGAAAACTTAACAGAAAAATGACTGAACTTTATTACCTTGGCGGTCGATAGGGTCCACGATCTTTTTGGTACGCCGTACAAGCTGTTAATGTTTGGCATTTTTTAATCAAAAACATTTTTTTTTCTGCGGGCGGTCGCGGGGGACGGAAATGCCTTTACGTAACATTCGCTCGCACGCCCTTAAACTAGACCACAGTATATATAACAATCAGTAGGTTCACTTGCATGCGACACCATTCATTTTATTAATCCATCTTCGAATCACGCCCATAAACGAAGTAGTGGACCGACGTTTATCGGTCGGCATCGCCTACGAATAATAATAAAACGCCGGTAAATAAAACGCAGAGCCGCATTCAGTAAAATGTCTCGAACAAATATGTAAACAAAATCTCTTGTTATATAATAGTATAGTAAAATATGAAGTAGAATTATGTGTAGTGAACCATTTGATTGAAGTTGTTTTACTTATAAAATCTAATAAATAAAACGATAATCAATTTATATATTTAAAACATTTATTAAACTAAGTTAGAAGAGTTGTTTCTTGTTACATCGTTAATTACCAACTAAAGTTACATTATTCTTTCAAGCCATTAACCATATTCTTGCGCTGCAATAGTCATTTCATTTTATTTAGAAATAATTACGAACAAATGTATACAATTTGAATACCTGTTCAACAAACAAATAGAGAATCTAGGTCACCGAAATCACATACGTACAAAATAGGGGAGATATACGGCATTGTTTTTACGAGCGTATTTATTAAAAGATAATAGTATGTAGGAAAAAATAACCTGAAATCGGAAACCTGAAAAAACTAATTGTAGTTCTTTCCGAGGTATTTTTACAGCCTTTGACGGCACAACGACTAACACTATGTATTGTTTACTAGAGCTAATACTGCACGATTGTGGGTTTATCCAGCTCTGGTAAGTTCGATACATTCTGTTGCGTGTTTGAAACAGAACTGCTGTCTGCATACTGCCGACTTGCGCCAGCATGTAGTGTGGTGGATGGAAATTATTTGCGATAGTCACATTACTGTATGTTATATGTTATATACTGTGACTAGACACTTTAAACTTTTTAGTACTCAAAAGTTCATCCATTTTCGTTCAAAATCCGCCGAGTTACGACAGTTTGAAATCTTGGTATTTTTGGTGCGTTTTCAAGTGGTGCGTTTTTTTCCTCGAGTGTAGTTCTTAAAAAACAAATCTTGTTTTAGTTTAACTGTTATTGTGCTTATAATGAATATACTTTTTGTTCTTTTTTTTGTAATGCTTCAAATGCGTTTCATCTTCGTAGGCTTTTCCAACAAATCTTTAGACGAAAAAAGATTACAGAACTCTCATTGTTAATCTTTAATTTTAAATTTATTATTTTAGCATTTTCATTTTATATCACAAAACTCAATTACATTTCTTATAAAATGAGATTGTTTCGATTCTCGAGTCAATTTTAAAAATAAATCTTTGTTTGTATATGGTATTGGACATTTTAACGAGCTACTACGACTGCAGAGATTGTCCCTGTATTAAACAAAGATTGTGAAGTGTATTTTCATCTAGGTAAGCTAACAATTGCAATTTCTTGCTGTTATATGCTAAAACACCCTTGCAGCTCTTTACATTTTCCCTTATCGTGTTTTGTTATATTAAAGTTTCAACTACGTAGCTATAGGTTTAACCCCATTTACATTACGACTACAAAAGGTGTGATATTCAAAACATAATTAGCTTTAAAATTTATAAAGGTAAATGTTATCCTTTTATATATAGTAAATAGAAATAGGAAGTATCACAGAAAAGTTATAAAATATGAATTCATTTATGTATTAAAATGAATTGCATGGTAGCTTTAAGCTCGAGCTTGCAGGTCACATTTAAATAATGAAATTTAGTATAACTCCCTTTTGCATATTAAACATTTATTAAATAAGTGTAATTCTAGACTCTAGGGTAACTATAAGCACATTAATCATTTTGTATGGAACAATTAAATTTGTCTAATGGTATGGCTTTACTCATGTAAAACCTTACAGTAAGAAAAAGTGGAGAAACCTTAAAATTATGAAAGAGGGAAATGCTTTAACAAATTAAAGGCGTGACTATTTTGGCGAACTAAGTAAAAAAAAACTTCCACGGTTAGACTTAATGGACAAATAACGACGTCCGCAGAATCACCTACATTGATTAAATTCCTCTTGTTATAAATAACTTTTCTTTATTTAGAAGGCTGGTTCCAGTGTTGTTCAGTTCACTTGACATTGAGGTTTGCAGAATACTACTCTAGACCAAGTCAATACCGGATTACCGTTTTCTTAGTATGTTTTGCAGGAAGATATGTGAGTCTTCTTAGTATATTCATCTCCGTAGAAGTGTAAAATTTAATTTAAATTGAATAAAGGTGGTGATAGTGTTACTTAGGGCCTTGAAACAGATTGCACAGTATTGTGGGGAACATTATCTTTTGAGGTAATAATATTACCATCCTACTCCAACAAAAGAAATGAGAGAGTGCAAAGATTTCACCAAATATCAAAACCGGTATCAAACTTCGCTACCTTGTCGACGCTATTTTTTTACAGTTCCGTAATTTATGACCGACCAAACTGTGGTTTTCTGTATTCGGATATACTTATCACACTCCATATATTATAATGAAGCAATACGGTCAATTACACATTTAAATCTTTGCATAATTCTTTTTTTTGCACTTCAGGCCAAATCATTAAACCGATACGTTCTTCTTCCATCTTACTTTAAAATTAATTACCTAATAAGCACAACACATTGCGTCGGAGTTGGTAATTAATTGAAGTAATTTAGTAACCACGTGGAGAGGATAATAGTTTGCAGATCTTGTAGGTATTCCGATTTGGGACACTCGATAGCAGTGTAGAAACGAAATTAATTTTTCAATGAATTCAACGAGTTTTTGAATCGTCAAAGCCGTATTGTATTGGAGTTTTCCTGATAAGAATGCGAAAACTTTGTTTCCATCTAATACTTTGTAGCAGATTTGTTTCAATTGCTCAATTCGGTTTCGTGCCTACCCATGTAGGAACTGTCAGTCTTGACAATAGGACCCAGCTTGGTTGAATATTGGATAACCAAATGTCGTTATTTCAACATTGGCCCAAGCCTCGGCCAACCTTCAGATCCCGCGCCTCGGCTGCTTTGTCGTGGCCCAAGGGTCAACCAACGTCTAGGTACCAATTCTGGGCTCTCTAATCTTTGCCCAAGTCAGGGCCAACCTTCAGCGCCCTAGTCTTGGTTTCTTACTGTTTGCCCAAGCCTCAGCCAATTCTAGTATTTTTAGACTTGGTTTCTTAGCCTTGAACCAAGTTTGGGCCAATCTACACATATTCTACTAAATCAAGCTTGTGAAGTTTTCTGTCTTTATTGTATCAGCTAGTAATTAATTAGGAAAAAAATGTGAGAAAAGTTAAACTAAAATACCTACATAGATTATAATTATTATTACTAAATATAAATTCAGCTTTCAAATTTTTGCGCGCTTCTATTCTTCGAAACAAGCACATACATGAAAAGTCAGTAACGCGGCAACTGCAAGGGGAAGCCTTTACCGACTTACTGCGCATCCGCCTACCATGAGTGATGTTACGTTTAATAGTTTTGTAATATTATTAATAAAATAATGTTTATTTAAAAACAAAGCTACGCTAATAACAATAAATACAATTTCTGGTAGTAAAAATTAAACTTGTATGCTTGAAAATAATTTTTTTAATCACTTTTTTTAATTTATTTGTTTAACACCTAAAATATTATTTATTTCGTATAAAATCAGTCTCAGACTTGTTCTTGTGTCACAATTTTTTTAAGATACGTTGTTATGTTGAATAATTGAACGAATTAAAATAATTGGTAATAATTTAGAATTTTCGTGTTAATTTGTTTTCTTCATCAAAGTTATTTGATACAAGTCTTAATAAGCTATAGCACAGCAATAAATATTAGGTTGGTCTCATGCTCAAAGGTCAGTAATAACCCGGAGCTACCGTTGGATTCTGAACCTACACTATCAATGATTGTCAGCCTTGATACCACATTAATATTAAGAGTGGTCCAATATTGGTTAATATACCTTGCGCCAAGATTAGTATTAGCATCGGCACTATATTGATTTTCACTATTGGGCCATATCATCAATCTAGGGGCATGACTGATTAACAAGCTTGGCACGAAGTTATCATCCCGATTTTAGACCAGCCATGGGCCAGTCTTGGATTTCAGGCTTGTACCAGAGATGATAAGCATTGTCTCGAGCCTGAGCCAACCGCGGGCCCTTTGTTATTTCCTATATGGGTATAGACAAACAATTCTACTCCACGTCGAACAATGTAAAAACTGTATCAAAATGAGTGAATAAAATGTTGAAGAAATTGAAAAAAATGACCGTGGTCTAAATACATAGTCTCCGGACGACTGTTTTATTTTATAACTCCACTAATTGTATACTGATATGGGAGAATTTTCTTGTTCGATTCAGTTTGCTTCTTACCATTATTAAAAAACAACATTTTAATTTTACTGGTGGGAACTAAATGCCTTGTTTGAAAGCCTTTCTTACTCCTTGTTAAAAGCAAAAACACATCAAAATGTATTAAGAAATCAAATAATTGAAAAAAAAGGTTTCAAAGTAGTCTGTAGGTATATCAAAGTTAAAAACTTTTAAATGGGAATACTAGGTCAGCAACTATCTCCATTACCCCTCCAAGATACCTTCAAGACTGTCAGTACAGTGGAAGCTTAACCAATTTTAACAGTGAAGAGAACAATTTTTAGAAATAAAAGTTATTATGAGTTACGAGCCACAATCTTTCACACCTTTCTTCTTGTCTGGATACAGAGCTAAACAAAATTATCGCTTCTGTGGAACTTAAAATCCAGACATTATATATGAGACGTCTTTACATCCTCTTAAAGGTACTACTTGGGGCGATGTTTATGCTGAAAAAAATGATTCGCCCCTACATCTTTGAAGACTCTGCAGGGAACGCGGTAACTGTCAATAGGGAGCGTTACAGGGTCGTGCTGACCCACTGACTTTTTAATAACCGAATTAGATGAGTTGGAACCAGCAAGACGGTGCCACACACAGTGCGTGAGACTATCAATTTATTGAGGGACATTTTCCTTGGCCGTCTCATCTTTGGTTTTGGCGATTTGGCGTAGTCAGCAGATTACCCGATATGATTGTTCAAAATTTCTTTCCCTGGGAGCTATCTGAAGTCGTTAATTTATGTAAACAAGTCACAAACTCTGGACGCCGTGAAAAAGAACATTCGAAAAGAAATAGACCAAATAACACCAAAAAGTTCTGGGAGAAGTTATGGAGAAATACGGCCAAAAGAGCTCAACTTTGCATTAACTCTGGAGTAGGACACTTGGCCGACATCATTTTCCACACTTGATTAAACGAGATTTGTAAGCCTAAATAAAAATATAATAAAATTAAAGTATTTTTATATACGTGCTTCAAAAGTTTTACAGACATTTCAAATAAGATAGCATACATTTTCCGCGAAAATGTATAAAGATGCTAAATATTATGGTAAAATCTGTTTGACAATAGACATAACATTAGTTTTCACACTTCGGTCAAAAAATAAAAATCATGCTGCAGTAAAATTTGATGCAGATTTTAGCAAAATTAGCAAAAATACACACATTTGCTTTTTAATAATAAATCTATATATTTAAAACACAAGGTTTATTTTTGTTCCAGTTCCTTTGAAAGTTCTACTGGGTCGATTTACGTGATTCTCTTTTTATATTGAAACTTTCGTTGTGTAAATTAGTCAATTACTGTATTTCTTTAAGTTTTATATCTTTATATAAATAAATCTAAAAAATTTATTTGGATACGAACGAGAATCACTTACAACGCCCTCTCAACTTCCAGTGTTGTTAACTTTTAGAACTAATTACAATTATAAAGGTTTGCTGCAACCACCACTTGCGTTTAACGGTTTATTTACTATTAGGTTGCGTAGACAAACCAGCATTAGTTGAAAACCATGGAAAGCAAGCAAATTGTTCAAATAATAGAAGATGGAAATTACTTATTTATAGCTGTTTCATATTGTTTGGACAAATCATCGCGAGATACGATTGCAAATTGTTACAAAAGTTGTAAATAGGCGATCATTATAAAGATTTCAATTTATAAAGATTGGCGATCAAACTTATTGTGTTCCCATTAACACTACTTTAGGTTACCAAAATCTTATGTCCCTCGATAGTGAATACACTAGCCGAAGTTTATTGTATAGGTCAATTTTAATTTACTAATCTATACATTTAAAACACGACTCATTTTTGTTCCACTTCGTCTACGAGTTCTACAAGACCGATTTGCTTTATTCTTTTTTGTATTAAAGTTCTGACTGTAGATTAGTCAACACTACTTACTTTTTATTTTTATTTAATTTTTATATTTTTAAAACAGTTATATTTTGTGATTTTTAAAGTATTTATATTTTTAATTTAAAAGGATTATTTGTAATCGATGCATCTCAATACGCTCTAGGCCGACTGCTTCGTCAAGTTTTGGAACTAAACAGCCTTCCTATACCTGATTACTATGACACCAATAGTTCTCAGTCGAGTTTCACGAGTTTCTATTTTATGGAGCATTTTCACGAAAATCGATATTTCTGCCTGCCCCAATGAGTATTAATATATAAATACATGAATTAAATGTAGAATTTTATAGTAAGAACGGGTAGGTATAGTAAGTCGGGGGAGGTATCCGAGGAGGAGTTAGCCGGGAGAGGTATCCGAGGAGGAGTTAGCCGGAGGGGATAAGTCAGAGAGGGTAGGTAAGTTTGAGGAAGAGATAAGTTGGAGGAGAAAGTCGGAAAAAAGCAGAGAGACAGGGGTAACTAAAGGAGGAAGATAGGATAAGTAGGGATTGGAGGTGGGGAGTGTAAGTCGGGGGTGTTTGTTAAATAACGCGTTCAAAAGTTCGTCTGAGAATGGTAAGCTAGTATTTTTCAACTGTTTTTATTCGATTGCGTTTATTTAATAAATGTTAATATTAAATAATCACTCTTGGAAACCTGAAGGATTGTAATCACACAACGAACGTTGTAGATAAGGAAATCCATCAATAGATTAGCCCTTTGTCCGTCATGTCTTGACATGGTTTTTCTAGTAAATGAATAATTCTATCTCAGAAAATGATGCCTTGACAATTATTATTGATTTCAAAAATAAGAAGGCTTTCTATTTGTATAACGAATCCAATGAATCAATATAGGTACGCTTCTGGATACTAGTATAACTAGATCTTGAAGCCTGTCTGTGTGCATAGGCATATTCTGTACTGCAAGTACTGCTAGTATGTCTAGGAAGACTTTGCAGATGTTAACAATGCATTGGGCAATCCTGTCTGATACTTCAAACTGTGTTCATAAAAGAACGCACTATTGCTACATACCATCTACCGTGTTTGCTACTCTGGGGTCGGCTGGCCGAGCTTGACTACTATTATGAATATGAATCCCGGTAAATCTCAATTTTTTATTTACCTAAACATTTTTGTATTCGATATTTCGTAATCACAAAATGCATAATGTAAAATTTGTTTATGCTTTTACACGTAACATCTGAACTAACAAAGTCATCCAGATAATTAAATTAGCAATATATTGCGACATGATGTAATTTTATAATTTTAAAGAATTAGAGAATTTTCGTAGTTTTAAACTGGAATACTTGACTTCTTATGCAATACAGATATTTTTTAAAGCAAGAGTATACTACATTACTTTTAATAGCAATCTCAATATCAAAAAGCGATGCAAATATATAAAATAGATCGACAAATGCAAAGAAGTTCGATTCCTTTATGCGTGTATTTAAACTACTAAGTATGCCAGGCAGGTCTTGGCCGTACTTGGTATGAAACAAGCTACGCTCGGGGCTGTAACGACGGAAGTTTAGAACACAGGTCGTAAGTGGTGAATTATATCGTGAGTTTCAAAGCAACTACTTGTACCACATCGGCTGGCCGACCCCAGCATCTTTTAAACGCGAATCTCGCTAAATAGTTATCGACTGCAAACACCAAATTTCTACATTACATTTTAATAATTGTAGTTTAATTATTACTTGTTAAATTTAATATTTAATCTTGCTTATTATTTAAAATACAAAATAAAGATGAAAATATTTCTTTTACAGAAAATAATGAATTTTATTCGCAGTATTATTTGATACGGCCCGGCCGACCCTGCCGCCTCTCACCAGCCGCCACTGTTCCATATACTGTTGACATATTTGCTGCCAATGAGGTACTGCCTTGGTTAAAGGTTATACAAAAATATTTGGAGTAAAGTTAAAAATGAAATTCTTATTTTACATTCATAGCTTAGACTATTAAACCCCTGAACCGTAGCTGCTGCTTGATGCATTGCTTCTGCCTGTTCCGGGTGCCCGACAAGGTGAGGCCGAAGGGTCCCGTCATGGCAATACGTATAACTAGTTTCTAGTTTCTATTTCTAGTTTCCTCAAAGAAGTTTCTAAAAACCTTGTTTAAATTTGGCTACACCGATATTTAAACATTTAAAAAATAGAAATATTCCTGTTTTTCTGATCTAATTCAGCGAATATAATAATAATAATAACTACTACAACCCATAGCCTAAACCAAGGCCCCAGAAGCTATAAGCTTGTGCGGGGGGGAGGGGGCGATTATTATTATTATGTAGGCCCAATGTGCGGCTGCAGCCGACTTACAGATGGAATAGTGAACAGATGAATAGTGTATAAACATGAACTGCAAATGTCATAGTGGTGAACAGAAATGGCAAAAGAAAAAGGAGACAGAGGCAGCTAAACACTGGAAGAGATTTAAGTTTGTAGTTATCGGAAATGGATTCGCGTGTTCCTTCTCAAGAGGACGATACCATGGAAACATGGCCAGAACAGCTGATTGGTCCAAGTGTACACAGAGAAACGTGTGTTGCTTGTTTCATAAATAATTTAATAATGTGATAACTTTGGTTTTAAGTTAATACTTTAGGAAGTTAAAAACTTGCTTACCTAACTTGTTTTCGAAAAAAAAATTTTAATTAAATTATTTCACATGTTTTACGTGAAACATTAATTTTAGAGAAACTGTACATTCAAAGTTAACCAAAAAAATACCACTTAAATTTCATAATATTTGAATTATTTTCCCAAAACTTTAAGAAAATCATATGTTTAGGGACTAAATTATTACCTGTTTTTTAGCAAAAAAGCAGTTTTTTTTGGCAGAAAACTGTTTTTTTGGCAATAATTTAGTCACTATACATACGATTTTTTAAAAATTTTGGGAAAATAATTCAAATACTATGAGACTTAAGTGGTATTGCTTTGGTTAACTTTGAATGTACTAGTTTCTCTAAAATTAATTTTTCACGTAAAAAATGTGAAATAATTTAATTAATAATTTTTTCAAAACAAGTTAGGTAAGCAAGTTTTAACATTCCTAGAGTATTAATTTAAAACCAAAGTTATCACATTATTATATTATTTATGGAAAAACAACGATTATTGATCATGAGGTTAAGATTTATGCACCGTATTGTGGTATCTAAATGGCCCCTTTGTAATGATTTTTTTAATTTGGTATAGTTATTTACAATATAAGTAAATCCACTGTGATTTTGTTTAGAATTTTTGAATGTATTGTTAAATTTTTTTGGGTACACTAGGACATATATTACTGTATCTTTCTTAAATTAAATTTCTGTTTGTGCACTAAGTAAGCATTAAGTAAAAATAAAATGAATAATTCTATGATTCTAGCTACAGAATAATGGTTTCTTTGTGAAAAATCACATTCTTTATATATTGCTCAAGAAAATTCAGGACTATGTGAACACTTGATTCTTGGAAATAACTAAAATACTCGTATAATAAAAATAATAGAAATTGTAAGTAGAGTAGTAATTGATTAAAACAAAATGGGAAGACTTTTCGCGTTTTGTCTCTGAATTTACTAGACATCTTCAGGAATCTTTACATGCCAATCAAGGATCATGATAAATAAACTTGCCCTGGAGTTCCGACCATTAATGTTAAAGCTACTAGAAATTTGATTGTTTTACTACAACAATAAAGGAAACAACAGGAATCAAATTTTTAAGCTGCATATGACTGCATTGCATGATTGTTATTAAGTTTATATCTTACATAGGTAGTAACAAAAACTAACAAATGAACAGTTGACATAATCAGTAATGTGTTAACTGAATGTTACAACTAGGCCTTTTAATCTATTCACCTCCTTATAAATTTATCTGCTAGTTAATTGTCATGGATACCATTATGGGAACAATTGTAACTATAGCAACTAACTTCCAGATAAATTTAAAAGGAGGTGAATAGATCGGCCCTTTAGTATTTTATCGCGTTGCAAAAATATTTTCTATGAAATATTTCCACTTTTGTACAATGTGTTGCCTACTCACATTATGTTATTTTGTATTATATATGTGTATATCCGTTTGTAGAAAACAATCAAATTTGTTTAAAATGTTCTGGTTTTCTTTAGAGACATTTTAATAGCTATATAAATACAAACAATCCCAAACAAAATGGTTTATATAAAAATTGGTACTCGTCAAAAGAACTCATTTAATATTAATCTGGCTGATGCGCACTTAAGGGTATTCAACTCGAGCGAAAACGCTCACCGATAAGATCGGTACAGACTTCAGTACCTAGTACTAAAGGTATTTGTTTTCCAGTAAAGGAGTAAGATAAATATTTAATTATAAAATAAGCAAATGTAGAATAAAGTAAATTCTAAATGTAAAGAAGTTTTAATTAAGTTTTTCATACGTCTTTGTATATTTACCTACTAGTAACAACCGAATTCCAAACACTTTGCCTAATTATGCTTAGGTACATTAAAATATTATTTAAAAATTACATTTCCTTGCACCAAAACGGAGTAAAGAATAATAAGCTTCATTTGCCAGAAGCAAGTTTTTAATTATTAAAGTAAACAAAAAAATGTTCAATGGAGCGCAACGTTTTACCTTTATTTTTAATTATGTAAAATGGGTTTTGGACAACTGAAATGTGATTTCAGAACAAAATGAGGCACAGTTTAAAATTAGGGCGTAACTGTTATTAAAGTCAGGAAGAATACTGGGGTGCACCTAAAATGTCCAACGACAACAGAATTTGTAAAACACGACTATCTGTGCCCTTATAAACCGTGCGAAAATGTGTTTCCACTTACTTGATTTCTTTATATTTAAATAATTGTATTTGGAGGAGTTTAATCGTGTGTTTCTGGAAGTTCGTAGTTAAGCTAACACATAGACAACAAAAATTACAAAGTTCAAAAATAGTCCATCGATATTATATTGGCAGGGCGGGATCTTTAGGTTTTCAGTGTTTTAAAGTGTTAAAGTCAAAATATTTAGCTTAGAAGGCTTGAAATGTGAAACACAACCTCCAAACTGCACTCCAAATAAATGACTTGTAAAATGAATATGTAACATAATGTTGAATTTAAATTTTACTGAAATTAAATATTACAGTATTCAATACTGATTTACATTACTAAATATATGATGAAGTTTGAAGGAAATCAAGATGCTTGTTGGTCAACAATCTTGTTGGTTTAATTAAAGATTAAAAATTGGTGTCCTCGAAAGTAATGAATGTGGGATAAGCGATACCTCAAGGAAAATATATCTGAAGATTCTTCCTTTCGAAAACTGAAATGAATAATATCTTCTTAGGTACTATACGCGCTCATTTTAGTAAGTTTGAATTGGGCCTAGTTCCCAAGAAACTATTCTGCTGGAGTTTCTCAGTTACGAGAATCAATACTAGAGAAAAATTGTTGCAGAGAAAAATCAAAAATTGTACTTAAAGTCTTGCTTTTCTGTCAAAATCTAATCTACAAACTGTCTTGCTTAGGTACTTTTGACATATACCATTATATGCTACTATTAATATCATGTAGATAGATCAGACAAATTAGCATAGTGCAGACAAATGATTGTTTCTGAAAATAATATTGGTTATATTTAGAGGTTATGTGGGCCTATCTTATACATGTAAGATGTAACTAGTATGTCCTTTATTAACCTGATTGAGAAGCTTTAAATAATTACTCTGAAAATAGTAGTACAATCCTTCAGTAAAAGAATATCACCAACATCTGACTCTAAAATGTCAATTTCTGGTTTACAACAAAATACAAAAGTAAAAATACAACAGCATCACAATCTATACATTCACAATGAGATAATTCCATGGAATCGTCAAACTGAAACATTTAAATAGTTAGGCATATATTTGGACACCAGGTTAACTTGGAAATACCACATCAACAAGAAGTTGAACATTGGGTATAGTCACCTAAAGTTACTATATCCGTTGATTAACAGGAATACTCCACTAACTGCATGCTTGTTATACAAATCTGTCATTATGCCAGTTCAGTGTGGAGTATAAAATCAAGAACTAATCTTAAAAAAGTACAAACCTACCAATATAAGGTGCTACACATATTAATAAACGGATCTTGATTTGTACGCACCCAACAGACCTATGACGAGTTAGGAATCAGTACCATCGAACAGTTGAGAAGTACAGTAAAGAAATTCATCAGAAAACATGTCAGTACTCTACGTAGCAGCAACAGCGTAACTATTCAACAACTCGGCAAGAGAGTTGTGATCACACTCATCTCAAGAGGAAACTGCCTCAAGACCTAACGTTGATATACGGCAAATATGAAGTAAATTTTTTTGCCTTTCTGGTACTTAATGATATTGGCCGTCATCACAAGGTAAATTCAAACAATACTTTAGGGTCACCATACATTAGCATATGAACCTAGCATAGGGTGCTCTTTTCCGAATTAAAGTCATACGTATTCGGTTTTCGTATGTCAACGCATGCCTGATCAAATATTTAACAATAAAACGTTTCTTACCTTATTCGAAGATTCGGCTTAACGGAAGGGTAACTGTAAAAATACAAAAAAATCTTTTAGTATAGTTTAGCAAATGAAACCGTAAAATTTAAATAATTTTGATTAAAATAACGTTAAATCAGTTCAACAAATTACACCTTAATACAATAATAATTGTTCTTACTGTTAAAACTAATTTAACAAACGGCTGTACGACTGATTCACTACAATGTATAGACAAAATTCTAGACTTTCTGCATGTTTGTCTTAGTAGACTATAATTCTGTTTTTGTTCAAGGGCAACTTGTGCAACGCTGTGCGCATTTCGTGCCAGAAATGACTTTAGCGGTCTCGAATGAAATTTTGACTCGGTTAGGCTCGTCAAAAGACTTTTATTCTTGGCTGGGTCCGACAGAAGAAAACGAACTACAAAAGTAGAAATCGCCAACTTAAAGCAGTCTAGAAATATATGCAATGCAAAATAAAAATAGTGGTGGTTTAAAAAAAGTGGCGTTTACCTAAAGTGACCACACGTCCCGATTTTGACGGGACAGTCCCGCTTTTTGGTGGACTGTCCCGCGTCCCGCCGATTTTTAAAAATATCCCGCTTTTTAGAAAATATCTGCATTTCTTATTTTAAATGTACTGTAAAAATATATTACCTATTATTTATTAAGTATTATGGTGAATATAAAGAAATAAAAAATACATAAAAAAAACACATAAAATGCATGCAGAGTAAACTAAATTAGGCAATGTACCGAGTTAGATTTACTCGGTGGTGTTCGATCATTGTCGTTACGTCTCGGCTTAATTCAGATAAGTGCAGACAGTGCGGACTGCCGTTAGACAGTGCGGTTTGTTGTTTTCAATTTGACGTTCGGTTTGACTCATTATTTGATTGACGAAGGTAGAGCAATAGTCGCCACAACGTAACGGTCAATAAGGTAAAATTTAATACTCTTTTTTAGCCTTTGTAGTAAATTTTTTATTTATTTCTAGTATTTACCAACAGAATAAAAGATGAGTAAAAAAAGAGAATGCAAATTTAATGAAGAGCTAAGCAGAAAATTTCCATTTATTAAAAAACCAAAATAGACTATATGGTACGGTGTGATAAATGCAATGCTGAATTTTCGGTCTCACATGGTGGAAAAAACGATATTATTAAACATCTAGCGACAAAGAGGCACACAAGATTTTTGAATAATGCCACTTCCTCGTCTAAAATGGAACAGTTTTTTCGCAGTGCTAATTTTGGCAACACGGAAAAACAGCTAGCATTAGCGGAAGCGCTATTTGCTTTCCACACCATAAACCACAATCAAAGTTTCAGATCAATGGATTGTACGTCGCAAATGATCAAAACATTATACGACAAAAAATTTGCATGTGCAAGGACAAAAACCGAAGCAATTATTTGTAATGTTTTTTCACCATATTCGTTTTCACAATTGCAGAAAGAATTAGAAAAATGCGCATTTATATCCATATATTCTGATGCTTCCAACCACAAAGATTTGAAATTATTTCCCACAATTGTTAGATTTTTTGATCCAGAAACAGGAATTAAAATTAGAATATTAGATTTTGTTTCATTGCCGGGTGAAACTTCACAAATAATTTTTTATTCAATAAGTACTATTTTAAAAAAGAATAATTTGAACAATAAAATCATTGCCTATTGTGCGGATAACACTAACGCAAATTTTGGTGGAAAAGCTAGAAGAGGCATCAATAACGTTTTTACGAAACTTAACGAACATTTGAACCAAAAAATTATTGGAGTAGGTTGTGCAGCGCACATTCTACATAATACTATTCAAACAGCATCTGACTTACATCCAGTTGATGTTGAAAATATTATTGCAAAAATTTATTCGTATTTTTATATATATACTGTGCGTGTTGAAAGTTTGAAGGATTTTTGTGAAAGCGCAGAAATCGAATATAAAAGAATTCTTGGTTACAGCAAAACATGATGGCTAGCTCTTTTACCAGCTGTAGAAAATATTTTAAAAATATACGAACCATTAAAATCATACTTTTTATCACAAGATAAATGTCCAAGAATATTGCAGCTCTTTTTTGAAAATGACACATCACAAATTTGGCTTCAGTTCATCCACAACCAAGCTACATTATTTCACAATGCTGTGAAAATTATTGAAGGGGACAAAATTTCAATTACGGAAGTGTCAAATGAAATCAATAATTTAAAAACAAAATTACGAGAAAAAATTGATAACGATTACATTCCTTTAATTATTCGAAAGACATCACTAGGTTGGAAGAACAAGGTGCCATTAAACGACCTGATTTTCTGAAACATGCCAAAAATTTTTATAATAACTGATTGGAATATCTTGAAGAATGGACAGTTCAATTCGAAGATATTAAAAATTTTCATTGGGTGACATTAAAAAAGGAGATTTTATGGGAATATGTGGAAAAATCTTATGTATATATTAGTAACCATTTTCCGAAAAATAATATTTGCGAAAATGATCTTTTTGATGAGGTGTCATTGGTAAAAAAATATGTTACAGATGAAAAAATTAAATGTTGGTTGTCTGCAAATGTGGAAACAGACAAAAAATGGACGGAGTTATTCCTTCATTTTAAACAGAATAATATTCCTTATCAAAATATTTTGAAAATTGTAGAATTCGCGCTCTCCCTTCCAGGAACAAATGCAGCAACAGAACGTGTTTTTTCTAGTATCAATAAAATATGGACAACTGAAAAAACGCAGTTGAACATTAAAACTTTAAAATCTATATTAAGTGTAAAATATAATTTGACCGATTCATGTGAAATATTTCACGACATTTTAATAAATGATCCGAATCTATTGCAAAGTATTCACTCGGATCAAAAATATGACCGTGAAAGAAAATCATAATTTCTTTTAAATAAAAAATTTAATTTAATCAAAAATCATGATGTTCAAATTATTATTTTTTACAAATATTTTTATAGTTACCAATAATTAATAATAAATACATTTTTGTACAAGTATATGAATGTATACAATAAAATATATATATAACTAAATTGTAATTCTCATTTCATCCCATTTGTCCCGCTTTGTCTCAATGAAAATGTGGTCACTTTACGTTTACCACAGCTATCCAACCAAATTCAAAACCAGCTGTTATTACTGTTATTAGATTAACTATTAGATTATTTAATATATCTTATATAATTTATTGTTTGTATTGTTGTTTATTATGTGTTATATGTTATTATAACGCCCTAATATTTTTTTATGGGTTTTCTAATATTTCATATTACGTTTCTATAAATTTAAAGAGTTCATAATGCGCTTTAGCTACAACAATCTCTAACAGAATTTAGCGACGTAGGCGAATCTTAAAAATGATAAATGATAAATCAAAAGTTGTCATTTCCGTCTAGTTATTTCCTTGTTCCTTTACAAATGTAAAAAAGTACCTACGTTGCCGTAATAAAGACACTAACAGGCAAATTCACATGAATTTATGAATACATGACAATAGCTTTAAAGTAAAAGCCCCTGTAGCCCCGTCACTTTAAAGTGAAAGATAGGTTTCAAAATCACAAGCAGAACAGTATTTATACATTATTAAAAAGGGTGCAAACTCATTGTAATGGAAGAATATATTCAACATGTCACATGTGTATGGATAGCAACATATTGCATTACAACAGGACATCGAACTTAACAAACAGGATGACTTGCAACGAAAATTATATCACTATTAATTTTTTACTATTATTAATTCAATTAATTCTCAATACAAATGACTAACTGAAACAAGTTTTATGATATCTAAAATGATTTTTTCAATTTATTAATTTACACAACTTTGATTTTAATTTCCAATTAGTTGTTTTGCGAAATCAGACATTTATCCAGACAGGTAATTTAATTGGTCAGAGAATTTAATTACATTCAGGGAAATTAGTTAAAAAGTTCCTTTTTAATTTAAAAGTTTGGTTTGGTCTCAATGGATTATAGCCAATTGCGATTTTGTTGTAAACAATATTTGGGTTTAGCAGAAAGGTAATTTTGTTTCTGGAATAGTCTCCTACACTATACATATTTGCATATAAGATGATTATCTATCTAGAATAATTCTATCTGTTTCTATTACAGTGTTACGTTAATTTTTTATATAATATAATAAAATATATGGATAAATAAATCCTTCATAAACCTTAATAAGGGAAAGATTATTCCACTAATTTGCCTAAATGACGATGTAACCAAAAATTAAATACTTGTTGAATTGATAAGGGTAGGCTGTAGCTTGTAGTCGTCGTGGCGTGTTTATTTTCCATTGTACATACTACTATAAGTAACAAGGTTTTGCCTCATTAAGAGTTTTTATAATAAAACAAACGGGTCATAAACTTCTAAAAGGTAATTTTGGGTTCTATTCATTCCTATCATTAAAACAATCCCTTCTGTTTCTTAGGGGTGTTAATAAATAAAAGAAGATATATTGGTTTCCCCAAATTTCCACGAGTGTACAACAGTAAATATTGACAGATAAATAATCTACTATACTGTAGTAAATATTGTCAAAAGAATCGAAAGCACTTTAGGAGAAAAATAGAGGTCATTAGTACATATTCCTCACGTCCGACGTCTTTTGATTTTACCAAAGCAACAATAAATCATCTCCTTTAGAAATCAATCGGGAGAAAAATGAAAAAAGAATTTAAGTTTGTTATAGGTTATCAATTGTTTCAAATTAGTTTTGATAAGAATAATAAAACAAACATGGTTTTTGCTATCAGAATTTCAATCGAAATGAAGTTGTATAAAATATTGTAGTTATTTTAAATATGCATTTATAAATTTATTTATCTGTTAATTATTAAGAAGATTTTTATTTCACTTGCATAAAATGTTGTTTTCCTACTCCTATTAGGTAATACATTTATTATATATTCGCTAACCTGGGAGGGAGAAGGAAGTAACAACTGAATCCTGATACTGAAAATGAGAAAATGTGTACGCCGCCGGACATTGTTGGACAAAGTTGGTAAACGTAACCTTTATAAACTTATGTCAAAAGAATCAAGAAATAAATACAAAACGGCATACAAGGTCAAGATTCGAAAAGTGCAACGTTCCATTGAATAGTCATAGAAAAAATATAGCATTTTACTTCCGTGTTTGGATGCATTACGACGATCGCCTGCTGCTCGCGTCGCAATTCATCCTCATGAGTAATAGTCTTCATTACACGCTCGTTGAATAATAAACTATTACAAAACAATTGAGTAAACGGTAATATATTTTCACTGCCACTTAGGCATTTGGTGTATTATCAGATTATTTAAATCATTAAAATAAATTCTGCAGCTTATTAAGTTTAGTTGGGTATCATTTGTTAGTTAAGTATGTCTGTGTAATTGTGTATTGATGTTCTTGTGTTTATTTACTACTAGCATAACACTCGTTAAAAAATCAACGGTCCCCTTCTGATCATGTCAGCTATCCACGAAGTAAGAAAACAGATCTACTTAAAAAAGTTATTTTTTTGGGATCCCGTAGCTCAGGATGTGCTACTGCAGTGGAGTTTTTATTTTCCTTAATAATAATGTTAATCGGATCATAACATATAACTATAATTTAATATAATCACGTTTGAGTCATAATTGGCAATGCCTTTCTTCGTAATTTCTAATAAATCCCACACTTTTTTTGCTCAAATAAATGCTATAAAAACACATAAGTTGGCCTTGTTTCAAAATAACTTTAAACAAATGGTAGGTGTGTTCAAAGAGAATACATAATATAGTTATTTTAATTATATACCAATGTAGTTTATTATTAATATATTATGTACTTTATATAACATAATATTTGTTGGAAAATCAACGGCGTATGGAGGCACCGCAGTAAAAACGCGCCAGTCGCTGGCAATCAGTGCGTGCCCCCATTAACTTTGTAGTTTTTCTCGAGAACCACTGAATAGATTTTGATGCCGTTTTCACCATTTGATAGCTTATATATACAGATTATTCAGAGGATTTTTGGACAGGCCAGTAATAAGCAAAGTATCAAATACGTACTTAAAAAATTGGCTCTAACAGAGACAAAACGCATTACGCTGCGAAAATGGTAACAGATAAAGCCAAACTATACGCGAACGAATTGTAGCCCTCAAAAAGATCTACAAAAAAGTCCTGGATGGCATGTACGTATCTTCTACAGATTACTCACAATCAAGATTTCTATAAATAATAATTATTTTTGCGGAAAACTCTTCTCCCCCTGGAATGTTGCCTTACTCCGCCCCTGGACAAAGTGAGGTAATTCTTGTATTTTTTTATCTTCAGAATTGCTTCAAATATAA